>JARLTB010000026.1:6413125-7033750 GCA_030141615.1 Unio pictorum | reverse complement strand
AAAAAAGGTAAAAAGTACGAATTTTGAGGCCAGATTATCACGCTTTTCTTGGAAAAGACTGGACAATTTTGGTATAATCCCCACCCTTTCCTTAAAGTTTCAATGGGTTCTTTTGTGCATTATATATATTTAAACTACAATACAGTAAAAAGCTGTTATTGATAAATCTTTTGACACTTGTACCGGGTATGTTATGTGTGGCTTTTAAAGTAAAACAAAATAGGTCTTTTCTAAATTATATCTACATGGGACACATATTTCCATCTGTAGTCAGCAAGTAGTTGATACTTTTCAAAAGTGAAAATGTACAAGATTCAAAAATTTATTGGAGTATTTTTTTTATATTTTCACTTCATGGGACATATTTGTTGACCTTGTGCATACAATCCACATAATTTTTTTAAAATAAAAAAAGTGCAATGTCATGAGATTCAGGACTAACAAACCAATTTTCAACTAAACCGAATTATGGTTTATAGCCATAAAATGAATGAAAGTATTTTAAGCAGAAACATCAATGGACTTCATTTTTTTTTCAGCTGATCTTGTACAGGGAAAAACCCATGAGAAGTGGGGATAGTGCCACAATGCCTGCTGAATGATGTCAAATTTAAAATCCTTGAGCAGCAGCTGGTCAACAATCACACAGAATGTTTTCATTAGAAAAATTGAAAATATCCAAAAGGTTGTAAGACATAGAGCGGTCAGTGCACAATCAGAAAATGTTACAAAACAGGACAATAAAGTTGTCTGAGTGTTTCTATGTTTGTTTTATGTTGATTTAATCATTAACCGCATAACTGTGTTTAAGTATCTAATTTAGGTGTATTTATGAAAGGTTCAAAAGATTTTATCAGAACTGTTGATTCTGATCAATAACTGAGGTGTTCATGTAATCTGATATCTGGACTGATTCACTGTAACATACATGAACAATTCTGGAATTAGTCACGAACTCTTTTAGAACACATGTTCTTGAAATATTAATAAAATGTACCTGAACATTTCATGAACAGTTCATGAACATTAAATGGCCGAAATTTCAAGAACTTAATTTCATGAATTGTTCTAGAATATTTTAACAAGGATTGTTCATGAACTGTTCAAGAACTAATATTCTAGAACAATTCATGAAATTAAGTTCTTGAAAATTCGGCCATTTAATGTTCATGAACTGCTCATGAAAAGTTCAAGTGAATTTTATGAATGCTTCATGAAAAGTATTCTAGAATAATTCATGGATAATTCAACAATTATTCATGAAATTTACACAGGGGATGTTAAATAAACATGAGCAAATTTGTGTTCATGATAGGTCTACAACAAGGCAAACTTAAACATAACCACATCAGGTTAATGTTGATATCTGTATGGTTGTAAAGATGTCAATCCAGACAGGGTCAATTGTTCTTCTAAACAATGTTTTATAGTTCTATTCCACCCACTTCACACAGGAACTGACAGGCAATTTTGAAGACTGTATCTCATAAAGTAATTCATGTTATTTTCTGTAAATGGTGGATCCATAAAAATCATGATTATCTTTTTGTAGTACTATTTTTTGTACAATGAAATTTATTTTCATGCAAGTGAAGTTTTAAAACTGGAAGCTAGATGTATTGGTGAATTAAAGTGTACATATGAATACTGACTTAAAAAAAACCTGACCGAAATAAATGAGAAAGTGTAGTGAAAATGTGTTCCATTCATTACTTCTTTTCTATCTGAAATTTTTATTCATATTAATTTTAAGAATTAACCTTATTTTTTGCACATTATATATTGAATTTTTGTCAGATACATACAATTAATAGAAGCATGGTACTAAACAGCAGCCCATATTGATGCAGCTCCATAAACATCTAATTGATTTGATAATCCTATAGTAACTTTGATGCTTTTTCGGAAGTTAAGTAAATCCTGGTACAATCGAGCTTTTGTAGTTTTAGCCTCTATTTCATGTGTTTGAAAATGCATCTACCACACAATTCTTTTTAATGAAAAACATGAACAAAGATATTGTTGTAGTTACACACATTATTTTTCCAAACGGTTGAAGCAACATCATGCCTTCATGAAACAAAGCTTTTTTTTAATAAAAAAAGTATCCAGTTAAATTCCAATTGAATTACATTCAGTGGAGGACAACATATAAAGCTGAAGTCACAATTATTTGATTGGACTAGAATTTTGGTCAGGAAAATGGCACCAAAGAATTTATGACATAAATAAAGCAAGAAAAGGCAAATTGATATGCAACAATTCATTAAGTCATTCAGATTACCTAATTATCTCCCTTAAAATGTGCTCTTCATTTTTGGGGATAAACCTATGTGGGCATCATCCATCCCTTTGAACCCATGTAGGAATGTCCGCAGAAAGAATTGATTTTGATGTTGATTTGTGTCAGTAAAAGATCAACAATTTTACTAATATGCTCTTTTCCTTTAACTGTCTACCAGAAATGTTTTCATGGAAAGAAATTATATTTAATCCAAAGTTGTTATGGCCCTGGGTCTTAATATTACACGACAGGAAGGTAGTAAATGCAATAATTTAAGTAAAATTCAACAAGCAATTTATTTCCCCAAAGACACAGTACTGAGAATTAAATTCCAAATAATCCTAAATGTAGTTTAAGTAATACACAATGCATCCTTCTCTGGCTTCTTGCTGGGCCCCTCATTGTCTACTATGGTTTCTCTGCCCAGACATGATGTCATTGCAGCCAATATATGTTAATAAGCAAGTAACTAAATTTAAATATGTTGTCATGTTGAACCAATCAGATGACTGAGTTGGAACATGTGATCAAACACTGTGTGAGTTAGGGTGCCATTCATATAGCAACCTGTATGCTTGTTGAGATGCAATCCTTTCAGTGCAGATGCTGCATTTAATTTTCAACATTTGTGGAAAGAACCACCCATCTCCTCTCTTCCACAATGTTGTTGTTGTGTTTCATGCCATTTTTCAGCACACGATAGGCTATACATGGTACCCAGCATTAATGGTGGAGGAAAACCCCGGGAAAGAACCACTGACCCACGAGAAGCTACTGGCAAGCTTTCTCACATACCCACATTGGCCGAATCTGAGACTCAAACCCACACAAAGGTGACATGGCAGTGACAAATAATGAAGAGCGCTTTAGATCACCCGGCCGCTCGGTTTTTTTGAGACATTTGTTGCATAGCAAACCATTCCAGGTCTGTTTTTTTTTTTTTGGGGGGGGGGGGGTGAGGGGAGCACATTGCCAAATCGGCTAATGTTTATTATCATGGCAATCTTCAGGATCAGACTTGTTGAGTTTCAGTTATCAGTATTTACCTCGTATCAGCCCCTTGCAGCTTTTACATACAGTTGGTGTCAGATACTCTTCACAACCCCACAAACTCTTGTGTACCATAATGTAATTTAGTAGAATCTTGTGTACCATAATATAATTTAGTACAATTGTTTGTACCATAATGCAATTTAGTAGAATTGTTTGTACCATAATGTAATTTAGTAGAATCTTATTATCAAAGTGTATTTTCAAGGAATCTTGTGAATCATAATGTAATTAGTATAATATTGTGTATCAAAATGTATTTTAGTAGAATCTAGTTGTGTATCATAATGTAATTTTAAAATTAGTAGAATCTTGTGTACCATGATGTAATTTAGTAGAATTGTGTGTACCATAATGTAATTTAGCTGAATCTTGTGTACCATAATGTAATTTAGTAGAATCCTATGTATCATAATGTAATTTTAAAATTAGTAGAATCTTGTGTACCATGATGTAATTTAGTAGAATCTTGTGTACCATAATGCAGTTTGATAAAATATTGTGTATCATAATGTAATTTCGTAGAATTGTGTGTATCATAATGTAATTTAGTGGAATCTTGTGTACCATAATGTAATTTAGTAGAATCTAGTGTACCATAATGTAATTTAGTAGAATTGTATGCATCATAATGTAATTTCAAAAGACTCTGTATCATAATGTAATTTAGTAGAATCTTGTGTACCATAATGGAATCTTGCGTACCATAATACTGTCTGACAAATAAATATTGTTAACTCTTATATAACAAAATGTTTCTGGATTTTATCCTAATCATACTGATTATAAATCCTGTCTAAAAATGTCTTAATTCTGTCATAATCTCATCTCAAAATATCTGAATTTTGTTTGAATCATGTCTTAAAATGTCTTAATTCTGTCATAATCTCATCTCAAAATATCTTAATTTTGTTTGAATCCTGTCTTAAAATGTTTAGGTTTGTCTGTCATATCTTAGCATGTCTGACTTTTGTCTCTGCAGTCTGGTCTTAGAATGCCAGAACATTGTCTTTAAATATCTGAATATTGTCAAATGTTTGAAATTTCATCTCAGTCCTGTTGTAAAACATCTCAGTTTCTTAGAATAAGTACAGAGGACTGATTGAATTTGTCTGTCTAAAATAGACACTGAGATTCATGGGATGACAAGACATAATATAGACACTGAGATACAAGAAATAACAATTCAATATTTAGACACTGCAATACATAGAATGACAATATATAATTTGGACACTGAGATAGAAGGAATAACAATCCATTACTTAGACAATGAGATACATGGGATGACATATATAATTTAGATACTAGATACAAAGAATAACAATCCATTACATGTACTTAGACACTGTAATACATAGAATGACAATAATACTAATTAGATACTGAGATACAAGGAATAATCATCCATTATTTAGACAGCAATACATGGGATAACAAGACATACTTTGAATACTGAGATGTATGAGATAACAATACATAATTTGAATACTGAGATGCATGGGATGACAAGACATAATTTGAATATTGAGATGTATGGGATGACAAGACATAATTTGAATACTGAGATGCATGGGATGACAAGACATAATTTGAATACTGAGATGTATGGGATGACAATACTGAGGTGCATGGGATGACAAGACATTATTTTAATACTGAGATGCATGGGATGACAAGACATACTTTGAATACTGAGATGTATGAGATAACAATACATAATTTGAATACTGAGATGTATGAGATAACAATACATAATTTGAATACTGAGATGCATGGGATGACAATACATAATTTGAATATTGAGATCTATGGGATAACAATACAAAATTTGAATACTGAGATGCATGGGATGACAATACATAATTTGAATACTGAGATGCATGGGATGACAAGACATCATTTGAATACTGAGATGTATGGGATGACAAGACATTATTTGAATACTGAGATGGATGAGATAACAAGACATAATCTGAATACTGAGATGCATGGGATGACAATACTGAGATGCATGGGATGACAAGACATAATTTGAATACTGAGATGTATGGGTTGACAAGACATTTTTTTAATACTGAGATGTATGGGATGACAAGACATAATTTGAATACTGAGATGCATGGGATGACAATACTGAGATGCAATGGGATGACAAGACATAATTTGAATATTGAGATGTATGGGTTGACAATATTTTTTTAATACTGAGATGTATGGGATGACAAGACATAATTTGAATACTGAGATGTATGGGATGACAAGACATTATTTGAATACTGAGATGCATGAGATAACAGGACATAATTTGAATACTGAGATGCATGGGATGACAATACTGAGATGCATGGGATGACAAGACATAATTTGAATACTGAGATGTATGGGTTGACAAGACATTATTTTAATACTGAGATGTATGGGTTGACAAGACATTATTTTAATACTGAGATGTATGGGATGACAAAACATAATTTGAATACTGAGATGTATGGGATGACAAGACATTATTTTAATACTGAGATGTATGGGAAGACAAGACATTATTTTAATACTGAGATGTATGGGATGACAAGACATAATTTGAATACTGAGATGTATGGGATGACAAGACATAATTTGAATACTGAGATGTATGGGATGACAAGACATAATTTGAATACTGAGATGTATGGTTTGACAAGACATTATTTTAATACTGAGATGTATGGGATGACAAGACATAATTTGAATACTGAGATGCATGGGATGACAAGACATAATTTGAATACTGAGATGTATGAGATGGCAAGACATAATTTGAATACTGAGATGTATGGGATGACAAGACATTATTTTAATACTGAGATGCGTGAGATAACAAGACATAATTTGAATACTGAGATGCACGGGATGACAATACTGAGATGCATGGGATGACAAGACATAATTTGAATACTGAGATGTATGGGTTGACAAGACATTTTTTTAATACTGAGATGTATGGGATGACAAGACATAATCTGAATACTGAGATGTATGGGTTGACAAGACATTATTTTAATACTGTGATATATGGGATGACAAGACATAATTTGAATACTGAGATGTATGGGATGACAAGACATAATTTGAATACTGAGATGTATGGGATGACAAGACATTATTTTAATACTGAGATGTATGGGATGACAAGACATAATTTGAATACTGAGATGTATGGGATGACAAGACATAATTTGAATACTGAGATGTATGGGATGACAAGACATAATTTGAATACTGAGATGTATGGGTTGACAAGACATTATTTTAATACTGAGATGCATGGGATGACAAGACATAATTTGAATACTGAGATGTATGGGTTGACAAGACATTATTTTAATACTCAGATGTATGGGATGACAAGACATTATTTTAATACTGAGATGTATGGGTTGACAAGACATTATTTTAATACTGAGATGTATGGGATGACAAGACATAATTTGAATACTGAGATGTATGGGTTGACAAGACATTATTTTAATACTGAGATGTATGGGTTGACAAGACATTATTTTAATACTGAGATGTATGGGATGACAAGACATAATTTGAATACTGATATGTATGGGATGGCAAGACATCATTTGAATACTGAGATGTATGGGTTGACAAGACATAATTTGAATACTGAGATGTATGGGATGACAAGACATAATTTGAATACTGAGATGTATGGGGTGACAAGACATAATTTGATTACTGAGATGTATGGGTTGACAAGACATTATTTTAATACTGAGATGCATGGGATGACAAGACATAATTTGATTACTGAGATGTATGGGATGACAAGACATAATTTGAATACTGATATGTATGGGTTGACAAGACATTATTTTAATACTGAGATGCATGGGATGACAAGACATAATTTGAATACTGAGATGTATGGGTTGACAAGACATAATTTGAACACTGCAATACATAGAATGACAGTATATACAGTCAACTCCACTTAACTGCACATCAGTTAACTGCACACTCCGGATAACTGTACGTAATACTGAGATGCATGGGATGACAAGACATAATTTGATTACTGCAGACATGTATGGGTTCACAAGACATTATTTTAATACTGAGATGCATGGGATGACAAGACATAATTTGATTACTGAGATGTATGGGATGACAAGACATAATTTGAATACTGATATGTATGGGATGACAAGACATAATTTGATTACTGAGATGTATGGGATGACAAGACATAATTTGAACACTGCAATACATAGAATGACAGTATATACAGTCAACTCCACTTAACTGCACACTCCGGATAACTGCACGTAATACTGAGATGCATGGGATGACAAGACATAATTTGATTACTGAGATGTATGGGTTCACAAGACATTATTTTAATACTGAGATGCATGGGATGACAAGACATAATTTGATTACTGAGATGTATGGGATGACAAGACATAATTTGAATACTGATATGTATGGGATGACAAGACATAATTTGATTACTGAGATGTATGGGATGACAAGACATAATTTGATTACTGAGATGTATGGGTTGAAAAGACATTATTTTAATACTGAGATGTATGGGATGACAAGACATAATTTGAATACTGAGATGTATGGGGTGACAAGACATAATTTGAACACTGCAATACATAGAATGACAATATATACAGTCGACTCCACTTAACTGCACATCGGTTAACTGCACACTCTGGATAACTGCACATAATCATGCTGGTCCTGTTTTTTCCCAATGCTTTTCAATGTACTGTACCGTACTTCGATTAACTGCACACTCCGGTTAACTGCACGGTCTTGTGACAGGCCAGAGGGTGTGCAGTTAACTGGAGTTGACTAATTTAGACACAGAGATATGTGGAATGACAATATATTATTTAGACACTGAAATACATGTGATGACAAGAGATTTTTGGTAGACTGAAATACATGGGATGACAAGACATTATTTAGACAATGAAATACAAAGAATAACAATACATTATTTAGACAATGAGATAAAAGGAATAACAATACATTATTTAGACAATGAGATACATGTGATGACAAGACATTATTTAGACAATGAGATACAAGGAATAACAATATACTATTTAGATACTGAGATACAAGGAATAACAATACATTATTTAGACAATGAGATACATGGGATGACAAGACATAATTTAGACACTGAGATACAAGGAATAACAATACATTACATGGAATGACAATATATTATTTAGACACTGAGATACGTGCAATGACAAGATTTTTTGGAGACTGAAATACATGGGATGATAAGACATAATATAGACACTGAGATACAAGGAATAACAATAAATTATTTAGATACTGAGATACAAGGAATTTCAATATATTATTTAGACAATGAGATACATGGGATGACAAGACATGAATCAGTTGGCTTTCAGACTGAATTTCAGAACACTTTCAACACAAAATTCAGACAACAAAATTTTGATGAAATTCAGCCTCTGAAAATTGGATAATAATACTAATAATGCATTTATATCCTTTATATTGCCTACCTAATGCTGGTTAAATTTAAACTTTCAAACCACTTGATGCTTACTAGACTTGAAAAATTAATCAATTTTCTTCAGTGGATCTTAACTGAAACATATCTCCATTATAAAAGCACAGATTGAACCTTGAATGTAAAAGTAAAAATTAATATCAAAACCACTACACAGTTCATCACACACAAAACCAACATCAGAAAATAGCAATACTAGAAATGCACAAAACCTTTAAATCAGAGAAATAAATCTAAAAGTCATTTTAAAAAGAAAACTTTCAGATGTACTTACTTGAGCTTGCAGATGTACTAGGTGTATAAGAATGCTTCTGGTTGCCACATAGTTGCTAGTGTTTGAAATGGTTTCCAGGTAGATGCTAGTGTTTGAGGCAAGTCTAGCAACGTTTCTTGCTGAGTATGTGTAAAATAAACTGTACAATTTGAACCTCTTCAGTGCCATATTGTTGACTAAGTTCATAATTCTTTTTCTTTCTTCCTTGTTGTGACAATTACAGCAAGACAGTATACACAAAACAAAAACCTTGCAGTAACACAGATACATTTTCTACATATATGTTAATGCAAACTCTCTTTTTTGCTCCACCTGAACATTTAAACAGTCACTTATTTAAGTGTTTCAATATACATTATTTTAAAAATGTATAGTTCTTCAAATTATAAAATTGTATTTTCATGGCACCTATAGGGGTTAGTTACCCCCATTACTGATCATAGTCAAGTAATCACTGTACATGCTAATAAATACCTATATAAAATCAATAGTCCAAAATACACATCTTTTGTTCTGAATGAAATATATCAGTCTCAGTATGTAGTTCTATTCTGCACCAGGAATTTGAAACTATTTAACAAAGCCCGCTTCTGTGTTCTGCCTGCAATGATGAATTTGAATGGATTTATCCTGTATCAATATGTTCTGGATTTGACGCTACTAGCTTGTCCTGGTCATTAACTGGCATAAATATTTGTAGTGAGGAATGCATTGAGCGATGTTTTCATTCAGAAAAAGGATCTTAATAGTTTAGCATTTTAAGACTACATGGGAAATATTTATCATCAGACTTTAATATTCTCATGTGTGACTTGAAAAATAAGTACAGTGGCTCACCCTTGTTCAAGAGCACCCCTTCTGCACCAAAAAGCTGACCTTTTGAAATGGTTGTCCTTTCTTGAGAGAGTCAAATGGTAAAAGTATTCTACTGTGATATCAGGCAAGGTGGCTGTTGCTGATCCTTATATATGGGGGTCTCTCTTGAGACGGGCATCCTACGAGCATGACAGCTATATTAATGTCAAATTCACTGAAAATGTGTTGCTTGGAACATGGCTGCTGTAATTGTATACATGAATATACAGCTAATTAAGGGTTTCATCTTGTACAGCTTTTTGTTCTATATACCTTTACCTGAATAACTCTAATTTAATACAGCAAATTAATTGGTTCCACTCTGCCCAAGAAAAGGCAATTATCTATGTGTATAAAACAATGCACAAGTAAAATAAATTTTTTAAAATTTGCATCCTGAGAAAATAAATCAATGCATGAGCTCCCTATTAAGATTACATGTATTACCATATATATTCGCTCATCTAAGTTGCGTCAAACTGTAAAAAATGAAGATCCTGATCTGCATAGCATAATGCGCTCACAGATCAGGGTATATGTTTTTTGTTCTACTGATCACTATTAATAAACTGCACAGACTCAGATCTGCCAGTGCATTATGCGACAGCAGAATCGGGTCTGTGAACTTTGCAGTTAGACTTGACTTATAAGCAAGTACTTAAGAACTGAAACACTTCAAAAATAAACTGCAGTTTTTAAAATGGTACATGGGGGGGGGGGGAAAGAGAGATTCTTTCAAGTGTTACTTCTCATTGCCTAGCACAGTATTACACAATGATCAGCTGCTCATAATTTTCCATAATAACTCTATAAATCAATCAATTAATGAAATTAACTGTTCAAATTTCTGTACACTGCCTTCTAGTGAGACTACCTTATCATGAAGTTCATTATATGGTACTACCTCATTATAACACTCTCCATTGGAGTCATAAGAACATACTAACCTATAGTGAGACCAGTTTATATAGAAGTACATGATACACATATTTGTATTAGCCCTTACCTGCCTTCTGACATAGGACCTTACTGTGAGGGCTATTTTTAATATCACTTAATGAAATGGAATTCATGCCCTTTTATGCCTACTGATAAAAGGGCCTTACAGTGAGGGCTATTTTTAATATCACTTAATGAAATGGAATTCATGCCTTTACCTGCCTTCTGACATATGGCCTTACAGTGAGGGCTTTTTTTAATATCACTTAATGAAATGGAATTCATGCCCTTACCTGCCTTCTGACATAGGACCTTACAGTGAGGGCTATTTTTAATATCACTTAATGAAATGGAATTCATGCCCTTGTATGCTTACTGACATATGGGCCTTACAGTGAGGGCTATTTTTAGTATCACGTAATGAAATGGAATTCATGCCCTTTCATGCCATCTGACATAGGACCTTACTGTGAGGGCTATTTTTAATATCACTTAATGAAATGGAATTCAAATCCCTTACCTGCCTTCTGACATAGGACCTTACTGTGAGGGCTATTTTTAATATCACTTAATGAAATGGAATTCATGCCCTTACCTGCCTTCTGACATAGGACCTTACTGTGAGGGCTATTTTTAATATCCCTTAATGAAATATAATTCATGCCCTTACCTGCCTTCTGACATAGGACCTTACTGTGAGGGCTATTTTTAATATCACTTAATGAAATGGAATTCATGCCCTTGTATGCTTACTGACATATGGGCCTTACAGTGAGGGCTATTTTTAATATCACTTAATGAAATGGAATTCATGCCCTTACCTGCCTAATGATATAAGGGCCTTACAGTGAGAGCTATTATTAATATCACTTAATGAAATGGAATTCGTGCCCTTTCATGCCTACTGACATATGGCCTTACAGTGAGGGCTATTTTTAAATATCACTTAATGAAATGGAATTCATGCCCTTACATGCCTACTGACATATGGCCGTACAGTGAAAGCATGCTGTAATACACTGCAGTGCAATATGATACTAGCTTACTGAGCTATATCTACCGGTATGTACAATAGATGCACACACCAGCAAACAAACATAAAAATGAGTCTCTCTGTGCAGTCATAAATACCCAACATTGACAGTCTTTAGATCTATGTAATCTTGCATTGAAGTGCACTTTTGAGAAAATCTAATTTAGGATGACAACAGAATGTAAATTGAATTCTTCCTGATATGAAATATTTATTTTCATACATTTCACACGATTATGAGTTAACTGCAAATATCAGGGATGTAAAACATTACTTAAAATGTTAGTGAAAAAAAATGAAGTTATATACATGTATATTGTTGTTAAATGTGCTGGTTGAAAAAAGTTTACAATATTTATGCTTATGACTTGAAATTTTTTTTTGCATTACTGAGCCACAATTGTGTCACTGAGGCAATAGAGTGTGTGTGTGTGTGTGTGTGTGTGTTAACATAGCTTTAACAATTTTTAGTCATACTGCTACAATGTCTGCAGTTTGGTAGTTTATAGTGATGTTTAGCACTGGGACATTATGCCACAATCATTTAACATTATGTCACACCCAATCAGATGCGGAAGGTTGCAAGTTTGAACCTTGATTAAGTCATACCAAAGACTTTTTTTTACAAAAATGGTAGTAACAGCTGCCTTGCTAGGCACATGGTATTAAGAGGCTTAAGTTAGGACTGGTTGGCCTGGTGTCAGGATAATGTGACTGGGTGGGACATCAAGCTACATGTCTGCAGCATAATGGCCATAGTGCTAGACATCACTATAAACTGCCATACTGCAGACATCATAGCGATATGACTGAAAAATTGTTAACACACCAAGTCACATTATAAAGACACCAGGCTCACCAATCCTAACTCTAACTTCTTAATGATGAGGACCAAGCAAGGCAGCTAGTACCATATTTGTAAGTTTTTGTATCACTCTGTCTGGGTTCAAACCAGTAACCTCCAGCATCCAAGGTGGATGCTGAGCCATAAATGTGTCAATGAGCTATTACTGTCAAGGAACTATTACTGTGTCAATGAGCCATACTTGTATCAATGAGTCATAACTGTGTCAATGAGCTATTACTGTGTCTATAAGCCCAAATTTTGTTAATGAGTTATAACTGTCAATGAGCTATTACTGTGTCAATAAGCCATAATTGTGTTAATGAGCTATTACTGTCAATGTGCCATAATTGTGTTAATGAGCTATTACTGTCAATGTGCCATAATTGTGTTAATGAGCTATTACTGTGTCAATGAGCCATAATTGTGTTAATGAGCTATTACTGTCAATGAACCATAATTGTATCAATGAGTTGTAACTGTGTCAATGAACTATTACTGTGTCAATGAGCCATAATTGTGTTAATGAGCTATAACTGTCAATGAGCTAGTTCTGTGTCAATGAGCCATAATTGTGTTAATGAGCTATTATTGTGTCAATGTGCCATAATTGTGTTAATGAGCTATTACTGTGTCAATGTGCCATAATTGTGTTAATGAACTATAACTGACAATGAGCTTTCACTGTGTCAATGAGCCATAATTGTATTAATGAGCTATTACTGTGTCAATGAGCCATAATTGTATCAATGAGTCATAACTGTGTCAATGAGCTATTGATGTGTCAATGAGCCCAAATTGTGTCAATGAGCTATAACTGTCAATGAGATATTACTGTGTCAATAAGCCATAACAGTGTTAATGAACTATTACTGTGACAATGAGTCATGACTGTGTCAATGAGCTATTATTGTGTCAATGAGCCATAATTGTGTTATTGAGCTATTACTGTGTCAATGAGCCCAGATTGTGTTAATGAGCTATAACTGTCAATGAGCTTTTACTGTGTCAATGAGCCATAATTGTGTTAATGAGCTATTACTGTGTCAATGAGCTATTACTTTGTCAATGAGCCATAACTGTGTTAATGAGCCATAACTGTGTTAATGAGCCATAATTGTGTTAATGAGCTATTATTGTGTCAATGAGCCATAATTGTACCAATGAGTCATAACTGTGTCAATGAGCTATTGCTGTGTCAATGAGCCCAAATTCTATCAATGAGTTATAACTGTCAATGAGCTATTACTGTGTCAATAAGCCATAATTGTGTTAATGAACTTACTATGACAATGAGTCATGACTGTGTCAATGAGCTATTACTGTGTCAATGAGCCATAATTGTGTTATTGAGCTATTACTGTGTCAATGAGCTAATACTATGTCAATGAGCCATAACTGTGTTAATGAGCCATAACTGTGTTTATGAGCTATAACTGTCAATGAGCTATTACTGTCAATGAGCCATAATTGTGTTAATGAGCTATTACTGTGTCAATGAGCTAATACTCTGTCAATGAGCCATAACTGTGTTAATGAGCCATAACTGTGTTAATGAGCCATAATTGTGTTAATGAGCCAAAATTGTGTTAATGAGCCATAACTGTGTTAATGAGCCATAATTGTGTTAATGAGCCATAACTGTGTTAATAAGCCATAACTGTGTCCCAGTAAATTGATGGATAATATGTAAATATGAGTAAAGTTAAAAACTGCAAAAATGGAAGTTTACATGTATCTCTATTTCTTTATTTTCTTATGCATCTACAAGTCTCATTATTTCTTTATTTTCTTTTTCAAATCCATGTATCTTTTTTTCTTTATTTATTTAATGTCTATTATGACTGTACTGTAATGTCTATTATGACAGTATTGTAATATGTCTACATGTATATCTAACTTTTATTTCATTATTCATCTACAATTATCATTATTTTCTTATTTCCTTGTTCATCAAAATGCATGTTTCTTTAGTTTCTTATTCATCTACATCTATCTCTCTCTGTTTTTTTTTTATTATTCATCTACATTTATCTCTTTTTCTTTACTTCTTTATTCATCTAAATGTAACTCTATTTCAATATCTAATTATTCATCTACACTGTTGTGGGTTCGATCCCTGGTTGAATCATGCCAAAGACTTACAAAAATGGTTCTAACAGCTGCCTTGCTTGACACTCAGCATTAAGAGGTTAGTGTTATTACTGGTCGGCCAGGTGTCAGGAAAATGTGACTGGGTGATACATCATGCTACATGTCTGCGGCATGATACCCCAGTACTAGACATCACTATAAACTGCCTCATTGCAGACATCATAGCAATATGACTGAAAAATGGTTAAAGCTATGTTATAAATACTAATCAAACAAACAAATCTACATATTCATCTACATGCATCTCTTTTTTGTTATTTACTTTTCTTCATCTATCTCTATTTTATTATTTACTTTTTCATTTAAATGTACATTATTTTGTTATTTACTTATTCATTTATATGTACATTATTTTGTTATTTACTTATTCATTTATATGTACATTATTTTGTTATTTACTTATTCATCTACATGTATCTCTATTTCATTATTTACTTTTTTATCTACATGCGTCTCTGTTTCATGATTTATTTATTCATCTACATGTATTGATTTAGAAACAGCCTTCCTTCACTTACCTTACTTACAGACATTCACAATAAGGAGAGCCAGCTAGTAAAGAACTAGATTTATCAGCATAACTGTTGCATGGTTGGCTTTTAAAAGTGAAATATAGAATAAAGTCTAAAAGGACATACAAGTTTAGATTTGTAATTAATACTGGGTTCTAACTCACTGAAATTTCTCAAATTCTTTGCACAAATTAGAATTTTGCATAATTACAGGATTTTCTAAAACATAAATGTACAAAAAAGTATGAAAAGTAAAACTTTAATTTTTAAGCTAGATGTATATAGATGACATATTTTTTTATTCTTCAAAAACATTAATAAGAAATTCTTGAAATGAGGAAATCCAAAATAAAATTAAATAGTCTATTATGACTGTATTGTAATGTATATTATGACTGTACTATACTATTTATTATGACTGGATTGAAATGTCTATTATAACTGTATTGTAATGTCTATTATAACTGTATTGTAATGTCTATTTATGACTATTGCAATGTCTATTTGACTGCATTATAATGTCGATTAAGACTATTGTATTGTCTATTTGACTGTAATGTAATATCTATTATGACTGTATTGTAATGTCTCTTTGACTGTATTGTAATGTCTATTATGATGTCTTGTAATGTCTCTTTGACTGTATTGTAATGTCTATTAAGACTGTATTGTATTGTCTCTTTGACTGTATTGTCTATTAAGACTGTATTGTAATATCTATTATGATTGTATTGTAATGTCTATAATGACTGTATTGTAATGTCTATTATGACTGTATTGCAATGTATTGTAATATCTATTATGACTGTATTGTAATGACTATTATGACTTGATTATAATGTATATTATGACTGCATTGTAATGTCTATTATGACTGTATTGTAATGACTATTATGACTTGATTGTAATGTCTATTATGATTGTATTGTAATGTCTATTAAGACTGTATTGTAATATCTATTATGATTGTATTGTAATGTCTATAATGACTGTATTGTAATGCCTATTATGACTATTGCAATGTCTATTATGACTGTATTGTAATGTCTCTTTAACTATATTGTAATGTCTATTAAGACTGTATTGTAATATCTATTATGATTGTATTGTAATGTCTATAATGACTGTATTGTAATGTCTACTATGACTGTATTGTAATGTCTATTATGACTGTATTGTAATGTCTATTATGATTGTATTGTAATGTCTATTATGACTTGATTGTAATGTCTATTATGACTGTATCATAATGTATTGTAATGTCTATTATGACTGTATTGTAATATTTATTATGATTGTATTGTAATGTCTATAATGACTGTATTGTAATGTCTACTATGACTGTATTGTAATGTATTGTAGTGTCTATTATGATTGTATTGTAATGTCTTTAATGATTGTATTGTAATGTATTGTAGTGTCTATTATGATTGTATTGTAATGCCTATTATGACTGTATTGTAATGTCTATTATGATTGTATTGTAATGCCTATTATGATTGTATTGTAATGTCTATTATGATTGTATTGTAATATCTATTATGACTGTATTGTAATGTCTTTAATGATTGTATTGTAATGTATTGTAGTGTCTATTATGATTGTATTGTAATGTCTTTAATGATTGTATTGTAATGTATTGTAGTGTCTATTATGATTGTATTGTAATGCCTATTATGACTGTATTGTAATGTCTATTATGATTGTATTGTAATGTCTATTATGATTGTATTGTAATGTCTATTATGATTGTATTGTAATATCTATTATGATTGTATTGTAATGTCTTTAATGATTGTATTGTAATGTATTGTAGTGTCTATTATGATTGTATTGTAATGTCTACTATGACTGTATTGTAATGTCTATTATGACTTGATTGTAATGTCTATTATGACTGTATTGTAATATCTATTATGATTGTATTGTAATGTCTATAATGACTGTATTGTAATGTCTACTATGACTGTATTGTAATGTCTATTATGATTGTATTGTAATGTCTATTATGACTTGATTGTAATGTCTATTATGACTGTATCATAATGTATTGTAATGTCTATTATGACTGTATTGTAATATTTATTATGATTGTATTGTAATGTCTATAATGACTGTATTGTAATGTCTACTATGACTGTATTGTAATGTATTGTAGTGTCTATTATGATTGTATTGTAATGTCTTTAATGATTGTATTGTAATGTATTGTAGTGTCTATTATGATTGTATTGTAATGTCTTTAATGATTGTATTGTAATGTATTGTAGTGTCTATTATGATTGTATTGTAATGCCTATTATGACTGTATTGTAATGTCTATTATGATTGTATTGTAATGCCTATTATGATTGTATTGTAATGTCTTTAATGATTGTATTGTAATGTATTGTAGTGTCTATTATGATTGTATTGTAACATCTATTATGACTGTGTTGTAATATCTATTATGATTGTATTGTAATGTCTATTATGACTGTATTGTAATATCTATTATGACTGTATTGTAATGTCTATTATGATTGTATTGTAATGTCTATTATGATTGTATTGTAATGTCTACTATGACTGTATTATAATGTCTATTATGACTGTATTGTAATATCTATTATGATTGTATTGTAATGTCTATAATGACTGTATTGTAATGTCTACTATGACTGTATTGTAATGTCTATTATGATTGTATTGTAACATCTATTATGACTGTATTGTAATATCTATTATGATTGTATTGTAATGTCTATAATGACTGTATTGTAATGTCTATTATGACTGTGTTGTAATATCTATTATGATTGTATTGTAATGTCTACTATGATTGTATTGTAATGTCTATAATGACTGTATTGTAATGTCTACTATGACTGTATTGTAATGTCTATTATGACTGTGTTGTAATATCTATTATGATTGTATTGTAATATCTATTATGATTGTATTGTAATATCTATTATGATTGTATTGTAATATCTATTATGACTGTATTGTAATGTCTACTATGACTGTATTGTAGTGTCTACTATGATTGTATTGTAACATCTATTATGACTGTGTTGTAATATCTATTATGATTGTATTGTAATATCTATTATGATTGTATTGTAATGTCTATAATGACTGTATTGTAATGTCTATTATGACTGTGTTGTAATATCTATTATGATTGTATTGTAATATCTATTATGACTGTGTTGTAATATCTATTATGATTGTATTGTAATGTCTACTATGACTGTATTGTAATGTCTATTATGACTGTATTGAAATATCTATTATGACCGTATTGTAATGTCTTTTGGACTGCATTGTAATGTCTATTATGACTGTACTGTAATGTCTATTATGACTGCATTGTAATGTCTATTATGACTGTACTATACTATTTATTATGACTGGATTGAAATGTCTATTATAACTGTATTGTAATGTCCATTATAACTGTATTGTAATGTCTATTATGACTGTATTGTAATGTCTTTTTGACTGCATTGCAATGTCTATTTGACTGCATTGTAATGTCGATTAAGACTATTGTATTGTCTATTTGACTGTATTGTAATGTCTATTACGACTGTATTGTAATGTCTCTTTTACTGTATTGTAATGTCTATTAAGACTATTGTATTGTCTCTTTGACTGTATTGTAATATCTATTAAGACTATATTGTAATATCTATTATGATTGTATTGTAATGTCTATAATGACTGTATTGTAATGTCTATTATTACTGTATTGTAATGTCTATTATGACTGTATTGTAATGACTATTATGACTTGATTGTAATGTCTATTATGACTGTATTGTAATGACTATTATGACTTGATTGTAATGTATATTATGACTGTATTGTAATGTCTATTGTGACTGTATTGTAATGACTATTATGACTTGATTGTAATGTCTATTATGATTGTATTGTAATGTCTATAATGACTTGTAATGTCTATTATGACTGTATTGTAATGTCTATTATGACTGTATTGTAATGTCTCTATGACTGTATTGGAATGTCTATTAAGACTATTGTAATGTCTATTATGACTGTATTGTAATGACTATTATGACTTGATTGTAATGTCTATTATGATTGTATTGTAATGTCTATTAAGACTGTATTGTAATATCTATTATGATTGTATTATAATGTTAATTATGACTGTATTGTAATGTCTCTTTGACTGTATTATAATGTCTATTAAGACTGTATTGTAATATCTATTATGATTGTATTGTAATATCTATAATGACTGTATTGTAATGTCTATGACTGTATTGTAATGTCTATTATGATTGTATTGTAATATCTATTATGACTTGATTGTAATGTCTATTATGATTGTATTGTAATGTCTATTAAGACTGTATTATAATATCTGTTATGATTGGATTGTAATGTCTATAATGACTTGTAATGTCTATTATGACTGTATTGTAATGTCTATTATGACTGTATTGTAATGTCTCTATGACTGTATTGGAATGTCTATTAAGACTATTGTAATGTCTATTATGACTGTATTGTAATGACTATTATGACTTGATTGTAATGTCTATTATGATTGTATTGTAATGTCTATTAAGACTGTATTGTAATATCTATTATGATTGTATTGTAATGTCTATAATGACTATTGTAATGCCTATTATGACTGTATTGTAATATCTATTATGATTGTATTGTAATGTCTATAATGACTATTGTAATGTCTGTTATGACTGTATTATAATGTTAATTATGACTGTATTGTAATGTCTCTTTGACTGTATTATAATGTCTATTAAGACTGTATTGTAATATATATTATGATTGTATTGTAATGTCTATAATGACTGTATTGTAATGTCTACTATGACTGTATTGTAATGTCTATTATGATTGTATTGTAACATCTATTATGACTTGATTGTAATGTCTATTATGACTGTATTGTAATGTCTATTATGACTGTACTGTAATGTCTATTATGACTGTATTGTAATGTCTATTATGACTGTATTGTAATGTCTATTATGACTGTATTGTAATGTCTATTTGACTGCATTGTAATGTCTATTATGACTGTATTGTAATGACTATTATGATTTGATTGTAATGTCTATTATGACTTTACTGTACTGTCTATTTGACTGCATTGTAATGACTATTATGACTGTATTGTAATGACTATTTTGGCTGTTCTGTAATGTCTATGTATTGTCTATTATGACTGTACTGTAATGTCGATTATGACTGTACTGTAATGTCTATTATGACTGTACTGTAATGTCTGCTCAATGCTGATTGAAAGACTCATAATTTCAAATGCAAGAAATAAAGAAGATATTAAAAAGTAATGAAAACTTGTTTAGCAACCTTTTTATATACAAACCCCACTTGACCTGCACACAATACAAAGGTCTGGAATTTCCAAATTTCCAAACATAGAATTCCAGAAAATTGTCCACATGTTCACTCCCAGAAACATTCTGAGCTCATAAACAAGGAAAGATTTTGAACTCAGATTTCAGTAAATCAATTAAAAAGACATTACGAATGTTAGGTTGGCAGAAACTCTACCCTACATCACAGTCAAAAGTCAAGCACACATTACAAATTAAATATACATAAAAATGTTGATTGACTAAATTGATACAAATAAGATTTGCTTTAAATAATTAAAAAAATTCTTCTAAATATCCAAGAATGCAATCTGAATGTGTTCTATTTGTCCTTTTACATAATAGGAGTCATTGGTACATTTCAAACGGGGGTTTGTAAGCCATGGACAGGCCTAGGTCCTAGGATGTGTGGGGCCCAATGCAGCATACGGGGTCAAAGGCATCAAGTGATGAGTGCAGGGCCTCAAGCAAAGAAACTACATCACCTAAAATTGCAGGGCCTAAGGCAGTGGCTTCGTTCACCTTGTGCTCGGGCTGGGCCTGTCCATGACACCAGTATTGTTATATGGCTTGTCCGCTGTAAATAGCTGTTTACTGTACTTACTCTAAACAAAATACTAGATAAAGTCATACCTCAAATTAATGAACTATCATGATTATATTATTGATGAATCAATTTAATTCACTGAAAAGGCCAATGTTTCAGTGTTGTAATCATTCTAAGCTGTCAGGGGGGTATTCTCTGTACCTGTTACCATATATTGACCAACAACAATTCTACAAAGACATCAGTAGTTTGTTACCCTATAATGACCAACATTCTACAAAGACACCTGTACTTTGAGATGCACAAACTTCCAGAACACTTGCAGAACACTTCATCTGCAGCACCACCTACCCACCTACTACTACTTGTAATGAAATGAATTCCTGATTTTATTATTTCAATATTGCTTGTATTTGATTTATGCTTGAATTATTGTGTCATCATTAAGCATTTAGCATCACCACTTCAAGACTGGGTTGAAATCAAAAGCCAGGAGGCCAGAATTTCAAATATAATTAGAAAACTACTGCAACTCATTGGCCTTGTATATAGGAGTGTCCTGTCTTCCAGGTTTCTGGGTTAAATGCTACATTATCTTTCTATGAGTGTATGACACATAAGAAAACACATAAAAGCAAATATTCTTCCTGAAATATAGATCCATTCATTCTATTGGAAGCTGAAATTGTTCTGAACAATTAGTAACAGACAATGAAATTAGAGAATACAAGGGAGAATTATTTTAAAGATATTTTTCTACATCAGTGAAACACATACAGCCTGTCTAAGCCTGGCCCCACACTGTATAGCCTAGTGTTTAAACCTGGCTATACTTTATATTAAAAAAAACGTAGTCTGTCTAAGTTTGCCCCACTTTTACAAAACATGTATAGTATGTCTAAGCCTGACTCTACTTTCGCAAAACAACTCAGTTTGAGTATGTACCTATCTGCTAAACTTTTATAACTTTTTTGAAAACTGGCCATCAACTGCCAACCTGGTGAATGAATGATTGAATAAATATCTGAGAACCAATTTCTGATCCAGATATTCAAAAGTAGTGTTCTTATTCAAATATTCCACAGATTTGGTTCTTATTCAAATATTCACAAAGAATAGTATTTTTTTCTTCTTCAAATTTCCATCCTATAATATTTGTTTTCAAATATTTTCCAAAAACAACATTCTTTTTCAAATAATTACCAACTAGACTCTTGTACAAATGTTTACCAAATTGTTCCCTTATTCAAATATGTACTAAATAGTTTCTAATGTTATTAAAAATTCACAAATAAGGTTCATATTCAAATATTCGCCAAACAGTGTTTTTATTCAAATATTCATTTTAGTACAAAGTATGACATGGAGTGTAGACACTAATAAGATTTCAAAGTAGGGATGGTGCTAGGCTTCAACAATGTTGTAAATTGTGATTGTTTTACTTATATTTGACAAAATATACCATCTGGCGATTTTTTGTGACACAAGTTTTTGTCCGTTTAAACTTGTATACATATGTACAATCTTGGGTTTGGGGTAGAAAAAATTTAAAGGCAAATAGACAAGGAGCTGCAAACATGGATATAATGAGCTTTCTATTGTTATATAAATAATTTTTTTTCTTTATATAGATTAATGCTAACAGCACATTTTTACATCATAATTTGATTGTGCAGACACCTGGCCTGGGTACTCTAAGTTCTAATACACTCATGCTACCAGACTAGCTACAATCATAAACCTCCAAAGACAGGAACAGGAATGACTGCAATTGACCAAGTGATATTTTTGATGGATTCCTGTTTTTTTAAATGTACGCACAGGTGGCATAAAACACAAATGAAACTTAGAATCTTTTGAAACCATATATATTTCGGTTGCAAAGTTGTTTGTTAGACCTTTTTTTTGTTCATGTGTTTTCATTTTCTTATTAACAGCATCATCCCCTTGGTAGCCTTGGTAACATTTTATGAATCTCAGCTTACAAAAATCTTGGTCATATATAAATGGCATGTAAACGACTATAAAGCCACATGCTACTAGCAACCATTAAAAGCTCATTGAATTGTTTAGTGATGTGTTTGTTTATAGTGGGATAGATCAAAAGAGAACTAACTTATTTTATTTTTTTTACATACGAGTTATTTACATAGTCTAATGTGAACAGAATGATTCACACATTTTCTAACATGTTATCCATACACAAATTTATTGATTTTTCAGATACATGTACAGTACTTTATGCATTATGGATTATACGCAATTGTAAGTTGTCAATAAACACGTGTATTTCAAAATTACTGTAGTTTTGTCTTCAATTAATCAAAATTTAAATTGGCAAATGAATGCTTATTTACTCTCAGTGTAAATCCTACTCACTGATGTCAGGTCACCTCTAACATATTTCACTTGTATGCAAAATTTTATTTTTGGATCCCTCCTCAAGTTACCTCTACATCCACATAAGTCAACAATATTACCTTGGTAAGAGGAATATCAAGGTAAACATGGCTGCATCATATTATGAAAATGGCGATATCTTTTGAAAATTGGTGACAAAATATTGAGGTTGGATATTTTTTTTGTGAGAACTTTTTTAATGCCAGTGCCATTCATGGAAAAGTTATTTACATTGCATTTTCCTTAACATTTAAGTACATGACTTTCATTAGAAGACAGAATAGAGATAAAATTGACTGTGGGAGAAACATTACATACAGTGTAACCTTGTCCATAAAAAAAACATAATGAATGTAACATCACCCTGTATAATGAATGTAAATACTGCAACCATAATACCTCATAACAAACATGCTGATATATAAATTATATAACAAGTAAGGTTCCAGTGTTTACAAATCTTTGCAAATGTGTACATGGTATAAAATATAACAAAAACAATGCCATTTAATCCAAATGATTACAAACTCAACTTTTCCCCCATCTACTAGTTCATCTGACAACTATTTACATGTAATACATATACATGTTTTGACTTTTATCGTGACTACTTTAGTATGTAAGACTTCCTGAATATGTGCTGAAAATATGAGTAACTACAGAACTATGCAGAGGCATTTAAAGTTAAAGCAATCTTTTTCTAAAGTAATATATTACATATCAAAAAGGTCCTATTAAGAAGCATGTTTTTTTTCTTAAATACTGCAATATAGAAATGCTTGTGTTAACATTTTCAGTAAACCAGTCTAATGAATAATGTGTGCTACAATCAATTCTTATCAACCTAAATTCCATGCGATGCCAGGATGTATGTGGAAATCATACATACTTTTAAGAAAATGTAAATGATACAGCCCTAATAAAAAGATACCTGTTCTTTTCTCTCTTGTTCTTCTTGTTCTTCTTTCTCTATAAATGATTCCAACTCTTTTTCTATATCATCTATGTCGTCATCAGCCATTGTGTTTCAGCCTAATTAGAAATTAATAATTATGTTTAATGCTCTGTATAAAGCCAAATATTGTGAACTAAACTAATAAAGAAACTTGGTATTGAACACTAGAATCTGTGCAGTTAATGAATTAAATTAAAAACTTGTAAAGGTCCTTTAAAGAATAATGATATTAATTTTAATCTCTTTGGAGCACTTCTGACCATTGAGCATGGGTGGGTCTCAATTTTTATACTATGTATTTATTTATTTTGTCATATACATTTTTTTGTAAGATAAACAATGATTTAAACATGAAGAAACAAATCATGATACCTAAGGAGTACTACAACAACCTCACAAATTCAGTCCTCTCAGGCTAAAATATTTAAGTGTGAGAACATTTAGCTAAGATAGCTAAAAGTTGTCTGCACATATAGGTGGCATTTATAGTAATCTCCCCTTGGTCAGAGATTGATGCCAATCCCATGAATATTTAAGTTACTAAAGAAGCAGAATGTAACTATGTGAATGCATATCCATATTATGATCTGGCAATTAGTATTATCAAACAAACAAATTTTAACTCCAAAAAGTGCTTTCTTTTTCAAATACATAGAAAACCAAAATAATTTATTAGAAGAGGTGGATACCCCCTAATCCTTATAAAGACATCTCTGGTCCCATAACATACGTGAAGCTTAGATAGTTACTTGACTCTGACTCCCATCCCATGTATTTTATAATGTCAGCTAGAGAACAGTTTTACTCAAATGCAATTATTATACTTGTTGTGAATGCTCTTCATGAGATGAGCCAAAATACAAAACAATTTAATCTGATCTTGGGTC
Source organism: Unio pictorum (assembly GCA_030141615.1). NCBI lineage: Eukaryota > Metazoa > Mollusca > Bivalvia > Unionida > Unionidae > Unio > Unio pictorum. Next base: position 7,008,069 of record JARLTB010000026.1, on the reverse strand, counting down.
AATTTTCTATATGCAGATCAGATATCCAATAATATCCAAGACAGTCAAGCTTGAACAGAGATATAATCTTTTCCCTCTTGCAGAGATATAAATAGATAGTATCATTCTCTTTGCATTGGCTCAGGTATTTTCAGGTACCATTTCAATGCTCTGTGTCCGGAAGATGACCTTGAGTTGAAGGACTTACTGCCCATGAAAGGAAACTTGTACTTGGCAATGAAAGCAGGGGCTGTCGTGAGTGATACTAACCCATCTTGTCACAACTGTACAAGGTTCATACAGAAATGTCAATAAAAAATTCAAAGACTTTTCCAAAACTTTCAAAAATCACAAACAGATTTCGAAAATCTTTATTTTGCTAACATTTTGAATAAAAGTTATGTTATATGAGAAAACATTGAATGCAAAATACTACAATATTGTTTAATGATGAAATGAAACTGAATGAGTCATCAAAAGAAAGAAACCAGGAAAACTCAACTACATCTGAATCTAACAATCTTTGACCATTTTTGGGGTGATTAATGAAAGAATTTAAAATGTTTGGGTTTATTTCAATTTTCAAAGACTTTTAAAGACCTAAGGGTCTTCTGCTTGACTTTCCCAAACTTTCAAGGCCTTGAAAATGCTACCGCATATTTCCCAAACTGTCAAAGACCTCCAAAGACCAGTATGAACTAGGCTGTACCTTATAAAGCTTTTTGCTGATTATACCCGCTGTACGAGTCAGAAGCATGTCTTCTATGAAAGGAGAATAAGTGAACACTTCAAACAGTGCCTTATTCAGACAGGTTAGAAACCATAATATATTTGACTTTGGTCACTTAGCCAACGCATTTGAGCATGAGAAATCAAAGTTTGATAGAAGATCAGAGAGGTCTTTGTTTTGTTTTATTGTTGTTGTTGGGTTTAATGCCATTGTTCAGCACAAGATGGGCTATACATGGCGGCCAGTATAAATGGTGGAGGTAGTACAAGGGAAAATTCTGGAAAGAACCACCAACCCACAAAAAGCTACTGGTAAGCTTTCTCATGTACCCACATTGTTCGAGCCCGAGACTTGAATCCACAAAGACAGAGGTGAGATGGCAGTGATCCATAATGGTGAGTGCTTTAGACTACTCGACCACGCAGAGCCCCTGTTTTGTTATGTACCGGTAGTCTCTCTTCTGTAACGACAAAACCTGTTAAGAGATTATGGAACGGTAGCTTTTATTGTGATTGGAGTTGACAAACTCTGTTCAGATGTGTTTTGGATTGTGTAAAATGTTGAGTTGGTATAGTATCAGAATTTTCCTTGTTAATAAGGAATCATCCAAGACTAATGAGGAGTGTAACAAGGGATTTCAAAATATAAATCATTGGTGGTTGTTATTTAATGATGTTGGTTTTGTCTGTGACTGTCCTGTATGTAGAGACAGTCCTGAAGTGAGCCATACAGGTGAAAACCAAGGGACTGATTTGTCCAAAAGGTAGTGTCCTGAACTGGTAAACTATCTCACTGAATGCAAATCATGGAAACTTCCTTTCTGCTAATGAAGTTTCCTTCCTAAATGGCATTTAAACCCCACCTTAGTGTTTCTATTTTGAACCATGGCATTGCCATTGCTAAAACAATCTGACATCACAAGGCCCAGGGTGCTTCTAATTTTAGACTGGGCCCATCTTATATTGTAAGTGAGGTGCCCATCAAGGTTCTCGAAAAAAAAATAATCAAATTTTCCTGAGGAAACTTTGATTGCGCTGATGATATGTGTAAATGTATTTTCAAGATGTTAACATACCTGCCAAAACATAGTGCAGGCTAAATCAGATCACCACTGTTGTATGTGAAATTAAGAACTGATCTGAATTAAACTAAAGTGTGGCGTGTTATGCTAAAGATATGATTTTGTACTCCTAAACCTTCTGATGAGGTCATTTTTCAGAAAAACACATTTTTCAGTAAACTTCAAAAACAAGAAAGAAAAAAAACCCAACCATTTTCAGTATATGCCCATTACATGTAGCATGGACCACTCCAGTTGCTTAGCAGTTAAAGCATCCACCTCATAACCAGGTGGTCGTGGGTTTGAATCCCAGATGAGTCATACCAAAGACTTACAAAAATGGTACTAACAGCTGCCTCGCTAGGCACTAAGCATTAAGAGGCTAGTGTTAGGACTGGTCAGTCTGGTTTCAGGATAATGTGACGGAGTGGGATATCTTACTACATGTCTGGCACATGATATCCCAGTGCTAGACATTACTATAAACTGCCTCACTGCAGACATCATAGCGATATGACTGAAAAATGGAGCCTGGGCCATGGTTGAAGTACAATGATGATGAGGTCCTCTGAACTACTTGAAAAGTACATTTATCATCAATAAAATTCTCAATATTATGAGTCATACCCTTATTGGCAGTATGAGAAATTTGTCATTGAGAAGAAACAGAGTTAAGATAGTTGCCTTCATTATGCTTCTTTACTAGCTTTGCAACTGACAACATTGGTTTTCTACATGTATAGGATCTTTACAATCATATCTATTTTATCTCGGGATTATCCATTATATCCTTTTGATTACTTCCCTGAAAATATTTTCTCAGCCTCAAAAACTGTATCTATGGTGAGATTTGTTTCTTTGGTGGCATGCTTACTCCACTTGGCCATTAAAAGAACACAATGGCAACAATCTTTGGCTTTGTAAAGGTAAAGATCCCTGCATCTCTTTCCACCAGTTGTTAATTTGTGTTCTGTTAAGATATTGGCATGTCCAGAAGGAGTCATGGTGAAAGAGAATAAACTGTTTTCTGCCATAGAAACGATGTCCAACAAAGAACCTACCGCTATCACATTCTGGACCAATTATTGTATCATTAAAGAATTTCCAATCTATTCATATTAATGACAGTTTCAATTTTTCAGGTCTGCGACATTGCTGTCTACTGCTGGGGTGTCAGTCTGAAATACTGGAGTGTGTGTTTTATAAAATCTGCTATAACAAATTTGATGGTGAGAATAGCTACAAAAAGAAAAGCCTGTTGGTGCTAGGGTCATGAAATGTCTGTGTAAACAATCCAAAAAGCAAGTGACTTGATCAGACTGTGGTTGCAGCTTGAATGTTGGTTGTCTTTCTTGATAAACAAGTCAAGCAGTGCTGGAACTCTGGACCAGGCTATTGATAGAGGAGGAGAAAAACAAACAACTTATTGCGGTATTAACTGAAAGACTCCTTCATTTGATGTCCTACTTTGCCATAGTCAGGCCTAAGATAATGGAGCTTGCAAGCATAATTCATCAGCACTAGAAGTGTGGGAATGTCAAAACCTTTTGTACAATATGAGATGCATCTTGTGAAGGTTGACTCAAGTGGTGGTTAATATGTATATAATTTCAATTCGAATATGGCAACTTCCAGATGATCACTAAGCAAGACCTCCCTTAGACTGGTATAGTTATGTGAATGAACTGACTCCATATTGCAATGATGCTGTGACACTGAACTGAACAATGAGTATCTTGTGGCACTATATTGATTAGACCAAAAAAGAAATATGCGTGTTAAAAAAAAACATTATATCTATTGCAATGATTAGTACATTATAATGTATTAGTACTGTGGTAAACTGGCTCAATCAAATGCATCTATTAATTTTCAGGAATTTTTGTATAAATTCTTTTTAAAATTCAAATATATTATAATGACTAATATACTAAATTTAATAAGTGTTTTAAGTACTGGGCAAAACAAGCTCAATTAGATGCAGAATTCAATCTTGTAATTTTTTTATTTATGTATTCATTTACGCTGGGAGATAATAAATGCTAGGATCAATAGAAAAAAACAGTCAGCAATTTTTGTGTACCTTATGATTATCTATAATGGTGACAGTAGGTATGCATACTGGACAAGGTATTCCTTCCTGTAATGGTAGCATTGATCTTGCCAGTTTAAACTGGGACTGGAGAATTAAATTACCTTGTATTGAACCTGACAATTTTAACTATGTGCTAATCAATTTAGGCAATATTATATCAAATCCCACCTGGTTGAAATCAATCAGTAGACTATCTATCTAATTTATAACATAAGTAAGCCATGGTCAGTTTATGTGATCAAGTTGTGTGCCATTGATGTGACATCATGTCTGTTTATCATCAGTAAGCAATAACAATAAACTATGAGAAAGTCTATCTGTATCTGTTATGGTGTAGGACAGCTTCTATATAAATGCAACAGAGAAAGCAAAAGAGAGACAGACAGACAGACAAAACTGCTAAACTACACTCCATTATTATCCCGATGATATGACTAAGCTACTGCTTTCACGAGGAATATATTTTTCTTCTTCTGATGTACGGTTGAACATCAAAACATCAATTATTGTTTATAACTGATCCTTTTACAACATTTTTGCTACAGTAATCGGAATTTCAGGTCTTACAGTAATTTGAATTTCTGGTCGTACAGAATTTGGAATTTCAGGTCTTACCTCAATTAAAATCTCAGGTCTTACAGTACTTGGAATTTCAAGTCTTGTACAGTACTTGAAATTTCAGGTCTTACAGTATTTGGAATTTTAGGTCTATTTTTACGTCTACGGCAGATGTACAACAATATTCTAGTGATAATGCTTGTCAATAACCCCACAACCATTTGTAAATTAATTCCAACCAATTTTAGCATTGTTGCTAGGATATGATAACTTTAACAAAATGTACAATTCAAATAATATAAGATATAGTCATCGTAAAAACAAATGTGCTTTCTATGTATCGTTGCTCTAGTGGACTATCTATACTGCACTGTCAACTGTTTACCATATTCAGCTTGGTAATTTTATGTAAGTTACGTGGCGAACAGGATACGGCGTCGAAGTATGAAAAAAAAAACCCACAAAAACCCACAAAAGACAAATAACTTACAGCTTTGGACAAATGACCATGCATACTAAGTGTATAAAAATGTTAAGTGTACCTTTTATATCAAAACTCTCATTCCATCAGATACAGTTACTTAAGTATAGTTATATTTTGGTCGCTCTGCAGCTCACAAGAGAAACTGTTTTGACCTCGTTTCTTGGCAATGAAGACGCTATTACTATCGTATGGTTTCGTATTCCAGGCTACACTGACTATTTCAGCATTAAAAAAAATTATATGGGATTTTTTACATTACAATTAATAATATGCTACTTAACAGCGATACATTATAACAATTTAGAAACACCTAATTGTTAACATTTAAAAATTTATATATATCTTTTGCATACGAATGTGAGGCAGGTGTTGCATGAATATGTAGCTAGCTCTGCAGCATGTTCTAGACTGGTTATGAAGAAACTGAGAGAGAGAGAGAGAGAGAGAGAGAGAGAGAGAGAGAGAGAGGTTTCCTTATCTCGTACTGCAATGATAGATCTTTTCTATTAAAACGACATAAACTATTTGCATGTAGAGCTAAATATGTCTCTAATAGCATTTTACCACTTTTATTTCCACATGTTATTATTCTAACTGTTTATTATCTTTTCACATAAGTTTACCAGTAATAGGGTAGCAGTAACAATGGTAGAATAAAAAAAAAAATCAGTATTTTCCATGCAAAGCCAAATATTTCACTATAATAATTACTAATGAAAGTTGCATGGTGAAAAATATACAAATAGACTGTGCAATGTACAAAGTCTACAGTAGTAGAAATAATAAAATCAGAATTATTGCAAAATATATGAACCATCACATACACACAGACACAAACACTATATGACTTTAGACCGGTTTGAGAAAGCAAAATGTTTTGTGTAAGTATGCGTTTTCATCAAACAAATGGTGGGTTCAGAAATACAGTTTTAAAAAAATGCCAGATAGAAAAAGAGAAAACACAAATATTAATTTTAGTCAACTTTATGAATTATATTGATGAGAACTATTCCCAATGCATTATATGCATTCTGAATAATGAGAATAACATTGTTTTTCATTTGCTGAACCCTAATTGACATATTTGCAATTTGTTGTGAAATAGTGATCTGATCTTTCTTGTTTATGGGTACAGTACAAGTCATATAGTTGGTATTCAGTACCATCAATTAAATTAACAGGTGTCAATTTTATTATCACATGATTGTTCAAATTCTTATACTTCAATATATTCCTTTGGAAGGTCATTACTAAGAAAACTATATATCTATATATGGCAAAATCAATTTGAAAGTAACTGAATATTTTTTGGATAAGGTCAACCTAAAATGTCATTCAGTAAAGCTCAACATTGTGCAAGAAAATGATGAATTTATTAAAATTACATTTATATATATTTAAGTTGAGTTGTAATACTTGATATTAGTCAGTTTTGTCTTTAAACATTTTGACATGTTTGTAAACTACAATTATTACTACAACTATTTTATTATTATCAGTAGAAGTAGTCGTTTTGATGTAAACGTTTCTAATTTGCTTCTTTGGCCGTGTAAGGATCCCGGTTTGGGAACTGCATATTTCAAAGTTTCTTTGGAGAGTTAAGGGAACCAGGCTAAGAACAGAAAGTAGACGTGGTTGAGTTAAGCTTTGCTGGCAACATGGTTTACAACGTGTTTAGTTGCGGCCTTTTGTTGTTGGCCGTTGTCAGGTGGTCGTTCGCCGAGGAAGCGTGCTATTCGTATGCAGGTGGTCAAGTTTACCCTCAGGAGACCAGGAGAACCGCTGGCCACACCATACAGTACAGTCAAGCTGTTAGTAAGTCGAGTGGTCAAATGCCAAATATTTTGCCCAGTCCTTTATTTGAAACAAATAAAATTCGAAGCAGTACAATAGGTGATACAAATTATTAATGCAAAGATGAAAACAAAAGTGAAGTAATGTTATTAAACTGAGCGTTGGTTTAAAATGCATGCACATTGTTGCAAGGGATTTATGAATGTACCCATGTGTCATATGGTATGATCACATTGTTACGACTGTATATCCCTCTGGTACTTTATAGGAGTGTGGGTAAAATATAATCATGGCGGGTAGTAGAGACCACTGGTTATGGGTTTGATACCTGCTGGGATAAGCTGTCTTTATGTGTCCTTTGGAAAGGCACTTGTTACCATATGGCATATCCTTAGATCTAAAATGCAAGACATCACCTGATATATTTGTTCAGGGAGACCTATGGTCTTACTGCCAAAATTATAAATAAATAAATATAATGTGTTTGATGTCGACAAATAGTGTAAGGAAAGTCAGATTATCAGGAATATCACACAACAGGCAACCAATAATGATGCTTTTCTACAAAAAAAGTTGTTTTTTTGTCAGACTTTACTTACCCTGATGTCTTGTCTCTAATAATATTAAAATTCTCACAAAAGAAATTTACCTGTTTTCAAGTTTCCTTGGCCTACATTTCAGTTGGCTGGAAAGTGTTCAAAGCTATTAAGTTGAAATATTCGTTAAAGAAATGAATATAAATTATTTTATGCCTAGGCTATTGGAACTGTAAGCAAAGTTTTATTTCGAGAAATATATCCCCCACATTAGTCTACTTAAACATACTTTGGCATACTCAGCGTACTATTGCATTTCAAGAAATTCAAATGGATGTCAGCGGAACATAAAAATGGGTCCATTTGCTAGTGTCATATTTTCATTCCGCCAGGATAAAGACAGCACAGTAAGTATATTAATTACACATAAATTAGTGGAAGAGTGCCAAGTGGGTGAGATATTACTAAAACTTTTTAAATGGTAAACATACTCCATTCCTTGATTACCATTACATTTCATTCAAGTGATATGTCAGTAGAACTTGAAAATGCACCTACTTGTGTCAGAATTTGATTACATCACCAAGAAGACAAATTAAGTACAATTTTAACTAAAGCAATTAGACTTTAATAATTAATTCTGGAAAAGTGTCAATATGTGCTTCCAAGTTAATTACCTGCACAAGAACAGGAAATGATTTTTTGTGGTTTTGAAAACCACACCAAAATTAGTAAAATTCAACAAAAGATTAACATTTAATTTTGTATTAACCTGCTAAGCATGTTGTTGTTGTAGGGTTTAACACCATTTTTCAGCACAAGATATGCTGTACTTGGCGGCCAATATTAATGGTGGAGAAAGATTCAAGGAAAAACCCACCCACCCATGAGAACCTACTGGCAAGCTTTTATCACATACCCACATTGGTCATACACGAGACACGAACCAATGCCGAGGTGATGCAAAGCATGTAGCATTGAGGTTACTCATCCATATCATTGACAGCCATGGTTTGAATAGAGCAATACTGGTATGTGTTTTTACCTTTTTTTTATTGCAATGGATTTTTTAATATTTATTTCAGTCTCCAAACCAGCCCCTGACTGGAATGGTACTGCAGTTGTGAATGGAGAGTTCAAAGACATTAAGCTCTCTGACTATAGAGGAAGCTACTTGGTGTTCTTTTTTTATCCTCTGGATTTGTAAGACCTTTTCTGATTTGTTCACTACCAGACCTATTCACTATTTTCTCCCATTTTTGTTTTTTTAAAACACAAAATTAAGACCATACAGGGCTTTTATTTTTGTTCTATGTATTTTGCAGAATTTTTAGATTTAAGACAAAGTAACCACGTGACCCTGTTTTATAACATGAATTATGATATAGCACAATGGCTGCCAAAATTTCATATTTATTTTTGTACATGCGATGTACATAATGATGGTGTGGCTCCCGAAAGTTGACAATTTCACCAATTGCTTGAAAAGTTCTGTGCCAAAATAAACATTATCAGAAATGTGAGTATCTGAACAAATTGCTTGGCCTTTTGAGAACTTTAACCTTAGTTTATCATTGAAAGATGTCAGTTATTAAGTGTCATTCTTACTTCTGATTCATAAACAAGAAAGCCAATAAGTCTTTGTGTTTGTCTTCACTGCATTCTGTGTACAATTGTTGCTCAACAGTAGCCAACATGTTTGTTCTTTAAACTGCATATAGAACATAAAAGACAAGCACAAAACAATGCAGTGATTAATAAAAGATTCTCACTTGATATGAAAATAAAAGAAGAGAATAGTGTAGAATTTAAGGTCAGTATTATTAAGGACACTGGATTCGGGAATTTAACCAAAAAAATAAATGATCTTGGTTGGTTAGTTGATTGTTGTTTACTTTAGCTTTGCATTATTGGCTACATTGTATCCTAGAAATGGGGACACCCTGAAGCAGCCAGGTTGAGCTGGCCTGGATGGGTATTGAACCCAGGATCCTTAGATTACAAGTTTGATACTCTGCCAATTTGGCAAACACAATTTGCATAAACTTAGAATGCAAACAGAATACAGGATAAACTAAAATAGAATGCAAACAGAATACAGGATAAACTAAAAGCTTCCTGAATCGCAAACTTCAAAAATGAATCACACATGAACACTATTTCATCAACTGAAATAATTAAGTTTTGCATTTTATATCTGTAGTACAATTTCAATTTCAGAGAAGCTTAATCACAGACTTTATTTAAGTTAGCTTCAATATTCTCATTTAATGCAGTGATGTCTTTCATGCACTCTTTGATTTACTTTAAAATATTTAGTTCTCATTTGTGTTATACACCTATGCAAATTATCAAAATGGACTCTCTCACACAAGACTATAACTCACATGGGCTGGCCTATTTATTGTCAGGCAATTAAATCTCTCAAAGGTGGTTGTTAATCTCAGACCACATGCTTCTTAATTAGCTCAATTATAATTATTGACTATTTGCCATGGGGAGAGGCTTAGCTGAGCTTTGAGCAGGATTGTTCACTACTCGTACATAGCTGCCATTTGTTTTCCTTATTTGTCCCTTATTTTGGACCTGAATATGGTTGTATGTTGGCAAAAAGTACGTCAAATAATCAAAAAATTTCTTTAGAATTTTCGGTTTAGAATGGGCACTTGGTTCTGTTTTCATTGAATGTATCGCATGTATATATGAATACAGTTCTACGATTGGTTCAGTCGAAATGGAGGCTACCATGCCTGTTGTTATCCACCATATTGGATTTCGCAAATAGTTACTACTGTTGTTGTATCTCATCTTTGTAATATTCAGCTTCTAATCGTGTTAAATAGGAAGGTGGAATATTCAGAATTTTCTCCATGAAAAAGAGAAGGAAAGGACAATTATGTCGTTTTGTGTAGATTTGTGAAACCATATAGTAAAGGAGAAAACTTGACATTTTGCAAATTGTGTAATGTGATTTCGCTATTGGGCATGAAGGCGCCCTTGAAATACAAGAGTACGAAAAAGCTCATTAACTTCCTGCTTCATCACACACAGCTCAGCCTTAACTTGCGACATATATAAATACCAAAGAGAACCTTAATATAATTTGATTGAATTTTGATTTGTTAAAATTTCTTTTAGAAATAAACCTTCCTGTTTCAGTTACAGTGTTGCTGGTGATTTATTTTGCACACGTTTTCCAGACATTAAAATCGCAAAGGATAACTTTGAAGCTTGAACGAAAACAGTTGAATAAGAAAATCACATAATTGAGATTATCAATGAAAGTTGGTACATTAGAATTGATGATTGAAATAAGAAAAAAAACAAGGTGTGGAAAAGACTCTTCTAAACAGCCTGTGTCTGAGTGTTACCCTCTTGATTCTTCTGAATGGGCACCTGAATGGAACATGGTGCCTGTCCAGAAGGTACAAGTGTGCAACATTTACATCTTTGACATTAAATATTTATGTATGGCACTGTCCTACTTTACTGATGGTTGTATGTTTTAAACAGTTACATAAGCATTATAATTTTAAAAAATCAGTATTTGTTGCTGAAAATTTGTCACAAGTAGTCAGTTTTTTTTTGTACTCGCGGGGGGGGGGGGGGTTCAGCTATGCTCATACATACTGATTATAGGCATAATTATATCATGGTGGTCAATAAATGTTTTTTTTTTATTATAAAAAAAGACCCTTTATCTTTAAGATTCCTGTATATTAGAGTGGGGTGGGGTTCAGAGTCAAATCACAATTTTTATGTGACACTGCATGTTATGGCATGTAGGGTTTTAGTAATCTGTATGCAACATCACCAACTGAGATAGCTGACACATGTTATGGGTAATGATTTGTGGGGGATATATATAATGTATTTTGGGTTACAACCCCATGTATAATGGATTTCAGGTTACAATACCTGGGCCATCGGTTTTCAGGGGATATATAATAAAATGTATGGGCTGATGCTTTGATTTGCATTATGTTGTTATTGTTGTTACTGCTTTGATTTGCATTATGTATATCTAGATGTTATTGCTATGATTTGCATTATGTTGTTATTGTTGTTCCATTTCAGCACTTTTGTCTGCCCCACGGAGATTGTTGCATTCAGTGACAGAATTGAGGAATTTACAAAAATAAACACAAAGTTGATTGCCTGCTCAGTTGATTCACAATTCACTCATTTATCATGGTAGGTAATGTACCTTTGTCAGAAATCAGTTAATACCTTTTTATGCTACTTAAAGACCCTTTTGATAGGTATGTTTTCAGTAATCTTGTTTGGATGACATCAGAGATGTATCACCATTGTTGCCAATTCTCATGATTTTGGTGTGCATTTCATGACTTTTTCAGCGATGCACATGTTCACAATGCATGCAAAGAATAACGCATTCCCCCAATTCTCAATTTTTTAAAGTCTTTAATAAATAACCAATTTCCTGTTAAACGCAAATCGGCAGATGCTGAAATGGTCTTCACCAACAGGGAAGAAGAAATGTATTGCACAAAAAGTGAAGTTTAGGTTGGAATATACCAAGAATTGGCAGTGCATTAAGTCATCAAACACAGATAAACATAAAAAAAATTGGACGCAGTGTACCACTATTTTTAGCATTGGGTATGGTGGCAGAGACGATGTGAGGGAGCACATTAGTAGCAAAAAGCACATAAAGGTTGGGAAAATTAAAAACTTGCAGCAGTGTTCAGCTCTGGAATATTTTCAGCCATTAAAGGAAGACCGGCAAGCTACCAGCACTGAAGCATTGTTTGTGAATTTTCTTGTTGAACACAATCTACCTTTATCAGCTGGAGACCATGCTAAACATTTGTTCTGAAAAAATATTCCTGGACTCTAAGATCGCTTCACGAATTCAGGCAAAAATCTACTAATTGTTATCCCTATTTTCACTAATAGCATGGAGGGTTGGTAGCTATGTAGCACCAGTAAACTCACATGTATGATGAAGTATGTACTTGATTCTCCTTTGAATACATTCCCTGATCACATTCACATTAGGAATATAAACTTGCTACCTCCCAAATTCATCTTTTATGTCTGCATCATATCGACATCAGACAGTCACTCTTGTCCTTGTTACCTCCCCTTGCCACCACTTGGTTGTCACCAGTTTTTAAGCTTTATTTAAATAAACATTGTACAGAATAATAACCTGGTTAATCCAAGTCTCTTTGTGCAAAATTCAAGCCAACCTTTCAAAATTCGTATTTATTGGGTCATTATTCAGTCATACACAAGTGATATACATTATTTTGTTTTAATTTGGTGCACATTTTGTGAAATTTGATCACTTTCTCAGATCTGTCATTTTTGCAGCATGGTACAACATGTAATAGTTGATTTACATTGACCATCAAGTGTCTGTGCTTGCTCTCTTCAGTTTCAGAACATTTATTACGGGTGTTATTTAACAAATTATCAACACAATGACATGTTAATTTATCTTTTCTTTCTGTTTATCATTTCAGAAGCATATCTTCTCAATGCAGTAAATGCATGAAATCGAATGCAATGAAGACATGTACAAGTTCTGCATGGTTTGTAAAAAAAAAATGTACCTCTTCTATCCCCATGCAGCATGCACAGTTTGTGGTCTAAGGACATCGGGTCATCAATTAGCAAAAGAGACACAAGACAATTACAAATCCAAAACATTTAGGGAGCACACTGTCTGTCAGGCTTGGATATGGTAAGTGACAGATGGGGACTGGGACTGACTCTGGGAAGTCAATCCTGATTTTGTTCGACAACTCTAATAGTGACTTGTGTCCTCAAACAGGAGCACTGTATCACCCAAACTGTGCTGGTTTGTCAGCTTCTTGGTTGGTGTTACAAACTTCAGATCAATGTACAAATCATACACATTCCTAGCCAGTTTTATGTTTAGACAGGGTTGGGTATTTAGCATGGAATTATCCCATCATCTGTCTGCTTTTCATTGGATTTTTGATTCCATGGGCATCTGATGATTGACCTGTATGTAACAAGGTGTAACCACAAGTAGGCACATTGTCTCACTGGCCTTGGACCTAGGCAGTGAATCTACTGTTGGAGGTTCTTTGCTCCCCCTCCATGGTCTCAGTACCAAAATCAATACAGAAAAGATAGGGTCAGAATCGCAAGATAATTCTGATGCCACACTCAGATGGGACAAGTCCTGGGTTAGCAATCTAGATGATTTGGCAATAGACCTACCAATAGACTTATAGGCCAAGCTGAATTTTCTCAAACAACCTAAGCCCTGGACTGCCCGCTTCTTCATGCTTGGCTCTTGTCAGGACAGCCTTGTGAGAGAAACCCTTCGGACCATTCATTCATTTGTGGAGAGAATCTCAAAGGTCATCAGGGTATTATGCAAAGTAATACCATCATCCTTGATTCCTCAGCAAGCTGAAATTTTTGTCTGGCTCTGCAAGGAGAAAAGTTGGCACCAATTTCTATCAAAGGCTACTGCTCCATTTTATCTGACACATTAAGGCATTTTGGAAGAGGAGAGATCAGTCTTGGTAAAGAATTATTAAAACAGTTATCCAATTTTTATTTGAATAGACCAAAATCCCTCACTGTTTCCAATATGGAATCTGTCTAGGGTTCTAAACATGGCTCCACTCAGAGAAGTTTGAGTTTCAGTCAGGATTTTGCTGATACTGTTATCATATAATACCTGTTTCCTGATAGCTTGAGCTAGCAAGGTACAGTCAACCTGACAATATTCAGATCGGTATTATTGATACTCCTGATACTACCTGGCTTCATGGCCAAGAACCAGTTACCATTGGTAGTCACATGCTCACTCTCATCTTTAGGTAAGTCAGGGGCAGCAACCACACAGGATCTGTCATTGCTCTCGAGCACAAATTGAAATATATATATAGACAGATAGACAGGTCATGGCAACTGCAAAATACTTTCTTTCCATGAAAGGTGAAAGCAGAATATCACCTATATATATATATACATATATATATATATATATATATATATATATATATATATATATATATATATTAGAGCTGTACCGATGTCACTTTTTGCCGATTATGCCGATACCGCGTATAGCCGATTATCAAAATTGCCGATACCGATTATGAGACCGATTATTTGATTATCATATTATGTACTCGGGTATAAGCCGACAAATTTAGAAAACAATAAAGTCCTGGAATGGGGTGGGGGGGCTTATCCGTGGGCCAATGTCAAAACTTTACAGGTTTTAGGTGTTTTTGTTGTCTATTGTAACGGCAGTACATCTTGGGACAAAAATATCTGTGTTCTAAGACATAGGCATGTTAAAAAAGTAACTTTCGGTGACCCGAAAATTATTAAACTTTTATAAAGTACTATTTATTATTGATTTTGTTATTATTTTGCATGTGCATATTTTCTGATTTCCACAAAACGAAATTACATAAAGGTAAAATACAGCCTTCATAATTCGCGGGTCGGTCGAGTTTACCAGGGAGACCAAATACTATAATGTACAGTACTTACGCAGTGCAAAGTGTGCATAGCGTCACTTAAATCCTTTTTTATTCCCTAATGTATTAGTTGCAGATTTTGCTTTATTCGTTGTTTCCAAAGTGTATTCTTTCAGATAAAATTTCAGCTAATCTGTATCAGCTGTTTCATTTACTACGAATCACCTCTCACGAGTTACTCATTTTCAATGATATAAGTGATCCTACAAAATGAGGTAATATTTTGAGTGTACAAGGGACACAACCGGTATAATTTACATCTTCACGCAGCGTGGTAATAATAAATGCTTTTGAGTTTATTGCCGACTTTCTATGAGCAAAGGTCGTCGGCTTGCTTTGACAAAAACAAATACTCGTTATTGCTGCGGCAACATCAGATAATTGTAAAACATTGATATAGAATTGTTTTATTTGTTTAGTATATTCGGTGCTTCAAAGATACAGTAAAACCTGTTATGACTTATGAGAGACCGCCCCTTCTGCCAGATGGTGGCTTGGTGAAACACTAACAAAAGAAATAAAAAATAATTTTAAAAAATCCGGAAATGATTCTCACTTACTAGTATTAAAGACAATGAGTTTGTTCACCCTCCAGGCATTACGGATTAACTGAAAGACAGACGACGTACTCAAACCTACACTGAAGCCCTTTCAAACAATTTCTCACTGGGACATAAGGACTATCGATGTTTTGTGAGTTTTCATAAAGATAAAGAAAAAACACAAACTTCAAAATTGACTGTGTATATGTCCATCATTACTCCCTTTGATGTTAATCTTACTGGCTATTCACATGACTTTGGTACTACAATGGTGGTTAGCGACATGTACTTTAGTCTGGTTTACTGCAGTCTACAAATGTTACCGGACGCTGGAGTTGAAAATTTCGCACAACTGGCAGCAAGATAAATTCTTTTTAAATACTTTATTAGGTGCAATCTCTTTGTTACAAAAGATTAATTGATGGTTCGATGTGTTTATCTCGATATATGGTTATTCGACTATACAGTAGTGTTAGTTAATGAGCAACTTGTTTGCATACTGCATATATCCCGAGCTCTAGTGTTACAAAGGATTAAGTTACGGTCAGTCAAAACGCGACTGTATATACAACTTTTATCAGGAAAAATTGGTTATTTAAAAAAATTATTTGCATCGGCACCGATTATTTTTGCCGCTACCCGATTATACCGATTGTGCTAATAATTGGCCCGATTACGCGTACGGGCGATTAATCGGTACAGCTCTAATATATATATATATATATATATATATATATATATATATATATATACTTTGACAATTCTTAAAATATCAAAGTACAGAGGAGCCATACACCATGGGGTCCTTGGTCCATTATGCACCCATGGAATATTATACCTTGCCCTCGCAGTTGAGGTGATGCTGTGGCTTGTATCCCGCCTTAACCTCCTCACCAGGTGGCCTCCAGTTTGAGGGCTAAAGGTGTTCTCATCTCCCTGCTTGAACTCGTGCTGAACTACGGGCTGTTCTGAAGACTGCCCCTATACCCACTCCACCAGAGGTCACGGATGCTCAAGCATTCTCCAACTTGGTGTGTAGTAGACCATGATGATGTCCTCTTTATACCTGTTGACTCAAACGAGGCAGAGGCAGAAGCAGTGACATCTTCTTTCAGGCCAACCCCTTCCTTTAGTTGGATGAGGGAGAAGAGGTCTGAACCTTTAATGGTACGCTGTTCAGAAAGATTATTTCCAATTTGGAAAAGATCTATGATGTACCAAACAACCAGACATCTTAGTTCGCCCACATTCATCCAGGATTTAGGAAAGGTTACAGAGGTTTTCAATATGGGAAAATATTGCTTGATAAAATTGGTGGTCTTTAATTTTACAACATTGAGGCCTCTTTGTTTTTTCTGCCAGTTACAGGGTACACTCCCTAATGTGGCCTACCAAACCTCCCCAATTGGACACTGATATGGCCAAAGTGGGGAATTATTTGGGAATCTGGGTATACCTTCCCATCAAAGTAATTGATGCCATGGAGCAGAAAACCTGGTTACTCATAGTGGACATATTTCCTTTAGTATGCTGAGAGGGACCACATTCAATCCATCTGCTGAACAATGCATGCTGGAAGCTGTGGCCAAGATATATCTAAGCTTGCACTTTCTGTTGCTATGGTATTATCAATGGAATTTCTTCACATCCGCTATGATGCTGCATTGAACTGATCAAAGATCTTGCTTAACCACAGTAAAGACCTTCTAAGGATTTTTCCACTAGAAGGCAATATCCTCTTTGTGGGCATCATGCCTACTGTGGCTTTTCAAATTTTGCCAGATCATTCTTCACATCTACTCCTGGCCCTTCACAATCAACTAGGTAATGTGTTCAGGAAAATTACTCTCAGGGTCAAATTAAAAGCAGGCACAGCTCCAATCCAATCCACAAACTCAAGCTAGACCACCTTGCTTGTCATGTCCACTGTGTCCAGGTTGCCTCAAAACAGAGGCAGAGGGGGATATATGTCCCTGGGCACCAAACTAGTGAGGGCGCCAAAATGGCTTTGAAATAGGTTGTATGTGGAATAATGTGTTTCAGATTTGAGGTGGGGGGGCGGGAAGGCATAAAAAAAGAATCTTGTTCCTGGGCTCCAAACCCCTCTCCAGCCACTCATCCCACTCCTGAACTTTCCAGTAAGTGCTTGTCTAGGCCTTTTCACAGGAGCTATATAACTGGTGGGATTATCAGTTCCAGTTTCAACAATTCCCACTATCGAAGATCCCCTTTTCTTTCCCCAGTCCAATCTTGTGAAATTTAGGGAAGAAGTTCATACCCTTTTTGCAGAAATGGGCAGTAAATTATATCCTGAAAAAATCAGTTTCCTCCTCCCAAATCTTCCTAATATTTTGATCATCGATCTCTACCTGCTCAACCAGGTTTTTGTTGTTGAGTAAACCCTCAATCTTCCTCAATCCGGGATGCTTTTTATCCATTCTTTTGGGCCATCTCCAGCAACATTCAGGATGCTAATTTGCATATCTGGATATTTCCTCTATACCACAAATATATGCAGTTTTGCTTGGACCATGAAGTTTACGGGTTCTGCTGTTCAGAATTTCTTCTATGCCCAGAGTATTCACCCGAAATGCAGGAGTGGTAGTAACCTCCAGTATTTCGATGACTGGCAGATCTATGCAAAATATCTAATGGCCAGACTTGATTTATGTATCTTTGCTAGCCAGATTCTTAAGGTATTTAAATCAGAGATTAACTGTTAATCATACCTCATTAATCACATATTTGCTAACCAAGGTTCCAATAACCCTATCTACACCTTAGCAAATTGAACAGCTATAACGGTGCTTTGTTCTACTAGATTTCATGTGTTGCCAACCTTATTATGTCATTCCACCTTACCAATAGCAAGGTGCATTACATCGGCCGAAAACAGTGGTTGCAATTGTCCTAAAATATGACTATGTACTAGAGGGAAGCCATTACAGGTCTATTTGAGTGAGGGGTAAAGTGCTATTTATCACTCCATCAAGTTGTGTGCTCCCTTTGTCTCAATCATGAAAGAACAATGTTCAAATTTGGGCAATTTAATTTTCATTAGATGCGACAGCTTGCCACCACATTTAATGAAATTCACAGACGCAAAGCACACACATATCTGCTCAATATGCTAAGGTGTTGATTGGGTTATTGGAACCTTAGTTAGCAAATATGTGATTAATGAGGTATGATTAACAGTTAATCTGATTTAAATACCTTAAGAATCTGAAGTTTTGTTGAATAAACATCTGCAGATCTTCAGCAAGTAAATGATGCCTTTGTTATTTTAATAGACTGACGATGCATATCAAAGTCATGAAAGTAATCATATACATTACCTGATCACATTTAATTATAATAACTGTCTCTGCTACCTCCAAGTCCAGCCCGGGAAAAATGAATAATATCTGTCTATATATTGATATAGAGAAAGAAACATTGTAATCTGTCTGTTTGTCTCTCTCTTTCTCTCTCTCTCTCTCTCTCTCTCTCTCTCTCTCTGATAGATAGACAATGGGAAACAACACTTATGGGTTAACTCCCCCTTTTTACATACAGGGTTGTCGCTGTTGTACCTGCATGTAACCAGTTTTCACTTTCATTGTTATGCTGAAAAGAGAAAAAATCATGGAGGATGTGCACATTACATACCTGCTCTGTATCTAATGCTCTTCATAACCTGTATAGTGCATGGTGTGTGGACAGATAATACGTGGTCTAATGTTCTTTAAGAAACAAATCAAAGGCTGCAAAAATTTATATATTTCTCCTCAGCAGGAAGTGCTGACTTTATAACTGACATCGTATCACTCCCAAATCCCATGTGGGACATTGAAATTCCCCCATCCAACTCCAATGAAGATAATAGAGATACATCGTATCACTCCCAAATCCCATGTGGGACATTGAAATTCCCCCATCCAACCCCAATGAAAATAATAGAGACATTGCAAGAGCATATAAAATGAGAGATGATGTCCTCACTCAAGTCAGTAAAGGTTTGTCATTGAGATTATTGACAACAGAACAGGAATCCCACTGGAGATGAGCATTTAGTTTTGCCCACAGGATGTGAGAATCCTAAATCAAATTTCACCCCACCTGTGCGACATTACCATACATGTGTGCCTGTATATAATACCGCCCGCATACTCTGTCCATGCATGACATTGTTCTTGCCAGACAGGAAGGTGTATTATCCACCTTTTATAGATGGACAGACAACCATACTGTCTGAACGTGATGGCATTTATCATCTGCCATATGCATTCAGACTGTTGACCAACCAGTTTGGAGTTACATATGTGCAGTATATGACTATATTGGTTATGAGCTGGTTTATCTTTGACTGGCCAGCAATCTACATATTCCAGTAGCAATTATATCTTATTTTGAACTTACCACATAGTTTAACCTCTCTGGTGGCCTAATGGTTAGAGCGTCTGTTGTGAAAGCAGGAGGTCATTGGTTCGATTCCTGGCCGAGTCATACCAAAGACTTACACAAATGGTACTTATAGCTGCCTTGCATGACGCTATATGATATGACTGAAAAATTGTTAAAGCTATGTTAAAAATCCTAATAAAACAAACAACACAGCTGATTATCCAACCAGCGAGCCAAACCAAACATTACCATACCTTGTCATAGTGAACCGGCTTTATTCACCGAGCCAAAACAAACTGGCCAAGCTGAACTGTCATACCATCACCATTAACAGTATATCCCATCAGTAAAATAAAGCATTGCAATATGGAATACTTTACCCATGGACCCACAGAATGCAAGAGATAGTCTGTCCCCAGCTAGATCAAGGGGATAAATGGGATTGCCTGAATCATCAGATTCAACAACGGTATTTAGGGAATTTAGCTTTTAAGGCAGCAATAGAAGAAATCTATTGTATCATGTACTCATCCGGTCAAAACCTCTATTGATGCATTCAATGATAGTCCATTATTTAAAACATTGCCTCAGTCAAAAGTTTCAGAAATCATTTGGCATTTCTCTGAAATTATTCACTACCATGGTACTGCAAAACTGTAACGTTTCATTCTCCCCTTCTATTGAGGGATTATATTGAGGAGGTCAGAAAACGGGTTGTCATAGACTGGTAGCACAAGAGTTGTCATAGACTGGTAGCACAAGCTTCCATGTCATGAGATCCTGCTCGGGGATTGTTTCAGAGAAGGGACAACTTTTAGCATGGATACCATAGAGGCAATTCCTAAAAATAACATAGGCCTACTTCTTGCCATTTTGCAGGGAGGGAAGACGGTAAATATTTATCCTCATTCAAGCCTTCACTCACCTGTTCAGGGGCCCCGAGTAGCCGAGTGGTGTAAAGCGCTCTGTTATGGATCACTGCCATCTAACCTCTGTCTGCGTGGGTTCGAGTCTAAGATTCGGTTAATGTAGTTATGTGAGAAAGCTTGCCTGTAGTAGTGTTTCTTTCCGGGGGTTTTCCTGGGTTCATCCTCCACCAATAATACTGGCCGCAATGTATAGCCTATCATGTGCTTAAAAATGGCGTTAAACTCTATAATAACATAATTCACCTGCTCTTCCCCTCTGCAATTCACCTGTGGGTGCCGGACTATTTCATTTTCATCCTCTGCCTTTATGAACTTTGAGGATGCACATAACCTCAGAAGAAGGTGCATGATTTATTCATAAAGCAGATGGTGGAGATTGTACTAAAATAGTACATTGGAGGCTTCTACTCCAGAAATACCATCATGTATATTTAATTTGTATTGTGTGCTGGCTCTTCTCCATTATTATGTAATGTATAACTACATTGTGTGATTGACCTTGTTCAGCAGTTGAGTTTATGGCCTTCTGACTACTTGCATATTAAAAAGAAAATGTATAAACATTACCTAGCTTATAAATCTCAATGATTTTGGATGATAAATTAAGATCATTATTACTTGGAGGTAAACCTTTTTATTGATGTTGAGTTGAAGGTCTGGCTTTAAAAATAAAGAAATGTTCTAGAAGCAAGTTATTTTTGAATTTATGGGAAAATGACCCTCATCCTGGTTCTGTTCTTGTATCTTAGCTTTTTATATGAAATTTCTTTACTTCAGATCACTCATTTGCACCTTTACATGAGCCTTTAAAAGAATTGGTTAAGGTTGTGTTTCAGTTAAGAGGGCCTCGAGTGGCTGAGTGGTCTAAAGCTCTCTCCATTACGGATACCTGCCATCTCACCTCTGTGTGGGTTCAAGTCTCAGATTCGGCTAATGTTGGTATGTGAGAAGGCTTGCCAGTAGCTTCTCGTGGGTCGGTGGTTCTTTCCAGGGGTTTTCCCAGGTTCTTACTCCACCATTAATACTGGCCACCAATATTGTGTGCTTAAAAATGGCATTAAAACCTACTACAACAACAACAATATCAAGCTATACATTGCAAAGAATGCAGACTCGCAACTACTTTGGATATGCAAAAGATAAATTTAGAATCCTGGTCTACCTAATGATAAATATTACTCAGGCTTAACTAACAAGGATTGCTTGATTACTAGCACACAGTTACTTAGGTCTAAAACAAGGATTGCTTGATTACTAGCACACAGTTACTTAGGTCTAAAACAAGGATTGCTTGATTACTAGCACACAGTTACTTAGGTCTAAAACAAGGATTGCTTGATTACTAGCACACAGTTACTTAGGTCTAAAACAAGGATTGCTTGATTACTAGCACACAGTTACTTAGGTCTAAAACAAGGATTGCTTGATTACTAGCACACAGTTACTTAGGTCTAAAACAAGGATTGCTTGATTACTAGCACACAGTTACTTAGGTCTAAAACAAGGATTGCTTGATTACTAGCTCACAGTTACTTAGGTCTAAAACTGACAAGTTCATTTTTTTCAATTGAAGCAAAACTCATTGGACATTGTTAAATCAACTGCAAATTTACAACTCTTTCAACCAAATAAACAACACAAGAATCAAATAAAGGCTTGTAAAAGTTTCAATAAAGATAGCAGTGAATGATTAATTTGGTCTGTTGGAAGCCACATAAGTTCCAACCGTACTTAATAATCTCGTTCCATGCAATTATACTTTGCACTGGACAGGAATTATGTAATGTGAACACCTGCTTCATCGTCTGGGCCTGTACTATCTGGGGGCAGTTGACCGATCATTGCTTCAGAAGTTTTCAATGTATTCTCAAAATTTATTATGTATGTTTTTATTAGAAGCTTGAAAAAGCACAGAAAACTATATCAAAATATGATGTGAACCAGGGACACAATGGGGTCAAAACACATGCATCCAGGCAGCTGATTTGTTCCAGGTGCCGTTTCCTTGCGTAAATAATAATCCATGATGGAGCATGATTATTGTTTGTAATTTTTAAATGCTATATATGTTCTCAGGTTTTATTCATGTATCTTATTTTATTTAGGATCAACACACCACGAAATAAAGGTGGCCTTGGACCGATAAAGTTTCCAATTCTATCTGATTTAACTCATGAAATATCCAAAGCTTATGGTGTTTATTTGCAAGATCTGGGACACACTCTCAGGTAAGAACCTTTTGTTATTTATTTATTCACATTAATGTTGCAGTGCTAAACTTGTGTGGGGCCCCGAGTGGCCGAGTGGTCTAAAGCGCTGTCCGTTACGGACCACTGCCATCTCACCTCTGTCTGCGTGTGTTCGAGTCTAAGATTCGGCAAATGTAGTTATGTGAGAAAGCTTGCCAGTAGCTTCTCGTGGGTCGGTGGTTCTTTCCGGGGGTTGTCCGGGTTCTTCCTCCACCATTGATACTGGCCGCTGTGTATAGCCTATATTGTGCTGAAAAATGGCGTTAAACCATAAAAAACAAACAAAAACTAAACTTGTGTAATCTATGTTATGTGTAATTGTTGGGTGTTTATTAAAGGTTGCCTGCAATTGAATATTAACTTTACTTACATCCTTCCATGAGGAAAATTAAGTTCAATGAGTTTGATTAATTTCATCGTGTAAATTATTGAAATATGAAAATTGCTAATCATGAATTGTCAGCAGGGTTGCATAACACCCAAGCATTTCTGTCCTTTCGAGTTTCAGAGTTAATGGCAAGATTAATCTCCCTTACTATTTTCCTCCATGGTTTTAACTTGTGTTAGGAATTAATATCAAAGTTCAGTAGCATTTTTCCCTCTTATGACAGGTACCATCATTTGATGGTAAAATTCTTAAACATTGACAAGGTTTCCTCTTTGGTGAAGGTTAACCCCTATTAAACAAAATGTAAATTGAGTAGATATGCAAGTTGATCTCTGGTTGAGGACATATCAGAATTTTTCCCCGAATGATGTAATTGAAGTAATATTCTCTTAATATGTCATTATTGTTGTCATCTACAGAGGTCTCTTCATAATTGATCCCAAGGGAATCCTGCGACAGATTACCATGAATGATTTACCAGTCGGACGATCAGTAGATGAGACAATACGACTAGTACAAGCATTCCAGTATACTGACACACATGGAGAGGTTTGTCCTGCAGGATGGAAACCGGGCTCTGATACAGTATGTACTTGTTGTCATCTCCACCTGATTATTACGCTTTTTATGACCTACATGTCTGAGGAAACTCTTTTCCAATATTGTTATGTGCTGTGTTTATTGTCTGAGCTGAAAGTGATTGATTTATACTCCACAAAAAACAGCATAGGAGAACAGTTTCCAAGGGATGGAGTCATTAATAGGTTTAGTATTTTATATGACATTAGCACATAGTACATCTGTTATAAAATATGTAATTTTCGTAGATTGGTATCCCGGATTAAAGCATAATAAGCCTAATTTTCATAGTCAGGATCATTGTTCAGGAGTCAAAGGAACATATTCAATGACTGTAGTTATTAATAGTAACCAGAGTCAAGGTAACCAGTGTAATTTTTATAGTCAGGATTATTGTTCAGGAGTCAAGGGAACATATTCAATGACTGTAGTCATATATAGTAACCAGAGTCAAGGTAACCTAAAATTAATTCCATTAGATAGCTAGCCAAAACTTAAGAATTTGTTATTAGATGTTGTAACATTCAATATCATTTCTGTACTTTTTCCATTTCAGATAATTCCTAATCCTGAAGAGGCTAAGAAGTATTTCAGCAAACAGAATCCAACAAATTAGCAAGGATCAGCCATTATATTATTATGAAATACTTTGTCTAATTTTTGGTCATTCTTCTTAATTTGGTATTTTCTTTGTACATCTTGATGCAGCTCAGATTTTTTGTAAGTAATCTCACTTCAAGATACTCCTTATTTAGGTGTCAGTTTGGTGCTGAAAATGAAACACATTATTCACAGGACCAATTTTAGGTTAGCAGTTGACATTCATGTCTGTAATTGTGTCCCTTATGTCATAAAAACATTCTTTGTGTCTTCATATCCTAATTCTGAATTTTATCATTTTCGGAAAGGACTTAATTTCCATGATATATATATATATATATATATATATATATATATATATATATATATATATATATATATATATATATATAGCTCCCTGTTGTGACATGTGATCTTCAGACAGCATTGAAAGTCTTACTGAAGTATATTTACATCAAATGCTAAATGCAGGATATATATGATCGCGTTATTTGTGACCATATTTGAATCATTTTGTTATCCATTTGCCTTGAAATCCATGTTTATCATTCTACAGGTAGCAGTATCTGACACTATGGTAAAAAATTCAAGAAAACCAATAAAATCTCCACAGACAGTGTTGATGTTATTGCTATCTGATACCCCAAAATATAGAAATATAGAGTCATTGCTAGAGCAGTTTTAAAAACATTTCTTACCTACATAGCCAAATTAATTGTCTATACATAGGGTAGTTTTACAGTTCCATAATTAAGGAGTTTATAGGTTCATAAATATGCTCATTGTATGGAAATGTTATAATGGCATGTGTGTGTGATATCTCCCTCTGCAAGTAAAAGTATCTTACTGGATTTTCTTATAGTTTTACACCCAAAGTTCCAGATCCCACCAAGTTTCGGACCATCTCTGTCTCATTTCCAGAGTTACAGATCTCACAGAATAATAATTTTTTTTTTAATGATTTGTTTAAAGTGATAATTTTGCACCCAAAAAGTCATACTTTATAAATGTGCGAGTTATTATGTCGAATGGTTGTAACATGGATTGTTTCAGGGATGATTGCATGAATGATGTTATGTAAAGCCTGCAATTGAATAATATTGTCACTAACCAGAAACCAAAGGAACATTTTTCTGTTGGACCAATGCCAATGGATGACCTGGTGAAGAAAAAAAGTTCTCACCGAATTTACCTAGATTTTTAAGAGAATATTTTGTAAAATTGCTCAGTATGTAATCTTGAAACATCAGAGGTATACAATGGGTATAATTCAATGTGAGGTGGAGGAATTTCAAGGAAAACTGGTATTTATGCCTAAAGATGGGATGCACATCTACACAATTGGAGTTTTGTCACTTGTCAAACATTTTCAAGAGTTGTCTCCCTTCTCAGATATTACCCTGGGTCTTTGAGTAGGGGTGAGGATTTCATTCATTTTGGATCACATCTGTAAAGTAATAAATTGAGATGCAGGATTTTAACTTGGTTTATGCTTTGATAAATTGGCCAGTTTCTCAAATACAATAGGCAGATCATGTTATATTGTATGTAGATAGCAGCTGGTTGTGTACAGCACAAATTTACTTAAGTAGTTGTGACCTACATTTCATACTTTAGTGATTTTCTTTACTGTAAATAATCTTTTTTTTGTCAAGTTCAACTGCAGACTGCACAGGTTCTTACACTTTCATGACTTTTGCATAAGTTTTTATTTACCTCAGTTTCTTGTGTACAATGTGACTTAGTTACTGGATACAGCTTTGATAAAATACCAAATTTGTAAAAGCAGTGTCAAGTTGACGCTGCATTTCACACTAAAGTGACTTTAAGTTATACATTTTAGTCACTTTCTTGGCTACTAATGGCATTAGTGGAAATTGATGTATATCTTGATGGATATACCTTTCCACGAAAAGTAGAAAGTTTTATTGAATGCTTTGTTGACATCTATTAATTTCAAGTCCAATCTTTGTCACAGTGTCTTAAAACTTAGTATACTTGATCGAGTTCAACAAATCAATACCTTTATAATGGCATTAAAATTCATTTGATTGAAACTTGGTGCCTGTTTCATGGTGGGTACTAGTTATTTCAGATATGATCTGTGTAGTAAGGTAATGGTACTGATTTTTCTGGCCCTTAGAGTGCCACTTAGTATGTAAAACAAAAATCAGGCTAGAACTATTTTTGTCTTTGTGTTCTTATATGTTCATTATATATATATATATATATATATATATATATATATATATATATATATATATATATATATATATATATATATATATATATATATTGAAGTCAGAATGGAGTTTCTAAATTTTATGTTCATACATCTTGTAATTTGGCAACATGACTTCAAATGAGCACAGAAGAAATAATTCATTTTTAATTCTGGCATCTAGTTATGCCTTGACTACATTAATAAGTAAAAATATATAGCTGCCACTAGAACAAATAATATGACAATAATTATTTTTTAACACTTTATTAATTTTTTTCAAAGTAGTAATTACTGTAATGTAATCAAGGTATTATTAGTACTTTGAATTAATTACAGTATGTAGTTTTCTGCTGTGCTTGGTGTACTGACTCGGGTTTGAACATGAAACTTAATATGTTTACTGGACGGGGGTGGGGGTTGGTGCGGAGAAGTTGATCTGTTCTTTTATAGTTCTGTATTATAATGTATATGTTACCATCTCTAGTTCCATTGATCTTTAATATTGACAGTTTATGTGATTTGTTACTTACATCGGAAGTTATCATTTTTTTCAATAGACAATAATTTTTGACACTTTATTTTAGTGTCTGATTGAATGGAATTGAAATCATTAAACTGCACTGTCTGTGGGACGAATCTGGTCTTGAATATAAACCTACCCAATGATTACGTTCATTGTGATGTATATATAGCAAAACTTGATGTTGAAACAGCGTTCCTCAACTGCACATTTATTTTTGTTTGAAATTTGTGATGGAAATATTGACAAACTTCTGGATGAAAGGAAATACACACCTGTTAATTGATTGAGTATAGCCAGGTAATAGATTTCAAACAAACTTTCTCAACAGTTTAAATTCAACATATTCTTTCAATGGTGTATGGTACAATTACATGCCAATTGGTGTATGGAATATACACTATTCTTTCCATCGTGTTCTGTATAATTACATGCCAATTGGTGTATGGAATATATACGATTCTTTCCAATAGTGTACAGTATAATTACATGCCAATTAGTGTATGGAATATGCACTGTTCTTTCCATGATGTACAGTACAATTACATGCCAATTAGTGTATGGAATATGCACTATTCTTTCCATGGTGTACATTACAATTACATGCCAATTGGTATGTGGAATATACACTATTCTTTCCATGGTGTACAGTACAATTACATGCCAATTGGTATTTGGAATATACACTATTCTTTCCATGGTGTACAGTACATTTACATGCCAATTAGCGTTTGGAATATATACTTATTTTTTCCATAATTTACAGTACAATTACATGCCAATTGGTGTTTGGAATATATTCTATTAAAAAAAAAGCATATTTACTTAATAATGTATGCATCAACTTATTCCTTTAAATCAGGGATGGGTAAAATAGTCTGTGACTTAATAGACTGGCTTTGAAATTACTTATTGGCTTTAAAAATTACTTATAGACTTTAAAAATTACTTGTATGCTTTAAAACTTACTTAGAGACTTTAAAATTACTTATATGCTATAAAAATTACTTATATACTTTAAAAATGACATAAAGATTTTAAAAGTTACTTAATGGCATTAAAATTACTTATAGACTTTAAAAATTACTTATTGGCTTTAAAACTTAAAGACTTTAAAAGTTACTTATTGACTTTAAATATTACTTATTGCTTTAAAAATTACTTATTGACTTAAAAAAATATTTATAGACTTTAAAAATTACTTATAGACTTGAAATATTACCTTTAGACTTTACAAATTACTTATAGACTTTAAAAATTACTTATTGACTTTAAAAATTACTTATTGACTTTAAAAATTACTTATTGCTTTAAAAATTATAGACTTTAAATATTACCTTTAGACTTAAAAATTACTTTTTGACTTTAAAAATTACTTATAGATATTAAAATTACTTATTGCTTTAAAAATTACTTTTTGACTTTAAAAATTATTTATAGACTTTAAAAATTACTTATAGACTTGAAAAATTACTTATAGACTTTAAAAAAAAATTACTTATTGGCTTTAAAAATTACTTATTGACTTAAAAAAATTATTTATAGACTTTAAAAATTACTTATTGACTTAAAAAATTACCTATAGGCTTTACAAATTACTTATAGACTTTAACAATTACTTATCGGCATTAATAGTTACTTATAGACTTAAACAATTACTTATTTGCTTTTAAAATTACTTATAGACTTAAAAAAAATTACTTATTGGCTTTAAAATTACTTTTAGACTTTAAAATTACTTATAGACTTTAAAAATTTCTAATAGAAAAAATTAGTTATAGGCTTTAAAATTACTTATATGACATGCACCCTGGAGGACGTTGACAATCCCTGATCTTACCAAAGATATTAGACAGCTCAAATTTCTTGAACAATTCATTGCTTAAATGTACACCATATTTTCTTCATTGCCAGCATAATTTTTATATAATTGTTTACAGCAGACATAAAACTATCAAAACTGAGCTAAATTAATATTTACTCAATTAGATAAGTCGTGGACACCAAGAAGTTTGGTAGAGTATTTTCCTACCATATGTGAAGTAAATTGACATGTACTTTTTCTAAATGATTAATATAACACGTGTGAAAAAATATTTTAATTTCATATATTGGTCCAGAAATTGGAGTGCCAGCTATTTGTACTACGGTAATAATAGACCAGGAAATTTGTGGCATGACATCTTCTTCATTGGCCATTCATTAGCACAAGTTTGTTATTACTATTCCTAAACCATTTGGAGGATTGCCATACAATATCAGTCACATTCTGCCAGCATACTTCTCGTAAATCTTGTTTTTGCTTCTCCACCTGATTGGTTGGTCATACTGGTCGAAGAGTTGTGGTTTCTTGTTGGTTCAAAATGAAAATTTGGTGATCTGATATCAAGTGTGACTCACTACAACGGCTTTAATTTGTGTCACTTGAATATTATATTTTCAGTGTAGGGGTCTTGGGTGACCAAGTGGTCTAAGACCCATAATTTTTCGTATAGCTCACTTTTGTTCATGTGGGTTTGAGTCTAGGCTCCACCATGGAAGAAAGCTTGCCGTTAGCTTCCCGAGGATCCGTGATCTTCTCATTGTCTTTGTAGATTTTTGTCGACCAAATATACTGATGCCATTTTCAGCCTGTTTATGTTCCATATTTGTCAATTCATACAATAAGCAACAATGTAGTAAGTAAATTCAGGTCAGTTTATGCCCATACTTTTTGACACATCATGTTGATAATTAAACCTTGTTAGGGAGTGTTGCCAATTTTTAGGCAGTTGAGTGGACATAAGTATCCCCGTAAATCTGACCATAGCCTTTTACATGTAAGTTAAGATTCAAGCTTTTTTCAGATCTTAATGATACATGCCGATGTCCTCTTTTAATGTATGAATGTCTTCCTGCCAGGCAGCCAGTCCAGTCACCTGTCCAACCATACCTTTCGTTCATTAAATATGGGACTTTCACATAGGTGATAAAGTACCATATACCGGCCGGTAGTATCAGTGTATTTGGGACCATAGACTCTGATCCGTCCGTTTCACTTCACATTTTGTATGGTGGGTTTCAATTCCTACTCACCAAATGACTGTCCAACCAACAATTGATCTGACCGACAAACACCGCCATCCGGCAAAATTTGCTCAGCCTTTTAAACTGGCAAGACATTTTTACAAAAAATTTGTTCGGCTTAAGCAGCAGAGAGGGTGAACAGACCACACTTTTCCGACAAATTTTTGATTAAATCCTTAAAACGAAAATTGAGCCTTCCTACGAAATCTCATATTTTAACCAAAAACAAAAATAAGTCTCCATTTAGCAAACGGAGACTTTACGATTTTTTAATCAATTTTGGTCGCAACGATGTGGTCATTCACCCTCTCTGCTGCTACAAGTTAACAAAGGTAATAAATGATTTCAACCAAATATTTGATCGAGTCCGATACGATATCGTGTCCGAGGATCATGTAAATTTATTGTTATAAATCCATGCGGGGTCGACTAAGCGTTACTAAAGAAATTTTTAAATTGATTGAAGTCCATATCAGAGCACCATGTCTGCCAAATATTTCGTTGCGTATGTGTATCAACGCCGTTAAACACAGCAAGAATATTACAGTTATCGCTGATCACTTTTGGAATCTGAGTGTAGCGTTGAGTGACATATATCACATCAGTGTTTTTGTGCCTCCCTCGGGAAATATTCTAGCTGGTTTTTTTTGTTTATCTAACATGACATCATCGTATACAACTAAATTGTTGATACTTCCATCGAGGTCTTCTACTGATGGTGCCTCGTCAATATCGGTTATAAATTCAATAATACACTCGCCAGCAATCTCTGAAGCGTTTTCATTAAAATCTTTTAGCACTTCATAGCATCGTTGATCATCTACGCTAGGAGCAACTAAATACAACTTATCCCATTTCATCCATCTCATTATTAAATTGAGCAACAATTGCGTCTTGCCGGATCCAGATGGCCCGATTATAATTGCGCGGATAGAGTTTGGTAGCGCTGCATGATGCTTAACTGGTTCTTTTGTTTTAGTCGCTGAAAATCAATTATATCCATATCTCTATACATAAATTATGGATCTATATTGTGTGAAGTGTAAATCGCGTACTAGCATAAATGATGTGACGACGATTACAACTAAAAATAACAGATCTGCACTAACTGGTAGATGTGCAACATGTGGTACAAAAAAATTTAGATTTATTTCTATGAAATCCGGAAATGTTTTTAAAAAAAAAACGAGGAGGTGATATCGCAGCCAAATTTGCAAAACTCCCTGGAACCCCATGGGCAAAGTACCCCGGAGAAAAGCACCTTCCAGGATATAGCTACTGTGGCCGCGGAACACGATTAGATATCAGACTTGATGATCAAAATCTGCCCCGACCCGGCGAGTATCCGATAAACGCTATTGATAAGGCATGTCATGCTCATGATGTTGCATATAAAAGCAGCAATCTGCAAAACAGACATCTCGCGGATGTGAAATTAATTCATGCGTTAAATGCTATTCCTGATAAATCTTTGAAAGAAAAATTGGCTTCGTGGTTGGTAAAATCGGCTATGAAAGGCAAATTGATGTTAGGTGCTGGTAATTAATAATATGGAATCTATTTATTATTCTCCGAGAGGATACTGGAAGGGTAAAGCAGCAATCAGTAAACTCGCCAACGCCGCAAAAGTGAAAAAGGCTACTGCGGCTAATTGGTTATCCAAACAGGCTATATGGCAAATTTATCTACCGTGTCCTAAACAAATCAATTTCTCGCATTTTGATGTTACTGTACCCAATGAAGTTCATCAAGCTGATTTATTGTTTTTACCACATGATAACGGTTACAAATACGCGCTAACCGTAGTTGACGTTGCGAGTCGATACAAACAAGCAGAACCGCTAAAAACAAAATCATCACCAGAAGTTGCTTCTGCATTTGAAAAGATTTATCGACGAGGCCCACTACGCTGGCCAAATCTATTACAAGTCGATCCTGGCAAGGAATTTCAAGGCGCTGTTTTATCAGCGATGAAAGATCACAATGTCACCATCAGACGGGGGCATACTGCGTTACATCGCGATCAGGCAATTGTTGAACGATTTAATCGGACTCTTGCTGAGCGGTTTTTTGGATATCAATACGCAAAAGAATTCATCCAAGAAAAGCGATCCCGTGAATGGGTCAAAAGGTTACCAGGGGTAGTTGCAGCGCTAAATAACGAGATTACCAGAGCAATCAATATGAAACCTAACAACGCAATAAAAAAAAGTATATACCACAACCACAGCGGGATAGCGTTTCTCAGCCAATTCTTGGTAGTAATGTCACTGTTAGGTATTTATACGAACCAGGAGAGCTTGAAGGTGGCAGAAAAAGGGCTACTGATCCTATTTGGAGTGTTACTGCACACAAGATATCTACTATAACACGATCAACTGGTAGACCTCCAATCTATAAATTGGATTCAACTGCCCCTCAGCGGGGTTTTACACGCTAACAATTACAAGTGATTCCTGATGATACTCAATCACCACCGCGGGGTCTTAACTAGCGCCGTTGCGTCTGTTACACTCAAGACAAGTCAACATTACATTGTTTCTGACATGACCGAGACTGTTATTTTTTCTGTCTACGGTAAATTGGCGAGGATCTTTATCCGAATACTTCCAACGCATTATACAATTGCAACTTGCGCAGTGATTATTTTGTTGTTGCTTCAGCGTAATTATTAATTCAGCATCAATGTCAAATTCTCGTTGTTTTTTTTTTTGTCTTGTTGTTTGTAACCGGAGAGTTTTTTATCAATAACTTTAACATCAACGATGCTAGCATCATCCATTGTGGTGTCATCATCGAAAACAATTCTTCGAAGTTGATTTATTCTTCGTACTCTGGATACTGCAAGATAGACTAAATTTGACCATTCGATGTGATTATCCACCATCCAAACAATTGTATCTGATCTGATATAGTCAATCCCTGTGAAGAATGTATTGTTGCTGCGTAACCTAGCGTCCACGGGGAATTATTAGCACGCAATGCATCTTCAACGACGCTGATATCAACCAGCACAATATCATTTAACACTAAATTCTGTCTTTGAAATCCTCCTGGAATATCAACTTCTATATTCTGCTTTCGTGTATCCGAAGGCCTGTAACACAACGGTACTGGAAGTGTTGCAAATTTTTCTTTATGCGTTTCAAATAACTTCATCTGAAGTGTGTCTCTGACTATTATTCTACTTGCAATTATCAAATCGTTTGGTCTCCACGCTTCCCAGAAATCATTCATGGGAGTTTCTGAAATTATTTCACGCGCTATTTCACATTGGATTTTATCCGGCTGTAATCTAATTAGCGCTTTGAATTCTCGTAATTGTTCATCAAGTGATCTATAATCAGTGGTAATTTCTTCATAATAGTCTACAAAACCCTTTAGCCATTCATGTCGGGATGCACCGATAAATGGTGGTGGTTGGCCGTGATCACCGCACATGACGACTTTTGTATTTTTCAATAACAACCACTCGAGAAATGTTTGTAATACATCTAATGACACCGTGCATATTTCATCCCAAATTATGATTTCAGGAATGAATTTATCACCCATTCGATCAGGGGTCCATTCATCGCCTTTCTATCGAAAGAAACTATGATAAGTACAGGCATTTACCCCTCGCTGATTCATCTCTCTGGCGAGTCTGTGAGTAGGTGTTAGGACAATCATGTTTGATTTTGAAACGCTAGCGTTTCTATGATATAATTCAATTGCACGAGTTGTCTTACCTGACCCACCACAACCGTTTAAATAAACTGTCTTGTATCTACACATTGGATCAGATACCGGTGGTGCATTAGAAAATTCGGATTGAATCTCATCACACTTTAAGTACTTTTCATCCATGGTAACATCTGCCGATTCACAATACTCATGTAGCGTCTCCTTTTTAAATCTCCAACATCCCCAATTTGCCTCCGGATCTGTGAATTTAGCTACATCTGATTTGTATTTCTCGTGGATATACATAGAATCAGTGGCTACTCTAACTGCGGTATTAGGAAATCTATTTATCATTGAAAATAAATTGATAGAAGCATAAGCTAGCATAGAACTTCTCAAATGCGTATATTGTTTAATATATCCATCACAATAGGTAACAATTGTACCTAATCGTCTTCTATCGGATAGGAAAGCGTCTGTACGATTTACAAGTTTTCCCTGTTTCGTTAAATCCGTTACAATAAAATCGTATTCAGCGATGTCTATGATCAACCGCGAAGAATATTTTGCATTGTCGTATCTTCCACCCTGGGTAAATTTGCCGATTATTCTTCGTCCAAAATCTTTTGCTTGTTCTTTTTTAATTTCAAATAACTTCTTAGACCAATTCATGATTTGTTCTTCATTGAAATCTGGAAACTGTTTTCGCTGTTCGCTAATTATACGATCTAGATCGGGTTGTGGTAGCCAAACTTCTTTCTGAGCTCGATAGCATATAATAGCTTCGGAAACAATCAACTATATTAGCATACCACAATCAATCATATATCGTAGTAACACTATTGGCATCCAGGCCTTTTCAGATATATGTCTACCAAGCCAAACATAACTACACGGATGTAACCCTGTAGCGAGTTCAAATGATATCACACGAGCGAATCCGGTTAAATCAAAATCAGGTAATGGCCCATTAATCGCAACACGAGTCATTTCATGTGTGGGGTGTCCAAATCGTTTAAAATAGTTACTACATTCTCCATTCCCGTGGAAACTTCCAGGATAACACGCGGATATATCAATTGAAATCATACCGCCACGATGGTATTTTGTATTCCACAGTCCTCCATGACCAAATTCGATGCAACTCAATTTAACGTCCTCGAGAAAATCACTTCGTGTTGGACGCTCTGAGTTTTTTTCTCTTGCGAAGTGAGCTACCACTGATGGAATAGTAAAACTATCCGTTAATAGTTTTTCATGGGAACTCTCCGGTGAAAAATCACTAGCGATTTTTCTCATTCTGTTATCTAATTCTTCAACGCGATATAATTCACCATTTGGTCTTACAAATTGATCAAATCCTATTTCGGGATCTTCATCACTTCTAAGTAACCACACTGACACAGGATCATCCTTACACAGCGTGTGAATAGCATCGAATAATTTCTCATTATAAAAAACATCCCCGACGAAGTCCTTAGGGATATATCTCACGGTTCTATCTCGTGGAAATATTGTTACTGCAGCCGTCCATGCGTGTTTGTTATGATCAATAATTTTAATTGGAGCCCCTCGCGATTGATATTTCGGTTCGTATAATACTTCTCCGGTTCTTGTCGTTACTGATATTGGGAATTTTAATGATGCTTCTAATTTAGCTATATCAGAAATCTTTGCACCGTGCTGTTTCACTGTCAGTTACCATTCGGTTATTTTCCTACGTCGCAGATCAGTTAGTTTATTTCCTCGGGATGCATTTGTGAAGTGTTCCATTACCCGTGTTGCTACACAATTCAGTGAACTAGAATATTTCATAGGAGCTAGTTTTGCAATATCGGGTTTATCATTTAACGGATATATCCCATAAACAATTGCTGTTACAGGATAAGATCTTTCGTAGTATGGTTTGTCAATTCCAGTTAGAATTCCTGGTTTGGAATCTCTACTCACAATGACAGTTTTTTTAATCTTGAGGATTGGTTCAAATTTATCCCTGATAATCCATTTGCCTTCGAATTTTATTCTGAAAAAATATTTCTGATGGGAATTGCTTTGCAATGAAAATCCTTTGGATTTTACACCCTTGAATTTCCAGCCCCTTGGCGGGCCAAGGTGTGAAATTATCTCAGCTGCTCTTTCATCGTTCATAGTAGCATCGATGTTGGGTACATTGACATCTTTATAAATAATTCGAAATGTCGACCAACAGTATGCTGCACCGTCTCGGTAGAATTCATTAAAACACTCCCTGATTTTACTTAGTATAGTTCTATCACCGATTAGACGTTTTGGTGTATCAGAGACTCTATCGAGATTGAATTAAATATTTTTCCAGGGCTTAATTTTCGATAATCTCTTGAACTCCTCATCGAGGTTGAATTTAGTATGTTTCCAGGGCTTAATTTTCGATAATCTCTTGAACTTCTTATCAAAATTGAATTTAACATTTTTCCAGGGCTTAATTTTCGATAATCTTTGGATATCTTTCATGGTATAATCAATGAATTTAGTATTTTTCCAAGGCTTAATTTTCGATAATCTCTTGAACTCCTTCATATTATAATTAAAACAAGTATTTAAATAGAAAAATATAGTATAATGAATCACTGCAAGTGGCTAATGATTGGATCAACAACCCCGTGTAACAAATCATGCAGAAGCGAATTCTGTGGGTATCATTTACAAAGCGTTCGCAACGGTTCTTTCGGTCCTCTCCCATGCCTCCAATGTGGGGCTGGGGTAAGGGGGAAATCGCAGTTGTGTCTTGCTTGTGGGGGTAAACGATACAGGGAACTAAAACGCTATTATGACAAACGAATAAAAAATGCAGTCATTGACCCCAACGATGACTCCGTCAGCGACAAAATCATAAAAACCCCTCAAGATTATATCAAGAGGTTTATAATTAAAGCAGATATAAATTAGATAAGTAGTATTATTATACAAATGAGCCAAGATTTCAGACCCCATCCAGTGCTTGTTAATTACGAAGCCTCCAGTGATGGTGTTGTTAGAAATTGCAGACTCAAAAGGCCGGTTTGATGGGTAAATAATATGGGATACTTGATGTTTACAGCCGGGGGGAAGAAGTATCTCTGTCACAGAGCCATCTATGAAGCATTTTACGGATTAATCGAAGACGGATTTGTGATTGATCACATAAATGGCGTGAAGACTGATAATTGTCTTGAGAATTTTCAATCCATCTCGCAGCGCGATAACCTTTTAAAAGGCAACGCTGGTAGGCACTCAAAACGCCCTAGGGGGATCAAATCGTTTGATTTAGAAACCAAAGAGGAGAAAATATTTCAATCAATAAATAAAGCTAGTAGATATTTTGACATTTGTAGGTCTTCAATACGATTTGTTGCAGAAAATATTACTAAATTAACTCTGTCGAAAAAAATGGTCATAAAATAAAATTCGTATACATCTGAAACGATTCAAGGAAGATAAATCCTTTATGGATAAATCCGCCGCAATTCTCACACTCTACTCACTAAGTTCCCTTGTATTATGACGTCAAGGGAAATGTACCGTCTGCTATTACCTGAATACCTTGACTAGGCGCGCCGCACACGTGACTGTAATGGAGTATAACATAGTTTCGTTAGAGTTGTATTTTTACAAT
The DNA here is from genome assembly GCA_030141615.1 of Unio pictorum. Lineage (NCBI taxonomy): Eukaryota > Metazoa > Mollusca > Bivalvia > Unionida > Unionidae > Unio > Unio pictorum. Next base: position 6,970,551 of record JARLTB010000026.1, on the reverse strand, counting down.
TTCTAAAACAACCTTTTATTGTCGCTTGGCTAAAACTGCAATTTAAACAGTTCTATTTATTTAGACTATCTATAATACACTTCTAGTACAGACCGTTCTTTATAATCCAGCGCAATACCTATGCGCTCAGCCGGAACAGTGTTTCCCATTCATTGAAGTAGGTGGGCGTGGTTAAAATTCCTCAGTATACAGCTCTTTGTGATTTAATCGATAATGCATTTTGTCTAGAGAATTAGAACAGGGAAATATATGCTGTTATTTAACAACTGTATTATTTTGTTTAATGTTTCATTTAAATATTTTGTCTCATTTAAATGTTGTGAAACGGCATTAATAAGTAATTCAAGGAAATAAAATAACACACCCGTGAATCAACGCTGCTGTATTAGTCACCTTATATATGTTATGATTCGTAATAAGCTTGGGCTTTCGAAAGCCAAATCCGACCAATCAAAACTAACCAACGCTATTACACGGGCGTGTGGTTGTCTTTTGTCAATCATGCAACCGGGTTAATTTAGTTTGGTTGCTTTTGATTGGTTGGATTGGCCGTAGAAAATCTGCCCGTCATTTCATCCCACATCATTACATCACAAATTCCATCACATCGTTTCATTGAATTATAATCCATCCTTAATTAAGTTAATTAAGTATATGTATGACTACAATCTGCCGCAACACTCGAGCGGAGATTATATATGGCACTGTGCCGCCCATAATTAAGTTAATTAAGTATATGTATGACTACAATCTGCCGCAACACTCGAGCGGAGATTATATATGGCACTGTGCCGCCCATAAAAAAACGGGTCAAAAACGACCCCAATTTTTTTTAATAATTAGAGGTAAAATGTATTATATTTATATTTTTATAAAAATATGGATATCAAAGATGTAAATGCTATAATTGCTGAAATTTCAATTTTAAAGAATCGAGGGATAATATTATCTAAAGATCTCGACTGTGACAGGATTGCCTCGGAATATCAATCTAGTAAGGGTCGTTATGTTTTACCTAAGATGTACAGACTCGTGAAAGGAATTCAAAAGTCCATCTATGCTTGTTTGTACGGTAACGATATTGGTGTATTTATAACGCTATTTAGCACCGTTGAAGCAATACGTCAAAAGCTCGGCCAAGAGTATCAAAAACGAGCTGAAATTAGTTCTAAAGTTCGTGATCTTAGAAAAATATTAAACGAAGAAAAACCAGTATCTTAACCACGTGAGCGTTACTAAAAAAAAGGCTTTCAGTAAATAATTAAATTTTTTTTTTTTTTTAGCGTTTTTTGTAACACTCACATGGGATTTTCTCCTGAAAGGATACTCAGCAGTTTGGGCTTGCTCATGCAGTTATGTGCGTACTGGATGATCTGGTTGTGATAGCAAGTAATCACCGCGACGCCTCCATTTTCACGTAGTTGTTGTTGTTGCCGCGTCGTTAACAAAAATCGTTCATCGCCGTTCTCAGATATTACAATTCTGAAACCCCCAGCGATGTTATTTCTGAAACACTCGCGGATAGCATCGTACAGTTTAACCTTGTCCGAGATGGATACGTTAGCTTGATGGTACATTATTTAATTAACTCAGCTTTTAATTGTGATAGTTTCACATTTGAAAACTCAGTTCACAAACACTATATGGTAGGTGAATCGCTTACAACTAGATTAGCCAGAGAGCGGCTAACAGCAATTAAAAAGTTTATACCGGTTCGAGACAGACTTCGTGCGAAAACTTCAACAACGACAACAAGCGCAGACTGACTTTTCTGTGTCAAGTGAACAACTGTTCACCCCGGTAACTAAGGCGATCAAAGATGTGAAAACAGTAACTGAACGAGCAATATTTGGGGATATTCCTGAGGAAGGCAAGCGACGAGAAGTGCCTGTTCTTGGTGTGCTTGAAAAAATTGCAGCAGAGACCGAACAAACAAAAAAGTCTTTAGAAACACTTCCAGTAGATATAGTAACTACTTCACGGCAACAACAAAAAAAAAGAGCGAGTACTAGAAGAACTAGATGCTACTGCAAGAAAACCAGAAGAAGAGGAAGAAGACGCTACTATAGCAAAAATATATTCACCGCAAAGTATATTTACACACGATGCATACGAAAAAATTAAAAATTTTAAAGATGACAATGATTTAATTAACTTTACCGCGGGGAATTTTTCATTCGATCAAAGAGAAAAAAATGTAAACAAAGGGCATTCGATCAAAGAGAAAAAAATGTAAACAAAGGGTATAAAGAGTATATAAAACACAACGAGAATTGGATAAAAAAAAAGTATACCTGGCAAACCGTGATAGATTTAGAATCACAGACAGTAACCGCAATGATTTTGAGAGTTTTAAAGACAGAGTATTGAGTAGAATAGATAAAAGGTATCTAGTTGTAGAGGATGAAGAGGAGTCAACTGAAGATGAATATTCAGGTAGCGGCATAGTTAAAAACACTAGCGTTACTTGTCCTGGTAACATTCTCAGTGATATATCACGGCTGGAAGTTCTCATCGGGGGGAAGCGAGCCGGAAACAACTCTCCGGAAATAATTAATGAGGCAGCTGATATCTGTAGACAATTATTTGCCGGTGGTATCATGGACATTAATGTATATGGAGAACTCATTGCTGAATTAGTTGAAAATCACAAAGATGCCCATGGTTATTACAGCGATTGATCACTAATTAAAAAACTACTAGTTTTATAACAAGATGATTATACACTACAACCATGATAAACCCGTAAGCGTCTACGTGGTGAACTCACGATTGCCTGTTTATAGAGCATATTACGGAGATGGTTTCGGCAATACCATTGCGGGGTTATTTACAAGAATGGCCCCAAAAGTGGCGCCGTTAGCTAAACAATTATCAATGAAAGCCATTGATATTATTCGTGATAAGGAAATCAGCGCTGTTGGAAATCTTGCAGGAAAGGCATTTTCTGCCGCGAAAGATAAAATAGCATCATTGGTGCGAAAGAAACCAACGGTGCTGCCATCAACTACAGTGATGCCTGCAAAAATCAGCAAAGCAATAAATAGCGCAGTGGAAGAAAAACTAGCTTCGTTGGCTGCTTCGGTGACTCCGTCACCATTGACGGATTCGCCGGTAACAGATAGCGTTATCATGAACGCGATAGCAGGAAGTGGTTTGAAACGAAAACAAAAACGACGATGATTACAAAGTTTCACAATTGAAAACACTAGTATGTTAATAAAATGTTTAAACAACAGGCTGATCCCGCGTTTGATATGGAAGCCCCAGTACCCAAGGACATTTCCGTCCGCGATTATCAATACTATTCATATCATGCAATACAACCCGACCTACGATCGCGAATTGAACTTCAAGTTCAAGATACCAGTAAATACTTTTTGCCATGTGAAGCATTTATCGAAGTTGAAGGAAAACTCGTAACAAATGTTGCAGCTGATACCCCATATGCAAATGATCCAAATATCCGAGTTGGTTTTGTTAATAATGGCGTTATTTGAAAGTGCAAGATATCTCATTGATGGAAAAGAAATTGAATCAATAGACCGTGAAGTTGATGTTGCAACAACAATAATCGGGCTAGCAAGATACTCCGATGATTATACAAGGTCGGCTGGTCCATCTATGATGTTTGCAAAGGATACATCTGATCACCCCGATCACCTTCAATATATTAAAGTGTTAACAGCACAAGATACTGCAGAAGCAAATCAACAAGAAGCAGCTAATCCAGAACGTCGAGTTAGACCCGGAGCTGCGTTTGACATTCTCAGAGGTGTTAATGGTAATTTCAATTTAGGATTTGCAACACGAAAAGGAGCATTGCAAGAACAGCAGAAATATTTTTCATGTGCGATTCCACTCCATCACATATTTGGATTCTGCAGAAATGTCAGAAAAGTCATCTATGGAGCCAAACACACAATCACATTAGTACGAAAAGGCAATGACAACGAGGCAATTTGGCGCGCTAATGGTGTCGATGATGGTAAAGTTGTTTTAACTAAATTAGCATTGTGGATGCCAGTAATGGCCCCATCAATTACCACAGAAGAGCGACTACTCTCATTTATGGACACAGGCGGTAAATCATTGCTAAGCTGGCTAACAACAACGACTGATGCTAAAGAGGATAATGTTAATGGTACATTTACATGGCACCTGGCATCAAAACAAGGCGTTTCAGCTCCACGTCATATATTTATAACGCTGCAGAATCGGAATCGATTACGCTCCCAAGAACGCAGTCATATGATATTTGATCGGTTAGGGGTAAGTGAGGTTTCACTGAGAATAAACGGGCAACAAGAACCATCTGAGGATATACAGCTTAATTACGGAAACAACCAAATAGCACGTGTGTATCATCGGATGCTGTCATATATGGGTCGTGATCAAAATTTTGATACTGGTTTACAAATATCGCAACTCGATTTTAAGAACTTGTATCCAATTTATTACTTTTCGTTGGAACATCTTGATTTAACAAGGCAATCCGTTGTTGACATACATTTTAGGGCTCGTATAGATCCTGGTGGTGTTGATTATAGAGCGGTTGCTGTTATTCTCAGCGACAAATCAATGCTACTTGAAGGTGTTGGTGGACGAATGAGAATCATTGATGCACCAGTGGAAAATATGTAAATGAAACTTGAAAAGTTTCCAATTAGATCAATTGAAAGCATAAATGTGTTTTACAATAAAATGACATATAGTGTTGTTAGTGTCAAGCTGGCTAATGGTCAGGTCAAGAAATTGCGATCAAAATCCGCTAAAGAATGTGGAACCACAATAACGTTAAAACCAGCGCAGATGTCCGGCGGTACACATAAAATATTACTGACGGATCGTCAAATAAAACATTTTAATGATGCGCTAAAGAATAAAAGAGGGGTTAAAATTGTATTTTCGAAAGCTGCAATCGCGAACATGATAAAATCAGGTGGTGTATTTCCATTGTTAGCTGCAATACCAGCATTGATTGCAGCGGCTGCCCCAGCGGTGGCGAAAGCGGCGGTGTTGGGAGCCGTTGGGACCGCGGCAGGGATGGCGTTGAAAAAGGCAACTGGGAAAGGATATAAAAAAAGGGAAAGGGGTTGTACCTACCAGGAACCCCGTATTCATGGTACAGCGGAAAGGGTCTAAGAATACCAGGAACGGTTTATTAGTTGAAAGCCCAATTCTCCCTATGTCCAATTTTGATTTAATTGATGCTGCTAAAAAACTAGCGATAAAAAACTTCAGAGGGTTTTTTATGAGAGATCAATAACCGAGAAAACCTAAACGTGTTGAAACCGGTATCATCAATCTTGATAACATCAGCGGATCGGGAACTCACTGGGTTGCATACGCGATCGATCCGCCGACTGGGTGGCCGACTGATCTAAAGTTCTCTCCGTTACGGATCACTGCCATCTCACCTGTCTGCGTTGGTTCGAGTCTCAAATTCGGTCAATGTGGGAATGTGAAAAGCTTGCCAGTAGCTTCTCATGGATCGGTGGTTCTTTCCTGGGGTTTTGCCGGGTTCTTCCTCCATCCTTTAATACTGGCCGCCATGTATAGCCTATCGTGTCCTGAAAACTGGCGTTAAACCCTACAACAACAACAACTCTTGAGGAATGGAAACCATATTGACATGGGGGTTTCACTAAAAGGATTTGTTTGACGTATTGTTGGTACAAAATTAAAATAGTACCAATCTGATGTCCAAATGGGCTGCAACTTGAAAATTTTGTTATTGCTACTCCTGAATGGATGGTCATACATACGTGGAGTTTTCACTGAAATATATCTTATTGTGAAAATGGTACGGATCTGATGTCCAAAATGGCCGCTAGCGCAGCCATTTTAAAAATATTGTCGCTGTTCCTGACTATGGGATTTTCACTATGCTGTCCATTTGGTCTTAAATGAAAATGTTATCCGATATGGCTGACATTGCTATCATCTTGAGAATCTTGTTATTGCTACTTCTCCTCTATAGACAGTCATATCAACAAGGTGATTAAAAAAAGAAAATAAAACACCAAATTGCTTCTTGCGATGTCTAGTTTTTCTTAATGAATTAATATGGCACCGTTATGGCCCTGTTGAAAATCTTAATATAACTTTTACAAAATGATCGTATCAGAACGATGTTTTCATTGCAAGACTTCTTGAGATGTCAAACATCCTGACTTCCAATATGGACACCACAATTGTTATCTCGATTTGTTTAAATTATATTGGTACTAACCCTAGATAACTTCTAATTTACACATTGCACTTTCACCAGAATACTTATAATGTTTGTTACATGTAAATGACGTGCATCTGATAACGATTACGGCCATCATGCCAACAGCGAAAAGTTTCCTTAAAAATATAAAAAAGTAAAGTTGTCAAGTAGGGTTTTGACCAGAAGACTCAATATACTGTCATGTTGGTCCTAAATTGAAATCGCGTTGATCTGACGTTCAAGACAGGAATTATAATTATTAAATTGACCCTCAGTTTGGTTACCAAGGTAGCCATCTTGAAATAGCGCCATCTCTACTTCAAAATGTTAGGTTTTATCAACATTTGTGTGTGTGTGTGTGTGTGTGTGTGTGTGTGTGTGTGTGTGTGTGAATATGCATCTTATGATATCATGTTGGTTCTAAATGAAAATGATGTCATTCGTACCTTCAGTATGGCTGCCACGGTGACTGTCTTGAAACTCAGTAGAGTTTTTATGGGGTATGCCTGGTCCTAGATACAAATTATGCAAAGTGGCACTCAATATGGCTGCCATGTCTACCATCGTGAAAATACTATCTATACGCTTTTACAAATAAACGTCTTATGATACCCAGCTGGTCCTAAATGACAATGGTGCTAATCATACATCCAGTATGACTGACATGCTTGCTGTTTCGAAAATCTTGTTTTCGTTACTCTCTTGAATAGATGACTTTACTGACCTTGGGTTTTCAACCAAATACGTCCATTGATGTTTTGTCCTATTGAAGAAGGTGCCAATCTGAGGTCCAGTATGCCCATCACTGCAGCTAATTTGAAAATCTTGTTATTCCTTAAGAATATCAGAGATGGTTGCAATAGTAAGCAGTTACAAAAAAAGAAATGGTCTCATCTTGAAGTCCTGGAAATTCTTTTTGCCAAGTAGAGTGTCAGTCAGTAAGAGGAACCTTTGTTTGTAGTGTAGCCAAGAAGAGCGTCAGGAAATTAGAGGGACTCCTGTTAGTATTTGTTCTAGATAGTTGTAACCCAATGACTGTTGCACCAAATAGTGGGAATAAATCCTTGATCACACTATTTTGCGTATCGATTTTAGATATAATGTGTCCTGGTAACTAAAGTAACGATTTGTTATGTAATCGTGCGGGTCGATTCGAATATAGTTTAAAACATTAAATCATATAATGTATCAATTGCTTGTTTAATCCAACACTGAACAAAATACTTCTTATGTCTGATTTGTCTGTTTTCCGAAAGTAATGATTCAGATATCAGCTATTTGAGCTGAGCCCGAGTTATATATATATATATATATATATATATATATATATATATATATATATATATATATATATATATATATATATATATATATATATATATATATATATAATCTCAAAATATGAGTTGGTATTATTCTTTATTCTTTAGACATAAGATGCATTTTGGGCGTACGTGGATTATTGGAATACTACCTAGGCTAATAGCTCGGCACAAATTCGTTCAGTCTTGAACATCGCATACTCTGTTCGGTCATTGTAACGTAATGTATGAAAAGGAAATACTTTGCCACCTAATGATATATCTACAGTTTATATGTTTCTCATCCCTGGTCCTTCAATTTAATTAATAAAGCAATACATCTGACTTTGCAAATGATGCTGTAGACTGATTGAATCCGGATCGCGCTCATGACCTATCATGATTCACGCTTACTCCTATTAAGATCTTGTCCACAATCAAAACATGCAATCGAGCAACGCTCTTGTTTAAAAGAGTAGCTAGAAATTGGTTACTTCCTACTTCTATTTACAATCGAAGCCCGCAGTTAAAGATAAGGTCAGAAACTAATTTAATTAGACCCTCGAACTTGTTGACAATTTTTTTGGGAAATACAGCTTTATTCTATGGCATAGCTAGTACGTCCGCTATTTATGTTCGTGTCATTTTTGAAATGAAGAAAAACATGACCTTTGCACGCTCCATTCACGGAACTTAATCATTCGTATAGAAGTATAATACGTAGATTGGTATCGTAATTGATGGTGCGCAAATGTCAACGAGTAATATTTCCTGACAGCAACAAGCAGTCATTGTCAAGTATAGACCGAACAAGTGAAAATCGGTAGAAATATTGTTTTCTGAATCTCTTAAACGTACTTTGAAATAAGATGTGGGTTACGCTTTTTTAGAAAGAATAACAGTTTCGGAATAATTTTATCGGATCTGAATGATGGAAAGAGGCTTGCCACACGCTCTGGTTAATGTCGATTTTTTCTTAAAACGTTAATGAGGTTTTTCTGCAAGCCGAGCTAGAAGTACGTTTTAACCGTCACTGTGTGTACACATCACCCAGATGAAGATTTATCGTTAGGATGAATAGGTTAATAACTAAATCGGAATTTTGTTTAATTGATTCATTACATATGTATCCCTATGGAGTTAGAAATTGGCCAATTTATATATCAAAAGTGACGCTTGACCCTATAAAATTGTATAACTGTTCAATTCCCTTGTATGATTCATCTCATTGAAAACGGTAGGAAGTTTAAAAATAAGTCTTAATGCATGAGTTGCAGATTGTTGTTCAAGCTTTGCCCACTGGGCTATTATCGTGTTACTCTGGTCTTAACAAAGTACGAGTTGAAGATCGTTATTCAAGCTTTGTACACTAGGCTGTCATAGTGTTACTGCGGCCTACCAATGGTGCCAGTTCTTATCTGTGGCCTTACTGTGCCAATAAAGTCTTCATCCAGCGCTTTCAATTGTGTTTCTACATGTGGTTAATGGTTGAACATCAATAGCAGCTTGTAGTTGAGACTTTGGTAAAATATGTAAACTATGTTGAAATTATAAAAGAGTTTGAATACCATGAAATCCGTTCCCTAAGCTGGCATCTGATCCGTGCACACTGATTAATTGAAGTGAATCAGATCCACATATAATCATTCCTTGAGCTGGCATCTGATCCGTGCACACTGATTAATTGAAGTGAATCAGATCCACATATAATCATTCCTTGAGCTGGCATCTGATCCGTGCACACTGATTAATTGAAGTGAATCAGATCCACATATAATCATTCCTTGAGCTGGCATCTGATCCGTGCACACTGATTAATTGAAGTGAATCAGATCCACATATAATCATTCCTTGAGCTGGCATCTGATCCGTGCACACTGATTAATTGAAGTGAATCAGATCCACATATAATCATTCCCTAAGCTGGCATCTGATCCGTGCACACTGATTAATTGAAGTGAATCAGATCCACATATAATCATTCCCTAAGCTGGCATCTGATCCGTACACACTGATTAATTGAAGTGAATCAGATCCACATATAATCATTCCTTGAGCTGGCATCTGATCCGTGAATAATTGGTTCCTGAAATGACGCCTGATCCGCGCGCAGTAATTTATTAAGCTGACATCAAATCCGTGCACAATGATTCCACTTTTGTTTCATGGGGCGGCCAGCTTAAGTCATGCGGCGGACTTCCTGAAGAGTTATGGAGGCTGCAGGCCTGATGAGTATTGGGGTGACCGGTTGGCTGAAACATCGAAGCTAAACATTACATAATTATCTAATCGTATTGTGCAGGCGTTTTCACCTCACTGTTGTTTATCTGACGTCCATTTTGGTTATTTTGCCTTTAAATCACTTCTTGTTTATAGCGATGATGCTTCCTTCAGACCTTTTATGTTTGTTTATCTAAAATTGCATTTCGAACTCAATCTTTCCAGTGTGATTTTTGTGGATGATTATGGAAATCGTTTGCAAATCAAATAATAACTTAAATGATTAAAAAACAATATATCTTAACCTGATTGATTTTTCTCCATTTTTCTCATTAAATTTAAACTGAAATTCGGTTTATTTTAGATTTGGTCCCCACGCACCTGAGACCTTCACAATGTCTGAATGCAGTCGTCTCCTTGCCATGGTGTCTGATGTGGGCAGTTTTTGGGGAAAGGTTGCATTGATAAATACCTACCGACATTATTTCACTCAATAATTAGCTCTGATTATTAATTTATCATGTTTGTACCTGTTCTGTCAATATCGTGTTGTTTGCTTTGATTTTTCTTCTTGTTTTAAGGCAAAAAAATTAATTGCTTTTGATTGCTTTAAACTATTGACGATACATGGCTTCTAAAATAAAACTCGATCGAGTGATAACAATATCACAGTCAATAATCAGATGGAATATTAATACAAAATTTGAGACATATCTTCACACTGCAATACACGGATTTTGTTGTAATTGGAAAGAAACAAAATAAATAAAAGATAAATGAACCACAAATTGCTCTGTGGGGAATTCATTTCTTTACAATGGTCAACCCAAGTGTTATGGCCTGTCGACTAAGATAGCATTCTCGTTCTGAAAAGAAATACAAAATATACATTAAGTACAAATGCCTTGGAATTTAGTACAAATTGATTAAAGATCATTCTTTACAATTTGGTACCGCAGTCAGAACTCAATAATTCTCTAAAATTTGATGCATTTGAGCTGATATAGTGTATTTTTGCTGTTGTCAAAATGAAAGAAGGCAAATTGGTATGGCGCACTTGCCATGTTGTATAAACTAATTTCTTAAGGGTTTTTTTTCAGGCGGGGTCGGAGTGCATACGTCTTTTTTCAGCTTCTTGCAATAGAGTATCTTCAGGATATAAGTGTTATAATGACGGATTTCAGAATGAAAATGAAACTGAATCCATGTTATCGTACCATATTTTGATGGAAATGCGATAAGATATTTCCTGTTTATTTCCACAACGCTGCTGAAGATGACTTTTGGACACGAGATCTCGTTTAACGCTCTTTAATGTTAAAAAGCCCACATATGAGAATGAAAAACTGATTTCCTGATTTATAAGAATGAATCTTGAAGCCCATAGAAAGGACAATTCTTTTGGGAATAAATCCGCCATTCTCGCGCAACAACACGCTCATCATGTAAGCACGATGCGTGATGATTGAAGTCTCGGTTGTCGCTTGCTTGATGGTGTTTTTTATTGCTTCGGAAAGTCACTCAATATTGCAATCTAAGATTAATTTAAAAAATCGATTCTTTGCTGCTGTTCGCAGCTCAGTATACTGTGATATATAACTCTGAACTGCTTGTCGACACAAGAATTTAAAAAGCAAAAGTGATTAAAAGCCTCAATCGTATATGGTTTATAGATGGAGTCGAAAGTCGAGAATTGTTTGGATCATTATAAATTACTTTAGGGTTAACCCAAGTGTGGGGTCAGCCGAAACTAGTTTAAAATTACCATAAATCTTACGCCACCAGGATGTTCAATGTAAAGATTATATGCTAATTATAGCAACACAAATCATCCAGTCTAATACACGTCTTTCATTCATAGTTAAGAAGTTTGTTCTGGTTTGTTTTACTGCTTTATTGCAAATCAAATTCTGAAGATTATAACCAGCCGAGGCAAGCCGAACAAAGAACCTTGTCCAGGACATACCACGGTAGTTTTAAGTGGCTGATTGATTAGTGGGATTGAAACCAGTACCGTTCTGGGACACGAGTTCGACAACTGCAACACCATGCCACCTCTTATTATTTCAGGGTGACCTTCGATAGTTAAAATAAATTCAAATTTAAGGCCACTCTCAAAGAAAAACAATCTGGTTATAATTTACGGTCACTCTGAAAAGAAATAAAAATGTTATTTACCTTGATCATTTATGCAAGAAATAATAAATTACTAAAATGATTCAGTATAATCGAACATGGGACATTTACATAATCAATGAACTCAAGAACGTATATAAGCCATTCTTGGGTTAATCATAGATGGGACATTTACATAATCAATGAGCTCGTGAACGTATATAAGCCATTTGTGGGTTATCATGCATGGAACATTTACATTATCAATGAACTCATGAACGTACATAAGCCATTCTTGGGTTATCTATCATATATGGGGCATTTACATTTCAATAAACTCAGGAAAATATATAAGCCATTCTTAGGTTACCATGCATGTGACATTTAGATAATCAATGAACTTGTGAACGTATATAAGCCATTTTTTGGTTATCATGCATGGGGCATTTACATAATCAATGCGCTCGTGAACGTATATAAGCCATTCTTGGGTTACCATGCATGGGTCATTTACATTATCAATACACATATGAACGTATATAAGCCATTATTGGGTTACCATGCATGGGTCATTTATGAACTCATGATCGTATATAAGCCATTCTTGGGTTAATCATAGATGGGACATTTACATAATCAATGAGCTCGTGAACGTATATAAGCCATTCTTGGGTTATCATACATGAGTCATTTACATTATCAATAAACGCATGAACGGATATAAGCCATTATTGGGTTACCATGCATGGGTAATTTACATAATGAACTCAAGATCGTACATAAGCCATTCTTGGGGTATCATACATTTAGCAACAAAGTGAAACTCTCTCCTACCTGTATCTGTATCACAAATTGGACACAGCCTATCAAAATAGGGGATTATTTTAATACCTACATATATTTACCATTATTGGAAAGGTTCCATTTCTGAACACACATAGCAAGCTAGCACTGTACAATAGCAAGCTAACACTGTACAATAGCAAGTTAGCATTGTACAATAGCAAGCTAATACTGTACAATAGCAATTTAGCATTGTACAATAGCAAGCTAACACTGTACAATAGCAAGCTAACACTGTACAATAGCAAACAGCACGCTAACACTTTTCAAAAAGTTCAAATAATATATAGTATTGACAGATCGGGTCGTTTGTGATCTTGTTATAAAATTGTAATATATCCATTTAATTTAATTCTCTATTTAGCTCTTGTTGAAAATTATCGTTACAAGGTCGTTTAACTATAATGAAAAAGATTTTTTCAACATTAATCCTTTGATTAACTCTAATTTCTCTAAATCCGTATGAAAACAGTAGATTGTTAACTTTATTTACGAAACAATCACAGTGTTCGCAACATTTCATTAATAAAAGCGAAAATATAAATTATTCAGAAAAGGGTCGCTGCAAAGTTATTTTAATGTGGTTCGGTGGTAGAGTGCACTATTCATTATGCAACGGCCAAGTGACTCATTTGTAAAGAAAGTGTAATTTTATCTCCATAACGTGAAATACCAAGATATAAAACATATTTGTACTCATTAAACGTTCATATGTATCAATGTATCATATTATTTACTTCGCTCAGACTTCAAAGTTGCGCCGGCTGGATATTTTACATGTAAGTGAATCAACCCCCCCCCCCCCCCCATTGCGCTCCTTTATATTTAGCCATTTTGTATACTGATGTAGACATTACACTCATAATCAAATATAAATCAATATAATAATCACAGATATTCACAAAGTTCGTCATTTTTCAAATTTTAAATGTTTTGACCAGTCTTATCACTGCTATGTACTGTTTTAGTACAGTTGTTTAATACTACCCAGGCCCGCAGTAACCACATACTCTGCATAATTCAAGGAATAGAGGGCATTGGGAATTCTGTACAGCACTGCGTACTTGTAGTTTCCAAACGTTTTACGTTTCTGACTGCGTTATCAGATGGTTTTGTGTATTAAACTCGCATTAGCTAGCGATTAATGATGTCACCGCTTTATGTGCCATACGTTAATCGTAATTATACATATACATTTCGCTCGGAGGGAGATTAATCCAATTTAAAATTAAAAGATAACTTCTTTATAAAGGAACACAAAAATATACTTTGTGTGTACAACAAATAGCCTTCAATTAAAAGCATAACCTGAATAAAAATTATACAGCCATCATTCGCCCAATTCTGGAATATGCATTTGAAACATTGTATTATTGTGGTATAATTTAAACACTTACAGAGTGAGTATAGCCCAAAATAGTTTCTGGTTTGCCAACATTTGCTGCTGAGAAGCACTTCACTTTGAAACTGAATGACCTACTACTCTAGCAGAAAGGCAAAAAAAAAAAAAAAAAAAAATAAAATAAAAATAATCAACTGTAGTTTCTATAAAACTATCCACAACCATGTCTGGATATTGATTGATTTAAATGATTTATTTATTGAGTTATATTTGGAATTACTCTTTCCTTATTTACATGGCTCAGTGCCATAACATCTGAGAAACTCTAACAATATCATTCGCTATTGCGGGGATTTTAGTTTTAATATAGCTTTAATAATTTGAGTTATAACGCTACAATGTCTGCAGTGCGGCAGTTTATAGTGATATTGATAGTTATTCTGACACCAGAAAGCCCAGTCCTAAAATTAGCACCATGCGAAGCAGCATAAGTACCATTTTATAAATACCATTTTATTTGGTATGACTCGGCGTGGGTTAAAAACTTGCGTCCTCTCACATCCGAAGCGGAAGCTCAAATCATTTAAACCACTTAATCGACTTAAGGAATTGTCCGCCTTAATCTATAAGAAATTGTTCATCTAGTTTAACCTTCAAAATTTGAAGTTACAGAGCGTAACAATTCTGCTTCAAGTTACTTAACAGTTAGCTTCTGTGTTATTCAGGCGGTTAACACACAAACGCAGTTCGCTGAATTAGGTATATGTACGTGTAATATTACCGCCAATCCTTCCAGTTCTTTTTGATTTTCAGAAGAAAAAGACCATCATTTTCTTTTTGAATGCAGGCTGTGTCATTATACAAAATTGAGCTTTATAACAAACCATAGTAATGACTATTAATATTCACTCTTTTCATGGCAACAAACATTACACAAAAGAAAAAATATTTTGATACAAAAAAGAAAATCCAGATATTTAGTAGTAACAAAACTAATTTTACAATCGTGACTAATTTTTGTTCCATTATGACTACAGTTAAACGTTTAAGTACCAAAACTCACCAAGCACTATCCATTCCCTCTTATCCTTTCTTCATCCATCTCATTTCATTAGATCGATGCACGTGACTTGTCTTGACATTTTCCAGAATTCTCGCCTGCATAATTGTTAATGACTTATTTATGTTTGTAATGGAGTGGAACTTGTAAATTGAAGAACATGTTTCCAATCTTTTTTCCCTGTAAGCATACTTTTTATGTTTGTAGCAAATAAAATACGTTTAAATACAAATATTAATTTACAGATGTAAATGGATATTAAACACACTGGTTGTAACTGTCAAGCGCACATGCCATTCGACTAAAAAATTTGGGCAAGCTCGGCTATATAGTAATATATCATTAGATTCAAAGGTCCGGACTTGTCAGGCTGGTTAGTAACATACCACTAGACTCAAAGGTCCGGACTTGTCAGGCTGGTTAGTAACATACCACTAGACTAAAAGGTCCGGACTTGTCAGGCAGGTTAGTAATATACCACTAGACTCAAAGGTCCGGACTTGTCAGGCTGGTTAGTAACATACCACTAGACTCAAACGTCCGGACATGTCAGGCTGGTTAGTAACATACCACTAGACTAAAAGGTCCGGACTTGTCTGGCTGGTTAGTAACATAACACTAGATTCAAAGGTCCGGACTTGTCAGGCTGGTTAGTAACATACCACTAGACTCAAAGGTCTGGACTTGTCAGGCTGGTTAGTAACATACCACTAAACTAAAAGGTCCGGACTTGTCTGGCTGGTTAGTAACAGCACTAGATTCAAAGGTCCGGACTTGTCAGGCTGGTTAGTAACATACCGCTAGACTCAAAAGTATGAACTTGCTAGACTGTTTAGTACCATACAAATATACAAAATGATCTGGACTTGCTAGGTTGGTCTGTAATATACCACTAAAAGGTCTGGACTTGCCAGGCTGGTTAGTAACATACCAATAGACAAAAAGACCTGGTGTAGCCCGATCGGTCAGGAAGTGGCTCTTTATATCAATCCACCTATGGATGAAATATGAAAATAACCATTCTAGTGCTATATGGAAAATAAATAAACGTATACTTGCGCTCCCGATGGTGAATAAATGTTGAATAAAAATTGTGTGTGTGTGTGTGAGAGAGAGAGAGAGAGAGAGAGAGAGAGAGAGAGAGAGAGAGAGAGAGAGAGAGAGAGAGAGAGAGAGATTAAACCATGAATAAATTCCAATTTTGTTTATCAGTTTGAAAGCTCCTTTGACCTACCGGATAATACTGGCATAACTATGCCTGTTTAAAATAAATAAAACAAAAAAGTGTCACTCCAGTGGTCTACTTGAAATCACGTCTAGTTTTTAAAGCATCGCAGAGAGGTGCATTTCTGATGTGAAATCATGGATAACATGTAACAAGCTACAGATGAATGATGATAAAACTGAGGCTATTCGGATCACAATAAAAAGACTTTCTCATTCACATCCTTTAACTCAGACAATAAATATCAGCAACATTAACATTAAATTCTCACAGTCAGTACACAACCTAGGGGTTACTCTAGACAGTACTCTCACATTGCACCAACATGTCATGAACATATGCAAGGCTGCATATCTTGAATTGAGACGCATCAGTTCCATTCGTAAATATCTTTCAGTTGATGCCACTAAAACACTTGTGTGTTCATTAGTACTTTCAAGACTGGACTATTGTAACTCAATTCTGTCTAGTTCGCCACAATATTTCCTCCAGAAACTTCAAAAAGTTCAAAACACAGCTGCACGGATCATCGTTAGAGTACCTCGATCAGAGCACACTTCACCACTGCTCTGTACCCTACACTGGCTATCGATTCGATACAGAATCAAACACAAAATTTGTTCTTTGTGCTATGTTTCAATGACAGACTCCAGTCCAACATACCTATCCCGCCTCACCCATGTGTATACACCAGCTAGATACTTACGCTCTTCTTCTGATAATCGTATACTCATTGTTCCCACGGTGAAAACAAAGTCATATGGACAACGTTCGTTTGCATACCAGGGCCCGGCGACGTGGAACGAATTGCCCACTGAAATTAGGCACAAAGACACAGTGGTCCCTTTTAAGAGTGCTCTTAAGACACACCTGTTTCGACTGCAGGGACAAACCTAGCGAACTAATCATGTTTTGTATCTTATATGTTTTCAGCATGTTTTTATGTTTTCCAATTTCATTGCTTTTGTCATTTGTTTTTCGTAGTGTAGTCATATCATTATTGATGGTGTAAAGCGCTTAGAGCTTCGAAAGATTAGGCGCTATACAAAGTTCTCATTATTATTATTATTATTATTATTATTATTATTATTATTATTATTATTATTATTATTATTATTATTATCGTCCAGTATCTCAATAACAACTTTAAGACGTTTTGTTATAATTTAGTTCGATCACAGACCATAGAGGTGTGCATGTCTAATAGACCCATTTGGTAGAAATGGCATCTGTTTTCATTGGTCGCTGCAAGATGTCGGAGCCGAATCAATATAATGTTTTAGGGGGAAGGGGTATGAAACAAATTCTTTCTTCTCTGTCCTATTAGCATTATACCGGACATGCCTCCAATGAAACTTTACGATTTCTCTTCTAATTCATCAACTAATTAGTAATTGCACAAGACCTGTAGGTAACGATGCTTTATTCATAACCCTCCATTCCTGTTCATCAGCGCTTATCGGTGGTGCTATCAGAGGAGAGCAGAGGCAGCCATATTTTTTAATGAAAAAAGCTTGCATTTTAATTTATGCAAATTTTTCAAAATGAAAATTGGCGACAGGCGGTTTTTTTCTATTTTGTGTGCATTTCTAAAGTTTTACAACACAAATGAAATTCTAAGTTAAAAAAAAAATTAATTCATGTATTAGTTACCTGAGTCCATGCATGGTTAGGTTTGTACGTCTCACGACCACAGTTCTGTCTCTAGATTTACAAGTAAATGTGTTTGGTCATGAATAAAACTACATGATAGAACGGACGGAGCTGATACTTAATAAAAGTCCTTGTAAGTTAAATTTCTTTAACCTCATGAGCATCTACATGTCACTAATTACTTTGTTCAAGCGAGAGGGACCACTTTTGGGTCAATAGGAATTAACAATACCCTCCCCCCCCCCTTCTGGGCCACTATAGCGACAACATTTTAAATATCACCCTAGGCCACTATTGCGATGAAAAAACGGTTGGGTTCTGTATCGGGAGAATAAGAACGGAACAGGTGGGTGACGTTACGGTACTGGACATGAGCCACAATGTTGCAAAGGTCTGACATGAATAGGCAATACTCTAGATAAACACCAATACAGCAGAGACATAGACATGGCACATATATAATCTATGTTGGGGTTTGACCGAGAAAAGGAATGTCTCCCCGCGAGACATATAATGTAACCTCGCGACTGGATCATCCTTGTTTTGGTCCAAACCCCAACGTAGATTATTTTTCTCACCTAATATTTTCCATTAAAGTTAGAAGAACTTTTCACTAGTGCAATATAGTTAACGTCCAAAATGTTTACATGCGACTCATTAATACAAATATGTTAATGAGGGCTGTGACGTGACCGTTGCATCCTAAGTACACAGTTTATACGCTTGAATAAAGAAAAAATAATCCACACAACATATAACGTCTCATAGTAATGAGATAATATCCCATTTAATATATGGATGTTATATTAAATTAACAATACATAATTAATATTTAGTACAAGAAAGTGTTTCATTTGAATCAGTTAGATATTTTGACAAATTATATTGTAATAATGAAACGATACTGGGTACGTATATCTGCTGTAGTATACTTAATACAAGCTGTAACGAAGTGCAACGTGTTGCATTAGATTATTCATGGGTAATTAGAAATCTGTATCACTATCATATATAACCCTCCTTTTTGTTGGAGGATATGAAACTGTGACATTCTTGTGCTGTAATTAATACTGATTGTAAAATCACACCCATCCCTTCCCTGAACGAAAGACTCTCCAAATACGGACTCTAGCGGATGGCCATGTGCTGAACTATCACGGATTCTTTGAAAATTTATTTTTTTGTCTTGGAAATGTGGCAAGTGTTAAAGTGAAATTTGCGTATGGATTAATGTGTGGACGGATAAATGATTCTTTCTTGCTGGTAAGTGCACTATTTGTCCTTAAAGATTGTAGGTATATTTTGGATTCAGCGGGCGCACTATGGAGATGCTTAACAAAATTAGACGAAAGCATTTTGACATAACATATTTATAGGTTTTACTAAGTTTTCTGTAGTTGTTGAGATAGTTGGGCATTTGTGGCCGGTAATGTGTATAACCTGAATGTGCCTTGATTAATATAATCTGTGTTGGGAGTTTGGACCAAGACAAGGAAATTCCAGTCAAGGGGTTATATTATTTGTCTCTATACGAGGCTTTGAAGTGTATAGACTTAGTCTATATGCATGGATCATTATACACAGCATTAAGAAGTTTATCATATCTGTAGCACAGTCAATTTTCAGGTCAGCGTCATTAAATATAGCTAGCAGTATATAATTTGCTTCACACGAAGTATTTAAAACTAGTTAGGTAGCTTTAGCTACATTTAATGACGCTGACCTGAAAATGCACTGAGTGACGCTTGCATATTTAATAAAATTTCCCAAGCTGTGTGAAACTGACTAGCAAAATACCAAGCAGTTCTACAGTGTGTGTGTCCTCAAATATGGATTGACCTTACATTACTATGTTGTTGTTATACATTTGTTGTTGTTGTTATTGTTGTTTTTTTTTATTAAACAATTACGTCAGGCAACAGGAGCCGGACGTTTAATCAATAAAGTATGACGAAGTCTCTTACAACATGAAATCAAATAGTACCAATAAGGAGATTTCATGTTGTGAGAGATAAAATGTGAGACGTCAGTGGTAAGGCACATAAGAAGACAATAAGGTTTTCTTTCTATAAAAGTAGTTCCGTGCGCGTTTCCACCTTGACTGAGATAACTGGTTCGAGACGATTGGATTGAGATAAGAAAAGTAAGATTAGCAAAACAGCTAGATTTATCTGTCGCATGGGTGAGAAATAAATAACATACATGAATATATCACACCTAAAATACATAATCGACTAAAACATCTTTTAGGCACGAAACTAAAAGTTTTTGGAGGCAAACATGAAATCTAAATCTAAAATCAAAAAACGGGGGGGGGGGGGGAGGGAACTGGAAGGATGGACCGTTCAGCCGGAACGCATATGAAATGCCAGAAATATAAATGTCAAATTCAACATAGTTGTCTATATTGTGGATAAATCCAGCTACCAATTTTGTGTAAGCCACAATTGTAAATAGTGTCACGCTAATTAGTAATAAATTGTCCTTTCATAAAGTGTTGCATTTAGTGTACAAGTGTACCTTCAAATTGTGATTCTAAATAGGGATCAGTGTGATCCTTGTAATTTGTATGTCAAGTTATGTAATTGTTAGTTTAAGTTTAGAACGGTGTTCAAATTATCATGGTAGTTGCAGACTTTTTTTTATCAAGTGAAGGTTTCATTCCAAGGTGAAACCTCTGAATACGATGCATTTGGATTAGATTTCTCCTTTAGTCTCCCTTTGTATTTATGAACGGCTACCATGTTTCTACCACCACAGGGGATTTTTGGTAAATGTGTAGAATTTTAGTGAATTAGGGTTTCTTGGATACAAATAATATATGGTTTGTGTTTGGATGTTGTGCAGTTTGATTATTATTTCAGGTTTGTTTATATTTAGACCCTGAGCTATTCCAATTAGTCCTCGGGCTATTCCAAATTATTAATAATTTGGTTTTCATGGTTTTGTATATATATATATATATAATTTATTTAGTTGATAGATTCTAAGGAATATATTAGTATTTGGAAACTTGCATTGCTTGTTAATTGGTGTTTAGGTTTGTATTCAGTTTCGTGTTGTACTTGAGTGCATACGTCCATATTGGAGGCTGTCAGGTCTAGGTTAGTTATTTTGAGAGTATTAGCATTGTTTTTAATTTTGTATGGATCTTCCGCCTGTTTTCTGCTATCATTCGAGGGCAGAGGGGAAGGTCACTTTGTCAGCTATTTTGTAGGGTTGGGATGGGTGGGGTGGGTCAGTGGTAGTTGGTTGATGGGGGTGCTATTTCTCTCTCCTGCCGGTTATTTTGCAGGCGAGCTATGGCGTCTGCTCTAGGGTATGATAGTTTCTATTCAATCATGAGTAGGATTATTTCTTATTCCCTCTTGGATTATGGGCAGTTATTAGAGATGGGATGGTGGGGACCGCTGCAGTTTGCACATTTCTAGCCTGTGAATGTACATGTATTGCTATGGGTACCACCACTGGTATCACAATGGTTCCTAAATTTAGATTTGTTTGCCTAGTGTCTCTTTGATTTGCAATTACTGTGAAAAGCGAGGCTTATTTATATACTGTAGGAAGGGGTAGGATTAAATATCGAAGTGGACAAGTAGTGGGCGGTTGTTGTGTTAAATTTCAGAAATATTGACACAAGACCACGACCAGTCAGTCACCTGAATGACCTGGATATATCAACTCCATGGGTTATCAACTCTCGGGCGAGGTCATCGTTGCTTAAGTTGTATTTCAAACGAAGTTTTACGACCTTTTTAAGGCTACAATCGGTTTCGATGCATTTGTTTAGATTGATTTGATTTTTGTTGTGTTTGTATCAGTTCTCTGCTCCTTATCTTTGCTGGTGTCCTGCTGATTGGTGCTCGAGGGGCTTAATATGAACGCATTATGCCTTGTTACTTTTACTTGGTTTGGTCCGATTTGTTGGATTTCCATATATTTCGCCACCTATCTGATAGTACTGTATCTTACTATAACATGGGTCTGATAATTACAAAGGCGGCTGAATAGATTTTCGTCAAGACCGATGCAATGAAAGTTTTGCTAAGGTTGACGGATTTGGAATTACCGCAGGTGATGAATATTGCGTGCGTTTTGCTATGGTATGGGTTTTCGCTCTGTGTATATCCTCTTGCAGTTTGGTCGTTTGGTTTGCTTCCTCTTTTGTAGGCTTTTCGTCTAGAGATTTGGTTTGCATTTTTGAGTTGTCTGTCTTGGACTTTTTCCATTTAGGTATTACGTCAATTGGTGTTTTCCCTCTTCCTTGGTATGTTTTCTCTTCCGGTGATTTAAACTTTCTGGTTGTGGTGGCATAATAGATCATGCATTAGAAAGCTTATTTGATCTTTTTTTGTAAATTCCTGACAGTTCTAGTATATATTTTATAAATGTTTCCTTGGAGAGGCGGGGTATTTGGCTAGGATGAATAACCGTTGTTATGGAGTTGGTCTTGCTTTTGTCTTGGAGTTGCCTGACTGTCTGTTAGGATTTTTGCCTTGTAATGTTAGTGGTTTAATTCGTCATTCCTGCCATGATTCTTATCGATGGTCGTATGGTTTTGGGCGTCTGTTACATTACTACCTGTTACATTACTACCTGTTCGCATTGGCAAATTGGAGAGTGAGGGATTGTAGGTGAAGTGGGGATTGGAGATAAGCTTTGGGGTGATTAAAGAGCTAACGATGGATCAGAAGGTGATGAAGAGTTAGAGTCGGATCTTGGATAAGAGTTCTGTTGATTGAGAAAGTCGTGTAGATTGGGTTCCAGGTGAATCTGGGAGTGTTTTATCCTCTGCCATTTTGTTTGAAAGTCCTACGTCTGTGGTAGGTGGAGTGGAAATGTGTAGAGAAGCCCCTTATTTTCTTGCCATAGAGTTATAATTTAGAGCAAAGTTGATGTTTATTTCTTGTTTGGAGATAAGTGTAACGTTTTCCAGACTGTTTAGGGTTGGCATGCTTGTTTGGGATATGATGTTTGTTGGTACAGCCCGGTAATTCATTCCTGGGGTACATTGTATTGGAGAGGTCATTGGTAGAGCTTTGTTAATCTCTTCCGTTTCCGAAATTTTTTCTTGGCTTGAAACAGTAACTGTAAGATAGTCACATGGTATGTGTGAGGTCACGTCCAGTGTTCGTTGGACGAGTACACATGAGGTGGGACTGGATGCAAATTGCCCATAGATGGTATGAAAGTTAAGGGGGCTATCCGGTTTGACATTCAGAAGGGTCTTGTTACCATTGTCATTGCTTGTTGTGCTTTCATTAATCTTACATGTATCATTTAAGATTTCTGTGGGATTGCTAATGGAAATGTTAAATTTGTTAACCAAAGTGAGCAAGTTTGTTTTCCTGACGGCATATCTATTGGTATTCATCTTAACTTGGGGCCTAATCACTCGTGACATTTTTGAAAAAAGGCGCCAAAAATGAATGTATAAAAGGGTCAATGGGCTAGTATTCTCTATATATCAACTACTAATTTTGGAATGTATTGTATTTGCACCAGTGACTAAGTATTGAGGGTCTGAGTTCGTTTCTGGAGTGGGGTAATGTTAGTAAGGGGCAGAGGAAAAGGTAAGAGCAAGAAGGTAGTGTATTACAAACAGCACAAATTGATAGATACCCTTAAGTTTAATTTGAAATGATTCAAATTTACCTTTGATTTCTCTCCCTAAGCAAATTTGAAATGAAGCGGTGATAACGTATCTTGGATTTTCCGCTATGCGGGCTGCTGTACCCCTTCTACAGGTCAAAACTGCTTGACGGGGTGGTAGTCGGGCTGCTGAGCCACACATGCAGGCCGATCTGCTGGGCGGGCTCCAATTACATAATGTTATTGTTATTTGATTCGGTGGATGTATGCTGCTTTGTCCTGACAGCTCCAGATAAAACGTTTGCTTTGTGAATCTGTACATTTCTAACGAGTGACACCTGTTTAATGTAGCACCAGGTCGTGGGATTATTAAGTTCCCAACGACCTGAATGGAGTGCTTTCATGAGTGGGAATGTACCCAACACACACTCATGTAAACAAGTAAAAGAATTTCAGTCTGCTATCAATTGAGCCAGGCGTCTACCAAAGCAGTATGTAAAGCCCGTTGCGATTGATCGCCATTGTGACGTCAAATTGGGACACCTGAGTTTAGACGGGTGGAAATTGTCCCACATCTAAATCCATGTACGAATGTCCGAGAGATGCACGAGACAAAGGTTTCGACAAGCAGGCCACGGATGCTGTGCTCGCCCCAAAAAGATAACTCGTACTTATTTCAAATCTACTCAAGTTTTTCTAATGATAATTAAAATGCCAATAACGTGTAAACCACATATGCAATCAGTGAATTAATAAATTCCCTGCAAAAAAAATAGAATAGTTTGAATTGAATGTACAGTGTGCTTCTTCCTCTAAATGCAAATAATACCAATCCGTCGTTGGATTTTTCTTCCTTGGTGACCCTTCAAGATTTTCATGAACGAACGCAATATTCTTATTCGTAGTAGGTTGGCTGCTTGCTAACAGGGTCTGCAAAATATGCTCCCTCTGTTGCCATTTTTTGCATCCGCTACGAATCCCGGGTTGTAGATTTACATATGTTTCTTTTTTGTCCCAAATAAGGAGCAAGGTTGTTCAGTTAACCTGTGCTCTAGAGCTCCGTTCGGTCGCAATCAAAAGTACAAGTCCTTTTAGTGCGCTCATTGCCTGATGGGGGTCATCTCCACCGATAGCTGCATTTTTGTTAGCATGCTGATTCTTTTTCGGTTCGCTAATGACTCCAGGCACGAATTTTTTTTTTTTTTTAATATGAATTAAGGTCGCATGCGCAACTATGTGCTTTCGCGACCAGTTAATGCCCGAGGGTCGGGCTATTTGATTGGTCGGGACCAAAGGTAACTTTGACTACACTAGGCTGTGTTGTCGCAGTCTCCCCGGCACCCGCGTTAAATGGCAGTCTCGCCTTAGAGTAAAATGTCGGGTCACGGCAAAGCAGGAAGGCAGAACAAATACCAATATTGTGTAAGCCACCTGTGCAATTATATCAAATCCATATAGTCAAAGAATTTTTCATCTTTCCTATCAATAAATATTTCTAGTACATAGTGTACATGTTGTAGGTCCTTAACAAATTTAATTGCTAAAATGTCTTAGCGACATAAATAAGTGTAGTCACTGTTAGGTATTTTAGCTTGTTAATTTTGAGCGGTGGTCAAAATTGATCAAGTTAGATTTCGAGAAAGAGATTGTTCGAAAAGGGTTCTCCTACCAAATTAGAACCCTGGGGAGAAAAATAAAATAAAATAAAATAAAATAAAATAAAATTTAAAAAAAAAAATCAAAACAAATTAAAAAATAAAAATATTTTAAAATATATATATATATATATATATATATATATATATATATATATATATATATATATATATATATATATATATATATATATATATATATATATATAATAAATTCAAAAGAAAAAAAAAAGAAAAAAAAAATAATAAAAAAAAATAAAAAAATAAAAAAAAATAAATTAACAAAAAAAAAAAAATTAAAAAAAAAAAAAAAGATTAGAGTTGGAGTGGGGTGTGTTTGGTGTTATTTCATTTCTTCCTTCTTCTTTTTCTCTTCTTTTCCCTTTTCTCTTTCCCACTTTCTTCCTACTTCCTTCTTCCCTCTTTCTTTCTTTTTCCTTCTTCCATCCTTCTTTTCCCTTTCCTTTTACTTTTTCTTGTCGGTTTGTTGATGTTATGTTTCCTTGAGCTATCACTATTTGATCCCGGTGTTCTCATCACACTTATCTTGTCACTTGCCGGTTGACTGGTTTTACTGTACCTACATTGTGCCACTACTTAGTGTAATCTTCTCTTTTTTTCCCCTTCTCCTTCTTCCCTTTCTCCCGTTTCTTCCTTTTTTCCTCGCATTACAATGTTTATATTATCCCCCCTTTCCCTTCCTTTCCCCTTTTCTATTTTATTTTATATATTTATTTTAGGGTAATGTTAAGCTGTTCTGCTTTTTTAAGCTAGCGGTATTACTATCCGCTCTGGCCCCTTTAACCGATATGGCCTCGTTAATTATTTATCTATTTGATAGTTATAATTTTTTTTTCCGTTTTTTTAAGGCATTGTTACGTGGGTCTGTTTTTTGAGCTAGCGATGTTATTATCTGCTCTGGCCCCTTGATTGATAAATATTAACTCTTTGACTATGTTTATGTTTATTTACTTATTTGATGGTTTGGATATTTATATTTTGTGTTTTATGTCTATTGATTTTAGGTAATTAAGTATATTTATATAGGTAGCATTTACGTTTTTGTTATACCTTTTATCTAGAATTTGGGGGAATGATGTAACTGAGTCAAGTTTTCTTTGTTGTAGTTGGAAGACGGTACGTTGTCGATGATATTTGTGACATATGTTGAATACATGTTCCAATGTTTCAGTTTCTGGACAGTGTGGACATTTATCCGGCGTGGGTCCTGTACTTATATGTTTCATAAAACTGCCATTTAGTAGTGTTTTACCTGTTCTGATTCTGTTGATTATTTTAATATCAATGGCTGCCAGGCTTTTTGGTAAACGTTGAGTTCTAGTGACCTCTTTTTGTAGTTGGTATAGATGTCTACCCTTTGTGGAGTTTTCCCATTGTTGTTGCCATTTATTATTAATTCTGTCCCTGACTTGACTATATAGTTCCTGAGTGTTGTACTGTACGGGTTCAATTTGGTCTTTCATCAGACTGCTTTTTGCTGCTTTGTCTGCTTTTTCATTTCCAGGCAAATTGATGTGAGATGGCACCCACAAGAAGTGTATGGTTTGGTGTGATTTATCTGCTTCCCTGATGGTCAGCATAGTGTCCTCTATAAGATTTTGTCTACTTTTGGAATTACCTGTCTCATTACTTTCAAGTACACTAAGTGAGTCTGTTATGATTACGTACTGTTTTTGATTTTGTGTTACTATCCATTTTAGGGCTCGGTTGATGGCCCAGAATTCCGCGGTATATATGGAACAGTCATCCGGTAGTCTTGTCGTAAATGTGATCTGATGTTCTGGGATCACTACCGCTGCGGCCGTTCTATGTAGTTCTTTAGATTTTGAGCCGTCAGTATAGATTTTTACATATCCATCATAGTTGTTGTTGACGAGGTTTTGTACTTGTGTTAATGTGATATTGGGGTTGTCGCGCTTATGTACCAGTTGGAGTGCTGTTAGGTTGGTGTTAGGTTGGTTATTTCTCCAAGGTGTGGGGTCCTTGATAAGTAGTTGTTCTGCTTGGAGTTCTATTTGATTGAGTTCTTTGCAGAGTGTGTGTATTTTGTTAGCTGCTGGAGGATGTGGTACCAGTCTTGAGCTAAAGGTGGTTTGACATTTACTTATTATGTTTCTGGTGGGATTAATCTCCTTATGTATTGAGATTCTACAGGCGTATCTAAGTATGTGTTCTTCTCTTCTCAGTTGTAATGGTGGTTCACATGCGAGGATTTGTAGTTCTTCCAGGGAGGTGTTCGGTAATGCACCAGTGCAAAGTCTAAGTGCTCTATATTGGATGCTATCTAGTTGTCTAAGTGTTTCCTTGTTGGCTGAGGAATAGATCTGGGAGCCATAGTCTATCTTACTTCGAATTAAAGATTTGTAGATCATTAGCATAGTTTGCTGATCAGCTCCCCATGTAGTACCTTTGATGTTTTTAAGTATGTTTAGATCTTTTTGACATTTTTGAATAGTTTGTTGTATGTGTGATTTCCAATTGATTGTTTCATTTAGTAGCATTCCCAGGAAGTGGGTCTCCTTTTGGAATTGGATGGGCTGATTCTGCATATATAGTTTAGGGTATTTAGGTTGTTTATTAGTTGGGGAGAAGAGCATGGCAACTGTTTTTATTTGGGATATTTTGAAACCCCAGTTGTTGGCCCATGTGCCGATGATGTCTAGTCCTTTCTGAATTTGAGTGATGTTCTTTTGACTATTCGGATTTCCTGCTTTCCAGATACTACTGTCATCGGCAAATTGTGACAGATCAACTGGGCAATTTTTGAGATAGTTGGTTAGATTGTTGACCATTAGATTGAATAGGGTTGGGCTAATCACACTTCCTTGGGGGGTTCCATTATCCAGTGTATATGTTTGGGACAAGGCCTCTCTTACTCTAGTTTTAAAGGTTCTTCCCATAAGGAAGTTTGCTATCCAGCGGTGCATTCTTCCTGTTATGCCAAATTGATTGAGTTGAGATATGAGGCCATTGGTCCAGACTAGGTCGAAGGCTTTCTCTAAGTCTAGAAATATTGCTATTAGGTGTCTATCTCTTTTCCTTTTGGCATTAAATGCTAATTTGATGTTGGCTTCCAGACGGATTAATTGATCAAGTGTAGATCGTTTATTCCTAAATCCACTTTGGGTTTCAGCCAGTAGTTGATTTTGTTCTAGGTGGTGTTTTAATCTATTGTTAACCATTGTTTCCATTACCTTACAGATTGTATTAGTTAGTGAAATAGGTCTGTAGGAGGTTACATTAGTAGGGTCTTTGCCTGGTTTTGGGATGGCTATGATTATGGCTCGCTTCCATAGTGTGGGGATGCGACCTGTTCTCCATATCAGATTTATTAAGTCTAAGGTAATGCTCTGCATATTGGGTGGTAATTGTTTGTATATTTCATAGCCTAGGTTATCCTCTCCTGGTGATGTACTTTTTTTTTGGCTGAGGGCTTGTCTCCATTCTTTCAGATAAAAAGGGTCATTCAGTGGCGAATCTCTGTTGTCTCGATCTTTGAAAATGTGGGGAAATTCTTTTTCTAATGTTGATTTTTGATGTAAAAACTCATGTTTATGATTGTTATCGCTGCTGGAGTTAGCAAAGTGTTGGGCTAACTTCTCTGCTACTTCCATGTTGTTTTTTGTTCCCTGGATTTTCGGCGCTGTTGTGGGTGTTTTGCCTTTCATGGCTTTTATTTTATTCCAGATTTCTTTAGTATTTGTTTTATGATTGAGCGTTGTGCAGTATCTTCTCCATGAGTCCTTTTTTGCCTCATTTATTACCGTCCTAGTGTTGATTTCTGTTTGTTTGTATATAAGAAAGTCAGTGGCGGTTTTTGTGTGTTTAAAGCGATTTAAGGCTGTTTTTTTCTTCTGAATGGCAATTTTGCAATTTTCTGTCCACCAGGGGATTGCCGTCTGTTTATAATGGAAACCTGTTGTTTTGGGTATACAATTATTTGCCGCTTCGTTTATAATTTGTATGAGATTGTCATAATATTTATTTGTATCCTCATCTTGGATTTCCGCAAGGTTTGCTGAAGTGTAATGCTTCAAGCACGGACGTGAATGAAAACATTCCTTACACTCACTTCACATTTTTTCCTACTATCCACACGGAAGGTTAGGGAAACACACATTATCAACCATATTCTCAAATGTACGCGAACGCATAGAAACCCAGATCTACTATCCACACAAACATACTCGCCCACATACAAACCCCAATCTACTATCCAGACTCGGAAAGGAGAACAAACAAACCTTAAATATACTATTCACACAAATGTACACGAACGGATACAAACACACACTCATATATCAGAAAATGAGCGGGTGCTTATAATTAAACTACTCCGCATACACAAGAATTGGCAAGTTGAATAGTCTCCGTTTCTTTAGATCTGGGTAGCGCTGAAAAGTGCTGTGTTTGGAGCTTCAGATGCTGATATCTCCCAGGATGGGCACCACAGGTACATCTTCTGCTTAAGTCTTGCTCCCAATTTACGAGTTTTCTTGGGAGCGCAAAGGCGGGTTGAGTGGCCTCTTTATATAGGTCTTCACTTTGTGGAATAGTAAAGACTTTCCTCTGTCTTCTATTTTTTAATTTGGGATGATGAGATCTCTTTATCTCTGGTACATGTATCAGTAGTAACTGTGGCTGTTGTTGAAGCTGCAGTGGTACTGGCTGTGGTGCTGATACTGGTCGTGGTGGCGTCCTCCACCTAGGCTTGACCTAACACAGAGGTCTTAGGTGAGGCAGAATCTCCCTAATCTATTCATCTACTTCATTATTATTTTTTCCCGCTTCATCCTCCATCCTAGCTTGTTCGGTTATAGCATCCATTGTCCACTCATCTAAAAGCCGCATGGCATACTCCAGGTGTATCTGAAGTTTGATCAATTTTGCAATTCTGCTCATGTTAACGAGTGAAAGCTCGGTAGCCAGACTGGGCATATATGACTGTTTAATGTACCCACGGGGACGGGGCGGGGGTGTTTGATATATTCATTCGAGAACGGCGGTATGGTTCCACGTCCTCCAACGCTTTTTTTGCGTTCACATAGTGCTATTTGATTTTAGCTGACAGGTCGTGGTAATTAAGTTCCATTCGACGTCATGGGTTGAATGATGTCTGTGTACTGCAGGATAAGACGTCTCGCTGGATTGGATACTGCACTTATGACGTCACCCCGGTCCCGTGCTTACATGCTCACTGGAACGCCTGATTTATGGATGAGTGGGACTCGACTACTTTAATATCAGAGTAGGCAGGAGGGTGGTGGTTGGTGGAAGGGACCTGGAAAGGGATGTCAAACAGTAGCTTGAACGCATAAATACGCATGAAACGTCAAAATTTATATTATCAAATTCAACCCAATCGTATATATAGTGGCAACGAAGTCACGAATTTAGTTTTGATTTTTTCTGTCCTAACTTAATTTCAAAAGTGTATAATGTGCATAACTTTTTTTAAGCGAATGTAATAGGTCTGAGAGACCAATACAAATGTTTTGAATGTCGACTTTTTTTAAAGTGGTTTTAATTAAGAACGGCGTAAATGGATTATATTAGGTTATCAGGTGTATTATCCAGTCGAGATTTCAAGCCTATTCAGACATTTTATTAAGAAGCGATACTTTGGTAACTTTGACCCATTTAGTTCTCTCTGCTGTTTTAATGTTTACCTTCTTGTCACTTTGGGGTGCATTTGTTTGAGTATTATTCGCTGGGGCAATTAATGTTGCTATTGGTTAGTTAAGGTGGGACTCCATAGTTGTTTTTCCATTGGAATGTGGAATTTAGGCGCAATTCTTGTAGGTGTTCTAATAGGGTTGACGTTATTGTCAGGTTGAATCTGCGAATCACTGGCTTGCTCCCGTTGTTGGATGCTAATTGGTCCCATGTATGTATGTATGTCGTCTCTGTTCGATCGTTCGTTCGATTTAGGTCGCATTCGCCCACTAAGGCATACGCGACCGTTTAATGCCTACACAGGCTGCTTTTTAAATTTTTCGAGGTTGACGAAATAGTGACGCGTCCCTTAGCGCTTCAATGCACACGCTCTGTGCTAACTGATTAGCTCGTTTCCGAGACATTGTTGTCTCACGGGACGTGTGGTGAATGGGATTAGACCCACACACACTCATTTGTGCATGGTTTGTCCGGTGGAGGCAAGGAATGTCGGACCGTGTAGGAGGAAGGCGCCATACATCTGGGATCATTTGTTTATAGTTCCCAATTTTTCCGAATGTAATTGTTGTCGTCTTGCCGTATTTATGATTTAGAAAAAACATTATTTGTGTTGTTTGTGATGACCGAGGTGACAGTGGATCTGCCTAAGAATTTTGAAGAGGAATTTATCTAAGAAGTTAATAATTAGGTAACCTTACTCTGAGCATAGCCACCTTATAAGTCTAATTTTGGGCCCTAAATCTTGATTAACTAATTACTTTATGCAACATTGTGCGGTTGGCCCTGATAGTTTAGTTTTTGGCCACCTTATAAAGCTGATTTGGGGGTCTTACGCTATACTTAATAAATTAATAAGTCAAACAGTTGCCGCATTGTGCAGCTAGTCCTGATAGTTGGGACTTAATCCACCTTATAATAGCTACGTTTAACGGGCCTGCCTTGATTGATTATATTTCAATGATCCACTATATCATGCGTTGTAGAAGAAAGAGGAAAGAAAGCGCTAGCAGTTGTATTTAGGATAAATTTGGATGGTTTGGCTGCCGGCCACTATTGTGAACCCACAATCGTATTGAATTGCTGAATGAATAAACACTTCCGACACCGTCTGCAATGTCGTAGTGGGTGACATGTGCACGTGTGGCATTGGCCCGCGCAGAGACTGGATCACCCCTACTCGAGTGATGTATTGTATGCCACATCCGCACCCACTTCCCCACCCAGGCATACTTCATAAAGACGTCTAGTAAAAGCATATCCTGTCTGTATGGAAGTGACATTTGTTATATGATTCGTTTAGTAACAGGATTGTTTCTTAATTTTGAGTTAATATTGAAACGAAGAGGGAGGTGTTGCAGTTGGTAAGGGTATCTAAATTTTAAAATATAGAACATAACGTATAGGAGTGAAATCAATAGTTACACCGATTAGCTTACTTACTTATTGCTTTTTTAAATTGCTTTTTTAAATATCGGATGCATTGTTTATTGAGATAGAATTAGATTTTCCTTTTTTTATATCTATCTCTTTGAAGCAAATGAGCACGGATACGTTAGTTAGTTTAGGGTTTGGATTGTGGGTTTGAGTTTTGGATTGTGGGGCTAGACCGACGAATGCTTCGCTTTACAAGTTTGAATCGCGGACGTGAAGAAAACTATCCTTTGATACCAAATCTCACAAAACCCATATTATCACGAAAACATGGAACGCGCGGAACTAAATGAATTACTTACTTCACTGTTTTACTTACATACACTAATTACAAACAAAAACACACAGACTATTTGACAAGCTACTGAAACAAAGTGCTTATAGACACACTTCTATTTATTGAATTACAA
The DNA here is from genome assembly GCA_030141615.1 of Unio pictorum. Classification (NCBI taxonomy): domain Eukaryota; kingdom Metazoa; phylum Mollusca; class Bivalvia; order Unionida; family Unionidae; genus Unio; species Unio pictorum. The sequence goes on along the minus strand of JARLTB010000026.1, from coordinate 6,937,790 downwards.
CTACAATATTTTTGGCAGTTTAATTAGTATCTATTTTCTATTGGAGTAGCACTGAAAAGGTCTGTTTTGTGGACGGGAAGTTATGGCAATTTTTTATCTTCTAGCATTGCGTCTCCGTCTGGTGACAGTTGTTTCAGTACTTTCGCGACCGGTTAAGTCCTGTAAATCAGGATTTTCAATTAATCAGTGTGTAGGAACGCAGCCACTACTATCCCTAATTTATGTGTCAACGTCACACTTCTTAAATATGCTGTCCGGAAGAGGCAGTACAGAAAGGTACCCAGGCGGGGATGAGGCGCAAAAGTAACAGCTCCAAACCGCCTACTCGTATTTTTATAATCAAATCCAATTATATTGATGGATAATTAATGTACCCAATAATGTGCAAGTCACTTGTGCAATTATCCAAATTTGACAAAGTCTAACCAATTTCATTAAATAAATCATTCATTAAATTCGGATTTTGTGAACAAAGTGTTATTTAGTTATCGATAATAATGCCAATCATGTGTGAGCCAAACCGACTCATACATTTTAGATCACGTAATTTTAACTCAAAGTATTGTAATTTTGATGGCGTTATGCAAAGGATCAAATCAGATTATAAAAAAGAAATTGTCTAAAGAAGGTTTCGAAATCCAAAGTGGAAATCTCATACATTCAGGCAATGATAACAATCGTAATTCTCGTTTTCTTCTCTGTGGCTGCTTTTTGTAGTACAGACATCATCCGGTAGATTTGGCCAGCTGTTACAGTATATGCCGGTTTCCATATCTTGTTTTTCTGGTGGCAGCACTGGTCTTACATCACCCCATTTTTTCTTAGGTGGCCGCCTTTTGACAAATTACCTTCCCCTCAAACTATTATGGTGCTACATCATTTTTCAGTGGAGATATAATTGTTTTCCACTGGTTAACATATATTTGGTTTCAGGTAGAGCATCATATTCACTGGCTACCTTACATTTTGTAGGCATCCTCGTGTTCACAGCTTTCTTTCGTCTTTCTGTTCCTGTCCGGTGATATCTTCATATCATCAGCTCTCAGCATATTCTTTACTTTGTGCTTTATGGCCACGTTGTTTCTTTGTTCTGTGGTCCTATGTAGTGCGTTGTTCCTGCTTTATCTGCACGTGCCATTTCACTGTGCTCAAGGTACACCGGTACTGCCTGTTTCGTGTCCACCGCCTGAATGTGATGGTCAGACTGATGACGACGATGATGATATTTGATTAGTGTCGCTTGCACTCATAGTGAATACGCGACAATTTCAATTTCGCAACAGCAGACTTATTAGTTGATTGAGTGGGATTAAAAAAGAGCCTCATCCCGAAACGGTATAATATAATCCGACGGGACAAACGACGAGCGGGAATAAAAGCACTCAAGCTCATCGTTTGTAGTCTGTAGCAATTGCTTCGCTTATTGGGGGATTCCACCTCACTTATAGCGCTACATCAGTACCATGATGGCAAGTTCATTGGGGTAGTAGGTTTTATACATATAATCCCAATGTCCAGAGTAAATAGAGTCTTCTTAAATATTGAAAGACTGTAAATGTGCTGTTTGATTTAGTGAAAAAAGACGTAAAAGAATAATAACAATGTTTTATTTATTATAAAAGAAAATAAAGTTCTAGTTTATTTCTGGTCAGACTGGAGGTTGCTTCGCTTTATATGGTTCCAGCGCAGATGCGATAGAAAATATCCCTACGATTTTTCGTTTGGTCAGAATCAGATGATTTTAGGATTATGGATAGAGAGAAGTCAAAGTGCATGTATATTCATAAAAAATTGAAAACGAAAGACAGACAAATAAATAAAACAACCAACAATTAACAATAAAGCAATCTATTTTTGATCAGGTTGACAATGTTGTGAAGTGAAATTTCCACTGATGGAAGTCATTGGGTCATTGGAACATTGATGTACGTTTTCTAGCTAATGGCAAGAGATAGGCATAATGGTCATAAAACCATCGATCTATTTTGGCATCGTTTCACTAGAGTGACGATCAAAAAAGTCACTAAATGTTCTGAAGAATATCCAAGACTGCGTCGATGCAGAAAATACAAGCAATAATGTAAAAAAATCATGGAATCTGGGCCTTGAAATTTCATATTATTGAGTCGTGTTTTCTGGGCATTTCTTCTCATAAAGTCGATGATATCGTCTTCCAAAGATGGTAATACATACGAATCAAAATACTCTACACAACCCTCTTTAAGCAATTCGACGGCTACCCAGTGGGTTCCTGGGATAAGACTGTCGTCCGTGTTGATAACATAAACTTGATATTTTTGGAGTTTGCGATGAGGAAGATCATCTTTAGCACACACGACAGGATCCAAGAAGCAGTGTACGAGATCAAGAGGTAATACAGTTTCCAGTTTCCAGGTCAAACTTTATTTCGTGTTGTTGTTTTTTTTTTCTTTTTTCATAGGTGATGATACGTCATCAATTCAATTCGAACTAATTGCATTGAAAATCTCAGGCAAATAACCGTTTCTTCGCACTCTGAGTCATGTGATGGATCTCTGGAGGAATGAATGGATGAGAGGAATGATCACGCAAGTCAATAAACCATAGATGCATCACTGCTTCTTCAGCGATGAGACCCCAAGCATCATCAAGATACTCGTCCAAGTCTGTTTCCTGACTCATCATCATACATTTATCGTGTTCAGTTGACTGGGATGATCGGTTTGACATCCATAGTATCGTCCTTTATCAATTCCGTAATTTGTTTCTGCCAGGTGTTTTGCAAAATAGGAGACTAAAGGTTGTAATTGTTCTGGCTATCTGGATCTCATCACTATGCTCACTTCGAGTTTGTTCAGGGTTTCTGCTGTCGCCGTATCCTCCCATTCCATTTCCATAGATTCTCTAGAATTCAGACGCTCAAAAACAGTTGTCGGAAGTCACATCTTGGAGAGAACATCTGATGCTCCGATGGTAAGATTAGTTGTACTCTTGGACGAGGTACGGTATGACGTCAATGCATTTGAGAATTTATTGATGCATAATATTTTAACACATGCGTTCTTTTAAGATGCGTTCAAAACGTTCAACGATGTTGAATTTGATTTCAAGGTTCCTAGTGGTGAAAACATGAATGTCACGTTTCCTTAATTCATTTTGGAAAGCTTGGTTAAGAAATTTGATGCCTTTGTCGGTTTACCATCGAAGAGGGTGACCATCACTTTGTTTCAACACCAGTTTAAAGGCTTGTACTGACGCACGGCTCGATTTGAAACCAAATGACACGACCCTGGCACATTTAAAAGGACGTCAATGACACTAAAATCGTATTTGTATCCACGATTGTAGGTAGCCAAATGAGAGACATCCGGAAAATCGGCTTAATGCCGTCCACTCGAGTGTGACTACTAAAAAATGTTCGTCGAATGGGTTTGTGCAAAGAGTACGTAGCCTGTTCTTGTAACCATCGTTGCACTCAATGTAACCAGAGACTTTTAGACGGGTTTTATTAGTACGTTATACTTTCTCAACTCCTTCGTAATCTGCAGGATCAAATGGATCATAGTAAATGCTCGCTAACACCTTCACCTTCCTTTTTGACCCAAGCTTTGAGTTTTTTGTTGAGGGTTGGGGAAAGGGTCTAATAAGGACTCTGCTATCTTCATCAGTCTTAAAATCTTTTAGGGTTGTCAAAGCTGTTTTGTCTAAAGCTTTATGGCGAAAGAGATGCAGTCGTTGCAACATCTGACTGCACGTTTCGATTTTTCAGTTTCTGACAAATTGCTAAAATCCATTAACGACTGAAATTCCTGTTGTAACTGGGACATATCGAACATATAAAGATTGGGAAGTAAATGCGAGGTCCGTTGTTTTCGCCATCAATGGTATCCTATCCATCGTTTATAAGGTACTAAAGTCAGTTTCCGTTCTTCCAACAGATTTCAATGACCATGTATGAGATCTTCTAACTCCAGATATCTTTTTTATCTTCCTGGAGGCATGGATAAAATACCTCCCAGGAGTCTTAATGTGGGTCTTACTATTCCGTTGTCAAGAGTTCCTAACAGGGTTACAAATTCTCGGCGTTGGCACAGTATATTTGTTTTAAAAGGTGGGGATTTTCTGCTGAACCATCTGGAGTCAAACGTGTCGAAGCATGGCTAAGCACTTTTTCGGTTGTGGAAACAAAGATATCGTGTATTTCAAGACATTCAAGCAACATACGAAAACGGTTCCGATGACATCATTGGAGGCTGTTTAAATGTTTTATTTTCCTCTTGGGTGTAAAAGCTTTGAATAGGATAGGCAACATGTACACATGTTTGGCTAAACGAGGAGACAGCCCTTTCCTTTTCTTTCCTTTGGGGAGTAAAGAAGGATTGTTTTCTGAGGGTGACATCTCTATCTGTTGGTCCCAAAGCTTTGTCAAAAAGGTGAAGCTGTGATTTTCAAAATTGCCATAGAATCCTCCCTTTTGGCGGGTCTTCCTTTCTTGGGGGATGATGTCGATGATTGCCTAAGCGTTTCTCGGATGACGAGACTGTCTCTTGTTTTCTTTTCCTTTTTGGACAGGAGATGACGATGTGCACTAGTTTGAGGTGACATTTTTTGGTGTTCAGGAGCACAGAAACACTTATTCCCATCGCTTGGCTCAGGCCTATTTTATGCTAGAATGTGATGTGTTGTCACTGATTGTCTTTACGTCCTGTCAATTTGATGAACTTCATTATGCATCGCAGAGGGGTTTGCAAAGGACTAAATTGGGACAGTTCTTGCTTGGATGAATGCAGTAAACTCTCTAGCACACCCTATCTCTCTTGGACTTTGATTTTGGGAGCAGTTACTACTGCAACGTAAGAGGAGGAGGGTGTCACCGCTGCAGGAGAAGTTCTTGGAGACGCGGATTTCATTGTTTCATCAAATGAGAAGAAAGGGTGTCAACTTGAGCTTGGCTGGTATTACCAGCAACGGATAAGTAGGATAACCTGAGGTTACTGGAGACACGGCCACCGTCGCTGCGTGTTGTGGTTTGCAAATGTAGGGTTGTATCCTGGCCGAATTGACTGTCTTGCTGATTGAAGCTGTTTTCCTGGTTCTTGTTTCTGGAGGCTTTTATTCTGAGCTGATCTGCTCTTGATACCACTATTCTGTTTCTTTTGGGTCCGGTTGGCATTTTTGGGAGTGGCTTTCTCCTTGGGGAAGCCAGTGGGGGCATTTGATACATAAGATGGAATCACATGGCTTTATCCCCTTCACCCAAGTGGAAAAATCCGGCTCTGGTTAATTTACTAGGTCTACCCAGATATTTAGGCGACGTTCCTTGGAACGATTGAAAACGACTTTCAAAGTCACAGTATTCAGGCAAACGCATTGGGAACGAATATTCGTCTTTTACAGGTTTATTTCGATGTAGGTACGGTGAAATCAGCAGGTAGTTTACTCATGGTTGGATGACATATGTAAGGTGGTAGACGCATGGTTTCTCGTGTAGGATGACATTAACCATGAAAACCAGTAAAGAGCGGTTTGACTATCACAACATCACTTTCCATGGTAGATATGGTAGTAGTCATAGCAAAGTTTAAATTATGTGATATTGAATCTCTGCGGTCACAGAGTACTGTATCGTTCACATCGCAAGGTACAGCATCCCACTCTTAATGAGAGTCCCCGAGCTTGAAGAAGGATGTCTGTTTAAAAGTAATAATCTTCCTCGATTCGTCTTTGTAGTTACAATGAACTATCGGTCTTGGACGTTTTCTCTTTTTCATTGGCTGACCAATATCGACGTGTCAGAACAGCAAAGTGAAATGTTTGGGAAGTTTGCCAAAGATCGACCCACAATTTGATATGTGGGTAAAGGTACACTCTTGTGCAGTTCGTAGGTTGTTACTTTAAAGTTTCCATCCTGTCAGACTGCAAAGCTTCTTTCAGCCCACCAAAGTTCAACACTCGACTGGTGAGATAAATGAGAGTCAATCCTTTCACTCTACACTCGGCGTGCACTTCTCCTTGTTTGTCCCGGTAATCAGAACCTTAATGTTTAGGACCGTCACTAACAAAAATTATCATCTTGCAGTCGGGGTGATAGTCTGACCAGACTTCTAAATGATCTCTTTCGCTTTTGTGGTAACAGTGACCCAGGCAATCGATGTAGATGTAACTGTCCGTGTCGTGTCAAATACAGGACACGGTCTCTTAACAGTTCTAAAACTTTTAACTGAGCATGGACTTTCATGGAAGCCTCATTGATGACATTTCCAAATTTGTCGGCACCACGGACATTCGAAAAATAATCATCCGTTAAACTTGTACACGATCTTGGACTTTTCTAAGTCACATCCCACCACCTGTTTACCTTCCGATGATCATTTGTCCTCCTCCGTTGATAGCATGTTGATTTGATTATTATTGACGTTTGAAAAAGATGTTTTCGGGTATGATGCGTTGGTGGTACACTAAGGAACAGGCTTTGACAATGGCGCAGGATTCTTTCAAAGGATCGATCCCTCCGTGTTCCATGACAATTCTAGGCACATTCCACAGCAACGTCGTAACATGTCCACGTCGGAACGACACTACTTCAACATTTTTTCCTGAAAGTTGAAGGGGTCCGAGGTATGAGCGTGGTGTCAAGCGACGAAAGCTTGTCGTTGTTCGGTGTACATGTTGTCGGGGTCTTAGTAGGTGTTGCCTCAGGCAATTGGGGTTGAACGTCGTGTTGATTGGCTTCGGTATTGAAAAGGGTGGAAAATAGCTTTAGGTCATTTCTGTCAATCCAAATGTTTTAGGCATTCGATTCAAAGGCATTGTTAAGCTCATTGAATCTTTAAACTGCCCTTGTCCCACTTGCACGGAAATTATTTTTGCTCCGTTCAAAGTCACTTTAGGACGTTTGGTACTTTGCTCCGTATAGTATCTAGAAAGAAAACTGTCCATTGTATCCTGAAAAAATTGTGAGCTGCCACCGTGGAATGGCGATGACAGTCTATATAACATTTGATGCCTTCTTGACTCCACGTCTCGTCGATATTGTTTAAGATGCATTAGGCGAAATTGGACAGCGTGTTTCGTCCCCGAAAGACTTTTTCACGACCTCCAGGAATTTTGCTACATTGACGACAATGAGTAAATAAAGGTTATTGTTTTCACTTATCTCGGTGAGCCACGCAGAAATTAGGAATGTGAATACCAATCTGTTGCATACGATCGAAATCAGAAAAGATGAAGTTTCTGGTCATTTGCCTCTTCGTGTTTGGAATTTTTTTTTTTAATGTAGCATTTGTGTTCCAAGTCCACTATTGTGTGACATAATTCCTTTCATGAATATACGTGTGCCTTGGCACTATTGATACGTATGCCTTATCCACAAATATATCAATCTCATGCACGTTTCCGCTGTGAACCTTGCGTTTTAAAATGTTTGTAACACGTAGGCAGGGCAAATGTGCACTGCAAAGATAGGCAAATACACTCATTCTTGTCGATCGTCAAAACAGGGTTTAGAGTTTTAAAATAATCCTGAGCATTCCGATCCACAATGCTTTCTTTGCTCTCGATTGTTATATACATAGTTACATTTCTCATAATAATATATGTATCCCATGAGTCTATTTATACTTGTAATGGCATCGAAATGTTCATCGTTATGATAGATGTGAATTTATTTTACGTATTTGAAATCTTTGTCATGCAAAAACACCCAGAGGTCCGTGCTCTTCTTGAGGGTGTACTTATAAATTCTAGAGCTAAGGCATCTTGGATTTTTGCATTTCAGGAATGCCACAAGCGGTGTCTTTGGATTTCCCCACTTACTGTAACAGCAGTTCTGCTTCCCTTCGTTGTTTGGCTTGGTCCGACTGTTAAATATTTCTCCAGGCTCTTTACCATTATGCCGTGTCGTTCTTGTCTGCATACGTTCTTCACACCACGATGGCAAGGGCTAAATACGTCTGGTCTTGAGGGTTGTTAATTTGGACGAGGCTTGTTTTGGTGCTGCAAAAGTCGTTCCCCCAAAACACGTTTTTCGCGTCCTGTCCCTGTGAGAAGAGACGCGTGCGTCATGAACACTGCTGTTTTTCACTTGGTCATGTGAAACGTGTTGTTGGAATGTTCCACGTGTTGAATCCTATCAATAATTTTGGAAGGTATTGCTAAACTGGAACCAAACGGGGCACTTCAAACTGTCGCGATGACTGGAAATAACGTGAAGAATGAGAGAGAGAGAGAGAGAGAGAGAGAGAGAGAGAGAGAGAGAGAGAGAGAGAGAGAGAGAGAGAGAGAAGACATAGTAAAAGTATATGAACTTTTTGAGGTGTTGTGTTGTGAATGGATTGTAAAATTTGCAAGTGAAGATAACAGAAGGGAATGGGGCATGAGTCATTTGTGGGCCACAATGAAGAAATACAAGATGGGTCAAAAGTTGACCAATACCATCAAGCAGCTGTACGCCAAGGATACCAGTGCAGTAATTGTTCAAGGTAATGTGGGAGGCTGGTTCCAGACAAGAGTCGGAGAACTAAAGGCTATCTCTTGTTACCCACGCTTTTCAGCATCTACTTAGAGCGCACCATGAGCGAAGCTCTGGACAACCACTGGGATACAATCAGCATTGGAGGGTGTAACATAACCAACCTACGCTTTGCAGACGACATTGACTACGAGCTTGCCACCTTAGTGAAGAACCTGGATGAAATATATGCCAGATTTGACATGGAGTTAAGCGCTGAGAAGACAAAACCGATGAAAAATAGTGGCAAATAAATCTTAGCTAAGATTAAAGCCATAGTACAGGAACTGGAAACAGTGAGCCAATTCAAATATACTGGTTCCATAATCATTGAAGAGGGACCAATAGCAGAACTTTGTCACTAGCAGCACAAGCAAGGGCAGCTATGTCAAAGCTAAGACCCATATTTGTCTGAAATCGGACAATTGAGACCTATAGTTATCTCAATCCTTTGTATTCATGTGAGGTTTCAACCCTGACAGCATAATTACAACGATGACGTCAGAGATTTGAAATGAGATGCTATATAACCTTCCTTGGCTTCTCTTAAATGGACAACATCACAAATGAAGAATTGCGTAACACCATCAGGTGCAAAGTAGGCCAATTTGAAACCTCCTCACCACCATCAAAAAGAGAAAGCTGAAATGGCATGGCCATGTCACTAGAGCTAACAGTCTATCCACAACAGTACTGTAGGGTAGTGACCAGGGTGGCATAAGGAGAGGTAGACAGAGAATAAAGTGGAATGACAACATCACAGAATGGGCCAGGAAAAGATTTGCGGAGACATAGGCATAGGCACATGATCGAGACAAATGGAGGAACGGGTCAGATGTACAGCAGCACAGCGCCTGGACGACCATACTAAGTCAAGTGACTGATGTTGTTGTTGATGTTTTTGATGATGATGATGACGTTGATAACAGAAAGAAAACGTGTCTCTTGGTTTGACTTTTTAGAATAAGGACCTACACTCACGCACTCTCAACACGTTCATTATGGGCAAGAAAGGGATTTCAAGTTTTAATTGATGTTGGTAAAATGAATACTATCTATTTTCGAGAGAAATATAATCCACTAAATTGCAGTTTTGAACTGCAGAGTATCTATAAAAAACTGTTTGAACTGCTTCACTGTTTCCAGTTTCTGTTCTGGAGTATTGAAATTCGATAGGTAGAAGAGCACTTTTAAACACATAACACTCACACTGGGACAAAGGTCCTCCTAGTAGAGAAAAAACACGCTGACTGAATCTCTCTTTTTGGAGCAGTTTCCGAATCTTCTGGAGTATGGAAATTAGATAGGTGGCAACCTAATTATTCTTGGAGATTTCAACTTTCACTTTGACTCTCCTGGAAGTCCATACACGTCAAAACTCCTAGATTCCATTCATGTTTTCCACCTTAAACAGTCAGTTAACCAACTGACCCATAAACTTGGCCACATTTTAGACTGGTTTCTTCATAGACCTGATGATAATATTCTGCAATCCACCCTTGTATCCCACAAACTAGCATCAGCATCACCTCTGCATTATATGCAATCTCGACGTATTAGTCCCTTACCCTTCACCTTTATTTGCTACTAGAGAAACCTCCGTATGATAAATAGAACCAAATTATTGCATGGCATCCAAGAAAACCTAACAACTTACGTCCTACGGCAGAACAACTCGATAACTGCTTGCGTTCATTGCTTGAGAAACTTGCCCCAGACATCGCCGAAATGCAGATAGGCTTTGGCTTTCCACCAGACTCAATATTCATAAACAAATCTATGAAGCCGCTAAGAAGAACGTCACAAACATAGTCCATTTAGAAAAATGATCCCACTACAGTAATAAGATCACAGAGGTCCAGCTACAAAGACCTCATCGAGATAACTAACAAATTAATGTCAAGGAATGTACACAACTTCCAACTACCTTCTCTCCAGTAGACATTCCGGAACTATTTGCAAATTTCTTCCGTGACAAAACCATTTGGATACTCCTGAATTGGATGTTCTTATGTCTATACGTCGGGATACTTCTGAATTGGATATACGTATGTCGATATCATCTAGATAATTCTGAATTTTATACTCTTGTGTCTATACCATCTGGATATATCTGAACTGGAAAGTCTTATGTCAATACCATTTATATACTCCTGAATCGGATGTTCTTATGTTTATACGTCCGGCAGATACTTCTGAATTGGATATTCATATGTTGATACTATCTGTGTACTCCTTAATTTGATACTCTTGTGGCGATACCATCTGGATACCATTGAACTGGATAGTCTTATGTGTCAGTTCCATCTGGATACTCCTGAATTGGATTATTATATGTCGATACCATCTGGATACCCATATATATATATTAAAGAATAGTAAAGAAATATTAAAATAACCCAGTGTTAGATTAACATGTTAACACTAAAACTTCCTACACTGTATAGAAAATTATACGCATACGGTATCTTACTTGTAATGATACAAATCTCCTTTGAGATCCGACGGAACGGGTTGGTTCGTTCTAATGCCACTGCTTTTTATACACAGTCTCAAAGGACATGCCAAATATGGTCATACACCCAGCTCTTGTTTTTCGCCATAATCTCAAAGTGCGGCTTCATCGTATTTCACGGACTACCGATGGTGAGTAAGTACGTTATTAGTCAGTCAATTAGCTATATCAGCCTTTTTAATCAATCACGAGGTGTCTCTGGCATTTATTTATCCGAAACCTCCAGAACATACCGAGTGTACTTTTGCTGACCCCAAGATCTAAGAGAATTCCTTTTGCGATTACCCCATGGTTTGTGATTTTTAAATTGTGCTTAATTTGTACTGCTGGTATCAATTAATTGAAACGGACAATAAGTGTATATATTGCTAACTCTCTGGCTATATCTCCGTCGATTATGTAGTAAATCTTATGTGTTGGATAGCCAGGACATGTAGTTACAAAATCTCTAGTAGGCATATCAATTTATTTTACCGGATCACTTAAACAAACAATAAACTAGCTGTTCTTGTTCGATGATTTGTTTTAGAGTCAAAACCTTGTTCTTCTAACACTAATTTCCTAAACAATTAACTTGATAAACCACTCCAGTGCTAGAGAATTTTGTCTTTGCTCATAAGGGCCTAATCTATATTATAATAATATGTAGTTGTGATATATAGATTTCAATAATATCAGTCTCAATATATTTTAGTAGAAAATGAAAAATTACTTTAAATACAATTTTGAGAAAATTTCAATCTTATTACTTTTACTAAAATTCGGTCCAAATATTGGAAGATACAAATAAGTAAATTTATCTAGGCTTATATCTAGGTATGGCATCCATTATCAAATGTGACGAACCTTTGTCGCATGCGACATTACAGTGATTGGCCTCCGAAACCGTATGTACTATTAGGCGTATTTACTTTGAGACTAATACAACTCTAGTACAGACTGTGAAAGTGCCTATTTGTTGATATCTTAGGATTCTATTGCCTGTACGTCAGAGTAATATAGTGCACATATTAGGTCGGTTATATTGAACTTTACAATTTCTATTAACCGTGTATAAATCTATAATTACTTTATCATGTTGTATCTTTCTCCGTCGGTCATTGGTGTATCTTTCTCTGTCGGTCATTGGTGTATCTTTCTCTGTCGGTCATTGGTGTATCTTTCTCTGTCGGTCATTGGTGTATCTTTCTCTGTCGGTCATTGGTGTATCTTTCTCCGTCGGTCATTGGTGTATCTTTCTCTGTCGGTCATCAGTGTATCTTTCTTATGTCATTGATCACTTCGGATGTGTCGTCTCCATTTCTACTCCACAACTGCACTCGTCTGGATTAAAATCCTTTCATTTGTTTTAACAGTTTCCGGAAGCAATTAAACGGCAGTATGTTGGTACAAGCTTACTCAATCCCTTGTTTAATGTCATCGCAGTCACGCTGTTACCCACTATGATCTTCGTGTTCTCTGTCCAGTTTCCGCTCTATACCATCGATCAGTCCATTTTTGTTAAAGTTTATTTTGATATCATTTCCGTTTCCTTGGATCTGTTATACTCGTCGATGATCAACTTGAATTCCAAGTTGTCAATCTCATTTGACCTTATTGCTTTATTCACCATATAATTCATACTGTTTAACTTTCATCTGGCAACGGTTGTTTTTTCCTCATTGCATTTCTAACTAAGCTATATATCAACCTTTTCCTTACAACTTTTTCAACCAATTCCAGTAATGTTACAACAAATCAGCTAAAAGCTAGATGGATGACAAATTGTACATCTATTTCCCCGATGTGCAGACTTGCTTCTGTTCCAATTATTCCTCTACAAAGCGTGACCAAGTCAGCTTCTCCCAAATTCAGACGTTTCTATGCATTTTTTATTTCGTGTTTTATTTCGATATCTAAGTTGTTATTTAGTTACTCTTTTACAGCCTAAAATGAGACCACTGTCTTTCGGAAATGTATGTTATAAAAGTTATGATCTTCTTAAATGCAAGAAAATGTTAGTTTTATGTCTCTTTTGGTAGTGTTTCAAGAGTGGTATATATCTCATTTGCAAAGTATATTGCTTATTTATACCGTTTAAGGCTTGCTTTTCAAAAAGGAGATTACGCTGTTGCAGACATAATATTTAAGTTTATTAAATCTGTCTGGAAGAAATTAGAGTCATTCTGCACAAGGCTGTTAAAACTAAACCATATTCTGCACGTTAATCGGATCGAATCACATTGCTTGTCTTTATAGTTATTAACTAAAACGATTAGGCGCTATCAATAATAAATAAGACAAACACGGGCTGGGTTTGGCTGATTGTATTTTTGCAGAAAATTTATGGATTTATCCAGGGAGAATGTTAGAAGTAGTGAGACAGTCTTCTTCAAGCACACTGAATGAAAAAAATGGAATTGACGGTTTCTTAAATATAAGGCCAGTATTAGTTCTTATTTCAGATGACATTTATTACCTGAAGTATTTTTGACATTTGAGTGGGCGAGGTCTGATCTTGAAATGCTGTCTACTCTATGCGGATCGTTTGGCAACCGAGTATGGTATTATGATGGTATTACAGTTTCAAAATATTATCAAAATAATTTGAAACAAACACTGTAAAACAAAAGAGATGGCCAACTGGGGATGTTCTGGGCTTGAAGAAGAAAAATAATTAAATCTAACTATACAAAACTACTACGTTATGAAAACTTGTTCACAAAGTGCACGAGAACGAGTGGAGAAATTGTCTCTGGTCTCAAAATAACTAACAGAAAAGAGTGAAAGACAACAAATTTTTATTTCCCAACAATACAACGTGAGGAATAAACAACTTAAGGTATTGTGATTTAAATCCCAAAATAATTCAAGAATTACATACACAAGATCTAGTAATTTAAAGTCCTGAATAAAATTAAGAAAAAATCCAAAAGCTGAAGTTGGTCAAGTGTCTGTTGTATGGTGATGTGTCAACAGTCTTTTGTTGAATCACAGAAATATTATTCCAGGTTTGAATATAATATAAATTCCCGTGAATATCTCTATCCAATAATTTTTATCAGAGCACGTTTGTATCTCAAGAGAAAATCGCTAGAATTCAATAATTTGAACAAAAAGATTCCGGCCAAAATCTATGGTCACAACATACACTATTCGAATTTACAAGTGTTTGATCTAGAAGCACGAATGAGCAATTCCTCATGCTTACAAGATGATATAATTCTATTATTGATATTAGGTCACAATTGGCATTTTCTAATTAGAAAAACCCCATACCATTACCTCACGAAACATATCGTTCTTGAATGATCATGACGTTTTGAAAAATCAAACTAATATGCTGAAAAATTGACTTAGGAAAGTCCTAAACACGGACTCAGTTCGACATATTTACTCCTTTAATTAATAATGATTCTGGTATTAAGCCCATATACACAGAGAATAATTTTGCTATTAAAATTAAGTCGAGCAGAAATTAGCTCAATTTCGGATAAAATCAAGTCTAGTATGCAATGTTACATGGCATGAAATAAAATGAATTTAAAACGAAGAAACAAACAATTGAATTAAATATACATAACGCAAAGACTACTACAAAAATGGAGATATGGAATCACAGAGTTCTCAAATATTCTCATACTTGATGCTTGGAGGTCTAAGACCTCCTCGAGGTTTTTGTTATCCTGCTAGGAGGAAGAAATTGATTTGGACACCTTTTTAAAGTTAAGATTTTGGTATTGTGAGCACATTGTTCCGAAAACATAGTAAAGTCATCATATAAACGTACAATTAGGGATGTGACCCTTCACTCGAATTTAGGGTCATCCTAAAATAATACTTGTTATGACGAGATTTATGTTAGAATGACATTTTGTTAGGAGAACTCTAAATTAGAAATTAAGATCACCACTGAAAAAAATCAAGATGACCTAAACTAATTTCAAGTGATCCCATCTCTAATCTTTCAATTATATCTGAATACCACAGTCTTACATCATATAGCTGATATCTCGTCCCATTTGTTAGAACAGTCTAGGAGAAAGAAGTGCAAAAAGAAATTAATTATTATTCTTTGTCAAATTTAGCATATGGATAATACGAAATGATGATTTTTATTTGAATTAAAGAATGCAATCTCATTGATCAGAGAGAATGGCATAATGATTGAGTATTGGCATCTGTGCGTAGGAGGTAATATACCTTGCGTACATTAAGATTATGGAAGGTTTATGTATTTGATGAGCTCAGTTGGATACGATGCAATCTCCATTCCATACCGTTATATGCTGCCAATAGACAATTTGCCTGGAGTTTACACAAACAATTGGCAATGTTCTCTCATATTTTGTATTTTTAAATTCATTTTCAAAGTTCATAACCTCAGTTAGTGTTTTCTTCTGATGAGGTTACGAAAGGTTATGGATGGTAGATTGGAACTGTTATTCTCTGCTGACAGAAATTGTATTAATACCTAGCTACTATATATTGCATTCGATTTTGTGTTAGACTCTAAGCAATAGAGAGCGAGAATTTAGCATCCTTGACAGTAATTTTGTTTCCTTAGATGTAAGAAATAATCATACGCTGTATGTTTGGTTCTAAAGTCAGTATTTTATGGATAATGTTAGAAGGCTCCGAACAGATTTAATTTGTTCTAATCACAGAGACAGACAGACATATTAATACATATATTATAGACATAAAGACAAATAAATAAAATGATAGATAGATAGATAGATAGATAGATAGATAGATAGATAGATAGATAGATGGATGGATGGATGGATGGATGGATGGATGGATGGATGGATGGATGGATGGATAGATAGATGGATGGATGGATGGATAGATAGATAGATAGATAGATAGATAGATAGATAGATAGATAGATGGATAGGTGGGTGGGTAGCAGATCAAGAAATTGTATTGATTATCTTCAGTGAATTTCGTACGTGCATAGGTTCTATTTTAATATATTAAAGAACGTACAATTGCATAGGAAATATAAATAGATACCTACATACATGTTGAAACTTAATAATAATAAAATTAATTAATAAATATGTCTGAATGTTTTTGGGCTTTATCCCATTGGAATGGTCAGTTAGGTGATTTCTTAGAATAACTAAGTTTATTCCAACTGGATGGAGTAAATCATCTGAACTTGTTTACAATCTCTGATATTTGCGTTTTGTCACGTTGGAGTAGCGATGATACGAGTGTTTTAGTCTTTTCGTATTATTTTGAAACAATGATGAATTATTCAAACGAGTTCTGAAAAGGGCCATTTTGAAGAAAGGTTGCATGTTACTATGTCTGCTATGTTGGCTGTGAATGCTTTGATAAGGAACAAATATTAAAACAAACACGATATATTTATGTAGATAGGAACTAAACAAAAATTAACTACATTATATTTCTGTTAACAGATCTTATGCTTGTACATTTAATGCTTCAAACACTCAAATCAAAAGTAACAAAGTTAATTTTTTTTGTATAACTCACATGAAATACATTTTACCCTATTTACACCCCCCCCCCCAATTCTCTTTTAATGGAAAATATTTTTTAGCAGCACGTTTCCACCGCATATACATATTACACTGCCTGACGTTAAACAACTTTAGTGCTTATTTTGGCTGTATTTGTTTTGTTTGTCGTATAAGTCTTGGAGTTTGCAGCTGGCAATGTGAAATGTGTAAAGAATTAAATTTTAATTTATTCATGAAACAAATCCATCAACCATGCCATTTTTTTTCCAAGCAAACATTGCATTAGTAAGAAAGTTACTATATATATTTTGGAACCTTAAGGATTTTCAAGAAATTTGTTAATCGTGGCAATTTTGAACTTCGCATCAGATTTACATCATGAAAGGCCTCTTTGGCCAGCCAATGCAATAAAGAAATAATTACTTTTAACTTATATTGTTTTAAAAAGGTTGTTAGTTTAGTTTTGTTTACAGTCTTGACAACGTGTTTTTCCAAAATTATTTTCCGATTTTAAGCAAGTTTGACAAAGGCAAAATCTGACAGAAAATTCCGAGCAATCCTGAAATATTTTCGCAGAATATTTAAGTTTATTCAGTTAATATGCTGCATGAATTGCAACTTCAAAAAATCAAGTGCACGAAGTGCACATTCACGACACTCAAATTAGCTAGGACTTTGAAGCATGTGCTTTTGGCTCAGTTATCAAAAGTGGTTGGCAGCTGCCAATTGGAAGTTTTCAGATCATGTGATAACTGGCATGCGTGTGAGAAGTAACACCATTTCACATAAACAATATAGCACGAATGGAGTAATATCGCATCGCTCTCCTACCATCTTAAGTACAGAAATCATCAACTGGCCAACGCATCAATCTATTTTATTAAAATATTTTTTAAACGTTAGACTATAATAATTTAAAACTGGATAAACAACGTCTTTAAAATATAACAAACTGATTAAAGTCCGTTTGATCTGTAACGACATCTGTCGCAATACTGTTGATTTGATTTGAGAGAAAAAACTAACACATTTTGCATTGGACTCTTAACACAGTACATGCAAACTTCCATCTATCAAACATTCGGCAGAACCTAAAATGCGCATTGGTGTCTGAAAAATCCCACTGCTGTTTAAGATTCAAATGACAATTTGTGTAGAAATTGGAAACATTATCACTCAACCTGTGATGGATGAAGTTGTTTCACATTTGCGACAAAAATAATTATTGAACTCTGTCATCATCCTACATCTTATCATTAGAACATTGGAAACCATTACGAATAAGAAAGATTTGTCAGCATACTGTCTCAGACTGATATCTGGCGTCTTTCATGGTTGCTTAATGACCAATGTCCTCTGTGATTAGCTGTGACATCTGCCTAAAAATCCGATGCAGTGATTCGAGTAGTTAAACCGTTGAAGTATGTAATTCCTAGTTAGGCTAGATCTACTCAGTCGTTTCTAAGGGAGCTAGCCATATAGCAGGAAACAAGATTTCCAAAATCTCTCTGACATTATATTAACGTTAATTCTGGAAGACGAACGACACCTCTATTTGATTTGGGTGATGCCAGATACAAACCTGGTATTTAGTATGGAATATTAGACCATAGGACCTAATTCCAGTCTGTTCCAGACCGTCATAATTGATAAGTGCTCAAAATTACACCCGTTGAAAGGACAAATGGTTCCATTGCAAAGTCTCAGAATCGGTAAAAAGGAAATGTTTATCCTAACTTTTCTAATAGATATCAACTTCTTCAGTATGAAATAAGCCACTAAAGGTTTCCTCGAAATATCCCCTCACATTTTACTTCAAAAATTTGGACAGCTGTTGTATATATGTATGTTAGGCATCGTCACTTTGCAGAGATAAATTGCATGAAAGAAAGATCTGAAGCATGAGAGGATGTATAAATGGGTCGTTGCGAGAGGATGTATAAATGGGTCGTTGTGCCAGGATGTATAAATGGGTCGTTGCGACACAGAATGTCGGGTTGTGCTCACTACAGTGATATATATATATATATATATATATATATATATATATATATATATATATATATATATATATATATATATATACTAGAGCTATGAATGCTTTTCGAGTGAAATATTTCTGTAGCATCAAAATATTTACCAGTCAAGTTAGTTTGTCTTTAATTCAACTGTGCCTTTTATTTTAGAATCAGCATTACGAATTGTATTAATATGCAATTAGTTTGTTATGCTCTGTATGACTGTATGGAGGTATTTTAATCAGGAGATTTAATTGCATAATACATGTCGCCGTTATAAAATATATATATATATATATATATATATATATATATATATATATATATATATATATATATATATATATATATATATATATATATATATATATATATATATATATATTCCGCGTCATAAATGTTACGAATGTCAGCCTTGCGAAGAATGAGATGTCAAAGCCAGTGTGTATAACATGACCATAGCAACTTGTTACTTGTTTTGGCTGCGCGCAATTCACAGGTAACTGATGAATTCCCTGGGTCGGCTTCAAAGGAAAACATCAAGTGGGGGTCGTAAATCCACCCTCGAAATACTGCTGAGGAGGGGGCAATGTCTGCTAATTATGTAGACAATGGGTTAGTTCACATCCACTCAGAGTTGAGCAAGGCGTATCCACCATTGGAATCGCATGCTCAAATCTAGTATCTTGAAAACTAAACGCAGTATTCGCTAAACCATCTTGCATGGAGTTATAAACTACTCCGACGTCATTCCATATTGGCGGTAACCTTTGTTGTTCTGGAAATTACAAAGGAGCTTCGGACAGGCCACTTACTTATTTGCTCGACTGTTGTAATCTATTACGGCAAAGCAATTGTACTTTAATTATGTGCAGTATGTATACTTCATTACTATAATCATTAGTACGTAGAATTATCATTTGGATTCCTCTGTAGTGCTTGATCTACAAGCATATTTTGAGATATGATCATTTTTTATGTAAAGAATTAATATTGTAATTAGCTATTTGGTGAATGCGTAGAAAATTCGTGCATTTATTCATGTGATATTCTAGATTTGCAAATGTTGAATTGAATTATTACTTTGATAATGGTTGCAGTGTGCAACATTAGTTAGTAGGATATTTGACTATTTATTTATACTTTGTCGGAGTATCATGTCTAAGGGTATATCAGCGCATGGATATGTGGATATCTGTGTACACTTTGTAGAAGTGTAATGTTCAGAAATGCATCTGATTATGTGATATTGTTCTGTATAATAAGTATGATAATAATCTATGACCGATGTGATGAAATCCATTGATATATGAATGATAAGCAGTTAATACTGTGTACACCATATAAGAAAGATTGGGTATTTAGATGTGCACGAGTGCATGACCAAATAAGGTAATGGATTATCTGTTGATAGATTGTTGTTTAGTGTGAGACTAGATAGCTAGAGGACTATGCTAATGTCTTTTCGTGTTCATACAGGAAACGTTTAGGGACCAGATGAGCTCTAGAAGACAGAGAAGGGAAATGCTCTAATACAGTTTGCCAGAGTCTCTGGGAGACAAAGAAAAGTGAAGAACGGTGGCAGAAGTTAGATGGACTGGAGGTGAACTGGAGTACCAGTCCAGAGAAAGCATAATACAGTTGAGTAGTAACACAGGACAGGAGAACTATCTATCACACTATGTCAGATGATGAAATAGGCCGTCACTCGGTCGAGAAAAAGACGAGTGATGGGGTTTTAAAAAATAATTTTGTTTGAGAAATGACTCTGTTATTTAATGGTATTAAATTGTTGATTATTTCAATTTCACCTTTTGTATAATTAGTAATTTAACTGTCAGCATCGCTGGCTAGGGGTTCGGAGCTATGCATCTCTATACCACCACTTCAATTTCAAACAAAAACGAGCCAGGGTGGGTCTTCTGTAATAATTAAATATACTACTTGGAGCACCCCGCCCCAACCTAGTTCACGAGAACCTGTACAATATATATATATATATATATATATATATATATATATATATATATATATATATATATATATATATATATATATATATATATATATATATATATATATATATATATATATATATATATATATATATCGTTCTTCTAAATAGTAATTTGCAGTTAGGATTTATTATCCAATTTATGGTAAATATTTGTCTATAATTACATTTATATACCTTAAGCTTGGATATATCTGTTTTATCAATTATTTTAGTCACAATTTATTTTCATTTAATTTAAAAGTTTATTCAGAATGTTAAAATTTAGAATACAAGTAACGTAAAATTGTTGTCATAAAATTGAAATTAAAATTAAAATGCAGATTTTCTGAATCCGAAGCACAAAGTATGGAAACAAGAGTAAAGTAATCAACGAAGAGACGATAAATGTAACATTTTTCATAATATGTACAACTGTTTGCTAGGGTTCAATTAACATGAATCATTGTGAGTTTAATAAAATTACATTCCTACCCAAACACATGAAGTTTTTATTGCGATAGGTCTAGCATTTAAAGAATAGGTTTATCATCTGTTCATTTATTAATTCGGGTTGTTTACTTGTTAATTTTTCGTACTGACTCTGATCGACGAGTTGAAAAGGTTTTTGGCTTTTTTCATTTCCTTTTAATTTTATTTTATATTTCTTACAAAATATTGTGTTCAGGATTAAAATACAAAATCTTTTAAATATGTATATTTATGTCTGTCACTCATTTGATTAAAACATTTATAGATCTAAATATGTTGTCCTTGTTTAGTGGATTGCGATGATTGGAGGAAATAAGAGGAACATGGAATATATTGAAGTATTAAGGTATTACACCAATCGATCATGAAGATTCCGATCAACTGTTGATAAATTACAACGTTATCTCACTTGATATGGACTACTATGCATTATTTTGACAAAGTTACTCAAACTAAACACAGTTCTAAATAAAACTGTGTATCCGATTCAAATGTATCATTATAACTTAATAAGACCATACACATTCTAAAGGCAATTGATAAGCCCAAATTGTTTCTAATTTAGAGTGTTCCAATATTTCATGCGTATTAAATACTACGTGTCAAATGAACGTGGAAAACAACTCTATTTAAGACAATTATTTGGGTGTTATTGACGTCGGATTTGCATGCTGAACTTTATCATTAATCTCGGATGTCAACATGTTTGCAATTTTCATCGCACTTCGTTATAAATGTTTGTAAAATAGACGTTAACGAAAATAAAGACAATCTAATATAAATTTCGAGTATTTTAAAATACGATCCCTATAAATCAAGAGACAGAAAAGTATACAATAAAATTTGCATCAGAAAGTAAGAATATCCCTTGAGAAAAAAAATAATTTCTGCGTAATGCATATCCATCTTTAAATTGTGCACAATTTTATTTCTCGACATAATTTTTTTTTTATATAAAAATTCTATTTTTTTTTTCGAAAATTATGATCCATTTGGTAAAAAAGTTGTAATTGTCAGCTAAGTACGGAGACCAACTGACAGAAAGAAGTAAAATAAGGACTACGCATTTTTAAAAAAAAAACTTGTTAAAATGATATATAGCATGATTATGCTTAATCTAAGTTGCTACCATTAGAAAAAGTATGTATGTATGTATGTATGTATGTATGTATGTATGTATGTATGTATGTATGTATGTATATATGTGGCTTAATGGCATGTCAACACAATTATGGCTATATACAGCTGAGTAGCTTTAGACATAGAAAAAAATCATAGAAAACAAAGATAAAGCCAAAAGAAGTTAAATCCTTAAAATATAAAGTCACAAGTCCAAGACTTACGTAGTATATCACAGGTAAAAAGGTGGTGCCCATTATTCATACCATACAAATATACAGCATGATCGGATCTAAATCAACGTCCCCGAGCCGCCATGCAGCCGTGTATTACAACTTTAAAAAGTCAAGACCAAGATCGGATGCCACATAAAGTTCTGGGTCTATGCTGTTAACTTTAAATCATAAGTAGCACGAACAGGATGACCCTAATTTGCCGGTACTGTATAGCACGGCTGATCGGGGTCAATGATGTTTGTATTTATGACTCGCTATTGGCCTGCTTAATAAGGGTTGTTACCTTCCTTGCGCGAGTTATCGTTATTTGTTAAATCTACTTCCGGTGAGCAAAATCCGATGAAATGACATCTAATAAAGGAATTGCTCGCTAACCCGTACTCTTTTGACTATCAGATTTTAATCTGCCTCTTAATAAAAATAAGTTGTATCTGCTGGAAAAGAATTTAAATTTCAGTACACTATTGAATTCCACAAAAAATTCATGATTATGCCATATATATATATATATATATATATATATATATATATATATATATATATATATATCGATCTTCTTATTTTCCCATGTGTTGTCATAGTAGATACATACATATGTATATTCATATATATGTATGTTTTAAATTCAATAGCTAAAGTTAACATATTTATATACACTATCAAAGATGACATTATTTTCGAGGCACACATTTTTTCAAATCATATAGAATAGTAGGCAGTTGTGTCATTATTATGATGAATCAGCCCAAACAAAGGTTGTATCAGTTTGAATAAAAATTGAAATCAAATGTACCAGACTAATGGTAGACCTACAGTAATCACAGATGACAATAACTTGAGGTTTATTATAATGTATATTAAGACGTTTGAGCACTTGTAGTTCAAAAATGTCTGGCATTTTAATCCCATATTGGTGTGTCAGGTATGGTTCATAGACGGTATATGCATATATAGTCTAATACATTATGCCATCATTGTATATAACTAATAATACAGGACCGTAGTCAACCAAAATATCTTGTAGAAAGATTTGAAATAATAATATCTAGCTCTGGAATGTATTTTTAAAACTATTTAAGCAAGAAACTCATAAATCAAGCTCAAAACTGAATAGCAAATGGGACTTGATGCTTGGAAATCTAAATCAAGCTCAAAACTGAATAGCCAATGCGACTTGATACTTGGAAATCTAAATCAAGCTCAAAACTGAATAGCCAATGCGACTTGATACTTGGAAATCTAAATCAAGCTCAAAAATGAATAGCCAAAATGGGACTTGATACTTGGAAATTTAAATCAAGCTCAAAACTGAATAGCAAATGGGACTTAATACCTGGAATCGGAAATCAAGCTCAAAACTGAATAGCAAATGGGACATTTGGTGCTTGTAAATGTAATTCAATTCATATTGAATGACAGATAGGGCTTGATTCGTAGCATAAATATACGCCTTTTAAATTTGGAAAAACTATTAGAGAAACAAACGCTGTATTCCTAAAAGTGGCACGATAGTAATTTTATTCTCAATAATGTAATCCAGTCTTTTTTGAGTACTTGAAAAATGTAAAAAGGACTAACGAAAGAAAATTGAATAAGTAACTACTTGAGTAGTGTGTTAATATTTTTTCAGCAAAAATCAGGCCGGTGCACATTTTTTTTAACTCGTCTAAAAATGATTGTCCTGGGAATTATTCCCAGCTGCTGGTTCATTTTTAATAACAATTCGAGGGTCACGTTAAAATATAAGACACGCAAGCATTAACATATATATCTACACTTATAATTAAATACGGTACAATCCATGAAACAGGCAAACATCATCTGGCGTCAAATTCTTATGGCTGAAACATGGATGTACGAATTCAACAACCTTGACCCTGATCTGTCGCTATTTTATCATGAGCGTACACACACACACACACACACACACACACACACACACACACGTATATATTGTTACCAATATCTAATTTGATATATAAATGTTATAATTTAATTGTTTATGTTTCAATTTTTTTCATTACATTATTGAAATATAAAAGCAATCACTAGAGATGATGTTTTATCAGAAAATCAGTTGACCTGAATTTTCTTTGATAAACAAATAATGTTGGCCTAGATCCTGGTATTATTTCAATGTTAGTTTTAAAATGATTGGTTGGTTGTCAAGGTCAAGTGAGCGCTAGTGAATTAAAAAGTAAACAATGTTTTATTCATAAGTTAAAAATGATTGGTTCTCTTTAGAGTCATGTTAGGAATAAATTATAAAACGAGCACGTGACTCCTCCTCCTTTTCTTGATTTCGCAATTTTTGTCTCGAATCTGCGCATGAGACTACGATATAATCTTTCTTTTAGTGAAATATGGTTAGTTTGGGGCTTTTATAAATGACGTTAATATGTATGCAATAAGCTCACAACGAACAGTGCAAAACTTGTAACTAACTAGCCTTTAAATAAGTCTTTTCAAAGATAAATACAAAACATAGGCAAGATAAACTATAAACTATAGATATAGATAGATAGTGTCGGGATTGTATTAATTGATATTTTCTTTTTCGTCATTTGGAGCTTTTATTGAGAATGCCAATCTGACATGAGCCACGCATGACTACACACATATTATCAAGAGCCATTTTGTGATCAGGCTGTATCAATATGTCTCGTGGTCATGTTAAATAAACAACACATTATGGTAGAATAGCCAACTCATCAAGACAACTCTCCCGTAGGAAACATTCGGATTCTTAAAGATTCTACAAAAATAAGTCCGTCATAGATTCACTTCCATATTACGACCAGATAAATATCATCATCATCATCATCATCATCATCATCATCATCATCATCATCATCAGTGCAGTAGTCTGGTAGACCGTTTTGGCACCGCACAATACCGAAAAACCCGTTTCCTCCATTTCTCTTGATATTTCGTCTTTCTCAGTGAGTCGCTCAATGTCAAGTATGTTCTCTCTCGAATGTTAACTTCCCATCCCTTTCTCTACCTACCTCTGTATCTTCTTCCCTGTACAGAGCATTTCAGGATGAGACATGCCCATATCTCTACAGCTTACATTTTGTCAATGGTGACACTGTCTTTGTATGTGATGCCGAGAATCTTTCGGAAACATCTCATATCTGTGGCCTGTATCCTTTTCTCTCATTCAGCTGTTATGGTCCATGATTCACAGGCGTAGAGAAATATGGAGATCATCAGTGAGTGCATCAGTCTGACCTTTGAACTGATTGTATGTTCATGTAATTCCAGATGGGTTTCAGTTTTGTCAGTACTGCTGTTGCATGTGTAATCCTGAAGAGTACTTCAGGCTTTGATCCTTCATATGCAACCATTTCCCAAAAATACTTGAAGATGTGGACTATTTTTAGGTTCATACCTTGGACGCTGATGTCAGTGCTTGGTGTTGTTGGTCATCATTTTCGTCTTCCTCCACTGATTTCCATACCAAGGCTGCATAAATGTTGTCGAGGCTCTCTACTAAGCTAGTTAGGTCTTGTTCATTTCCTGCTAGTCTATCAAAGTCGTCGTCAAACGAAAGTTGGTGACTGTTCTTCTTCCAATGCTGACTGTCCCTTCATGCTTTTCAAGCGCGTCAGCCATGATTCTCCAGAAGGATATTGAATCGTGTGGGAGAGACCAGACAGCCTTGTCTGTCTACTGCTGTTTTTCTCAACCAATCCCATATGCTGCCGTTCAAGTATACGCCACTGTTGGCCTTGAAATAGAGGTGCTCTATTACTGTAATGATGTTGGCATTGATGTTGTACAGTCTAATTGTAGCCCACAATGCTGCATGTCATACACTGTCAAATGCCTTCGTCAAATACACGAAGACGTAGTACAGATCTTGTTGCTGTTGGAGGTATTTCACACATAATATCCTGATATTGCTGATATGCTCTGTTATACTTGGCTCTGCACTGAAACCTGCCTGCTCATTGGCAATGATCTTTTCAGCCTTAATACTTTAGTCAGTTCAGCATTATCATCAGCATAATTTTGCTTAAATGGCTAATAAGACTGATTATAGGGTGGTTTCGACACTGTTGCAGATACCCGTTTTGGGGGAGGGTGTTGATCAGTGATTGGGTCCACGACGATGGACCTACAGCTGTTTGCCAGATCTTGTTGCAGATGTTTGCTTCTCCTCCAGATGTGACAAATTCTGCTATGATTTTGTCCACTCATGATGACTTTCTATTTTCAGGGATCCCACTGCGGCTTCTACTTCTTCACGTAGGATTGGGTAGGTATCGTTGTTTGTTGCTGGGGAACATTCGGTGACTCTACGGGTCTAAAGTTCTGTGCAGTATTCGGTTCATCGTTTCAGAATGTCTTTTTCTTGTGTAAGGCAGGTTCCAGCTTTGTCATGTGATGAGGTAACTCGCCGTTGTATTTTGCTTGTTAGATCTTGGACAAGTTCGTATGCTTGCTTGCTTGTTGTTGTTCCTTTCCCATTTTATCTCAATGACTTTAGAAATTTCTTTTATCCAGTTCTTTTTTGTTTTGTCATGCTTTTCCTGACTTCCCGGTTTGACTGCCATGTACGGCTCTGTCCCTTCTGTAACGCTCCTTTTCTTCTGATGCTCCCTCCTCTTACCATACAGATTAGGACCTCAGCTGTTACCCAGGGCTTCTTTAATGGGTGATAACTACCAAGTTTAGGTCGTTGCTGTATTGAAGGTGGTGATCAATGTTCATGTTGTTATTGTCAGTGTCATGGATAGTGAGCGGTGCATATTTTCCACCAGTCATTGTCTTGAAGGCTTCTGCTAATTATGGGATCCTTCAGTTTCGCGAGATCAAACTATTAATGTCTGGCTCTCTTTCTTGACCTTCCTGAGATGTAGCGTGAAGGTCATCGTCACCAGATCATGGTCACTTCGTACGTCCGCTCCGGGAATTCTTAGGGTCTTTGCAATATTTATACGTGACTGTACGCGCCTCTTCACCATGCTGTAGTCGATCTTGCTGTGATGGATGGTCACTGCTTGGTTCCTACATTACTCATCACATACCTGCTCGGTGATCGCCTAGTTCAACAAGGGCCGCGTTTTTCGCCGTGCACCAGGGTGGTGGTGGAAAGTATGCGACTGGTGCTCAAAAGAGCAGCAAGATACATGTTAGGACCAACATCACTATTGGTATATATATATATATATATATATATATATATATATATATATATATATATATATATATATATATATATATATATAATGATCGATCTGTGCATTTTACATGGATGCCTGAGCAAAGAATGACACGTATTGTGGCTTTTTGCGTTGAGACAGACATATTAATTTTTCTTAACCCATTATGGCAAATCTCTAGTTGAGATTCCTATCCATGTGCAGTTTTAAATATTCAATCTTGTCAAACATCTATCTTACATTTTCATTTATTTTCTGTCAAAATTTGGCAAAGATGAATTGCTTTTTGCTCTAGCTTTGCATATGATTAATGTAAGATAAAATTGATTTTCATTCAATGTTGCATCTAAACGAACATTTGTATCAAAGAAAGCCATAATATATTCTCCTAGGATCTCCACGTGTTTGAATCATCTACTTGTCAACTACTGAATACGCCATATGCTAGTCATCCACACATACTATTCGGATTCGTGCACGATCCCATAATCAGTTTTTAATCAAGGCATCCTCATAAATCGTGTGTAGTATTTTGCTTGTTAAGATGCGAGCATGTTCATTCAAATGCAGATTTCATTAATTCTTGTATGTTAAGTGAAAAACAGTACCACTGCCAAACGACAGCCGAAATACCAATGTTTACGATGTGGTCAAGAGGTTACCACACGTGGCAAAGATATTGATTGTGATTCCTGTTCTCTTGGATTGTAGTACGTGCATGATCTATATCTCTGTAGATTACTGTAAACTCGTTGTCACGGAAATCTTATTTTCTTTAATTTGTGCCGAAATGTCTACCACAACTCTAACCTCCGATTCTGTGAAACATTCTGAATTACTGAACACGAATGATACTCACGAAAATCCCTGAAGTAGATTCTCACCAATTTCAACGGTTGAAAAGGAAGGTTTACACGTCATCTATCTAAAAGAGTTTAAAAATGCTTTATATATCTATACCAGAAACATGGGAGGGGGAATCATGATATACATGGTGCAGAAATTGCCGTGGACACGTTATGTGTGACTCATATTGAAAGTTGCTTCCTATAAATAGCGGAGGTGTATATGAATATATTATAAATGACATTTCTCTTTCTTTCATCGCTCCGATGGTCTAGTGGTGTGAGCCACCTCAGATGTTGGAGGTTGCGGGTTCTAACTCCCGGCTGGGTCTTACCAAAGACTTCTTAAAATGGTATTAAAACATGCCTCGCTTGGCCCTCAGCATTATTAGCAAGGTGTGTTCGGACTGGTCGGGTTGGTGTCAGAATAATGTGACTGGGTGGGACATCATGATACATGTATTCGGCATGATGCCCCAGCTCTACTGTAAACTGACACATTACAGATGTCGTTCGATAAAAGTTTAAGAAACACACACACTCTTTTTTTTTCCATGTAAGATATTCACGCAAATATATGCCCCAAACAACAACCCACATAGGCTTGATGGGTCATCTTGTATTTAATCAGTACATTACGTTTTACTAGTGCAGTCCGTACCTCGTTTGCATACGGCGTATTACTGTGTAGGTATTATCTTATACGTTATGTATGTGCCGTTAAGTCTGTTTTGTTGTAGTTAAGTATCAAAATATTTATATATTACATATTGATATACATGAATCAAACACACAATTTGTTCTCTGTGCTACGTTTCGCCGACGAACTCTAGTCCAACATACCTTTTTGGCCTCACCCAGGTGTACACACCACCAAGATACATACACTCCACTTCTGACAATCGTATATTCATTATTCTCACTATCAAAACTAAGTCATATAGACAACATTCGTTTGCATACCAGGGCCCAGCAACGTGGAACGAATTGCCCATCGAAATTAAACACAAAGACACAGTGATCCCTTTGAAGAGTGCTCTTAAAGCACAACTTTTTCAACTGCAAGAACAAACTTAAAGACCTAATAATGTTTCCTACCTTAAATATTTTCAGGATTTTGTATGTTTCAGGATTTTGTATGTTTCAGGATTTTGTATGTTTCAGGATTTTGTATGTTTTATAATTTCACGGAGTTTGTTTTGTAGTCATATTGTTTTAGATGTTTTACTCAGATGGTCTGATTTAACCAATATGATGACTGTCTTCAGTGTCATTGAAATATTTATAAAATCTATACTCATATACATTTCTCATAAATGAATGTCAAGTTATTTTTTGATTACCGTTTGTTCATTTCCCTTTCCCTTTCATTCTCAATTACTTTGAATCTGTGAAATAAAGCATCGAAGATTTTATAATTGATAATTTAATCAGCAATATTTAATTATATGTTTAACCACTCTTTTTTATGTTCTACAAAAATAGTTTATATTATATTGTGTTGTGTTGTGACCAGCACTTGTGCCATGCATACTTCAGATGCACTGTTTTCCTTTGTTACAGCTCGTTGTACTTTACAAATCCTCCACAATAAGGTAAAGTTGTCGCATGCGATCTTCCTTACAGAACAGCAACATCTAAGCCGACTTTATTCATATAAATCTGCAACCAAAAACAAACTCTCATATATATAATCATAAAAGCAACTTTTTATTTACCTAAAATACGTTTGCCCCCAAAAAAACACTACTGTACCCGACCAGCATTGATCTGGTGGTAGAGTTCAAACCCTTAACTCTTTTGATCTCAAGTTCGACACACTCACCTCTGACTAATCATGGAACCTCACCTCTGACTAATCATGGAACCTACATTATAATTAATAATCCTCTCAAGAAATATGTCAGTCTTTACTGGAACTATTACAATACGGTTTCCTTCTGACCTATCCTTCAAAATCCCATCCGTTATTATGGCTGGACCTGTCATCGCGATATATGTCAACACGAATTAATCAACTCAATATTTGAACAGCAGCTTTACTAAGTACCCATTAACATCGGTAATATGAGACTGATCACAGCCGATTGCTGTGCGGTCAATACTATCTGGACCGTAATAATTCTAAATCAAACTGTATTGCGTTTTCTGTCAGTAATAATCGTTAGTAAAAGCGGATTGCTTTAATATTATCAAATTTGGGATTTCCTGAATATCCTTTCTTTCATGTAATTTAATTAGTAGTTCAAAAATAAATGCATATCGAAACATCTTTAACTTCTATATTTCTGATGACATTTTATTCGATCAGATTAGAAAGGATATGTCAGCACTGAACGATAACAGTCAACATATTCACCGATTAATGTTCTCCATATGATGCATCGTGTCATAGAAAGGATTGAAATCTAACTAATATGGTATGGGATGAGTACGACCAGAGTCAAAATATATTTCGATTTACCCAAGCAGGGTTGAAAACTTGTCATAATTCATCTATATATATATATATATATATATATATATATATATATATATATATATATATATATATATATATATATATATATATATATATATATATAACTCTGACTAATCATGGAACCTCACCTGTGACTAATCATGGAACCTACATTATAATTAATAATCCTCTCAAGAAATATGTCAGTCTTTACTGGAACTATTATATATATATATATATATATATATATATATATATATATATATATATATATATATATATATATATATATATATATATGCAGACAGACTAATTGTATAGATGCGAAACACTGAACGTCGTACGCAAATGATGAAGATAAAATTTACTTTCAAATATGTCGTATATTTTGTGAATCAATTTTCATGTCTACCTCTTCACCAACGCTTGCAGTTTACACATACCAGCCCGCATTTCTTGTAACAACTCGTTATTACAAATTTTGAAAAAAATGGATAATTAATTCTTTCTATTTCTTTTAAACATCAGAGAAGAAAAGCAAATATACCTAATATTATAACATCATCACCAGTATCCAATCAATCAGAATCTGTCACTTTGAGCATCATCAGAATTCAACCAATCAAAAACTGCAGTTTTGATTCGCTTTTTATTCATTAAAGCGATTACATTTTTATATATAGAGTTATGAGTGTACAATCCAATACGATTGCCAAGATCTACAAGTTCATTCGCCGTGCATAATATGTATCACAATGTTAAATAAAACACTTGACAATTAGCATAACTTATATAAATGTAATGGTGAAACATGATTTCTGCTCCTAAAATATGCAAAAACTATTCATTCGAATTAATATTCAGCAGGATTCTAATGACAGGATCTGTCCCCTTTCTATATAAGATAAGATACGAATTCTTTATTTCAGACTACATAGTTCATACATCTAAATTAAAATATACATATGAAAGTAAAATCATTGTAAACATTAAAGAACATATATATCATACGTACAAGTATAATGATATATCTACACAATGCGCCCTGCATTGTTAAGAATGAAATTAGGTGGCACATTTAAAGAGTAATTTGTTCCATCTACTAATAATATGAGAATTTAAACAAATGACATGGTTACAAAAAGATTTCAATATACAATTCTTACTATTAGATATTCTTGTCATCTCTGATAATATATACTTTCTCTTTACTTCACCGAAACTGAATACTTTATAATTTACAAACACGGAGGAAGACCTAATATTAAACGAAGACTATTATTATAATCAATAGCTAGTTGTCTTCTTTTTATATATTCACTCAAGTTTCTTTACAGAGGAATAGTTTATAGTGCAGTACATAGTACATAGTTCAGCAATAATATATATATATATATATATATATATATATATATATATATATATATATATATATATATATATATATATATATATATATATATATATATATATATATATATGCATTTAGAATATATGGTCGCTACAACAGAAGAAGCAACGTTATAGCAATGAAAGCAATAAACGAAATCAACGACAAAATGTAAATACTTTATCTGTCTACTCTATCAAAATACTTAATCTCTGGAAAGCGAAGCATGTGATCGATGGGCAATATGATGCCTGGGTTACTTCTAATTATTGCAGTCATATTTTTAACATCCATAGGGCAAATGACGTCTACTACACATACCATTTGTATAGTTGAAATATAACGATTCTAAAAATGATATTTAAAATATTTTAAATGGGAACGAAAAGCTCTACGTTTTATCAATGTATTACATAAGCTCGTCAGAACCAGTTCAATGGGTACCAAACTGTTCTAGCAGATGCATGGTCGAATAATGGGATTAAGGCTAACATGTGTGCCAACAAGTTGCTAATTGTTTACCTTACTTATGTAAACCGGAGAGTGTAGGCCAACTATGAGATTTATTTGTGCTTGCAAGAAACTCATAGTACAAAAAAAAACAAAAAACGATGAAATATCTTGGGCAGCTGAATGTGGATCAAAATGTATATTTAGCCACCACTCTTGCAATAATGCAGGGGTTTTACTATTTTTTTTAGAAATACTTTTGAATTCATGATTCATAAAGAAGGATATGACAGTCAAGGGACATTTACTATTTTAAATATTACAGTTAATGGCTACAGAATAACCCAAGTGAAATTGTATGGTTATAATGATGATACTTATAGCTTCTTTAGAAATTTAAAGAAGAACATTTTATGTTTTGAGAACGCATCAATTATAATATGCGTAGACTGGAATACTGTTCAAGACTTAGATTTTATATACTTATTTATTTTACATAACAAATACCAACAGTTTGGTGCAGTGGTTCAAGACCTGAAAAATGAATTGGAATTAATTGATCCTTGGCAAAATTCCAATCAAGACTTAAAAAATACAAAAAGTTCCGTTGAAACAAAGTATATTATATTAGTGTCATGTTTCTGATGACATTCATATGAATACATATGAATACAGCTGATTCCTGTATCTTACCACGGACGGATGATTCAGGTATTGCTTTGAGTGTGGCTTTGTCAACGTGTCCAAGTGGAAAAGGATATTGGAAATTTAATATCCAACAGTTGAGAAACATTAAGGACACTAACTTGCTTTAAAAATGTAGAACTGACACTGTAAATGAATATTATGTGTGTGGGGGGAAATAAGATGATGCCCTCCATCTTTCTCTTTCCTGTGATGATCAAATGTTATTTGAAATTTTGAAAAGGAAAATATGATCTGAAACTATATGTTAATCTTTTAGGAAAACACAAGCGAAACGGGAAAATATAAGGACAATTGAGTAAGAAATAATAGAAGTTAAGGGAGTTGTCAATGACTCCCTTCTCCAACATACGTGCCTATATACATGATATGTGATTATAATGAATGGATCTGCCTATATACATGATATGTGATTATAATGAATGGATCTGCCTATATACATGATATGTGATTATAATGAATGGATCTGCCTATATACATGATATGTGATTATAATGAATGGATCTGCCTATATACATGATATGTGACTATAATGAAGGGATCTGACTATATACATGATATGTGATTATAATGAATGGATCTGCCTATATACATGATATGTGATTATAATGAATGGATCTGCCTATATACATGATATGTGATTATAATGAATGGATCTGTGACAGCGTACCTAATCCGATTTTGTGTTCATTTGTACTAAATGTGTAGGTATGACATGTACAGTTAGAATCTACTCATTTGGATCAAGATGTCAAGCATGTGTTGACATCAAAACATGTCTGTCACATCAAGTATCGTGGTTAAATAGCTCAGTAGATAAACTATTATATGTATTCTTGGAGCTGCTTTTATTAGTTCCTTTTGTGAGATGTTGATCACATTACGTTACACCATTGTAAAGGTCTACTCAGCCCACGTGCCAGTAATTTCCTTCCTTTGAAGTTTTACTGCAGCTGGGGACAAGTTTACTCCCCCGTTGCAGACTTTCAATCGAAACTATAAACTTAATAACCAAAGAATAATTTGATCAATGAAAATAGAATGGCGGCGCGAAAAGTTGAGGAAGTCAACCTTTGACATCTGAATATAACTCACTTTGCCTCTCTCCTTTTCACAACCAGTAACAAAAAGACTGCATATATATACAGAATTTTAATAAACTTACTAAATATCAAAGTAGTGGATTTCTCCACCTACATTACCTACTCCATCACTTTCCTATTGACAGTGAATTTACATGGACACATTACGTAACAGAAATTGCGGCGGGGTATAACATGGGCAGTCAAACTTTGACACCCTAAAGGGACCCAAGTGGACCCCTCCCCTATAACCACAAATTGACAAAGACAAATTAATCACAAAATATAATCAAAATAATTAAAAATAGTGGTGGAGTACTGGTTGAGAGGTCAGAAATGACACCTG
Organism: Unio pictorum; assembly: GCA_030141615.1. NCBI lineage: Eukaryota > Metazoa > Mollusca > Bivalvia > Unionida > Unionidae > Unio > Unio pictorum. Next base: position 6,903,005 of record JARLTB010000026.1, on the reverse strand, counting down.
AAAAGGACTCAAACAGGAGACCACCTCCACTATAAACAAAGAAAAGTTATTAAAGTAGAACATATACAAATAAAAATAGCGGCGGGATACTGGATGAGATGTCATGACTAACATCCGAAAGGGACTCAGACAGGGAATCCCTCCACTATAGACAAAGGAAAGAACATTTTGGTGATCGATCAGATGAAGATACATTTTGAGAATGATTAAAAATTACTGTAAACTGGTATGACCATCAAATCGAGTTTGAATTTGCAGCTACAAGGTACACATAAGCAAACAAACAACAAATTATTTTGTTTCCAATCAAATAAACATATATTCTATAATTTACATACTAAGGTATATATGTAATAAGCATCACCCTTATTAGAAGAAAATGCATACATTACATACCAAGCATGCATCAATAAAACTTAATTTCCTGTCTAATTATTATGAAAGGTACTCAACCTAACAACAATATACAAAAGCATATCCCCCAATATACAGACATACCACACATACAAAAGCATATCCCCCAATATACAGACATACCACACATACAAAAGCATATCCCTCAATATACAGACATACCACACATACAAAAGCATATCCCCCAATATACAGACATACCACACATACAAAAGCATATCCCTCAATATACAGACATACCACACATACAAAAGCATATCCCCCAATATACAGACATACCACACATACAAAAGCATATTCCCCAATATACAGACATACCACACATACAAAAGCATATCCCCCAATATACAGACATACCACACATACAAAAGCAAACAAACAACAACACATTTTATTGATAGATAATGGAAATAAGGAAAAACTCTTATATTTGACCTATACCACACTAGCAACAACAACAACAATAACAAAAAACACAACAAAACCATACAGAAAAACAGAAAAAGGAGAAAGAGAGTGAGTGTGAATGGAAAAACTAATTGATTGCGGCGAGTCAACCAAAACTTATAACAATAATAATAAGGGAAGGAACTTGGCCCTTAGTGAAAATTTCACTAAAGGGACAATAGTACAACCCTATCAAAGCTACCCTGATAGAAATCAGGCCCACTGTCAGCACAGACAAAGGGAAGAAAGTATACGGAGTATGCTTCGTGGGATAATATAACTACAAGAGATTTGACAGATAAAGGAAAAAAAAAACCTGTCAAAATTTATATTCTCATTATTGTTTTATAAACACAAACACTTACAGACCTTATTGGGTGGACAAGTAACACCTACACCATACACATTTAGATATAAACACGGTGTCACCTCTAACTCCTAACCAGTCATATATGCTGGGATGGGGCTAAGAAGTGTCAACAAATAATTATATCATGATATAATTATATATTATGTGTTTAGTGAGCCGACAGTGAGCAAATCGCATATTTATGAGTTAATAAAAAAAACATGGTAGTGAACGAATTAGACTAGGTACCGTTACAATGCGGTAATTCTGAGTTAAACTAGGTACCGTTACAATGCGGTAATTCTGAGTTAAACTAGGTACCGTTACAATGCGGTAATTCTGAGTTAAACTAGATACCGTTACAATGCGTTAATTCTGAGTTAAACTAGGTACCGTTACAATGCGGTGATTCTGAGTTAAACTAGGTACCGTTACAATGCGGTAATTCTGAGTTAAACTAGGTAGCATGTCTCATTAAAATGGTGAAAACAAACAGCACGAGAGGTATCAGAGCGTAAAACGGTTACATATCTGTTCTAGCAGAAGAAGACTCCCATTCGTGATCGCAAGTGTAAGAGATCTAAAATAACAGGCTTCTAACTAATTTAGCAACTTTAAACGGACATTGCTGTAACCCACTGACATATATGGCGAGCTTGGAGCAGATGAGCGGTACAGTGGTGATGAAAAATCCGACTTAAAAAGACACTTGATAGTAAGTCAGACTGAAAAAAATATATATATATCCTCACATCGATTCGAAATTTGGAACTTTGGACAGAGAGTGATTTTAAAAAGATGTGTTTCGAATCAGATGTGCAGAATTTAAATGATATAAGACTATACCTACTGGAAATCGCTAAACTGGAAAATGCATATTATCCTAGAATCATACCCGGAAACAAAGACCAAACCCGGAAACAAAGACCTCGGAACACAATTCAGTACCATCTCTTTCAAATGATAAAACTGACATTTCAGTAACAACGGAGAACTTATACAAGGTAATGGACCGAAAACATTTTATACAAAGTAGTAATCAACCCATTAAGTGAATTGAGGAACTTAACAAGATACGTAAAAAAAAGTCATACTAGAGATGTTAACTCAGCTAGACTATATAATTGGAACTGGAAAGGTGCAAAGAAGAGGAAAAGTTATCCAAAATAATTTTGTCCTTGAGAATATCACTCAGAGAAAAGAATAACCAGCTAGAAAATATTATGGCTCACGAACTGTCTCTACACCAAAATGCTAGAAGATAGTACATGTAATAAGGATAAAGAAATCATAATTACAAAATGCTAGAAGATAGTACATGTAATAAGGATAAAGAAATCATAATTACAAAATGCTAGAAGATAGTACATGTAATAAGGATAAAGAAATCATAATTACAAAATGCTAGAAGATAGTACATGTAATAAGGATAAAGAAATCATAATTACAAAATGCTAGAAGATAGTACATGTAATAAGGATAAAGAAATCATAATTACAAAATGCTTGAAGATAGTACATGTAATAAGGATAAAGAAATCATAATTACAAAATGCTAGAAGATAGTACATGTAATAATGATAAAGAAATCATAATTACAAAATGCTAGAAGATAGTACATGTAATAAGGATAAAGAAATCATAATTACAAAATGCTAGAAGATAGTACATGTAATAAGGATACAGAAATCATAATTACAAAATGCTAGAAGATAGTACATGTAATAAGGATACAGAAATCATAATTACAAAATGCTAGAAGATAGTACATGTAATAAGGATAAAGAAATCATAATTACAAAATGCTAGAAGATAGTACATGTAATAAGGATACAGAAATCATAATTACAAAATGCTAGAAGATAGTACATGTAATAAGGATAAAGAAATCATAATTACAAAATGCTAGAAGATAGTACATGTAATAAGGATAAAGAAATCATAATTACAAAATGCTAGAAGATAGTACATGTAATAAGGATAAAGAAATCATAATTACAAAATGCTAGAAGATAGTACATGTAATAAGGATAAAGAAATCATAATTACAAAATGCTAGAAGATAGTACATGTAATAAGGATAAAGAAATCATAATTACAAAATGCTAGAAGATAGTACATGTAATAAGGATAAAGAAATCATAATTACAAAATGCTAGAAGATAGTACATGTAATAAGGATAAAGAAATCATAATTACAAAATGCTAGAAGATAGTACATGTAATAAGGATACAGAAATCATAATTACAAAATGCTAGAAGATAGTACATGTAATAAGGATACAGAAATCATAATTACAAAATGCTAGAAGATAGTACATGTAATAAGGATACAGAAATCATAATTACAAAATGCTAGAAGATAGTACATGTAATAAGGATAAAGAAATCATAATTACAAAATGCTAGAAGATAGTACATGTAATAAGGATAAAGAAATCATAATTACAAAATGCTAGAAGATAGTACATGTAATAAGGATAAAGAAATCATAATTACAAAATGCTAGAAGATAGTACATGTAATAAGGATACAGAAATCATAATTACAAAATGCTAGAAGATAGTACATGTAATAAGGATACAGAAATCATAATTACAAAATGCTAGAAGATAGTACATGTAATAAGGATACAGAAATCATAATTACAAAATGCTAGAAGATAGTACATGTAATAAGGATACAGAAATCATAATTACAAAATGCTAGAAGATAGTACATGTAATAAGGATACAGAAACCATAATTACAAAATGCTAGAAGATAGTACATGTAATAAGGATACAGAAATCATAATTACAAAATGCTAGAAGATAGTACATGTAATAAGGATAAAGAAATCATAATTACAAAATGCTAGAAGATAGTACATGTAATAAGGATAAAGAAATCATAATTACAAAATGCGCGGCACACACTCAAACAACACTAGCTGATATAGTGCGTATGAGAAAAGACAACGGTAAATACGGCAAATTTGATACATGTTCTTGACCGTGTTTGTACCGAACAACGCAATCATGTATCGGACTAAACGGAATATAAGATCAAGAACAAAGGCGGTATGAAATCCACTTGCTCAAGGGAAGGGGTGGAGCTGAGTATGTGAACCATATTCAGTACCTCAAATGAAGAATATACAGTAATTAAAAAGAAAACAGAGGAGATGGTTGTCACCAAGATCAGACATAACGCTGCGCGAGAAAATGCAAGAAACAATGGCAGGGAGAGAAGGTCACCAACCGCAACTAAATCGTGCATAACATCAAAGGACGTGTATAAAGGAAACAAAATAATCGATATCATCACGTCCAACATAAACTGCAGACCACAAAAACGTGAAAACTCCTATGAACGCCGGGTTCTAATATTAAGGATACCGGTTGCCAGATCGAGAGAGGAGATAAGAACTTGTATAATAAACATAGTAGATTATTAACGGGTAGAAGTAATATACACTCTTCAATACTTTGTGGAGCGTTGGCAACGATAGAGTTTAGAGGGATACAGGTAAAATATAACGATACATTTAAATATTTTGTTTTCGGACCCTTATTGCATCAACTAATTTTCCTATTACAAGATACTCCGAAACAATATAACAATTAAAGGACTAATTTTTATATATTTTGTAAAGAAGGCATTCCTAAACTCGCGGCGGATTTCAACAGCCAGTTAAGTTCACTGTTTAGCTCCAAACCAATTGTCTAACATCAAAAACGTTAGAGACGCTATTCTAGAAAAGGTTTTGAGCAATAGGCATTTAGCATTTGTTAATAGTCAATCCATTTAAGGGTCAGATTTTATCTTTTTTCAACAGATGGTAAATTTACTTCTTTGATAGACCATATATTATTGCAAAAAGTAACTTAAACTTAGTGGCTTATACCGAAATAATAGATGATCATCCTTTAAACATTTCAGGTCATCATCCTGTAAAAGTTGAGATTTTCAGACCTTTTGTACATAAGACAACATTGGCTGACGAGCATATAATTCATTCCAAAAATTTGAAGAAAGCCTCGGCAGAACAAATAAATTGGTACATGGAAGCAACACTCAATGCATATTTAGCGTAACTGCATAACGTCAGAACTTTGGAAGAATGTCAATACTGAAATTATTAAGACAGGATGAAGATTGTACATGACGCAGTTTCTAGGTTTCAGCCCGTAAAGAGGTTTTGTCCGTATGCAAACCCTTTTTGGAAAGTACTAAACGTAAACGAGTTTCATACAAAAATGCAGCTGAAACATAGGGATAGCTCTTTAATAGTAGATCAAGAGGATTGGAATTGGATAGCTCTTTAATAGTAGATCAAGAGGATTGGAATTTCCGGCATATAATTATAAGAAAGCGAAGAAACTGTTCGCAAAATAATTATTAAAAGCTATATAATTGTATGATAGAGAGCAGTTCATCGAGTTTGAAATGTCTGCAGAGCTCGATATTTCCGCGCTTTATAAGTTCAATACAGAAGAAAAGACAACAACGTAATTACACTTATGAAATCGAACCAAACGGAAAAATTGTAAGCGAACACGACTCTATTAACGACTTATGGGCAAATCATTTTCACAATTTGTCACTACCTGACAATACTTATCTGTATGACGAGAATCACTATTGGTCTTAGCAGACTTTAGAAAAAGTATATAAACCCATTCCCACTGCGATGAAGTTGCTGATAAAATCCAGACTAGAGAAGAAATCAGCCGTGTAATTAGTTCTCTAAATATAGATAAGGCGGGTGGTCACGACGGCATTGATAAATATCATTAACAGTGTACAGTTACTTAAAATTGTATGAGGTCGAGAAATACCCGCGCCACTTTAAACAAGGTTTGGAGGTTTGGTAATACCACACTTTAAAAGAGGTAGAAATAATTAATTAGATATAAATAGTTACCTTGATATAACTATAGTTATTGTGCTTCAGAAAGTCCCAGAATAAATTATGTACAATAGACTAGTTATATTTTCTAAACAGATTTCGTTTTCATGTCCATGGCAACAGGGTTTTAGAAATAATTGCGATAGTATCTCTGCAGCGTTCTGAATTAACGAATCTATATTATATTATATGGACAGAGATAATCTCGTTTATGTTGCATTTCTTGATACTGTCAAAGCATTCAACACAGTTTGGTACAAAAGGTTAGTTTACACGTTGTACAGACTTGGCATCAACAGGAAGATCAGGCGCATCACGAAAGTCTCGTTTAAGAGCGTAACAAATTATGTGGGGTTTTTTCCCCCACCGAACTATCCAAACGCTTCGATATTAAGCAGGTTGTAGGTCAGGGTCGTATCTTGTCTACCTGGTTTTTTCTTGTAATGATAGATGCTTTTATCACATTTGCGCGCTCTAAAACATGTCTATCTCCACCTGCTTTGTGTATTAAGCAGACGGCACAACTGCAATGTTTAATTCGCATAATTCGATTCAATGTCTGCTTGATACAATTTCTATATAATAGAAAATGCGCCGACAGATATAACACAGATAAAAGTTGCGCTCTCTTGTTTACTAACAAAAGAACGATTGTTATTCCTCTTGTTCGGTGAAAAATCTCCATTTCCAGTAGTCAACAGTAGAAGTATGGTGGCATACCTCTAAAATACAAACGATGCGATTGGACTTTTATCTGGAACATATTTTCATTATGAATTTTTTTTCAGTATCTCCCATATGCCGTTAAAACAGACGGGGATTATAATAAATACTGACCTAATGACTAAGACATTGTCTGGGAAGCGTTCCTTTACACTATGCACTTAGAGTACAAACTTGTTTGGAATCGGCATATTATTGATTACATTCAAAGTGATAAAGACTGCCTGGAGAGCAAATATGGAATTAATAGGGTGATTTAATTCACTTTAAAAACATTAATTTTGTTTTAAAGCCAACTAGTATACGGTTTCCTGGATGTAAATGTACATCGATGTTATGGTCTCTCTCTGAAATAGTGAAACGGTATATCATGCCTGTTGGTAACATTAGAATATGTAAACTCTGTGGAAAAGAGACTGAGGACAGAGCTAAGCATCTTATTGTGTCTGTGAAATGTTACTTGAATAACGAAACGTTTTCTTTGAGAGAGTGATTGACACATTAGAGGTGAGAAACGGGGTTAACTAAGTAAGTCAGGAAGACGATATATTGTTGGAGACAATTCATGGAAGCAGAGGTAGATTTCATGTCGTCTATTGATGATGATGTATGGGACAGACTGACGATACTCAGTATACCTTCATACTACTATAAAATATATGACCTACATGAAATCAACATGTCCCAACATAACAGCAATAATAAGGAGTAATATATCTTCTAATAAAAAGAATCGAGCTACCGTCTTGTTGTCAAAGTACTTACAATTTGTTGCTGGACAACATACAGAGACGTAAGCACTCTGGATAATATATGTATGTATGTATGTATGTATGTATGTATGTATGTATGTATGTATGTATGTATGTATGTATGTATGTATGTATGTATGTTCTCATAAACAGTAATAAAGGAAAAGTGAAAACAACAAGCTTTGAAAATGTCATAAATAATATTTTCCATAGAAAAAGCAAGGTGAAAATGACAAAATCGAACTTACCGGTAAAAAAATTTCTTAGAATCCAAATAATGTGAAGAAAAAATAAAAGAAAGCTGAACAACTGGTCACAGCAGAATAAAACACTTGACATAGAACTGTTTTTGGCCCAACTGAAAAATATACCGCTAAACATCAGTTTAAAACTGGTAAACAAGAAGTTCGCAATTACGACATAGAAGCTAGGTACATAGAACGTCACGTATTATCTCGTACAGCCTCGGTTTCACTCTATATAAGATCCTAGACTAAGAACGAATACTTTTTAAAGAATGAAAAGTTTACATCAAATCACGTATTTAGATGAGGAACTAGGTCCACTTGGAGACAACGATCCTAATTATACGTTTACCTGAACTGAATTTCTGGACAAAATCATCTCCAGTAAATATAATTACATTACAATGGCATAAGTAAATCAAATTAAATATAAATTAAATCAGATATATATATATATATATATATATATATATATATATATATATATATATATATATATATATAATTTGTTACCTATCAAAAGTGTCATAATTGTGTTGGATACAATCATGATTATCCAATGATTGTATGGTATTTGTTATTTATTTAACATCTGTCATAAGGTGACCAGAGGAGAGTAAAGCAGGTATTTTGTTTCTTGTAGAAGTACGTATTGCTAGGGTGAGACCGATGGAGATGTTACAGTCAATTTAAATCGAAATGGTCTTCGACTTTCACAATCTCTGTCTGAATAGCAGACCGTCTGGCCGAGAAATATTGCAATATAAATCACTGCATCATTTCTTCTTTCTGTAATTAAGTGATTAAGATTAAATGAAATGATATGTTTCATTTCACAGGTCATTTGCAGTTAATGTATTTTGTTGCGATAACTTCATTTATCTCAGGCAGTTTCGTTTTATGGGGTGAATCATTTTATAATCGACCACACCTTCTAATGAGATTAAAATTTGATGTGTTTTTGCTTGGCAGCCACATGTTGAAAAATGTATTAAATGGTGATGCTGAAAACAGAAAAATTAAAGTGTATAAGTGAATGAACAGTAAAAATAACATTAAATATATATAAAGTGTATTTTTTTTATTATAACCCACCTAACCCACCGCTGTTTATATTTATATATATATATATATATATATATATATATATATATATATATATATATATATATATATACTTTGAAATACGTTTCTGCATATATCATTAAACAAGCTTGGGATACCAATTTCTCGACGTTTCGTTATAAACTTATACCCTCAAGACGAACAAGGAAACAGATTCAAACACTTAAGAAAAAGCATGTAACTACTGAATATTTACTTTTTGACGAAAAGGTAAACTAAAGGTATGCTCTTAAGCCCAATTAAAGAATTTAGATAGGTTAAAATACTGTCTTGCCATCAATAGGTTGAAGTGTAATCAAAGAATTGTCATAATGAAATTGCTCATTGCATTCTAGGAATGAGTAACTGTATCTCTTCAACGAAACTCTTCGTTTGTAGTGCTGACATATATTAGAAGAATACTACCAAAGAACAATCAATATTGAAATAAATATCAGAACAATACAATTAATATATGAGAACTACATACCCTTACGTTAAGCAATCAATATTCAAATAAGTATCAAAACAATACAATTAATAATATGAGAACTATATACCCTTACGTTAAGCAATCAATATTCAAATAAATATCAGAACAATACAATTAATATATGAGAACAACTAACCTTTGCGCTTGACAAAAGGCAAAGAATGTTAACTTTAATTCCTTTGTTAGGTCACCATTATTATCATTGCCGACGTCGCCATGTAGAAATATATATGAAGAAATAATCTGATTATAATGAATAACTACATTGCATCCCAATAACCATCATAAGGTGAAAAAGGAAACAATATATATATATATATATATATATATATATATATATATATATATATATATATATATATATATATATATATATATATATATGCTTGGATAAAAGGAAACAATATATATATATATATATATATATATATATATATATATATATATATATATGCTTGGATAAAGCGCTTGAATACACATATTTTTTATTGAAGTGAAGTTATATGATAATAGTTGAATAAAGTAGAGATCTGGCTCGTTACACCATGACCTTTACTTTCAATGTTTGAACTTCACGCTTAACGTCCAAGCATTACACAGACCATTGGACAAACATATGTAAAAGAAAGTTTTTAAGATCCCTGAGCCAGGGTTATTTATACTTATTTTAAAGCCATTAGGTCTCTGGATATTTTTCATAAAATTTTGACCACCAATTAGCAAGCATTTTGTCAGAAAATGTTTGAATATCATCTTTGCTAGAAGAGAAAAAATTACCGTTTTGTTCGTAAGATACGATGACCATTTAACTAGCGTTGCTAAATCCATTTTCTAAGACCATGGCGTGAACATTTTCTGTTTGCTTCATAAATTGTTAAGACCACTGAACAATCGGTCGTTCCTACATTATACGGTCACGGAATCAGCTTTGTATATGGTTATTTTAAGCTATTTGTTTTACCCCAAAAGCTAGACCCATTGTTGTGGGTTTTACGGTATTTGGAAACGTGTTCTCACACGTTTTTCAACTGCCTTATGTTGACTCTAAGCTTCAAGTCAAACTCATCCTTTATAGTTTTTTTTTTAAACCAGAGGAAACTTCTCTAGAGCCACCTGTCCCACCAAAAATAGTATGACTCATTCTAAGCACCATGTAGCAATATTATAGATTCGGCATGCATATAAGTATCCCAAGGCAATTGCCATGAATCATTTAGGGTATCTTAGGAAGATTGTCCAAATTTTCTAAATAAGCCCAGATACCACAATTTATATGGGTCCTGCAAACAATATTTGGATTATTTCTAACTATTGTGTTTATCAGATATTTTATTAAGTGGAAAGATCCTAGATGGGAATAAAACATAATATTCGACATTTCTTTCAATTCTGGCTCAGACCTTTACATTCTTGTGCATGGAAAATAGTATCAGACGATAGCTGAATCAATAATACACAATTTAAAAGTATACTTTGCTTACAAATTACAATTCCAAGAGCAACCGTACTTACAAATAAAAGTCCACAAGACATGGGCAGCTTAATTTTGCAGCACTCGACCTCCGAAGGAATTAATGCGTGAAGTCATATAGATCATTCGGTTTAGATCATATGGAATATTTGAGGCGCCACATATGTGGATTGTGATGGTGTTGTTGACCAGGTTTCCATATTTGCAGTACTGGATACTGAAATAGCATCCCCCTCATTTGATATTCATGTGAAAGGATGACTACTTGATGCAAAAACTGTAATAAAATTACTGCTGAGAGGTGCATTTATTTGCTATGATAGGTTGATGCTCGTCCTGGTGTTCGTTGCAAGATCTATACAGTGTCTTAACAGCTATGTAAATGTATAAGTTAAAAATACTTCTTAGTTGGTTAAACAGATGGAACAATTAAGAAAAACCTAATATAAAAAAATATGTGCAAAGGAAATACCGATTTTGATGGAAAGAGGAACTATAATAAACGAAAATACAGTATTAGTTTCAAAACAATGAAAATAAAGCTGATTAAACAGTTTTATTGTAATTTTACAGTGCTAGAAGGGAGATGCTGATATATTTCTGGTACGATTGCAATCTTAATCAGACAACTTTATTGTAATTTCACAGTGTTAGAAGGAAGATACTAGCGTATTTCTGGTACTATTACAATCTTAACCAGACAACTTTATTGTAATTTTACAATGCTATAAGGAACAAACTGATTTTTGTCTGGTAATACCACAATCTTAATCAGACAACTTGATTGTAATTTGGCATGGTAATATCACAATCATAATCAGACAACTTGATTGTAATTTGGCATGGTAATACCACAATCTTAATCAGACAACTTGATTGTAATTTGGCATGGTAATACCACAATCTTAATCAGACAACTTGATTGTAATTTGGCATGGTAATACCACAATCTTAATCAGACAACTTGATTGTAATTTGGCATGGTAATATCACAATCTTAATCAGACAACTTGATTGTAATTTGGCATGGTAATATCACAATCTTAATCAGACAACTTGATTGTAATTTGGCATGGTAATATCACAATCTTAATCAGACAACTTGATTGTAATTTGGCATGGTAATATCACAATCCTAATCAGACAACTTGATTGTAATTTGGCAGTGCTAGAACGAAGATACGGATATATTTCTGGTACTATTGCTATCTTAAGAAAATGTATGGTAATATTATTTAAAATTGATTCTCTCTACATAACTGTTGGACCAGACATCTTCTACAAGATATTAAGCAAAATATATAGTTTTACAACACCAACGATTTAAAAAGAGATAATATATGTTGAAAGCCATGTGTCAACAAAAAATATGTAGTAGTGTTTGATAATGAGATGATTGCTATTCTAATACGATTTATTTTGTGTGTTTTTATGCTTGTGTGAATGGGTAAACGTATTTAATGGTATTATGACTTCTGTTGTTGAAAAGAGCAGGCTCTGTTATAATTACATCGTCGTATCTAAAAAAAACTGACCTTTTTTTTTAAACAATTTTGTTACATAACATATAATTAAATGACACTCTTATATAAGTAATTAGTAACGTCAGTACATTTTCACAGTACCCTTAATGCTACTTAGCTAGAATCGAATATGTTTTAATTGCTTGTTACTTATATGTGCATCAGAAACAAAAGAAATGTCCCTTTGTGCATATTTCTTTTTGTCTGAAGACGTATTCCTTGTCAAATATTGGCACAATTATGATCTGGTCTATTCAGTGTGCTGTCATGTATGCGTCTTAAGTCCAATTATGGAGATCGGTTATCACTATTAAAATTGGTTTCGCTCATTTTATGAATATGAACATATTTTTTATCCATGACAAAAAAAATATCTGCTTCTGTAATTGTCTGACCCAACACGTAACCATTTGTCTTTATACATATTTATCAATACTATCTGTTTCGGTGAATCAAATATTACATTAGTCAGGGGCATATCAGCTGAAACATCACTAATTATCTCTCTTGTGATATACTCACACAAGAAAACAATTATATTTATGTACTTATTTAATATACTATTAGCAAATATATTGGACATAACTACAGTCTGCGGGAGGCAGCTGAAACATCACTAATTATCTCTCTTGTGATATAATCATACAAGAAAAGATTTATACCCATCTAAAACACTAGGAGACAATATCTCATACAGAGCCATGACCTGCTGATAGCAAACTTTTAAGCAGCTCATAATCTAGGTTTGCACCCTTTTAACGCTGCTTATGCCTTTCCCAACATCATCATCAACAACGTTCCCTCTAAGCGAATGGTAGATGTGCGCGCAGTGCTCGCTACATTGCGCAAGCATTACGGAGACGAGCAAAATTTGACGTTGGATTGAGCAAAAATTGACAATTCGCGTTCTGAGGAAGAACGAGGATGCATCGAAAAAATATATTTTAGTATGTGAAATCGAGTTCTATTTTGAAATTCTCTGAGTATACAAAACCACTCAATAGTTCATGTGTCGAACAAAGATATTTTAGTATCTGAAATCGAGTTATATTCTGAAATTTTTTAAGTATACAAAACCACTCAATAGTTAATGTGTCTGTATTTTTTCATTCATTGCTTCTGATCAAGATTAATCTCATTTTTAATTCATTATACCTTGCTCTATTAGTTTTATTTTCGATGGTAACCACGAGTCAATTTAGGTTTTGAAAATGATTAAATAAACTACATGAGCATATACTAGCTCTTGCCAAGAAATGGATTGTCGTATATTAACAATATTCGAGGATTGTTATCAACTGAATTATTTACGTATCCTTTTAAACATGTCATAGAATTATAGAATAAATACTAACTTGCATTAAGTAAAGAATTGTTTAGCCCGGATATCAGAACCTATAAGTTCTTTTTAGTCTTTATTCGACTTAAAATGGAGGTAATACAATCCCTTGTACGATATTAAAATACATACAACCCTTTGATGTCGTTTATAAGAAGCAAAATATTTCCTCAAATGTACAAAATCATCATAATCTAATCTTTTTTTCAATTAATTTGATTCTTGAAGTACCCATTCGTTAACTTCGATTCTTCAAAGTCACTCTTCTGAATCTGCCGAAGTCAACTAGTCGTAGGTGTTATTTTATTTTCTAAGCTATTTACACAGCTTTAAAGTACTCAAATAACTTTTAGTATCTTTGTTATATTTCTTATGATCGTTTAACATTTCTGCATTTTTTGAAGCAGTGATTGTAAGGAATTATACTTTTTTAACGCCTTCTTTACTTCCTTCATGTCAGTTTCTAAAGCTCAGTTTTGATATTTGTCGTTTGTTTCATCCATTTAAATGATATGTGTGATAACGGCCCTACATTTGATTTGGCTCAAACAATTCCTAAACTTATAAAGTAGTTGATATCATTCGTTATCTCAAGGGAAAGAAATGCTTGAACGATTTTTGTATTCTTACTGTATTTGATGTGTTAGTCTACCCGCACGCATAGCGGATCATATGTAATAACATTGTCTACCTGATTCAGTATCTTGCAAATTATTATCATTCAACGTACAAAGTATCAAGTCCCCAAACACCTATGTACAACATCTTTGCAGCCGCATTGCTCATTATACAGGCTCTCCTAAATATACTTTCATCTTCAATTCTGAGTTCATATTCTGTTGATATTATCTCTGTCAAAAAATAATTTTTTGGTATGTTTGAAATGTATTAAGTTTTGAATTATTGTGTTATAGTAGATTCCCTTGGACAATTAGATGGCCAATCTATACCAGCTCAGTCTTTGGTACTCATTTTGTTCGAGGAATATATTTTAAACTAAATCTTCTCTTCAAAAGTATAATGTAAAATATTTCGAGTTTTTTGCAGCTTAGTAAGTTGTGCTAATTATTTTGTTAATTTCAAACGTCATTCATAAGTTTGTTTTATTCTCAAAATTGGCTAATTGTATTTAACTCATTGGATGATATATTAAGCATCCCTTAAAATGATTATTTGATTCGAAATGACCCAATTTTTTCAAGTTGCTTTCGACTTATTTATAGCGTAACATGGCGACACGGGATTTCATTTATTTGGTTAATGATCTTTACAAACAATCTTGAACCATATCCACGTCCTTGAATTGTTCGGTTCGTAATCATTCTCTTTATTCTACTTCTGATACTTCCAAGAAGTTTAGGAAGAAGTTTCTGATCAACTATACGAAGAAGTTAATATATTGAAGAACAAGTGACAAAGACTACATTTTAAAATTATAGACGTATTACGAAGAACCTACTGGATTTTCAGCTTTCTTGGATTGATAAGAGTAACAAAATCTTTTCATTTAACCATAGATAGCTAGTAAACCAGCGGGAGTTGTTTTAAGGAATGAATGGATTTGCAATGAACGCAGTACAAATTGGTGCTAGCATGAAGTAATTCTAGAAATTGCAATGTCCATATTCAAAGATAATAACATTATACACCAGACACAAATCCTCAACAAACAGTTTCAGAATCGTTAAAGCTGGAATACACGACAATTTAAATAAGGGAACATACTCATCAAAATTCAGATAACAATAGTTTAGAAAAGTCAGACTAAAGAAGTACATTATCATATATTGTTTCCTGAACAAGTAGATGGAATATTAAGAGGATGTACGACTGATTTTTGTGTTATGCATCATGACCACAGAAACAACATATTTTTTAAGGAACAAACTCAATTAGGAAATTAAATAATTTGTAACAGAGTTGAGAAATTCAAAGAAGACAATGGTTGGACATTTAACATAAGCAGAAAACAAATGTAGAAAATAAAATTGATAACATTTAGTCAAACATGACAGAAACGTTATCGTTTGGAGAAAGGTTAATATGAATGAAGAAAATAAAAGGGGTAACTATTTGCTATTGATATTATATCATGAATTATTGGCAAAATCGTACCAAATGTTTTGAAACGATTCACAGTACACTCAATGCTCCCTGATAAAGGCGAAGTTTATTGTGTTGGTAATACATTCTTAAGTGGTTAGGGCGTCAACCTCTGATGCGGGAGGTTGCTGGTACGAACTCTGGCAGAGGCAATCCAAAGAAGTATAAGAATGGTACTAGCATATGCCTAGCTTGCCGCTCATGATTAAGATGTCAATGTTATGACTAGTCTCGTTGGTTGTCTGGATAATGTGACATAATGCTACATGTCTGGGCATGATGTCCCAGTGCTCGATATCTCTTTAAACTATCAGAATGCTGCCACACTGCAGACGTCCTAGCTATACCAATCAAGCAATATTCAAGCTACATTAAAAATATAGATCTCTCTCTCTCTCTCTCTCTCTCTCTCTCTCTCTCTCTCTCTCTCTCTCTCTCTCTCTCTCTCTCACACACACACACACACACACACACACAACAAATTATATTGAAATAAATTTTTGCTGTACCAACATTTTAGACAACAATACAATTTCCATTATATCCATAAATAATATTGGATGTGTCAGCTCTGAAAGTACCTTAGTATTTGCTACTAATCATGGTCATAAAATATACAAGAGAAGGAAGCGAAACCACCAACGTACGTCAAATCAACGGGCAAATTATTTCCCCACGGCACAAAGTGAAAGTTGAACAGATACAAACACAATTGTGAATAAAAATTTTAAAAAGTATAGAATGTTTCGAATAAATTCTGGTAGCTTTGAATGTCATGATATCACAAATTGTCTTTGAATAACAAAATCTAAAGTATTAATCAATGGTTAAGGAGCGGTTTGTTTTGAATGATATATCAAATGTCAACAGTACAATTGTAAACGCTGATCAGAAATTTGATTCCTATAGACTGATATAAAACAGGAATAAAGTATTGATCGAATCTCTTTCCATATAAATTTTCACTTAACCTATGTCGTGAAAGAAAGCTAAAATAATATCGAAGCCCAACTATGGGAAGCCTGACTGAAAACTCTAAATGGTATGTAAGTATTTTAATATATTATTATATTATATTATTTTGGTTATAACTTACGGACCAGAGTTAAGCCCACGTTATAAATTAAATGTACATAACAAAATACATTTGCAAATCAAAAGCTCCGTATTGGTAAACTTTTAAGTGGCGCTGAGTAGTCATACTAAAATAATTGAACATGGTATGGATGTTCAAATTAAAATAGAGACATTAACAACGTTATATTCAAATAGAGATATTAACAACATTAGATTTAAAAAAAAAAAAAATAAAGCAAAGAATACAAAGCTACAATATTTACTTGCGAACTTGGAGATTTTGTTTTACAAGAGGTGCATTAGTCAATCATAAAAAAATAAATTTCATGCTGAATTTTAATTTTTAAAAAAAAACATTGTACAATCATAAATGGTGAAAATTTAACTTAACACAAAACTACTGAGATATGAAAGAAAAAAAAACTGAAGACGCTTTTGCTTCAATTTTCGACAAGAACATAAATAATCACAGTTAATAATCAAACTTAAACATGTATAGATAGAATGACTCATTCAAAGTTAAATTTTAAGCAGATGTTATTGACATTAGTTCGGATTTAGATTTGTTCCTTTTTTTCAAAAGAAATTGAACACTCTGTATGAAAATAATAAATAGCAAAAATAAAATAACATTTGATCGATTTAGTTCAATTCCTACAAGCGCTATCAATTGGAGTCGGGGCGAGAACATGACATTAAATTAAATACGGTAGCATTTTCTTAAATTCGTGCCTGCAAGCATAATGACAAAAATTGAACTTTAAAGTACGGTTAAAAATATGCTGCATATACTACAATCAAAATGTCGTCAGGAAATAAGTCATGTGTTACGTATATTTGATTTAAATTATTTATTTTTAAATGTCAGATCCAAATTTGTCATTTTGGGTTTAAAATTCATTAATTGGGGGATTATTTTAGAAAAATCTCTATGACCTATACTTTATCTGTAAACACAGGTTGACCTTGCTTCTTAACCTCATTATCTGACCTTGCTTCAGAGTGGTAAATAAGCCTTTAAAACGATTGGTTAATTTCAAGGACAACTTTTTATTTTTAGTTCTTGGGGGGTGAGAAATGGTTGATTTTCTTCTGGGACACTCTTTCGGTGACCTTCTGGAAAATCACGTGATCCCTTGTTTACGTAAAAACAGGTATTTAAATTATTGTTTGGGAGAGAACAATTCAGTAGAATATCTGGGCTTTAAATTAATAGTTGTGTTTTGAGTTATATTGGAAAATGTGTCAATTCGTTGGGGCAAGAGAAATTATTTTATTTATCTGGAAAAGAATATGTGCTCACAGATTTTCATTTATATTATTACTTAAAAACAAGAACTGACTAAATCACGTGACATCGTCGTCCATATTGGATTACATCGTCAAGATTCGAACCTGGAACTATTAAGACATTTATTTTTCATTACTCTTGCAATTCCATTAGTGGATTATTTTTGTGAATTTTATATTGGATTATTTTTGGACTTGATTCTCTAAAACCGTAAGTTTATTTATGTTCTCTTATAAAATCTTTTTACTTAATAAATTCATTGTTAAAGTTTTACAAGCTTGTTAGTTTTCACTCTTTCTGTGTTGCTGCTTATTCGAGCCTAAGCACGTAACACATGGCACAGATTGTGGTTTCGACAGAATACATTATCTAATGCTACTTTAAGATAGCAGCCGGGCAAAAAGATGAGATTCACACAGATTTTAAAAGAATGGGTCACGTGTGTTCACAAACCTGCGTTAATGTTGAAACTAAGAAACAGATTTTTTTATGCTGTAGTTTTTATAATGTGTGTAGATTGCAGAACTTTCAAAACATAAATAAAAGTTTGGATTAAAGTTCCAAAAATATACAAATCACATTAATTTAGAATTGATTTTAACACTTATATTTATGTCTATAAAATAGTAGACAATGTTGCAAAACCAATTAAGTGACAGAAAGAGAAATGTTTACGTAGGTATGCTAATTATCTTAGATCAAAAGAGTCATCATAGTAAAGGAAGATTGTAATTGTCAAAATGAAGTTTTCATCTAGATTAGTATAAATAATAGACGAAAACATAATACATACATTTGCTTGAAAATGGGTACACTATAAAACTAGCACCAACAAACTAAAATTTCATTTTATTTTGTATTGTGACATCGAAAGTGTCATGGAACCAATAAACAGTAGTAGAATAAAAAATAAAAAACATCATTTGCAAAATACAATCAGAAATTAAACTTTTCATTAAAACAATTCAGAAAGTCCACGCACCATAATTTTAAATCAGACTGTTTCAATAAATATTTCTGAGCATTTGAGAATAATTGAATAATCTGAAAAACTAAGAACAAGCGCCACTGGCAGCATTATTTTATTCTCTGGTGCAGCTAAGAAGCGTTATCATTCCACCTACATATATCACAGTTCTGAAATAGAGATTAAGGAACAAAATAAAAAAGACAAAGATACTACAACCACCAAGAAAACCTTCGTTGATCTTTATCGTTTTAGTCAAAGACAGCTATAAGTAAAAAAAAAAAATGAAAATCTTATATGACATAGACGGGTTTTTAATAATACCACCCACACACATATTTGATTATGTTCACCACAGAATATTAGATTGGTTGTTTTTACATATACTGTAAAAAGTGGCAGCATTATCATATATATTGGAACAGAGTATCAGTCCTTTGGTATAGATATCTATGTACGCCAAAGCAGTTTATTTGTTGTTGTTTTTTTTAATTATCACAATCTATTATAATTACATTATTGTCCGAATAAAAAACAAATATTTTGTATGTTTAGGTATATCTGATCATAAATATTGCACAGATGATGACAATAAAATATAAAAAAAACGTGCAGATTTTGGTTATTAGAATTAGGAATCACATTATGAAGTTCAATTAAATACACGAAGTAAGGTTTTGTAAGGATAGATTAAAGCTCCGTATGAAAGCTTTTTAAGTTTCTCTTGACTACATATTGCACATCAAAATATTCCTCCCGTAATAACAGGTTTTGGTTTATTTTAGGATTCTTTTTCCTGCATAGGAAATATTTTGTCTATAAAGAATGGGTAGTTAATTTTAGTATCCTTGGAACAATATTTAATTTAAACAAAATTAGAAAATAACTTAAATGTATCCGTAATGATGCTAAAATTTATATTGATCTTTTCCCGCTAAAATGTTCAGTATCTCATATCAAGTTAAAAGTTTTATTTAGTGTATTTTTCTTTAGCATTTTTAAAAGTTCAATTCATTGTTATGATCCATGTTCATTGTATCTGTAATAAAATTAATTTTCTTCATAAGACCATTGGTAAGGTCGGAGTTGCTTCGGTAATGCACACTCTTAAAATATCTGTTACACTTTTCAAAAAATCAGATTTTAAATTTGAAACCTTATGCAATTATTAAACTGTAATTAACATAAAGAAACAAATATAGTATCATCCCATGTTCGATATTGAATTGGGTATAATCTTCAAATAAACATAGACTTTGTGTTAACAATTTCGTTCGATTTATCTGCATGTGTATCTTTTGTTAACACAGGTAGATGCATCATTTTCGGCAGCATTTAACCTATGTAGCAACTCCTCTCTAACAAACATATGCACATCTAAACATACGGTCTGCTCGTCCTAAATTCGATTAGGTATCAACCCATCTTACTGTACAAAGAAGTAAATATTTTGAACATGTTTAATGTATGACCTGTTCCTTGAAAATTATTCCTACTGTGTACTACTTAATCTATGAAGTTTTATATTAATTGCCAGCACTAATAATTAGTTTCATTTGGTCATCGTTAAAACATTTTTTCGTTGTTTCTCTACCATCGATTTTTTGTATACCTTTATAATTAAAATATCCACCTTTAGTCCCTTTATCTTTTTTTTTTTTAAAACGATGTATCAATATCCATTAGAAACAATATTGTGAATCTTCTACTAATTGTAGGTCTAAAGTCACTACAAGTAAAGACTAATAGATTATTTTTGTACACGTATTGATTAGAAATATTCATATATGAAGTAGATAATCTTAACCTCTCAAATCATACAACCAAACACGTAACGTCCTAGTTGTCTTTATATGCTTTTGCTAGTTCATTGATAATATCAGCAGACATGTTTATGCAGTGGATTTCACTCTTAATTAATTTCTCATAGGATATAGAATGAAATCCAGGTCATGTGACACGATTAGATGCATCATTATCAGCAGCATATGACCTATGTAGCAACTCCTCTCTAACAGATGATACATTATCGTTCGTACATCTAAACATACGGCATGTTCGTCATAAATTTGATTATGTATCAACCCATCTTATTTAACGAAGAAGTTAATGTTTAGAACACGGCTGGAACTGTTTGATAAAACAGGTTTATGGACTGAACTTCTTGCATAGCTTTGTAATTAATTGATATGCATAGTTTATGGATATCTGGCAGTGAATTTCTGGGATTCGTTAAATAATACCTCATATTTTTTAATATTTTATAAAAACATTATTTTAATTGGGGATTTAAATGAGAAATACTATCTTGGTAAATCTCAGGGATATAATGACAGCGAACGGTTTAACAAATATAATAATTGACCATACTAGGATCAGTGACATTTCATTTACTTTACCTTATTCAAGTCTCTAACACAGATGACACGTGACGCTCGGGTTTGGTTCCTCTTGAAACATCTA
Organism: Unio pictorum; assembly: GCA_030141615.1. Classification (NCBI taxonomy): domain Eukaryota; kingdom Metazoa; phylum Mollusca; class Bivalvia; order Unionida; family Unionidae; genus Unio; species Unio pictorum. The sequence continues at coordinate 6,881,352 of JARLTB010000026.1, read as the reverse complement.
TAAGTGGCCATCGAGAATAATTTTTGATAATTGAAAATGTTTTTGTTTTTAAGCTACAAGAGCGGAGTCTCGTTCTGTAACAATCATAACTTTATGAAAGTAAATAAGATTACCTTAAAATAAAACTGCGAAACTATGATTCAAAGATGTTATAAGATTAATGAACCCGCTGTTAGATTTATCTGTTTGCTAACATATTTTGTTACAATACGTATCCCCTCAAAACTTGTAACTATAACTTCGAATGATAGATTTTGGTATGACGGTAAATTGGGCAGAATCACATAAAGCGAGATCATGTAAAGAGGAAAGCAGCAAAAAGTAATAATTCCTAATTATTGTCACGCTTTAAAAAGCTTGAAAATAAGATACACAACCAAACAAAATTTGGAAAATAAACATTTCATTCAAAATTTCATCACATTGAAAACATATGATACAACCCCAAGGAATATTTGTATCATGTCACTTAATTAAACAAAAGAAAACAAATACAATACCATTACTCGAGTTTGCAACAGACAATGGATATAGTAAGAGCATTTACTGTTTTGGAAAAGAAGAATGTTAAAACATGCATTTATTATCAACTTTTTTCACTGAAAAATCTAAAATATAGTTATATTTAAAACATTTGGTCTTGATTATTTTATGTTCACTTATAAACACACCGGACAAACCTACTTTTTCATTTGAATTACATACTTTAATGTTTCCTGATCGAACAATGTTACGTGATTACACTCTAATAAATAGTAACACATAAGAAGTGAAAACAATAAGATTTGTAAAATGTAACATATAATTTATTTCCCTGGAAAAATATAGTAAAAATGGAAATAGAACTTACAGTTTTTAGAACCAAATCCAAAAATATTCCAAGAATAATACACAACTTAACTTACAAATGTACAATTAATGAAATGTCTAATAAATTATGTTTTGTCCTTGTTTCAATGCATAAACACAATATTTAACACTCTGGTGTTGGAAATCCGAATAAAAGCTTGATAAACTATCTTTGACTAAGAATTATGTATGAGCATATCAAATATTTCCGGAGATACGAATTGATCCTTTAATATCAAAGTGACCTGAAGAAAGGTTAACATGGATTAAAAAACTGGCTTCAAGAAAAGAAAATGACTTAACGTCAAGTGTAAAGTCCAAAACTAAGAATATTTCATTAAAACAAAGATTATATCGTATTCTAATATGCAGTTTCGAAAATATCTACAAATTGCGAAATCACGAAGGGGTGGGGGACAATGAGTCACGTGATCGTATATATCACGTGACTACTAAGATGACCCTGACGAGAACCAACCTTTTTACTTAAGAATAAAAGTTGTTTGCTTCTGATTCGCTAGTCACATCTTCACCGGCAACAGCCAATCATTTTAAAATTAAAATAAACCTTTTACGTGGTTTCCACAAACCTTGAGTAAAGGTCAGGATCCAGGTCAACATTACTTGTTTACCAAAGAATATTTCAGGCCAACTGATTTTCTGGAAACAAAACATAATCTCTAGTGAATAAATTTACATTACGACTTCATGTAATGAAAAATAAAAAAGAATTTAAAACTGACAAACAAACAATTAAGTGTATATTAATTCAGATATATGTAATAATAGCCAATCCTTAAGTAGCGGCTAGTGTTCCTGTTGCTTTGAAGCCAGATAGCGAACAAAAAGCAACAACTACCAGATCTCATTTTTGGATCTAGAAAAAAATATATGACCCATTTTCGCCAACTAAATCAGCATGGTCTGTTATTTTGCGAAAAGCTCAGTATACATTCAAGGTTTAGTTTATTATCTAATTTATCTGCTTCTATGCCTAATTTAACCTTTTATGATTTCATCAATTAACGTATCCATTGCATTACATTTTGTCCTAAATTCTGTGTTTATTTCAGTCTTAAAAATGTTTCTTTATTTATGATTTCAGTGGGTTTATTATTTACTTAATGCTAAAGACTTTTTATCAGTCCTACTAGTGATTTATATTTAGTGTCATGATCTGCTATGAAGACATATGTTTGAGTTGTAACCTTTCGCTTCATATCATTTAAAACTGTTGTTAATTGCTTTGTCCATGTTATCTAATTCGTCATTGTTTTATAGTTTCTAAATGCTTTCATTAAAGCTCTCTTGATCAATGGATTCCTTTTGATATGTTCTTAATTGTTTAATTGTAGCAGTGTCTCATCTTTAAGAGATACTAAGGTTATATCTTTCAGTGCTTAATCTTGTCAACTAAGTCATTAATTGATAAATCGTAGGCAGTTCTTATAAATCTGATTATAGTTTCACTCACATGTAGTTTTGAGGTGTTCTCATGTATCTGTCTTGAAATAACTTTTAAATGATTATCTTTTGATAATACGACAAAGTAGTAGCGTTAGATGTCTGTTTATCGTCCAACTTTAAAACACCAGCGTTAAAATCATCCGTTTACTGATGATACATTACTTTGTCTTGACGTCTAATGATGATACATTACTTTATCTTGAAGTCTACTGATGATATATTACATTGTATTGATGGTTCCGTCTCCGTCTACTGATGATACTTTACATTGTCTTGACGTATACTGGTGATATTTTACATTGTCTTGACGTATACTGATGATACTTTACATTGTCTTGACGTATACTGATGATACTTTATATTGTCTTGACGTATACTGATGATGCTTTACATTGTCTTGACGTATACTGATGATACTTTATATTGTCTTGACGTATACCGATGATATTTTAAAGATAACTAATACCAAAGGAAGTGAAGAAAAAGATCAGGCTGAGAATTAACTATTATGGAAATCGCATTTGAAAACTTTTTTTTATAAATGTCGTTTTCATAAATTCTGCCCAATTATTTCGCGGTTCAGAAGAGTGTTGTTTGTAATTCTAGTGCAGACAAATATGGTGGTTTTACAAACTAGGTATTAGAAGAGTTTGAACATAGATAATTGTACAAAAATTTGTCATACTATTTTATTTACTCTCTAGTCACACCTTTCAATGTCCAAATAATGAATGAAGTTTATGTATATGTGTATGTATATACACATCAATGATCTTGATACGTGGGTGCGAGAAACTTAAATTTAAATGGCTGACATTCAAACAATCAATAGTTGAAGATAGTGTACTTTTCACCTTTCATAACCTTGTGGTTTGTACTGTATCCTATACCTTTCTGTGTAAGATTCACTTATATTTTTCCCTTATATTTTCTTTCCCTCTTCTAAACTTTGTTTTAGCTTTTCCATGAATTCTTTATATACGTCATATATAAATATTTGTGAATTATTTAATTATCTGTGTTTTTACTTTTAATAGTCGAGTTTATTTATAGAAGAGTTTGTTGGATCCTAGCTAGTATCCAATATGTCTTGCAACAAATCCAAATAAAGTTGCACGAAACTCAACAAACTACAGTAACAGTACGTCTTGATGCTATTCGTCCAATTCTGAAATTTATTGCTGCAATATCCCCAACACCTAATAATGTTGCCATCCTAATCTCCACTCATTCTTTAAATGTTGTTGTATGACTTTTAATTATGTTGACCTTTATCAACTATGAATTAATTGTGTCTGTAGGTGGTAACATAAAATACACCGATGAGACGAGTTACGTAGTCAGTTACATTTACGAACGAAACCAATACCCTTGACTTAGTGTTAAGTGCTTGCAAAAAATATGGACCTTAAAAGATTTATCAGGCTTTTGGCTAGCTTTTCTCACTACTTCCGTGTTGCTTATATTTGCTTTTTTACTTGAAATATACATAGGTGTTGTCCTTGGTACTTATTATCTTCGGGTCCATTAGCACTCATTTATTTACTTCTTGAATTATATTGTCTTGTACTAATTCTTGTGATATTAAATAACATTTTGTAAATTGACCTAATGCAATAAGAAATAAAATCAAACTTCATAATTGTTTAGTATGCATGTTGGCTTAAGAATTTTTCATCTAGGTATTTGCAGATTTGAACAAAATAAAAACCTACATTCAGATCGTCTGTGAAGGAGTATTTGAACAACTGGAATACTAAACTTAAAACCAAGTAAATAAGTATATGAATCAAAGATACTACAATAATGAGAACACTAATATATCACACTTAGGAAGATTTAGAAACTTAAATGCGATGAAACAAAACATTAAATATGATGCTAGTTATATACTTGGTTATTCATTAATTGATTCCATATGAGATGGACAAGTTGAATAAAGCCTAAAGATAGTAATGAAACCGATCTAGATACAGAATTTTGTTCTTCTTTTGATCTTTTAAAATCCAGAACAACAAAACAATATATTCACTTTTAAATGCTAGATACGTGAGAGTTATTGAAAACAGGTATAAAATGATAAAATATCACCGGTCAAAGAAGATAATAAATAAAACAAATGCTTTCAAAACTGCTAACATTATTCTGATAATTTGTTTTTATTGCGATACAGATATTTGTTTTGCAATGTTCGCATATAATGTGTTTCAAAAATGTGATCTTCTATGATAACCTATTTTCTCTCAACATGGTTTTGGAATAACCTTAGCACATTCCATGAATAGTTAAAAGTTGGAGGCAGAGGAACAAGAGATGTTAGTGATGATAAAGGAAATACAGGTACATTCGTTTACAAAGTAAAAAGAAGAATGGGAAATGTTGCCAACTATATCGTTAAGTAGCGAGATAATTACCCGGTATCATCGACAATGGATATTTTATTAGCCCTTAGTTCCTTCATAAATAGCTGGTAAAGTCTATTTGCTAAATCTTGTACTAATTAGCTTATTCTTTGCAGTTTTGCTACAATTTTGAGTTTTGGTAACAAAAATGATCAAAAGAAAACGAAAGAGCAGCGCATGGATCTATTGTCATAATTTTTGAAATCCTCATTTCTTTCCTTCGTTATCACACATAAATCATGAGCTACGGGTTCTGATTACAAGACTTTTCCTATTTATGTTATTGTTATTAGTATATACTTGCATTCTATTTCATATCATAGTTTGTCTGGTGACTGGTTTCTACATATTCATGTCCACTGCTGAAATTTGTTGTTTGACGTCAGTATTTTGTACAGTTCTTTAGTCCTTGACTAAATTTACTGATGACTTTTGTAAAGTACTATTGTAACCTACTTTTTATAACCATGGCATTTGGTACAAACAAATGCCATCACAACAAAGATTCTGGTTTATTCTATTTTTAAACGTGAGATATATTTTTGAAATCTTAAGGTAATGTTTTCTTCCGAGCCATATCATTCTTCACCCAAAATTATATTTTTAATTAACGTTTCTTATAGTATCATGCATTTAGGAAAAAAAATAGTACAATAAAGGTTATACTTTGTACTTGATCACCTAAAATACATATTACATAAGGCATTTTGTTTTGAATTTGTCTACATATTCGTACTCCATAGGTATAATTGAGTAATCCGTCTTGTTTGTTCAAAAGTCGTTAACAGTGAATGTTTTTTGTCAAATGATTCTTATATTCGCTGTTTAACTGTTCCAGCTACGTAATTATATTTACGTTAGAAGGTATTTAACAAATTAGTTCGTATTGGCTTCTTCAATCTTTCGTACAAAGGTGTACTTTTCAGAGCCATTTCCATCAGATATTTATTTATCCAATAGTTATTGGAAACATTTTAAACACATTTGCGGATTGTAAGGTAAATGTTTTATATAAGATTGGTTAAATTAAAAGATGGTTCATGAGGTAATTGTATTTTATATTGTGACACTAATTATATGAAAGTAGACATGAAACTACGTGTTACTTTTACTCAAACCTTTATCTTGTAAATGACCATTAGATATACGTGATGCATTTACCGCGCATACTGCATAGATTTATCGATTTCCCCATAATTTTATCCTATTTTTCCAAAATTATAATATATTTTTCCAGACTTTTAATATGTTTCTCAAGAAGTTTAATATATTTTTCCAAAATTTTAATATATTTCTCCAGAATTTTATTATATTTTTCCAGACTATTTTTTTCACGTGCTTTATAACCCTTCATTATATTGTTATTGCTATTTTTCAAGCGTATTTATAAATATATGTATTGGTCGGTATGTAAATTAGTGTATTTTCTTTGTGTTATGTTTTCATGTGGATAAACGCATTTATTTTATTAACTTGTATGACTTTATTTTCATAATTTAATGCGTTAAATTGAATTACTCTTCAAGGTAAGTTGGACTGATTATGATTATTAATGCTTTGTTCTTGCTTTTTCTTTAATCTTATGATCATTGGTTATTTATCTATAGTTCTAAATTTGATTTCATTTTGTAAATGTTACTATTTAGAAATATAAATTATGGGAGGTAGGAATATGTAATTAAAATATCTATACTAATAGATAATTTTTTATTCTTTCTTATATATCAATGTAGTGAACTTAACTTTAAATTAAAGAGTGCGACCAGGAATCGGTATTACACTCATTGCTCGTAACGTTGGACATATGATAGGACTTAATCATTTGTAATAATTGTCACAAATTAAGTTATACAATTTTGTACTCGTCTATATTTCATTTATCTCAGTTGTGTAAATGTTTTAATTCATTTGGTGGTCTGCGCGAGGATGGATTTCCTTCCTTGGGGTGTTATAGTTGTGGGTGTTTTGTATTATAAAAAATTTAACAATATTGTTTGTGGCATTTTGTTCACGTTTAATTTTTTTTTTGGGTAATTCGCTGGTTGATGGTAGGATGCTGATTTTTGAAAACCTAAACAGAAATAATGTTTTATTTTTGAGATGGTATAATTTAGTCTATAATTCATGTGTTACTCGTGAAAGAGCCCAATTCGTTCTAAATGCCAGGCGCTGCTTGAAAAGATAACTTCCGATTCCCAGTGACAGTTTATAGTGTTCTATCTAGACCGACATAAATATAGCGTGTAGATGCCAATTATGTAACGTAGATAGTCACCTGACACAATAAATCATGTGCAGATGGGTTAACGAGATCATTTCAAATACTGTTGTCGAACCTTCTCAACCTAACCATGAATAATTATATCTGACGTTAGTAGTATTCTCAAAATAGTACTACTGTTTCGCTCTGTACGATGTTTTGTGCAATACTCTTGCCATAATCTTCACAAAAGGATCTGGTCTAATAGAGAAAGGTAATAACTTGCTCATCATTCATTTCGATCTACACCAGTCTTTCTATTCGGCCTTGGGGTGTCATTATATTTCTAGTATCGGATAAAATGCTTGTTCCAATTTGTTTACTTTAGAAGAAGCATTCTCCCAGAATAACCAGGGTATAATGAGGAATATATTTAGTTAAATATATCATTCAGTCAAGTGTATGGAACCAATCTATCGAGGTTGACTCGAGGATGTAAAGAGCTACACTTGCTTTCTTATCCTGTTTATATTCTTCTTCTTCTTCTTCTTCTTCTTCTTCTTCTTCTTCTTCTTCTTCTTCTTCATTATTATTATTATTATTATTATTATTATTATTATTATTATTATTATTATTAATGCAAATCATAAAAAGGATACACCATCCAAGACACTTTTAGAAACATGTAAAATGAGCAAAAACCAGAAAACATTTAGTTTAGGGAAGGGAGACTTTTTCTCGAACAATTTCTTCTTACTGAGACAAATGACCACTGATACGGAACAATTAAAAGGACTTTTAAGATTAAAATGAGGCAGAATTTCACTGAAAATGAAACCATATATACTTAGATATATTGCCAAGCCATATTTATGTGCATACTAATTAGCATGACAGACAGGTCTATATAGAATTGAAAAGAAACATTTTATATAGGGTGCAAATAGGCGTACTGATCGTCTGGAATATAGCAACATACACAACAAAGTCTAAAAATGGAACACAAATAATGAAACAAACTGGTTTAAAAGTGGAGTATGTGATTAAATTGGAAAATAGACCCACAAAATACTACTTGTAAATGTGTAATAACTGTAAAGGGTCTCAAACATTACGCTAAATATTTGATTGGAAAATAGTGCTATAACAAAGGTGAAATATTTCACTCTGAATTGTTGATTTACAAAACTTACATAATAAACGCTGAAACATTTGCTTGATACAAAAATACGGAGAGAAAAAAATACGGAGAGAAAAAAACAGAAATTAAAAAGGGAATTCAACATTTACTAATTCATCTTATTCGAAAATATAATTAAACATAATTTTTGATACAAATTGGAAATGGTGTTATTGCAAGAACTGCTATGCACTCATTTATAACGCTTTTAACTAGATATAGATTTGGGGCAAGATTAATAATTTACCGGTTAATTAATATAATTTTAGAGAAGTTCAGGGTTGCTTATGGAAGATAATAAGTGGCAAAATATCACAGTGAAATAAAACGAGATATAAATGTATTTATGTTGTACACAGTGGAGTGGAATTATATTCATATAAACATAATGAAAACAAATGAAATCGAAAATAAAGTTTAAAATGCGTTTCATATACTTGATAGTGTTTGGCCAGGATGCAAACAACGTGTTGTTGTATTAAAGTAAATTATTAATGCTACATATTCACATGTTTAGAGCATTAAAAAGAAATTCATTCACACACGAGATAAAACATAGCAAACAGTCATTAATGTAAAAGCAGAGACAATGAATTTTTATGCAATATCATGTTATATAAACCAGCTAAGAGGTCATCCATAGAGGCCACACAAATATATCTTCATAATTTAAATTTGACTTAAATAATAGTCCAAAATATAAAGAAAACAAATTTAATTTTATATCTTCAAACTGCAGACATATTTGTAAGATTGAATAAAAGGCAGAATAATAGACAGTCACGTATGTTACCTAACTATATTGATGCAAACAAAAACGACAGTTATTATTATTTTTCCAATACTTTTAAAAAAAAAATATATCACCTCAAGTCAACAGACCCTCGAAAAATTCCTCTGCAGAATGTGTTAGATTTATTTTTATCCGGAATACAAATTATCAAATGGCAAACACAAGAGAAATGACGGCAGAAATAGCTTCTTTCTTCTTAAAATGAAAATAACTTAAACACCAATAAAAAGTTCCTTTCTTTATATATTGCGATTTTTTTTGTTGGTGGTGGGGGGGGGGCAGATTCAAATATAAATACATAAAAACTGCAAAACATAAGCAACCAGGATTTCCCTTTATCATAAATCGTTGCACGAAGAAATGCAGAGCTAACAAGGTCCACGCAGGAAGAAAAACGATTTAAGCATATAGTTTATTAGGGGGTAGGCGGTATAAGTAAACCCTACGACAGTTTTCAATTTATTTAAGAACCTATTTAAAAAGGTATAATTCCAATTTTGATGAATTGACCACGTTTTCTCCTTTTATGGAATGTAAACAGTCACGGGATCGTGATACTATTCTGATTTTTTTTCCACATCGATAATTATGCGATCTACTTTTGGTTCCCTATTATCATAAAATTTAATGTGATGTTTTATCTATATCAATGAATTACATCCTAATAATAGCAACAACAAGCCCAGTCCACTCACTCGTGTGATTTCCGATAAGACTTTCCAAAACACAGATTAATATCGACCATTAGAAACTAACACGGTATAATTGCACAGACATTTCTGCACCCCAATACTCACCCCTTTTGCCAAATAAAGCTTTATGAAGGCTTTAGAAGTCAAACTTCGTTAATTATTGCATACCACCTCCGCAACACGTTCCAGCAGCTGTTATTAAAGGCCAGGGTCAATTGTTAAGCAAGGGTTCTCACTAAAACTGAACACGATTTTGCTTTTGAAAGATCGAAATACGTGAAAAGTAACAACAACTAATGTTATAACACCATGTGCTACTCACGAGCGTGTTTCTGGAGAAAAAGGAATAGCCTGGTTTAGACATCATCAACCCCATTTTTAAAATATTAAAATAATGATTATAAGAATGTATGACTGGCATGACCCGCTATAACACTCTGCCCTATAGTCCTTTGTAAACGACGACTCTTGGCTAGGGAAGATCTGAATATATGGGTAATGAACGAAAACTTTTAATCTATACAAAGCTGAATGTTTTGCCCATGAAATCTGCTAATCAGATGACAGAAAGGAAGTAAATTGGAATTATTAGAATTACATTATCATCATCAAACACCACCACAACAATAGTTGGTTAACTTGTTTCCGCAATACATATATTATAAATGGAACAATAATGATCGTGTTTCTCAGTAGCCTTGTTATGCAGCATTAATTTTAGTTATTTTATTTTATTTGTTTTTACTTTCATCCTAGTGCTGCTTTTTCTATTTATTGACAAACATTAATGCGTTGAAGAAATATAAAGATAGCAGTATTAGTAACAAACTAGGTAACAGATAAATTGCAAGCCAACAACTTAACAAACAATTTAAACATCACTTTAGTTACAAACGTTACAATTGAAAATGTGAGAGGAACTTGCAGTATTATGAAGTGAACCCAAATTAGTTCTTATAAATCTCTATGAAAGTCCTAAATGAATGAAAAGTTTTCTTTTTATATTATAAATTTCAAAATCGGAAATATACAGGTTCTTTAAAAACCGTGACATTGTCCAGATGGTGTTGTCCAGAATGTCTACATATAATGTATAACCGATCCAGAATATTATTGTTATAATCAAAATAATGAGGACTTTTATTTATTGAAAAGTCAAAACAAATGTTTTCCTCTCAAAAAATATCTAAGTACAACAGGAAAAATCTGCAGACTTACAACAGGAAGACAGTGAGAATGACTCCAAAGTCGCAATGAAACTTATTTCTTAATTCTCTCCTTTTATTGTCAACGTATATTGCGATTGAATTTCACAATAGACTACGCATGACAGAATACACAGATGATTACTTTGATATTTAATCCAATCTCCAGATACACACATTTCGTATGTTTTCTTAATTTGTTTTGCAGCCGTTTAATACAACTCTTTGTCTGTTTAATAAATGTTACCATTTATTTCCTTCCATGTTCTATTTGCTCTACCACTTTTTAATTTATGCTTGTATTTTGCTTCTTCTGCTGTAAATTTGGTGGTTAAATGTCATCTGGAAGAAAAGGTTAAGCTTTAATAAAACTGCATCACTCTGAGTTTATATGACTTTGGTGTAGAATGTGAAGATGTACAGAGTAAGCATAAAGAATACGTGTGGAATTATAAATCTGCAGTGATGGAGCAGATATCCGACAACTTTTCAAGGTTGCACGCAGAAGCCGCACAATATATTAATGACCTAAGACAAAAGTATCTCTACGCCGCCATCCGTCGTCTAGTTCTGTCCCCCTCTCTTACGATTCAATTCCAATTCGTGATACGAGAACTAAGTTAGGGTCCAATCAACGTACTTATATACAAATGTACGTAGGATAAAATGGCTCAGCGGTCTAAACAGCCTCATGGCAGAGATATATTCTGTGTTTTACACTCTGACCACAATTGCCCAGAACAATGAAAATTAGTGTACCCATTTGTAATTTTGATGCGCTGTTGAACGCTGTATTCGTCACATGACAAATCCATACAGTCTCATGACAAAGGTAATTCAGGCGACTCCAACTAAATAAGATCCTTCCATTGTCAAGTCAGTTGTTGTATAATCACCTTGTCAAATATATTTCTCAGTTCTGCTAATCAAAACATTTTCTTTAGCAGTATGGTAGCAAATAAATTTACACATTATGTAGATAGCGTTTCAACTGTTCCCCATTTTCAGGTAATCCAAAACATAAAGAGATAGAGAGAATTTATAACGACGAATATAGTGTTATATATGATTTCCTAATAATCCTAGATCCAGAATGAAGCTGCTTACAGAGAGTATTCTGCAATTTGATGATCATGAATGGCTGGGAAGAGTAATACAAATGTGAAAGTTGAATCTCTGAGAGATATCAAAACTGAGAAATACTATTGTATGTTCTTATGCATACTTTAGACATGCTGAAATACAGACGTGCAATCAACACACATAAAGAATTGAACTATCGAAATCAAATGCTGATATTCAAATATATGAGGTGAAAATACATACAGAAGAATAAGCAAACAAGCTGGCTTCGTGTTAGTACTTCTTTTCTCTCTCCTCTCTTTCTCTCACACCATCCAAGTCAATCTGTCTCTCTTTGTCTTACACACACATTAAACAATGAATTCTTACCAATATATTACCATTTACAAAACCTTAAATCAGTGACATTGCTTAAATACAGAAATAATTGAACTTATATCAGAACCAAATAGTTATTACTAAGGCCTAACATGAGATTAACTATCTCAGGCCTAACACAAGATTAAGTATAAATTGCTACTCTTATTGGTTCACACAAGAAACTTAAGAACTAAATATCAGTTGTATACATGTTCCTACCTAATCTGTCATTGACATTTGTCTTATTTTAGCAACTCTATATGTTTTCATATACTAGAATGTTAATATGCTATTTACTTTTATATTTTCTTTTTTTCAGCAAATATTGACAGTGAAATTCGACACCCATCTCTTCTGAGTACATAATTCACATTTTATTTGAGAGAAGTTTCCAAATTTTGCTACATTTTGAGGGGAAGCCTAATAATCCATGAGCTTACAAATTTAAGATTTTTTAAATATGTTCTGCGGAGCTATCTTTCAGTTAATCAAAAGAGAGGAATGACTGAGAGTAAACTTATATATTTAGTCCTAATGCGCTCAAAATATGTTTGAAAAAGGAATGCCATTTAAAATTGATAATTACACATTTATTGGAGACACAATTATACAATTACTATTTTTGGAAATACACAGCGACACGGCCAATAATGGTAGGAGCGCAGATGGAGATAATTCAGTGTTTCTATATGTTGCTAATATCGGTATAATTTTGCATACACGATGTTACTCTTCTGAAAGGTGAACGGTTTTATGCAGCAAAATATAAACGTGTAACTGATTTGATTCTTTGCCCCATAAACGATTTTGTGAAGCGAACTCTTCTAGCGTAAACTGTTAGCTACAAAGTGATACGCCTAGCAAAGAGCTACCCGAATTTCACTGTCTGTAAATCAATTACCTCTTATAGATTTCTAACTGCATGGTTCCGTGTCTGTGCGGGGAGTTCCAAGAAATTTTGCATTTCAATCAGTATGGTCGCTTTGCAGCAAAACGTTCTAAATAAAAACGTATTCGCAGATGTAACCCAAACAAAATTATTTTATCAGGCCGCCATTCCTAAGGGCCACTATTGGTATGTTTCTAACAAACATTCTGATTAGTGTCTCAATAACAGTTGACGTAGTTGCAAGCTGTTTAACAGCGCCATGATTCGTATGGATTGCCAATGCCTTGTACTTATCTTCTTTCTAGAAAAGGCTCATAAGGAATAAATAAAAATTATACATGTCATGTACATGTAGTTTTATTTTTGGTTCATTAAGGATACTTATCTAGATTCGTCTAAAAAATGCACTGTCTATATATTGGCGGTTTCTTCTAATATGTTATGGCATTACCACTTAGTCCAGATCCACATCTGTAATCCACTTCCAATTGTCGCATTTGCAATTAATGAATCGGTCATCGTAAGATCATTGATTATTTTACTGACAAGGGCTGGTATTGTTGTTGTCAATGGAAGTGTTATTGGCTTTGGTTTTATTCAAGGTGCTGAATTAACTAATCGTCGTTGTCATTATCGAATCGATTGAACCGCTTCTGATCAACACACACTTGCAGTACACGTCCATGTACAACTGTTACTATCGTTCAATATTAGGTCAGTCTAAAATCTACAGTTGTTTGTCAGGGGTTCCAATAGGAGATCGACTTTGGGCTTGTCCGGGTCCACACAAATCAGACGATCAGACGATTGCAGCATGAAATATGCCTAGGTTTCATTGGAGTAATCGACAGCAGATCAACGATTTCCAGTTTGTGAAAACCCAAAACAATATGTAACCAAGGAGACTACGTTTGTGGAAGCTCCGATGTCCTGATACTTATGTCCTCACAGGTTAAATTCAATCTGAATTGTGAGCTAGTTGTTACAATGTATGCCGCGATATGGTATCCTATCTGTATGATTCGATTGCCCACAGAGGTTTCATTAATATATTATAGACAAAAGAAAATTGCTCTTTCGACGACCTTGTAAAGTCAGCTTCTTACAGTGCAGATTGGAGTTTGGGCTCGTATTTGACCATGTATGAAAGTTTGATACTCGTTGCCGTTCACAAATGAAATTATACACGAAACTAACTGGGACGCCATGGAGTCGTTGCTGGCCTGAAGTAAGACTGGATATAAAAGATGATTCTTGCAACGGCCGAAACCCAGAGAAAAAAATATAACTGACATCCATGCTACATGTAACTGACATAACCTTGTATACAAAGCATCAAGTGCTATTCCAGAGCGTCAGAATGTTTTCTCTGTATGAGAATATTGATAGTCACTATATTATATATGTAAGAGACCTTCACAATTATCATGACCACGACTGTTACAAGTTTACCCGGGAATAATGTTCCATGGATACGTTGCTGCTTTGTTAAACAAAACGTAAGGTGCTTGTTCGTCTTAAATATGCTGACATACATCATGATCAAGCCATGGTAGACTGGTTCACCGTACACTTGAATAATCATTCGGACAATAGGACTCGCATGAATTTTTTATGAAATATACACGACTGGGTAATGAGGTTTCCATCAGTCGTTAATACATATCAATTATTCATTGAACAACGAAATCACACAAACCAGTTTCACAATCACCCAAGTTAGACTCACTCGTAGACAATTTGATTTGATATGTGTATGAACAGAGGAGATAGAAAGAAGACAACGTCGTATTACTGACCTAACAAGGTTCATAGATTGGCTCACAATGTCGGACATGGATTGATTTTGCAAGACAACCAAGACGTTACCATCTGGCACTCCTGCGAACAAAAGAAAAAGCCATCCAATATAACACTTATGCAAGAGGAATTGAAAGGTGTTCACAGGGATACGGATCTACCAACAA
Organism: Unio pictorum; assembly: GCA_030141615.1. Classification (NCBI taxonomy): domain Eukaryota; kingdom Metazoa; phylum Mollusca; class Bivalvia; order Unionida; family Unionidae; genus Unio; species Unio pictorum. The sequence continues at coordinate 6,866,265 of JARLTB010000026.1, read as the reverse complement.
AGTGATTCGAAACTGTAAATTGGTTTACAATAAAGTGGAGTAGTTCGTGATATCGTCAGGAAATATCCATCTCTCGGTGTCAAGTACCTTGTTGCACATATACACACCTATATGATGATTATTTGACCTAGTAATATTTGATAAATATTAGAATTGCTCGCGAAGATATTGCATGTGCATGTCGTGCCGAAGATCCCGGGGAACTACTTTAATATTCTTGTCTGAACAAATCACATTAGAGTTCATGTGCGGCACAGTCCAAAATATAATTCAATAGGCTTACCCGAACATTCGTCCTAGAACTTCCCAACAAAAACATATTTTCTTGGAATTATTAAACAGCGAATAATATTTTGGATAACCACTTTTGTCAGATTCATCTCCCAAATATGGTTCAGCCTTGCATGCGTACATGTTATTAGGTTTGATAAAAATCAATCATGAGTCTGTATCCGTTTACATCATATTCATGTTATCGCCATAATGGGGCATAATCTTGTCATAACATAATTCGTACATAACGAGCTATGGTAAGTCCAAAACAGATGCATCAACATAACATATATTGGCGTTATCTGTGTCAGTATCAATTGTTTACATTGTAAACAGAAATCAGTCTGCCGTCAAATTCTTACGTGACATTTTTGATTGGTTAATAACAAACCGGCTAAGTATATCTTGCTCTCTGACCCAGACATAGTCAACTCGGATACACTTGCAGAGGTTCACCGTTTTTATTCGAAGACAACATCGTTTAAGAGCTAAAACAAGGTTTTTAAACATTTTTAGTTACCAAAGTGTGCCGATCTGTGATCGTCTTGATGTATGTAGATTTCTGGAGCTCTGGCGACAAGCAGTCCCAGGCATGAATACAACTGGAGGTTTCTCACATGTACAACATACATGTAAATATGTTATGTACATCAGGGCCGGCGATTCCGCTAGGCGAACTAGGCAATCGCCTAGGGCGCTGGGCTAAGGGGCAAATCATGATGGGCGGGTGCGGCAGGGCGTGAGTGGGAAGGGGGGCGCCAGATATCTGATCTCGCTTAGGGCACCAAAATGTCTTGCACCGGCACTGATGTACATAACGTTGGAACCAGAGTGGTGAATCTATATAGAGGATAGCCATGATTTGGTGTTGATACGGAAACATGCATGACTTTGTCATTGCTTTAGCCGCCAGTGGGTAGTCGTTGTGATGGTGGTGAATGTTTTCTGAATACTCAACCTCCAAGAAGTATCTTGTTTTGCTATTGATATCATACGCTCGTACATATTTATCCACTTCTATGTGTTTGGACTCCACCTATTCAAACCCTACAATATGGTCTGCATCATAACCTATCTTTAATGATTGCTGCAGCTTAGTAAATTAAGTAACTTTAAGGGGACGTAGGATCGAATCCATCCACCCTTAAGTTGTTGGCATGCTCTTATGAGTGGCTCGCCTTTGAAATCCCATCAAGAATCTTTCGACAAAGAAATGCTGATCTGTCAACAACTAAAATTAAATTTTAAGAAAGATGTGCTGATTAAGTTCTAAATCGAGCATAACTGTATCACGAAGGATCTCAAAAGACACGCGAACATCATCACGTCTGCATGCAGATTTAGATCGTGCTAGTCAGCCATGTTTATGAAACTAAATGCAGCCCATATATGGACTGCATGTATTTTGTCTGTGACACCTAGATATTGAGGTGTCATTGTTGAAAATAAAACACGTTCTCACAGTAGATATTAAGTTTCTTTCCATTTATCGAAATATTCCATTGTAACACCTTTATTTTGTAGTAAGGCGAACCACACTTTCATTACTGTCAGGATCAAACGTGTAACAACCCCCTTAATTTAACACTTTGTTAAAGCAGTATAGTTGAATAATCATATAACGATCATTACAGTTTGCAGATATGTTGCTAACGAGTTGTCCATGAAGTAGCTTGGAAACCGCAGCGAATTTGTAAACTGCCGGATCCTTGGTGTCATATATTATTATATGATATAACCCTTAGTGGTGCCTCTTGCGAATGTGTGCAATATTACGTGTCTATCATACCGACGCAGGTTATGAAGCACTACAGAAATTCGTGTTTCGTTTGGATACATTCGCAGCTGTAGATTGCATCGCTATTATGTACGTCTTCTCTATGCGTGCAACTGATGTGACAGTGATCATTAACTTTCTCAACATTAGAGCTAACAGATCCGCCGCAGATGCAACATTGGGCGTCTATCAAAAACTTGTGAATATCATCATTAGTTATTATCACATATGCCGACAAGCCAAACTGTTGCCTGATGTATTTCACGGTAGCCTTGATCAATTATATATATATATATATATTTCCTCTGGGTTTTGGGCGCTAATGGCCTGAACACGGTATACTACCGGTCCGCGCAAGTTGTCATTTATATAAAATATTTCTAAATAATTCTCTTTGATATTTGATTAAATGTACAAGAAAACAATTTGTACGATATATATGATTTACAAATAAAGACACAATCAGTATAAAATATTCTCACAGGTCAACACTTTTTAAAGTGATGGGATATAGATAGAACGCGTTGACCTAAATCGGTTTTCAAAATATATAGCTCTCATCGTGATACTACGGTATACCATAATGGCTACAATCTTAAATTTTCTAATTTTGAAAGTAAAAACAAGTCTATCACAAAATGTAATAGATTTTAATTTTATAATGATGGTTGTAAGACACATAGTTGTCTTTCTATACAAGGTATATAGTAGGGGTGTTTTTTTTTCTTTTTATTTTAAAAATAACATTATCCTAAGATACCAATGTGAACATGTTCATTAACAGAATTATTACTATGACTCCAGATCTTACACCGATATAGCTATAACGACAAACAGTATTATTATAAAGGTTTTGTTGATAAAGGTAGATTTAGTATTTTTTATGTTGGACATTGTTGCTTTTCAGCTTGTTCAGCCATTGTCTTCTTTGCTGAAAAATAAAACAAAAACGAAGCATGTGTAATTTCCCATATTTACTGCATTGCATTTGTGGTCGATTCTTGAAGTCTTTGAATGGAACAATCGATTGTACAAAAGACATGAACAATTTTTTTTTTTGAGTTGGATTTGCATTCCATTTATGCTGCGTAAAGATCCTTTCGTCGGTAACATTTCTGTCAGTAAGGAGACCCATTTATATCCAAATTCTTCTGTAAACAGAGGTGAGTTTATTTACTTCTGTATGTGAACATTTAAACCAGGTTTGTATATAAGTTGATTTCTGTATCTATGCTACAGATATACCGCTCCCTCCACAACACCGTCATCAAATAATCAATAACCTCAGTTTTACTTCTTATTGTTGTTTTTGTCTTGTAGTTTTACGCCATTTGCTTCATCGTGATATTGTTTTACATGACGTAACAAAACGCTGTAGGTGTAATAAATCCATATGTAGACAGTTGATATAATGTTTCCTCAATTTCCTTTCGCGAGTAGAGTTCCAAATGGCCGCCAAAACGTTCATTCAAAACCAAACATTTTAGAAACGGTTAAGCACTTTTCCCACGATCCCAGACAATCAATAAAGAGGATACTGCACAATAATTTCATTGGTCAAACGGCTAATTTAGACTAATCAGAAATCACCTAAAGTAATATGTTAAAAGGAAAACTAATATATATATATATATATATATATATATATATATATATATATATATATATATATATACTATTTCCGAGTGATGTATTTCGAAAAAAGAAACAGATTTCTTTTGACCCAAATAGTACTATTTTTGTTTCTCAAGAAAAATCTGTCTGCAATAAATTATAACCTTAATGTGAATCGGCGAGATCAGATACGAAACGACCCATTATGTCATTAAAGGTTTGGGGGGTTGATTTTATCGGACTAGTCTGACAACTCCTCTATTTATTCGTCTGAGACACTCGTTCTAGACATATCCAACTTCAAAACTGTTCAGGGGAGTCGTGTGAGGGTAGATAAGGTCACTGACCTTTAAACTTGTAACACAAGGGTCGCGAGTTCGATATCTGCGCCGCTCAACCAGGTCACCTACCTCCATGGAGAGAGCACGCAGCTCCCACCTCCTTGACACTAAAAAAAAAAACAATAATGTGTTGAAAGTACCTTTAAAAACCAACCAATAATATCATAATTTGAACGCAGATGGTGCGACAACCTATATATGAACGGAATAAAGAGTACATCCAGGAAAGTGGCTAATGAGTCCCTATGGTTCGCGTGCATTAAGCAAATTATGGAGAATTGAAGCACATGAAATTCGAATTATCCCCATCAAACCAATCAATGACAATCTGTGAATATTAAATAGTACTCGTTCAATCAATAATCCCTAAACATAACTAGATGAACTACGGACAGTAAAGAGGAATCAAACAGGTTAGAGATTTGTAGTAAGAGAATGACACAAATTTAATCAAAGATGTTAGAGATTGCATGTGTGTGTATGTGAAAACCAAAAATGATGTTCTCATTTAGAGTCTGTACCATTTTCTGATTTTGTAGACAAGTCTTAATTATGTTCCATTTTCTTATTTTGTAGACACGTCTAAATTATGTGCCATTTTCCTTAGTTTCGAGACAATTTATACCCATATTACGTGACGCTGAATGGGAACATCATTTTATTCGGGATCGAATGCATCATTTCAGTAGAAGCTGACAAGAATCATTGCTGCAGTTACAAGAACACTATATTTTTATTTTGCGGCGAGATTTCAATCTGGATTTAAGATTATATTTCTCGACAAAATCTGGATTAGATCTCAGTGTTTGCAAGGTCTGACTTGATAGTCTTAGTGGTCTATTTGGGAATTTCAGCAGAAGAGAAATAGCAATTATCACGCGTTTGTAAAAGCAAACGTTTGATTCAGTGAGGTCTGAGTATGCATGTATTGAAGATAGACACGCACTTGAGCAATGTGGGACGTTGTTTTTAAGATCTATTTTAATTTGTTCTGACTTACTTCTGATTCAGGACCATAGATAGCCATTTAAATACCCATATGCCGAAAACGTTTTCGTCTTTGTACTCTCTTTATAATTACTTATGCTTTCTTTTCTAGCACCGAATTCCAATTCCTATTTTCATTAACTTCTTAATTGTCATCATAGTTATTTTGTTTGAATGCGCGTCATTGTTTTTTTTTTATAAATTTTTTCTTTGTGCCTTCCCCCTCGCGTTGGGTGTTTTGTAAAAGAATTATAAAGATGTATGAATTTTTAAAAAAAATTGATATTTGTTGTTTGAAATGATACCATTTTCATTTTGATGGAGTCGTACTTGATTAGATTCCAGCTTCCCGGTTTCCATTAGCTCCGTTTCCTTGCCTAACAGCTTCAATGTTTGAGTCTCTTACACCCCTCTGGTTTTATTGCTTTGTTAAATAAGTATTCCTTGCCAGGGATACGTTTTTATGTCCATGTTTGCATGCGTAGAAAGACGAGATATCCATTTAATTTGTATTGCTTTTTCGATTTTCTTAATGATCATGTATGTTACGTATTTTGACCTTGAGCAAAATCAAGTTAATGGTGTACGTAACTAGTGACATTTGTTTTGTAAATAACATAATACATAGCTGATAGTTCTCTATGATTGTAGATTAAATATTGATATCATTATCAGTTGTAAACATGTTTGCTTCAACTGTAGTTAAAATGCTTTGACTCTGACCCTAGAAACTTCCAGAATGGTAATTTTCTATTAAATCGACGGAATGTTTTCAGAAAATGGTAATTGCGGCCTAGCACAAGTAGAGGGGCATACATTCTTGTTTAATTAAGAATTGCCCATTCTTGCATTAACATCAGAATCTGAGTCAGCCTTATTCTTGTGTTTTTTAATTTGGGTGGAATACATATGCCTTTTATGTAACGGTCTTGAGCCATCAGCGGCTGTGTGTTTCCTAACCAACGAATGGTTCCTCCCTGCCGTATGAATAATGTCATTGGAACATATATGTAGGGGCCGTTTTAAGTGTACAAATTAAATAGCTTGATGAGCTAGGCATTTGTTTCTAGATAAAGGCATATAATCAGAATTATACTTACCATCCTTCAGTCGCTGCACTCTCTTTATTAAGTGAAATCCTGTCTAACACAAAGTTTTGTTTAGAAGAAGAATGACAAAATATTCGCAGTTGTCAATAAAAACGCATGTATATCCCATTTTGTTTCCATATTTTCGTTCTGTTTATATTTTGGAAACTCTGGTATGAATCTTACTACCTCACAATAGCCAAAAACATCGGTTTACATCGTGCTTATTTCAACCTTGAGTAACATAACCCCTGTATGTTTTTTTTTTTCTGTAACATCTTGCATTTGGGTTGGCTGTGTTCGTTCGTCTAGTCTTTATTTATAACTTTATTATTCTGAGCAGCTGTGTCTCTCTCGTTCTGGGGATGGGTGGGGATTGTAGCCTTGATGCTAACAGTTCTTGCATATATAATTGCTGTTTCATCTGATAGTAATTAACCTTCTTCCTTATTCATGCATTGTTTAATTTTAGCTGTTTTATCTACAGCTTTTACAAAGCTTGGTCTGAACATTCGTTTTTCAATCCCCTGCTGAGAAAGATGTAGGCTTGAGTTTGAATAATGGTGCCTCTAATCACTCTTAACCAACAGGAAATTACATTCAATGGCGTCATCGCTTATTTATATAAGCTCTTACGCGTATACAGTAATGAGGTCTGATTGCTTTATTGTTTTAAATATTGCTGTTGTGATAGCGATAAGCAAATATGAGGGGACTTTAAACTTGCACAGCGACACACCATATTCCAGTATAATGGGATATCAATATATCAATATCAAAATAATATAGAATCATAAACCCCAAAAGTTTGATTTAATATCAGCAATTACCCTTCTATCAAGATATCTTTAAAGTAATTCTCCTTTTGTTGTTATAATTATTAATATGATAATTGTAATTTTTAAAATCCCAGTATTTGTTTTCGGTTCAACTTACAAAGGCATTAAACAATTGTTTTTTCTTAAGTTTGAATATAACAAAGAATGTGTGGAATTTGATTTTAAGTTCTACTTAACCATTGCCGACTCACACACCGCTCCCGCTCAGTTGTGCTTATGGCTAGGAAGGAAATTTAAAAGGTAAATGATCTTTATAGGCAACCTTTATATTCCGTTTCACTTATACATTATATATGTATATAGACCCCTTAAACATACATACATACATACATACATACATACATACATACATACATACATACATACATACATACATACATACATACATACATACATACATACATACATACATACATACATACATACATACATACATACATACATACATACATACGTGCTGTAAAGTCTCACTGTTAGTAAGAGGGGTACTGAATTGGATTTAGCTACGTTATCAAGGGAATGACCTCCCTCAATATTGCGACCTGGCCTGATTGAATAGATAGAATATCAGCAGAGAATTGGGTAAGGTTATTGGGAAGAAATAATGCAATACGTTAACTCACGATAATCACGTCTTAACATAAAAACAAAATTATTTCATATCTATTTCATATAACCCAATGCAATCCTATCCACATAGGAAATATGGCCCGCATGCAGTCAATTCTACCAATTGAATAATAACTGTAAAATTAAAAAGATGAATTGTATAATAACTCTATCATCAACACATTTCCGTGAAATTGAATAATATATAATATGGAACCGAGTCATATTAAACTCATTTGCATAAAACAAACAATCCAGAAATAAAATATTACGTGAACTTAAAATTGCGTACCTTAATGCTGTTATATTTAGAATTTGTGCCTCCCAGCACTAAACCGCGTCCTTCCTCACAAGACAGACACCAGGTTCCTTTATTGTTTAACGAGGAAAGCACTGTTCTTTTTTCTAGGTTTCCTCGGAGTAAAACTAAATAAATAACGCAAAATTAAATGTAAACACAACATTAATTTATGGAACTGATAGTCAAATCATTCCCATGTAAAATCGGAATAGTTATGCCGATTAACTGTTCTCTCTCTCTCTCTCTCTCTCTCTCTCTCTCTCTCTCTCTCTCTCTCTCTCTCTCTCTCTCTCTCTCTAGAAGCGTCTATTTAGCAAACCAAGACTTCCTCCAAAATCGAAGAAAGATTTTTACCCCGTAGCAGAAGAGGAGAGGTCGAATTGGACAACTTTATAGGAGCGTCTATTTGGCAAACAAAGGCTTCCTCCAAAATCGAAAAAAAAAATTCCTTTGGAGACACAAGTCGTTATCACGCCCCCTCTGCTACTATGGGGTTAAAAATCGTTTTTAGGATTTCAACCGAATATTTGATCAAGTCCGACACGATATCTTGATCTCGGGTTGTGCACATTTATCGTTACAAATCCATATGGGATTGACTGAGCGTCACTAAAGAAATTTCTAAAGAGAGTATAATCCATATCACCGCCGCCCCAAGTTTGCCAAATATTTCGTAGCGTATGTGTGTCAACTCCGTTGAATACAGCAAGAACATTGCAGTTATCTCTGATCACCTTTGGTATTTGAGTGTATCGTTGAGTGATATACATCACATCGGTATTTTTATGCCTACCTCTGGAAAATATCCTAGCAGGATTATTTTGATTGTCTAACATGACATCATCATATACGACTAAATTGGTAATACTTCCATCAATATCATCAATGCTTGGTGCTTCCTCGATATCGGTTATAAACTCTATAATATTCTCATCGATTTCCGATTTTGCTTTCTCGTTAAAATCCTTTAACACCTCGTAACAAAGCTGATCGTCTATACTCGGGGCTACTAAATACAACTTGTCCCATTTCATCCATCTCGTTATCAAATTAAGTAGCAGTTGTGTCTTGCCACTTCCAGATGGTCCGATTATAATCATGCGAATAGAATTTGGTAGAGCTGCATGATGCTTAACTGGTTCTCGTGTTTTTGATGCCGAAAATCAATTATATTCATGTTATTATAAATAAATTATGGATCTATATTGTGTGAAATGTAAGAAGCGTACTAGCAAAAACGACTTGACGACGATTACAACTAAAATAACAGATCAGCACTTGCTGGTAAGTGTGTACAATGTGGTACAAAAACATTTAGATTTGTTTCTATGAAATCTGGAGATGTTAAAAAAAAAACGAGGAGGTGATATTGCAGCCATGTTAGTAAAACTCCCAGGAACACCATGGGCAAAATATCCAGGAGAAAAACACCTTCCAGAGTATAGTTATTGTGGACCCGGGACCAGACTCGATATCAGACTCGACTATCAAAACCAACCCCGACCCGGTGAAAACCCAATAAACGCCATTGATAAGGCGTGTCTTGCTCATGATGTTGCTTATAAAAGCAGTAATCTGCAAAACAGACATATTGCAGATGTGAAATTGATTCATGCGTTGAATTCTATCACTGATAAATCCTTCAAAGAAAACTTGGCTTCAGGGTTGATAAAATCGGCTATGAAAAGTAAATTGATGTTGGGTGCTGATAATTAATAACATCATGGAATCTATTTGTTATTCTCCAAGAGGATACTGGAGGGGTAAATCAGCAATCAGTAAACTCGCATAGCGCCGGAAAGGTGAAAAATACCACTGCAGCAGATTGGTTATCCAAACAGGCGATATGGTACATATATCTACCACCGCCTAAACAAATTAACTTGTCGCATTTTCATGTCAGCGCACCTAATGAGGTTCATCAGGCTGATATATTATTTCTGCCGCATGATGGTTTTTACAAATACGCGCTAATCGCAGTTGATGTTGCGAATCGATACAAACAAGCAGAACCTCTAAAAACAAAATCATCAACTGAAGTAGCTTCTGCATTTGAAAGAATTTATCGAAGGGGTCGTCTGCATTGGCCGAATCTATTACAAGTTGATCCTGACAAGGAATTTCAGGGTGCAGTGTTATCAACAACGAATCATCATAATGTCACCATCAGACGAGGACATACTGCACTATATCGCCATAAGGCAATTGTTGAACGATTTAATCGGACACTTGCTGAGCGGTTATTTGGATATCAATACGCGAAGGAGTTTATTCAGGATAAACGATCGCGTGAATGGGTCAAGAGAATACCAGGCGTAATTACCGCGCTGAATAATGAGATTACTCGAACAATTAATATGAAACCTAACAACGCGATTAAAAAAAGTATATACCTGTAAAACCGCAAAATGATGTTTCAAAACAACCAATGTCACTGTTAGATATTTATATGAACCAGGAGAGCTCGAAGGCGTCAAAAAAAGAGCTACTGATCCTATTTGGAGTGTTACTACACATACAATATCTAGCATACCGAGATCTACGGGTAAACCGACAGTCTTTTGGTTGGTATCAACTACTTTTCAGCGAGGATTTACTCGGTAACAACTACAAGTGATACCGGAGGATACTCAATTACCGCCGCGTGGTCTTAACTAGCACCTCTGCGTCTGTTGCACTCAAGACATGTCAGCATAACATTATCTCTGGTATGACCTACGCTGCTATTTTTTCTGTCTACGGTACATTGGCAAGGGTCTTTATCCGACCAACACCAACGCATTATACAATTACAACTCGCGCAGTGATTATTCTGTTGTTGTTGTCCTGTTGTTTATAACGAGAGAGTTTTTGTTCTGATTATATCATCGCTGACAATATCACTTATTGTAGTGTCATTATAGTCTAAAACAACTCTTCGAAAGTGATTTATTCTTCGTACTCTGGACACCGCAAGATAAACTAAATTCGACCACTCGATGCAATTATCTATGATCCAAACAATTGTATCGGATATAGTCAACCCTTGTGAAGAATGTTTCGTCGCTGCCTATCCTAGCTTCCATGGGGATTAACAGCATGCATCTTCGACAACACTGATATCAACCAACATAATATCATTTAACACGAGAATTTGCTTCTCTGTCTCTGACTTTGTCAGGTCTGGAATATCAACTCGATATTTTGTCTTCGTGTATACTTGGGTCTATAACACAATGGCACTGGAAGTGATGCAAAGTTTTCTTTATGCGTGTTAAATAACTTCATCTGAAGTGTATCTCTGACTATCTTTCTACTTGCCACTATCAAATCGTTTGGTCTCCAAGCTTCCCAGAAATCATTTAATGGGGTTTCCGAAATTATTTCACGTGTTATTTCACATTGGAATCTATCCGGTTGTAATCTGATTAGTTTTTGAACTCGTGTAATTGTTTATTAAGTGATCTATGATCAGTACTAATATCATCATAATAGTCTACAACATTCTTCAGCCAATCATGTGGGGATAAACCGACAAATGGTGGTGGTTGACCATGATCGCCACACATTATCACTTTTGTATTCGCTAGCAATAACCACTCGAGAAACCTTTGTAATACATCTAACGACACTGTGCATATATCATCCCAAATGAGAATTTCAGGAATATATTTTCTCGCGCATTCGATCAGGAGTCCATTCGTCGCCTTTTCATCGAAAAAAAACTGTGATAACTGCAAGCATTAATTCCTCGCTGTTTCATCTCTCTTGCAAGTCTGTATGTTGGTGTTGGCACAATCATGTTTGATTTCCCTCGAAATAATTCGATCGCAAGAGTCGTCTTTCCTGACCCACCACAGCCGTTTAAGTAACTGGTTTTATATCTACATATTGGATCGGAACACGACGGTGCATTATATAGTTCTGATATCTGATTATTTTTCAAGTAACTGTTTTCAATCGTAACATCTGCTGATTTAGAATAATCACGCAGTATTTCCTTTTAAATTCTCCATGATCCCCAACTCTCGTCTGAATTAGTGAATTCAGACACTGCTTCTTTATGTTTTACGTCTATATAAAATCAATCAGTGGTACTCTAACTGCGGTGTCAGGAAATCTATTTATCATCGAAAGTAAATTAATAGAAGCATAAGCCAGCATAGACGACCTTAAGTACGTATATTGAGGATTTTCTCCATCTGTGTAAGTAACAATTGTACCTAATTTGGCTCCATCGGACAAGAAAGCGTCTTTACGATCGATGTATATACCCCTAGATGTTACATCTGTGACTATAAAATCGTATTCAGCATCATCTATAATGAACCGCGATATTTTATCGTTTGTGGTCATATTTTCCATCCTGTGTGAACTTACCAATTATTCTTCTACCGAAATCTTTTGCGTGTTTATTTCTAACTTCAAAGTTTACTTTGGACCATTTCAGGATATATTCTTCGTTGAGATCGGGGAATTGTTTTCTGTTTTCGGTGATTATACTATGTAAACTATCGGGTTGTGGTACCCAGATTTTTGTTTGTTTCCGATATGATATAATTGCTTCACTAGCAATCAGCGATATCAGCATTTTAGAATAAATCATATACCGTAATAATACTATTGGCATCTAGTGTTTTTCAGTGATGTGTCTAGCAAACCAAACATAACAAAATTGGGCAGTGGTCCATTAATCGCAACACGGGTCATCTCATGTGTGGGGTGCCCAAATCGTTTAAAATACTCAGAACACTCTCCGTACCCGAGAAAACTCCCTGGATATCAACCGAAATAATACTTTTGGGGTCTTATTTTGTATTCCATAATCCACCATGGCCATTTTCCACGCAGCTTGATTCGATATCTGAGAGAAATTCTGCGCGTGTTGGTTTCCATAGATTGCACTTTCTCGTAAAATGAGCAGCAACTGACGGTATTGTAAAAACAGTTTTTTAATAATTGTTCGTCGTAATCCGTTGTAAAACCACTTACTAGATTTTTTTATCTCGTTGTGGAGGGCTTCAGCACGGTATAATTCGCCATTGGGTCTTTCAAATTGATCGAATTTACCCTCTACGTCTTCAAAACTGTGAAGTAACCACACTGACACAGGATCGCGTTTACTTAATTCGTAAATAAAATCAAATAAATTTCCCGCGTAATATTTTATGGTTCTATCCCGTGGAAATATTGTTATCGCAAGTGTCCACGCGTATTCATTATGGTCAATAGTTTTGATTGGAGCTCCATTTGATTTATATTTCGATTCGTGTAATACCTCTCCTGTTATCGTCATTACGGTTATTGGGAATCTTAATGATGTTTCTAATTTGGCTATATCTTGAATTGTTGCTCCGCTCTCCTTCACTGTTAATCCCCATTCATTTATTTTTTTGTGTTTTAAGATTTGTCAATTTGTTTCCACGCAACGCATTTGTAAAATGCTATATTATTCGTTCTGCTACACAGTTTATTCTTGACCAAGTCAACGGTGACAATTTCATGGGTTTTAGTTTTTCAGTACTCGGTTTATCATTTATCGGATTGATTCCATAAACAACCGCGGTTACAGGATAGGATCTCTCGTAATACGGTTTGTCAATCCCAGTCAGAATTCCTGGTTTGGAATCCTGACTCACAATGACAGTTTTCTTATTTTTTAGGATGGGTTCAAATTTGTCGCGTATAATCCAATTCCCCGTTTCTGAGCGGATAATGAATTTCACTCTAAAAAATACTTTATCTTGTCAAGATGTGAGATTATCACTGCTGCTCTTTCGTCGTTCATGGTAGCATCAACACTATCATCAATTCGAAATGTTGACCAACAGTGAGATGCTCCATCGCGCTTGAATTCATTAAAACCATCACGGATTCTACTCAACATGCTTCTATCACTTATTAGACCCTTTGGTACATCAGTGGAGACTCTATCAAGATTGAATTCAACATTTTTCCAAGGCGTAATTTTCGATAATCTCTCGAACTCCTCCATATTATAATTAAAAGAAGTATTTAAATAAGGAATTTATTATATATTGAATAATTGCAAATGGCTTATGATAGGATGAGTAACTGCTTGTAACAAATCATGCAGAAATGAATTCTGTGGATATCATTTACAAAGCGTACGTCGTGGGAGTTTTGGGCCCATACCTTGCATACGATGTGGGGTAGGTGTGCGTGGTAAGTGGCATTTGTGTCTCAATTGTGGTGGTAAGCGATACAGAAAGCTAAAGCGCTATTATGATAATAGAGTTAAAAACTCCCTCAAAGATTCCGTCAATGACACTGACTCTGTCAAAGACAAAAACATAAGGACATCTCAAGACTATATTGATAGATTCTCAAGCAATAATGAAACCAAATAATGAATTAGACAAATAATATTATAGTACATAACCAAGAATTTCAGCCACATCCTGTGATCATCGATTATGAAGCATCTCGTGATGGTATAGTCAGACACCGCAGGCTGAAGAAATCAGTCGGTTTTGATAATAATCAGTAATATTTGATGTTTAGCGCTGGAGGGAAAAATATTACTGTCACAGAATCGTCTTTGAGGTATTTAACGGATTGATCAAGGATGGTCTTGTTATTGATCATATCGATGGATGTCCTCAAAATAACAGATTGGATAATTTACGAGCTATAACACAAAGTGAAAACACCAAACGAGGAGGGACTGGAAAACACTCGAAAAATGCGGAGCCTATAAAATCATTTAATACAGAAAATAACGAAGAAAGAGTATTTCAACCAATGAATGAAGCTGGAAAGTATTTCGATATTTGTGTACCCTCAGTTCGAAAAGTAGCAGAACGAATATATCAATCAGCGATTTCCAAGAGAACCGGACATAGAATTCGATTCGTTTACATCTGAATCATTCTATATAACACCAAGGGGAATAACTCGAGTGGGCTTTTGTGTATACGGTTTTGAAACAACGATAACTCTTTTGTTGTAGTCACGTATGTCAATAGGATTTTTTTGATGACTCATAGTCCGACTGAATGGCATTTTTTGTGTTGGTTTGACTAGAAAATTTATAATTTTGTCTACAATTTTTAATTACAATGAAATCTACGATTTCCATCTACGATTGATATACGATTTTTATCTACATTTCGTTAAATTCTTTACGACGAATACATCAGTTTAGCTATATATCGTATTCAAAATTATAGACTTGTAGATTACGAATACTAGTGTATTGCAAACACGGATGGGATCTCGTCCTGGGGCCCATCGTTCGAATCTCGTGGCAGGCATTATTGTCAACGGTACCGACCGGAAGGTTTTTCTATAAAATTGGGGCTTTAAGCCATTCGAAATATAAAACGTGAAACCACCATACGTCACACATCGTGACATGGTGTGAATGTGTTTTTGCATTCAACCCGGGTGATTTTGTTGGGTTTATGGTGGTTTCAGTTTGAATATAGAACAGCCCCGTGTGTGTATGTGATGTGTGTATATCATATCATTTCATTGTAAATACCATATCATTTCATTGTAAATACTATTATGTAAATACTTGTAAATACCATATCATTTGATTGTAAATACCATATCATTTTATTGTAAAAACCATTATGTAAATACCATATCATTTCACTGTAAATGCCATATCATTTCATTGTAAATACCATTATGTATATACTTGTAAATACCATGTATATATATATATGTAAATGTGACCTCCATTCACCAAGCATACCTTCTTGGAGTTCTAACCCGTTATTTGACGAGTTAGATCTTCTCTTGGAGACTATGTCTCGTGGTACCTCTGGGCCCGGTCAGAGGTGAATAACACCTGAGGGGTTCCAAATGGGATATATCAAATATGTATATATGTATATATCAAAATTGAAAACGGGTCAAAATTGACCCCCAATTTTTTTGTGTATCATATTAGATACATAATATTTCATATAATGAATTTTGAAAATATGAAGGTCATTATTAACGAGATTTCAAATTTGAAAACTCAAGGAATTCAATTGTCAGATAAATTAGATTGTGATCGGATTCTTTCTAATTTTCAAGATATTGATGATATCCTATTCTTTTATAAAGTGAATTCAACACGATATTTATGACTCCCTTGCATATAACATTGACATCAACACTGCTGTCGAAAGGGTCAGAAGTGAATTCCTGGTGATATAATAGCCTCTTCACGATTTCAAGAACAACAAGAACGAGAACAACAACGACTAGAACAAGAACGACTTGAACAAAAACGACCTGAACCCGTTGATGACCCACCTGAACCCCCGAGAGAGAGAGAGAGAGAGAGAGAGAGAGAGAGAGAGAGAGAGAGAGAGAGAGAGAGAGAGGAACATACACCTGAAATTATATTTACCAAGGAGGCGTTAGATGAAATTAGAAAAATTTCCACGGATGATCAATTATCTAATTTTGCTGCTATATCATTCTAAAAAAAAGACGAGGGAAAAATATATGAAAGATGGAGCTGAAGACTCTATAAAAAAACGTTGACATTTGGTATAGAAAAATATATTATGCAAATCACGGTGGAATTAAAATCAAAGAGGATGATGATTTTTGGTTATTATATGATGAATAAAATATATGTTATAAAAGGTGTTCCACCACCAACATATGACCCTCTCGAAATAAAAAATAATGGCAGAAGATGATCCCACTCAAGATGCAACTGGTTGTAGTATTGGAAAGAGATTTTCTCAAACTGGAACTCCAAGGGGGTTTTCAGGTAGTGGTCTAGCTCGTTGTCCTAATAGTATTCTCGGGGATATATCACGATTAGAAATTCTCGTAGGAGGGAGACGAACTGGAAAAAACTCACCGGAAGTAATTAATGAGGCAGCTGATATCTGCAGACGACTAATTGAAGGTGGTATCATGGATATTGGTGTATATCGAGAGTTTATTGATGAGCTAGCGGAAGGTTACCACAGTGATTAATTTGATGACTTCGTCATCGGTGATGAATCACTGATTAGATAAATAGCATTTAAATAAGATGATCATACACTACAATCACAACAAACCAACCATGGTCTATATAGTAAATTCACGATTGCCTGGTTATATAGCGTACTATGGAGATGGTCTCGGAAATACCATTACAGGGTTATTTGCAAGAATGGCTCCAAAAATAGCACCAATCGCAAAACAATTATCAATGAAAGCTATTGATGTTATTCGTGATAAGGGTATTAGCGCTGTTGGTGATGTTGCCGGGAAAGCATTTTCCGCAGCTAAAGAAAAACTACTATCGTTAGTTCGGCGACGAAAGAAACCAACAATGACTTCGTCATTGGTGACGAAGTCACTAGGACCACTACCATCTACGGAAATTATGCCTGCAAGTATTAGCAAAATAATAAACAACGTGGTGGATCAATAAATAGTATCACTGAGCAGCGTCCAGGATAATATTACTGCAAACATGATAGCGGGAAGTGGTTTGAAATCGCGAGCGAGATCGCGATTTAGATCAAGAAATATATAATAATATGTTCAATTCGGCTCCTGATACAGCGTTCGATATGGACTCCCCAGTGCCCAAGAATGATTCAGTACGCGATCATCAATTCTATTCCTATCATGCAGTACAACCGGATCTTCGATCAAGAATCGAACTTAAAGTCCAGGATACCAGCAAATACTTTCTACCCGCTGAAGCAATTATTAAAGTGGAAGGAGAACTCGTAATAAATGTTTCAGCAGATACACCATATGCAGATAACCAAAATATCCGAGTTGGCTTTGTCAATAATGGTATCATGGCGCTATTTGAGAGTGCTAGATATATGATTGATGGAAGAGAAATCGAGTCTATAGATCATGATGTTGATGTTACCACAACAATAGTTGGGTTGGCAAGATATTCTGATGATTTTACAAGATCGGCAGGTCCATCTATGATGTTCTCTAAGAATCTCACTGATCACGCTGAACACATTCCGTATATTAAATTGCTGACACCAAGAGATACTGCAGTTAATCCACAACCAGATGATGTTGAACACGAACATAGACAAGCTGCTGCCTTTGATGTTATAAAAAGTACTAATCCTTATCACAACTTGGGGTTTGTAACACTCGTATCAATGTTGCAAGGACAGCGTCGACACTTTTCATGCGCGATTCCACTGCATCATATTTCCGATTTTGCAGAAATGTTAGAAAAGTTATCTATGGAGCGAAGCATACAGTAGTACTCGTGAGAAAGGGTAGTGATAATGATGCAATATGGCATGGTGCTAGTGTTGCTGCTGGTAAAGTCATTATATCAAAACTATCATTGTGGATGCCAGTAATGACTCCATCAGTCACCGCAGAGGGAAGATTGCTATCAGTTATGGATACAAGCGGCAAATCACTGCTATCGTGGCTAACAACAACAATAGATACCATAGATTCTAATCTTGATGGTACACTTACATGGCACCTTCCATCAAAACAAGGTTTTTCAGCTCTACGTCATATATATGTTGAGTTACAGGATTGGGTTCACAGTTTCGCAGCCATATGATATTTGATGAATTGGGTGTTGATGAAGTTTCGTTAAAGATAAACGGTCAGCAAGAACCATCCCAGGATATACTACTTGATTACAGAACCCACCAAATAGCACGCGCGTATCATCGTTTGTTGTCATTTATGGGACGCGATAATAATGTAGATACCGGTCTGCAAATATCACAGTTGGATTTTAGAAAACTATATCCCATCTACTACTTTTCGTTGGAACATCTTGACTTAACCAGACAATCCATCGTTGACATACACTTTTGAGCTCGTGTAACCGATCCTCCTGCTGGTGGTTACAGAGCAGTTGCTGTCATTCTCAGTGACAAATCACTGCTACTCGAAGGTGTTGGTGGACGAATGAGGGTAGTTGATGCACCAGTAGAAAATATGTAGACAATTAGATCAATCTGTTATTGAATAAAATGTCATATAGTCATGTTAGTGTTACGTTAACTCCTGGTCAAATTAAAAAATTGCAATCGGAATCAGCTAAAAAATGTGGAACCACACTATCGCTGAATCACAATCAGATGTCTGGCGGTCAGAATAAACTGTCATTGACAACTCGTCAGATAAAACACTTCAATGATGCCATCAAAGATAAAAAAAAGTGTTCAGGTCACTCTCTCTGCTGCGGCAATTAACAACATGATAAAATCAGGTGATATATTTCCACTTTTCGCTGCATTACCAGCGTTAATTGCGGAAGCGTCCACAGCGGTATCGCTAGGAGCCGTTGGTACAGCAGCAGGGATGGCACTAAAGAAAGCTACCGGACAGATATACAAAAAAAAGAAACGATCAGGAAAGGTCTAAGACTACCAGGAACTCCGTATTCATGGTACAGCGGAAAGGGCTTGAGACTAGGAACAGTTTACTAACAATAGTTCCCATGTCAAATTTTGATTTACTCGATGCTGCTAAAACCTAGCGATAAAAAAACTTTAGAGGTGTTTTTATGAGAGATCAATTACCACAACAACCAAACAACGCTGAAAACGGTATCATTAATCACGATAACAGTAGCGGACCTGGAACTCACTGGGTTGCATACGCGATAGATCCGCGTGCAATTGTTTATTTCGATTCATATGGATTAGCACCGCCTAAAGAATTGATGCGTTATATAAACCGCTTAAAAACTCATATCTGGTATTCTACGCTACCAACACAGAAAATGAATGACCCACCAATATGCGGCATAGAAGTATTAAATGTCCTCAACGCTATTTCATCATCGGGAAAACCACCCCATAAAACCGTACACGAATATACGAGTAATAGCTTTTTAGAGAGAAATTATATAAAATAAAATGATTGATATTTGGGGGAGATCTTTATCAAGCCTGAAAAAAACCACCACGGAAATATCTGCAACCGGTGTTGTAAAAAAAGATAATCGAAGATGAAATATCCGAGATGTTAAACCTCGCAAGTGTTGATCCAAATGAAATAGTTGTATTTCAAGATCTTCAGGGTAAATTGAAAACGAGTAATGTTTCCCAGTAGAAGATAGTATCGCGTTGTTTTCCTATCAGGGTAAACTCAAACCGGGTGTACTTGTTTCAACTATTGTGGATATAATTAACAATTTAGAACCATTAAAAAATACGCGATGAATATGAAAACCATATAACTAAATTCGATTGATTTTTCTGAATTACAAAGAGGTATAATTGACAATATTGACAAACTTCTATTAGATTTCTTTGTAAATCCGCCGGTGACCACACCGAAACTCACGGAGATAAAAACCACTATCGATGTTTTGATAAAACTATGGTCCGATTATGACGCTCATATCGAACAATTTACTATGTTACGTAAAAACTTTTAAAAAACCGATGATGCCGTCAATGAATTGTTTTGTAAAAATGCTAATACCCGAAGAAATCAAAACATATCTCGCTGGTATTATCACGAAACTCGATGAAATAAACGCGATTAATCGGCGAATAGAAGTTGTTCGTGAAGATATTAAAACGACAAACGATGTCATCAGGGATGATCTACCGAGGATGATGGAAAAACTTGAAAAAATAAAAATCCCTTTCGAACAAAAAATATCGTAAATAAATGTGTACGCGATTCAACACGGATCATTTACGTGGACACCATCCACTAACATATTAAATATCACCGCGGCCGTGAAAGGTATTTCTCGATTAACACTAGTGTCGCCGACTGAATTTAATATTTCATCAACGAGTTCATCTGGGATGAACAATAGGATATCAACGATCATCGACAAAGGAACAACTGAACGATTCACAATAGCATCCACTGATAATAATTGGGCTAGGGTTTCAGTAGCATGGTATGTGGAATTCGTAGCGTGTGTAAGTAAACAACTGAATTTAACTCACTGGCGAATTTAAAGCCAGCAATTTGAAATCTATTATAATAAATAAAATGACATCATTGGCAACGTCACAGCAGTATCGCTATGATCAGGTCAGAGAATTTCAAACTAAACTCAAAACACTCAAAGAGGAGTATCAAGTTAAAATAAAAAAATACCGACGAAGAATTACCGCAATTGATGTTACCGTGTACTCGGTATCAGGTGTAATCACCGGAGCAGGTATAATACTCTCCTCGGTGACAATGATTGCCCCCATAGCTGTTCCAATTTGTATATCAGCGACGACAACAATCGCGGGAATTATTTCAATAATAACAAATAAAATATGATCATGCAGCCAGCGCAAACTACAAGACTACTTAATTAAATTCCATGTTGTGTCAACCGCGTACTCACAATTATCATCGATGATATCGTCCTCACTCGATGACACATTAATATCCGATAGTGAGTTTTCAGCGATGGTACGTGTTTATGATTCCGCGATGTCAAAATTTAAAAAACAACATGAGTATAATAACAATGGCAACATCGTAAGAACTACTTCAACGAATAGCGGAAAATACCACACCGGTGAAAACCAGCATGATCTCAATAACCTCAACGAATCCTGAATTCAGTATCAATTTCCCTACGTTCCAGTTAAGGAGATAGCACTAGCAAAACTACGAGTGTATCACAGTTGGCCTAACATTAGGTCAGCACCATTCATTGGTCAACAACCGAATAATTCCTTGGTGTTTGCGGGTAAGAATAAACAAGACGGAACTCCTGACTGGAACGTTGTTTCGCTACCATCTGGGTTCTACCAAACTGAACAAATCAATAACGAATTTCAGCGTAGAATAAAATCCATTACTGGAAAAAAATCGAAAATCGCTATAACGGTTCATGAACCAACACTATCATCCGCTATTGAGATAAACTCGCCCGGGTATGTCGTAGACATCTATCAGAGTTCGATAAGAACAATACTAGTGTGACCTGAAATAACACCTCTACCTGAACCGAAAAAATCTGATTATGTTACGGATAAACAATCATACCATGAAATTACCACATCATATAAAGAACACCTCTTCGATATAAAAAGGTCATCACTGCCAGGTAGTTATTTTAATTTTGTTGATCAGGATTCCGCCTTTTGGAGATTTAAGGTTGGGCAAATTCCGGAATCAATTACATATATAAATATATATCATAACAGAATGATTGAATACTTTAGAAAGATCAATCAAGAACACAATCAACAATTACAACGACTACAACAGGCTTTCCATGAGTCTAATCGGAGTGAACTCATTAAACTAATTTAAATATTAAATCAACTTGTATCCGACATGGAATATCAACCAGCGAGTAATTCAAGTAATAATTTATCATAGCGATGACAACATTAATTACTCTAAACGAAATTTCCTAACTGTATACAATATAACAGAAGCTGATCTACCGAATTTTAAACTTCTTGGGTATAATGCAGACGAACTAAAAAAAATCCGTTAATGATTTTATCAATGAAACGTTTACTATGATACCGCATGGAGACAACAAAACAAGGGTTCAACCATCCTCAAACATAATAATGACCCAGATGGTGGTGGTAGGCATATCGCTCCTCAAAATGTTAATATATACTCGGTGATTGCAGTGAATTCAGTATGTGATGTCATCGAAGGAAGTTACCAAATAAATCTCGAAAGATCAAATCATGTCCAGCAGGGATATATTTATACTCGTTTGCACCAACAGCTCCACCAGGATTTTTAATCATTGAGGATCCAACTAATCCAGTGTAAATGCAATGTCATAATGATTCATTAACGAGAATTATTTTTAAACTAACCGACCAATCCAATAACCTGATTGATTTACGAGGTGAGGTTTTACAAATTAGTCTGCTTGTGAAATCGTAAAAAGATTGTTACCCCCATAGCAGCAGAGGGGGCGCGACAACGAATTGCGTCTCAAAAGGAAACTTATTTCGATTTTGGAGGAAGCCTTTGTTTGCCAAATAGACGCTTCTATAAAGTTGTCCGATTCGCCCTCTCCTCTTCTGCTATGGGGTAAAAATCTTTTTTCGATTTTGGAGGAAGCCTTGGTTTGCCAAATATACGCTTCTATAAAGTTGTCGGATTCGCCCTCTCTGCTGCTCAGTGATTTCTAAAAACATTTCCTAAGACAATCATTTCTTTTGTCAGTCAGAATATCTGACCTACGTTATATAACTCTTCCCTTTGAAGAATGACTATTTGACATGGATCTTAAGTTCAACTGTCTCTTTCTCAAAACGGTGCTAAAATATCCGGTCAGTTTCAATGAGTCGGAAAGCGGGCCCATTTGAAGTGTTAACACTGACATGGAAGAGACGGAGAAATAAGGTCAAAGTGACTCTTCGCAAAGATTTGTACGGTTTAAATGTGATACAATCTTAATGCCTAATGCATTCAAATTTTTAGGTTCTCTCTCTCTCTCTCTCTCTCTCTCTCTCTCTCTCTCTCTCTCTCTCTCTCTCTCTCTCTCTCTCTCTCTCTCTCTCCATACATACATACATACATACATACATACATACATACATACATACATACATACATACATACATACATACATACATACATACATACATACATACATACATACATACATACATACATACATACATTGATATTGTGTACATTTTGTGACTTCAAGTTGGAAAAAATTGGCAAGGTTTTGAGGTGAAACATGCTCACACACTTTCCTCATATTCAACCAGTTCATCAATATCTAAGCCGTTGTCTTCTATTTATACTTTTACATCTGAGGGGTCTCGCAATCAAACATCAGCTTGGGTGTGGCTTGAAGTCCATTGTTTCCTCTACATCGAAGGACGACAGTCTTTGTCAGTTGAAGATTTCTTAGGTTTGGAATTATTATTAAACAATCGTCTCTAATAACATAAGTTACCACACATAACGAAACTCTAACTTTCCTTTTGCATGGGTTTTACTTGCTTCACATTTGTATCATTAGGCCTTCTCAAACTGAAAACAGGACCTATTAACCTAATAAAAAGACTTAAACCAATCTCAGATTAATGGACATTTATACATTAAAATCTCACGAAGATTCTTTATGTTAAGAAATTAGGGAGAGTCTATTTTACGAAAATAATCCATGCTATCACGAAGTATCAGCAGTACTGTACATTGGACGTTTCCTTCAAGACGGTGGCTGATTATTCGGTTTTGAGAAATAACTCCCCCAAACTAGTTTCCATTAATCAACAAATAATAATTACTTAAATACAACAAATATATAGGTCGTTCATTCAAGCCTCTTCACACTTCAGTTGGCACTTAAATGGTGCCACTCCTACTGGTCTGCCACCTGTCTATTGATGGTGTCCCACGGCATCGTCTCCTTTTTGACTGACCTTCGCCGTGCTTCCAAGGCCAACAGGTTCACCCTCTACATACAATGATACATATTTTTGTGGTATTTCTGAAAACGTTTTTCTGACTCGTATAAACTAAATCATATTGATAATCTGGGTGATTTTTAAAGAAAAATATTGAGGATGGGAATGAGTTTACATAAAAAATTACTGCCAGTTATTGTTTGAATACGCTTAACGCAATAACGCAATATTTATCATTCTTGACTTAAATATATTTTAAATTTCAGGCATAATAAAATTGAACAAATAACAATATTTTAACAAATGTATGTTTAAGGCACATTGAAAGGTAATTAAATGTTGACAATTACGGAAATTAATTAGTCATTTAATTTTTATATTGTATAGATATTATGATGGTGCTGATGGTAAACAATTGTGAAGTGGCAAATTTCAGTCGAACTATTAATAAACCATTAGGTAAGACCAGATAGCCATTAGTTAGATTTAAGGAGACACGCTGTGTCAAAGGGGGGTCTGTAGATAGTGCGACCGTTGTACTAATTAAACCGTGTTTACTCAGCAGCACGACTAACTGCTAGCGACATTTTAAAGTTTCATTTCTCATGAAAAGTATCAGAGTTGAGAAAACTCAGGGAATCTGTTACTTAAAAACAAGCATGTCATATTGACCATGACGTAAGCGACTTTTAGAGAAAAGCGGGAGAAAATACATTTTGATTCTGATTGGTCACGGTTAAATAAGGGGTGTGCTTTCACACGAACATTCGTAGAACATAATATCGCACTAGCTAAATTAGAAGTTAGTCTTCAAATTGCTCTGTGAGAGAGAACCAGGGGTAGAATTATTTAGTAAGGACTTCGGACGTTATTGGAGAGAATAGGTCCGTTAAGGAATCGTGGTCCAGAAAAAACCGCCACACTAATAAACGGACACACCAAAAACACAAAGGTACTGTCACAATTCCATGTATATTGTTGATGCAATTTATATGATGTTTGCTTAGTTTACAGGTCTGCATGATTTCATTTGTTTACAGGTCTGCATGATTTCACTTGATATATTTGTATAATTGATTTCATTTGATACATTTGTATACTAATGTGTTTTGAATTATGAATTGGAATTCTTACCTTAATTATTAGTTAAGAATGACGTAGTGTTCATTTATGTCGTAAAACACTATACTGAGTTATGAATAGGAAGTGTTACGTTAATTCTTGAATTTATCATATTGTTTGCATAATGATTATGTTCTAAGAACTTAATGTACTACATTAGTTAATGATTTACGAGAATACATGTGAATTCACCAAATTTTGATTTCATAGATGATTTAGCGACATTGTATTCAATTTGTGCGCTGTTTAAATTATGGGTCCCGAATTCAAAGCTTCGATGTATAATTCGCAATTTGTTTATCGACATTCATTTGAGGACATGTGTAGTTAATTACTAGCTATAAAGATGTTATCACTGATAGAAATATCTGATTTTTTGAACCAAGAATAATGGAAAGTCTCAACTGTAACAATTGTAACGAGAGACTTCGGACTGTTTTAATTTTCTTTTGAAAGGAAGAAAATAGCTTTTTTTGGGAAGATCGTGAAGTTACGTGTTTAGCGACGTAAGCTTTGGAAAGGGAATTGGGAGACGGAAATTGCAGTGAACGCATGACACAGTGGACAAGTCCGGAATCGAGCGGGAACATCCACGAGTGCAGAGTATCTAGAGAATGGACGAGACAGGGTCTTCTAGAACAACATTGAATTGAACAGTGAACGCAGATCAAGGGATAGTAGGTTATGAAAATCGAATAAGGCATTGACTTCGATTGTACCACTCGATCCTATGATGATTTAAAACTATCAGTAATAAAACGGCTAATTTGTTTAAATCATTTTCAAATCTTTTTGTAATTCGGCGAAAGCTGTATTTCTAAACCACGTGTATTCCTAATGAAAGGAAGTTTCATAATTGTGTATGTAATTGATTAAATTGTTTGTTTATCTTTACGGGGCTCGTAGTTGTTTGTTCAATATACCTGCTCAGTTTACCCTATCTATTCTCATACTCGAAGCGGGCAATTATATCGAGGGCGGTCATCTCTTACATAACGAGTATCAATATGGAGTGTGTTATAGTTATTATTATTATATGTTGTACTATACCCCTTGACAAAGTGGGACTTAACACTTACCCTTTGACAAGTGGGGCTTATACAATACTATACGAATAACGCTCATAACCCGCGAGTAACCTGACAACAATATACTCTCATTTCGTCAGTGATAATATTGTACAAGAGGTTTCTGTGTGTAATAAATACTGCATGTATGACTAACAGCTATCATACCCTATACGGTTTTTTTGAAAAGAAATAACATGTGAAATTCAAAAAACAACAATTTAATATAATTCAATAACAGTTGTCTCTCAAATAAAATTCAACTGAAACCCTATCACTCGACCAAGTGATGGCCTATTTAATCCCTTGAATTAGTGTGTGTAAGTTCCCTCCTGTCCTGAGTTCCTACTCATCTGTATGGTTCTTCCCTCTCTTTTCTTTTGTCTCCCTCTGTTCTTCCTTTGAATTTCTCCCTCCGTTCTTCCTTCTCTTTTGTATCCCAGAGACTCAGACCACTGCACTGGGTAATTCCCTCTAGTCACTAAAAGCTTCTAAAGTATACATACAAGGACTTTAGCATCGCATAATCCCTTAGCTATGTAAACTCACACTAAACAATAATATCATCAGATAGGCCATTACGTTTTTGGTCACGCATTTGTGCCCATTGGAATACACATTCTCCCTGCTAAGTGTACACGGTATATATATATATATATATATATATATATATATATATATATATATATATATATATAAATTCCCAGTCTTATTATACAAACAATATCACATAATCAAACGCATTTCTGTACATTGCACTTCTACTAATGTACACAGATATGCACATATTCATGCGCTGATATATCCTTATACAAGATACTCCTATAAAGTATACACACATAGGCAAATTCTTATACTAATGTTGCACATCGCAACCATTAAACAAAGTTTATAATTCAATTCAACATTTGCAAATCCATAATATCAAAGGAATAAGTGCATGAGGTTAATATGAATTAACCCAATAGCGAATTACAATATTAATTGTTTAGATCACATAGCTCATACTTCAAAATATGCATGTATATCAACCACTACGAATGAATGAAACTAAAATGGTAATTTTACGCACTAAAGTATACAAACTGCAATAATTAAAGTACACTTACTTTGCAGTATTATTTTACAACATTTGAGTAAATAATCACTGACCTGTACCGAAGCTCTTTGTAATTCCCAGAATATACACTTTTGCAGCCAATATCGAATGTAGTAGCTTGTTTTCTTTACTTTCCGACCGATAATTCTAGCATACTGACTTTTTTTTAGTTCTCAAGATAATAGATTTAACTTGAGATTCTAATGTTTGACCACGCCATGCTCAATTCCGATTGGATGTCGGTTCATAATGATCAGACACTGCCCCTCCCAATAGTCTGTCAATGATTTTTACGACCCTCTTTGACGCTCCCCTGTTCCGAACAAAGAAATCCACCACTTACCTATGAACAATGTTACGTAACTGTACTTGGCAAAAGTAACGCGCGCGTCTCTAGTTTATGGCTATGTCAATTAACTGGCTGGACAACTTCAAACATTTTGACTGCGCGAAATTATAACCTTCGGGTCTAACATACACATCTTTGAATCTGGTTAATTCTAAAACGTTACTCATTTCTCGACTGGAAGAAACCTGATGGTTATCGTAGAGATCTGGAATACCAAACTTGAGTACAGATTTATATGTATCTTGTTTGATTGGGCAAGTGCTTTGACTTAGAATTTTGTGTACGTTAATTAATAGAACACAAAAGAAAGAAATTGATTTCACCATCCACTTGCTTGAATTGACACAAGTATGCAAAGGTTTACGTGTAGCCCTGATTAACTATATTAAGAAAATCATGAATATAGTGAACATATCTTCATTACCCTAGTGAACCTGACTTTTACGTATCTAATCAGTGCTGAGATGATATAACTTTGTTAATGCATTAAAATTATTTTTCATTTTACAGGATCCTAAGCAGAAGAAGACACACAGACTGAATTCGCTGTGGAGGATACCGATTTTGAATTTGGATCTTATTAAAATCCAGAAAATCAAAATAAATATAAAGTGAGGCTAAACTATATGTTGACATGTTTTCTGTTTATCATACCCATTCGAATCTTCTAAAATAAGCATCCTTATGATTCTCTTTCAACTTAT
Source organism: Unio pictorum (assembly GCA_030141615.1). Lineage (NCBI taxonomy): Eukaryota > Metazoa > Mollusca > Bivalvia > Unionida > Unionidae > Unio > Unio pictorum. The sequence goes on along the minus strand of JARLTB010000026.1, from coordinate 6,837,818 downwards.
TCTAACAGCTAATTCAAATGTTCGCAGTGCAGAGTGTATTTGTATACAGCGGCGTCGCTAGGGCTGGTGTCACCCAGTGCGGTAAAACTCAAGGTGTGACCCCTCCAGACTTCCACCATGGATTTCTTCTTCTTAAAGTAAATCCACAGTATAAGAATGACAAGAACAAAAAACAAATTAATTGAAGGTCAGAAGGTAAAAGTATTTAAGAACTAGCAACGTTAAGTTTTAGTTATTTTTACATCAAACTTACTTTATTTAAAATTTTCCTTTTGGTGTCACCCCTCTGAGATGGTGACACCCGGTGCAGTCCGCACCCCTCGCACCTCTCCCCCCCCCCCTAGCGACGCCTCTGTTTGTATAGTTGAGACCTTGAACTAACTTGTGCGAATTATCAAGCATCACTACCATTAAATGAACAAATTTGTATAATGATTTGTGCATTAGTGTGTCATGGCATTCTATCGCTACTTCTTCCATTATGGTCACATAACCGGTGATGTTTAGATTGTCCCAAATGAAAATGGTGCAGATACTGACACTCACCATGAGGATAAAAACACTTGATATATCTGTTTCTCCTAGATAGATTGATGGAAGCTTCTAGCTTTCTTGCCAATAGTAGAGTATCTGGTTTCCGACACTTAAGTAGTTTTCAGTCTTCACTTTTTCAATAGGTGTTTTAAGTTGTCAGAAATTTGTAGGAATCTGACTTTATAACGTTTTACAACAAAGTTGTAGCAATATTCTAGCAAGTTCGCCAAATCACGTTGCCTCAACGTTAAATGACGTTATATAACAACGTTGCCGTAACATAAGTGCAACATTGCTGCAACGTTGAATTGTTATATGGGTAAATCTCTAGTTTAGGCGAGAATGGGTTCAAATCCAACTGCCTCTTTTTAAATTTTTGGTTTTAATTGAGACGTAAAATGAGCCTTAATCACACACAATAATTCAATCAACATGAAATATTCACAGACCGCTGTACCTTATATTAGTTTGCAGGATAAATAATTATAAACTAGTGCATTTTAACTAACACATTTGAAAGCCAATGTTCACGGTGAAAGTCACAAAATCAAATATACAATCTGTTGTGCATTGCATTTGATACGCATAAAACACGGGGTCTCTAACTGAAACCACCCTGAGGGCCGCATGAGAGCATTCTTGAAGGCCCAAGGGTCGTTATCTCTCATGACACCATGTGACGCCAATCATTTTGCGAGCCACATAATACGGTGTGGCTGACCGCGCGTTTGAGACCCCTGCTTTAAATCACGAAGCGCAAGACCTGAAAACAAGACTAGATAGGCTGAACAAAAACAAAGCCTGCTTTAAATCACGAAGCGCAAGACCTGAAAACAAGACTAGATAGATTGAACAAAAACAAAGGGCAATATTAGGGTCATGATGCAGTTTAAAATCCTACTGTTTCTCCAAAGCTGATAAATGATGATATTAACACCTCACAAAATGATTTTCAAACACACGCTTAGTTCAAATTCTCAGTTTACACATACAGGTACACAAATGAGTATCCCAAAACCTAAGAAAAGTGTCTTAGAAAGAAAGTGTTATACAATGCTAATCATCACCTTAAGACTAAACGAAAGAAACAAGGAAAATATAAACAAAAGAAAAACGTCCATCATTGCTGCAACCAACCATCCTCCTAAGCATTAAAGTCTGCAGTGTAAACTGTAAACAATTAAACAAAAATTTCAAAGACATTATAATAACACGCTTGCATGTTCTTGATCCATAATGATTGCTTAGGGACTGAAAGTGAAGGTCAAATCACAGCCTGTTAATCTTTTAGCTGAAGAGATTTATCACCTTCTGTAGAGTCGATAGAACTAAAAAAAATATTTCAGCTCCCCTGCGTCACAAATCCTATTGTAAAGTTCAAAACTGCTTTGGAAAATTGCCTTGATGGTTATTATGTAATCTACCTAATTTAACTCTGAAATAAAGGAATCCGCAAGTGGTGCGATGCTTATCACAAAGAGCGTGACAAACATACATAAAAACATCTGCAGAAAATAGTAAATAGTTTTGTCGCTAAAACAAAAGAAGATAATTATTTAAAGATTAAGTAACGATACAAGCGAATGTAGGAAAAATGGAAACATGTTCATACTTTAAATGATCGAAAATTCATGATTTTCCGTTGGAAACAAAAAGGGGCAGTCGTATATGTACAGAATCATTTGAAATTGCAAACGTCCAAAACATCTTTTTCACATCATTAACTTAAATACTTGGAGAACATTCTTTCACATCACATATATTTGTGACAAAATATACAACAGATAGGTGATGCTTTTATAATATAATGCGAATACACCCAAATCAGAGAGAAAATTAACTATTGCCACTGGATAACGGGAAAGAATAAAACAATAAAATAAATCACTTTTTTTGTTTCTGCGAGAAATAAAATTTAAAAAATAAAACACTGTTAGGAGTGGTTATAGACAAGTAAAGTAACAGAAAGAAAGTGAAACCAACATTTGACGTAAAGTTAACCAGTAATTTCGTTTCCTAAGTTACAAAGTGTAAATTTAAGAAACACGTCATTGTGAATGAAATTAAAAATCGATTCTAAATATCCTATCACAAATCAGAACGTTATGAATTATTCGAATGAGAATTCCAATGTACAATGTATAAGTGGATGTGAATGAGTCAAACATTAAAACTGTTTGTACATATTTACAAGATTGATAGTTTTAATATTTTGTTTTGAAGACGTACTGGCTGATTTAATAAAAATCAACAGTATTATATTTAGAAATTATTATTATTATTATTATTATTATTATTATTATTATTATTATTATTATTATTATTATTATTATTATTATTATTATTATTATATCACTATGGAGAAAAACTTCTACAACTATGCCAAATGACTGGGCTGAGATGGTAGACGTGGATTAGATAATGGGATAGGGAAATTTACATGTATATATGGCAATTCTACAGTTATTCTACAGCATATACTACCTGTATATATATATATATATATATATATATATATATATATATATATATATATATATATATATATATATATATTATACAATAATTTGTAAATATTTAAGATTCTGTGCAGGATTTATTGGCTTTTAAAAGGACTTTGATAGGATAGATAGACGTTTACTGTATCAAAGGCTTGTTAGTAAAAATATTAATGGAAAATGTTAATAATCGTTAAGTTGATGGAAAAGCATATGTTAAGTCCAAGAATCTTATTACCGATGAGTTTAATTTTCTATTTTGCGTACGAATCTGTTAAGCGTACGCACTTATTCCAAACTAATAACTAATAATTCGTCTAATGAAATACGATGCAAGTGTCATGTAAAAGCAGATTTATAAAGCACAAATCGATATGTATATGTATATATCTATCTATCTATCTATCTATCTATCTATCTATCTATCTATCTATCTATCTATCTATCTATCTATCTATCTATCTATCTATCTATCTATCAATCTATCTATCTATCTATCTATCTATCTATCTATCTATCTATCTATCTATCTATCTATCTATCTATCTATCTATCTATCTATCTATCTATATATGTATGTATATGTATGTATATGTATGTATATGTATATGTGTATATGGGTGGGGAGACTGGGCTCGTTAGCTTTGGCAGGCAGCAGGTCTAAGAGAAGAGAAACTCTGACACCAAACCCGGGCACGTGAAGCTCGTTAGCCTTGTCAAGCCAATTTGTTTCTAGGAGAAGGAATTGATTCAAAATCCACCACGTCCCATCCATTGGATGATGGCTCCAGAAAGAAAGGCTACAGGAGTAAACCCATGGATACGACTTCCTTCCGGCAGTTCCTGCATCCAAACTGGTGCCCAATGTCATGCTCAGCATTCCTTTTTACCCCACCAGCAAAGGAAGAGAGGGGGGTCCTGACGTCGGGCAGCCCAGGATCTCCATATTCCACACCCAGACCTGTAACCTGGAGATATCACTACAGTCTCGCTAATGAGTGAGGAAACAAGATGGGAGCTGTCAGTTTACGGGTTATAAGTCGTGCCCGATTGGCGCCACGGGTCAGCTTTGACGCTGGGAGTGATCTTGTCCTACTGGCAACTACCGCCCGCCTCATGCCAAGCAGCCACCGGTCAATTAGGTGTTGACGTGCCATCGTCTGCCTGCTCCAGTGGGTGTCTGGAGCTCAGTGTTTTACTCAGCATGACAAGCAGACGGAAATTCCACACCAGACAGAAGAAGCAAGACACCAATAAAAAACGACTCCAGCTCTTCCATTCGAAAACTGAAATGAGCGCGCCGTGTGTACAGGCATCTCCGACGATCTCGGGAAAGCGGACGACACCAGTAAAACGACCATCATCGATAGAGAACTCACCAGACTAAATATCAGCTACCCTCTAGAAAACCAGGCTAACCTCTAATGGCTCCCTCAGAAAGTAACACCACACAGTCGTCTGGAAGAGTCGAGAACCTGAGTAGCCCCATCAGCACGGAGTGGGCTTCACCATCAAAAAGCAATATTCTGGTTTTGGATGAACCTCTCACAGGGGCACTGAGCGTGTTTTGTCCGTCCGCTTCAGCACTGCTGCAGGTCTTGTCAACATTATCAGTGTCGACGCCCCCACCCTCACGTGTTCATAAGACACAAAGGATCAGTTATATCGGCACCTGGACGAACATATCAAAGGATACCCCAAACACGAACCACTAATCCTCATCGGCGACTTTAATGCCAGAGTAAGTGAGGATCACGAGCAATGGCCTACCTGCCTCGGATATCGTGATAATGGAAAGACCAACGGAAACGGCCAGATACTGCTGGAACTGTGCACCTACCATGGCCTGTGCATCAAAGGCACCTTCTTTAAGTGTAATCCACAATATACAGTGACATGGAAACACCCCAGGTCCCATCGCTGACACCAACTCGACTTGGTTGTCACCAGGCGCTCTGACCTTAACAGCGTCCTCTCCACCAAAATCTACCACAGTAAAGACTGCAACTCCGACTATGCCCTCGTGAGCATCAGGGTGCGACTACAGCCACACACACTACACCGCTCAAAACCAAATGGACTTCCTCGCATAAACACTGCACAGATGTCGGTCCCCTCCGAGGTGTAGGAGTATTTGTCTGCCCTGAACAAGGCTCTCCAGGACCTGCCAGAGCACGATTCGACAACCAAGTGGCATCTACAGAACAGCAAAGTCCACATTTTGCAAAAAGGAACGACCCAGTCAGGACAGGTTCAACGCACACTTATCAAGGATGGAACCACTAATCGAAAAGTGAAAAGCCTTTATAGCCTACACAAATGACCTAATGAACGTACGCTTACTGCTTTTAAATATGCCCGAAGTAACGCCCAACGCATCGCTAGACCGTGCGCGAACGTTTACTGGCAACAACTGTGTGAAAGAATTCAACGCAGTGCCGAGTCCAGAAACATCCAAGGTATGTACAGTGTCATCAAGAAGGCTCTAAGCCCTACAATAAAAGGAGTCGCTCCCCGAAAATATCTGACGCGAGAGAAGATCACAGACCTTGGGCAACTGATGGCCAGATGGGTGGAGCATTACTCAGAGCTATACTCCCGCGAAACGTCAGTCACAGATGCAAGAGCATAAAGAATATGTCCACCATGGAGGAGCTCGACAGAGTGCCAAGTAGTTGACACAGCACCAGGTCGTGACATCCGCCCGAAGCTATCAAACGTGGGAATCCACCACTGCTTCAACCACTGCACGACCTACTTTGCCTCTGCTAGGAAGAAACATCAGTCCCCCAAAACATGCGCCACAGTTGTGACCCTTTACAAAACCAAGCGCGATCGCAGTAACTGTAATAATTACAGAGGGATTTCTCTTCTGAGCATCGTTGGTAAAGTGTATGCCCGTATCATACTCAACGGACTGCAGTTGCTGGAGGACCATGTGTAATCAGAATACCAGTAAGGCTTCAGAGTAAGCAGGTCGACTTCAGACTTGGTCTTCTCCCTACGACAAGTGAAGAGCAGAGAGCAAGGTCAACCACTCTACATGATGTTCCTCAACCTCACCAAGGCCTTTGACTTAATCAGCAGGACGGGCATGTTTGAACATCTTAGTAAGATCACTTGCCCCTCAAAACTCCACAGCATGATAATCGATTTACATGCAGATATGAAGGGAACAGTCCTGTATGATGGCTTTTCCTCAACCTCCTTCGCAGTTAACAACGGCATGAAGCAGGGCTGCGTGCTGGCGGCAACCCTTTTCTGAATCTTATTCTCCTTGCTTCTGTCTTACGCCTTTGACTCGTCCCCTGATGGCATATATCTACACACCAGGTCCGATGAGAGGCCGTTCAACCTGGTACAACTGCGCTTGAAGACCGAAGTGAGGGCTGTGCTCATCAGAGAGATGCTTTTTGCAAATGACGTGGCTTCTGTGACCCACACCAAGGAAGACCGTTTAGCGGACGCCTGCATGCAGTTTGGGCTCACCATCAGCCTGAAAAAGACAAAGGTCAGGTTGCAAGATACCACTATTGTCCGTTTCTTCATAATCGATGGTGTCACCCTTTAAGCACTGAACAACATTACCTAACTCGACGCAACCATCAGCAACCCTATATCGTATGATAAGGAGCTGGACAGTAGGCATGGAAAGGCAAACACCATCATGTCACGACTAACGAAGATGGTGTGGGAAAATGACGCGCTCATTGAGCGCACCAAGGTCCATTTTTACCAAACCTGCATTCTCAGCACCCTTCTATATGGAAGTGAGACCTGGAGTACCTACATGAGGAAAGAGCGCCAGCTCAACTTCTTCAATATACGGTGCCTTAAACTCATCCTGAAAATCAGATGGCAAGACCCTGTCCCACACAGCGAGATCCTGCAGCGTGAAAATACCCTCAGCATGTTCTCCCTGCTAAGCAAACGTTGCATTCGATGGCTTGGACACGTCCGACGCATGGAGGATGGGAGGCTGCCGAAGGACATCCTATATGGACAGCTGGCCGCTGACACGAGACGAGTCGGCAGCCCCTCACTCTATTTCAATGATCTGGGACATGAAGGCATGCGACATTTCACCTAAAGGCCGTAAAGTCCTGGCAGAGGACCGAGGCACCTAGAGATTGACGGTAATTAGGGCAAATCAGTTGCTGATGCAAAGAGAGGCCAATCTGCGACAGAGAAACGTGTGATAAAGAATCACGTGTCAGCAGCCACAGTAACTCAGGCTTCACAGTATGACTGCACCAACTCCAAGAGGGACTGGCACTCGCGTATAGGCCTACACAGCCACAACAGACGATGCCAACACCCCAGAGACAGACAACACCCCAAGAGCGCTATCCACATGGTCTCTAGAGACTAAGTCGCCAATGATAATGATGATGATATTGATGATTATATATATATATATATATATATATATATATATATATATATATATATATATATATATATATATGTCACGTTGTAAGGATTAAGGAAATTCCAACATGTATGTGCTAGAACCTGAGGCTGTATGAAGGTCGGTTCGGTGAACAATGAGGTGTCAAGCCAGTTATTTGACATGGTTATAAGATTCGTGCCTGACCTTATTTGGGCAGCCAGTTACATAATACTAATTTAATCACATGTTTCACAAGTGTGTGGTGAAATTCTGTGTTCGGATCAAATGAACATCAAGCGGGTGTCGCAAAACCTCCTTTGACAGACTGTTGGGAGGGGGCAGTGTCTGATAATTATCTGAATCACTCGGAATTATGCAAGGCGTGGACATATCTATTATCTTGAGAACTAAATGTCTAAGTAGTCGCTTAAACCAGCTTGTGTAAATTATTAGAAAAGATAAGTTACTACGACGCCATTCGAAATTGGCGGGAAACTTGTTATTCTGGGAAATTGGCGGGAAATTTGTTATTCTGGTTATTCTTGTTATTCTGGGAATTACAAGGAGCCTCGATTGTTATAATATAACTGCAAACTAATTGTACTTTAATTATTGCAGTATGTATACTTTACTACGTAGAATTACCATTTGTAGGTTTGATTCATTTGTAGTGTTTGATATATATATATATATATATATATATATATATATATATATATATATATATATATATATATATATATATATATATATATATATAGAGAGAGAGAGAGAGAGAGAGAGAGAGAGAGAGAGATAGATAGATAGATAGATAGATAGATAGATAGAGAGATAGATAGAGAGACAGAGAGAGAAAGAGAGACAGAGAGAGAGAGAGAGAGAGAGAAAGTTATACATATATACTGTCTGTTATTTGTATATATAGTTACAATATAGTCATTATGACTTATAATAAATTGGTACTTCAAAAGTTTCACGTTTTGCTGTGTGCATTTAATAGCAATAAATCATTTTAAATATGGATAGTCTCTTGCTGTTGAAGAGATATCAATAGCACACACAATAGAAACTGTAATAGATAAATTAATGGAATATTATATTGTTCTATCACACAATATAAACTGTGATATATAAATCAATGGAATAATGCATTGTTATATCACATCTGTTTACTGGGCTTATCCAATATATGCATTATACCAATATACTTGTATCTGCTTCATCCTTTGTTTCTGACGTATTAAAACACTGCTCAGTATTTTGATTGACACAGTTATGATACACTGAAATGACAACTATATAATGAAGTATGCAGTGGTTTTGATAGCAATTTGGCAGTTTGGTTTACTTCTTGGAGAAGGTGTGCTTTACAGGAAGGGGTCATGATGCTAAGAATGCGACAAGTGACTGCATGGTTTGTGTCTTTAATTACTATGTAAGCAAGGTTACAGGACATGCATGCTGGAAGCAGATGCATGGTCTTTTGTTTTCAAATTTTATTTTGCGCAGCAAGAGGTTGTTTTGAACAAGACTTTTGCAGGTTAAAAGGTATTATGACACTTATTCTAGATTGGTAAGGGTAGATAATGCAAGAACTAAACAAACTGCGCGCAAGTCCACAAGTCTCAAGAAGTGAAAATAGATACAAAAACAACGTACAAATGCGTAGCAGACAACACAATATATAGGGACAAAAGCAAAGTAGAAAAAGAACAAAACAAGATCTACTGGGATAGGGCCTGGGGACACTGGTCTCAATTTGGATATCTAAAAATACAGAGCCTCAGCTTCAAAATACATGCATGATGCATGGTTGACAGGAGAGGTCGCAGTGAGACGGCATATTGTCAGAGTATCGCCAAAATGTCCACATTGTCACAAGGTACCCTTCACAAAGAAACATGTAATGGTAGAGTGCGAAAGAAGACAGAGTAAAGTAGGAATCATAAAGGAAATTAGAGAAACACTACTTTACAAACATCAAATTATTATTATCGAGAAACACTTTTAGAATAGGAAAATAGAAAAAGGGGACAGGGACCCTCTCGTGGGAAGTGCGGGATTAGGACGTCAATGGGGCTAAATCACAGGGAGCTACGCTAAGTGGACATGCCTGTGAAAGAGTCGGGAAAATACTCACTTAGAGGAACACAGAACATACAGGACAAAAATACAAAAATTAAGGATATAGAATAGGAAATAAACTTGTAAGTGTTTCCTAACACGCATGCCCAGGTAAGAAACATTAGAATAGGGATTTATGTTAATTTAGGATTTCACACTGTACCTTTATATCTATGTAAATCCTCTCTCTGTGTAGCTCCCGTACTGCTCAGAAAACCCTGTTGAAAGGGCAAATAAATCATATGGACAATTTTGGAAAGCAGTTTAAATAATAAATAAACAGAGACGCCCGAATTCGAGTTGAGAAAAAGATAATTTACAATTTAAAATTACGGACCACAATTTAAACACAGTCGGACTCAAGATTAATAAATAGTATATATTTTTAAAAAAATAGTACACCAAACTTTGCTGGAAATTAAAAATTTAAATAAATAAATGGAAAAATAAAAATATATACCTTAAACAGAAACAGAATGAATACTTGAAAAACAAACGATTTATTCAACAAATTTTACAAGGATATTCTACAAATTGACAGGATAGGAGTATAATGTTTACAACTGTTTGGGAAACATCTTAGCGTCTAGCACGAGCGGCACTTATTGCAAGAAAGATGGCATCAAAGATGGAACTCTCTGAACTGGAGAAATATTTTAATACAAAACAAACTGAGACAGAGTTTTTCTAGAATTCCCGTACAAACAAGGTACACAAGGGATAGACGTTTCAAAGATACCCCTAGAAAACAGACGAATCTGTTAAAAAATCCTTCAATTACTAATTTTACAATAAGGACGTTAGAGAATTAAGAGACTCGTAGAATAAGAACGGATTTAATGGAAGGATTATAAGACCGAATGGAAACAAGCCAAACTATCTTATGGAGAAATGGAAATTGCAGGAGAAAAGGTATAGATAAAAGATCCGGAAAGACTTAAAATATTTAACTTTTAATTATACACGAGATTCATAACTTTCAATCGGGATTGTGACTTTTGTCCTACACCTCTTTCATACCTGTGAAAATCAGAATTGTGAATTTTAGTCCGTTGACTTTCAGTTCTACAGTCGGGTATCTAAGTACATGTAACTATCTCCTCTTTCACACTCATTTCACCATGATGGTAGTAGGGCTGTATCTTAATCCAGGGGTTCATTTTAATGTATTTTAAATTGTTATCATGCCAGGTAAGCTAAAATTGCATCATTAACAGGTTTAAGGTGCTATGAGCGCTTGATGGAAAATACTGTCATGGGGTTGTATAAATATAATAAAAACAATAACCCACCCCTTTTGTGGTACTCGTTATCTAAGAGGTGACCGCCCTCGATATAATTACCCCGGTTCGAGTAAAGATAAGTGGTGACACTTATAAATGGAAAAAAATATAGTGATCTGAGCAAATATATTGAACAAACAAATGCGAGTCCCCGTAAAGATCAACAAATAATTTAAGCAATTACATAAACACTTTCATTAGGAAGATACTCTGCTTTTAGAAATAAAACTTTCCCCGAATTACAAGATAACTCAAATAAATTTAAATAAACTAGCCGATCTGTTACTGATAGCTTTAGTTCATCATAGGATCGAGTGAAACAATCAAAGTCAACGCTTTGTAGGGGCTCGTAACCTGCTATTCCTCATTTTCCGTTTCCTCTGTTGCTGTTCAGAAGTTTGGTTCTCAGAAATGATTCTTTTCCCATCTGTCTCAGGATATACTCTGAACACGTTAGAATTTCAGCACGATGCAGAATTTCATCACAGGATTACACGTCTCAATGTACATACCTCTAGTTCCTCTTCCTCAGTATACATCTCAGGGTACGTTAACATCAATACGTCAAAAAAACTATTTTCTCAACTAATGTATGCTTGATAGATCGCCAGAAATTTGCCCCTTCAAAAATACCATAACGGACTGGTGATTGTAATATCTGTAGCATGTGTCAAAACAATTCGGCATTCGCATATAAAACATGTCATCATTTTATTTTTGTTTTATTTAAAAAGCAGTTAATATGATCATTCAGTGATTCGATTATTTTTTTAGAGCAATTGATCATGTCTGAAATTTAAGGACTGGACTCAATCTATTATACTAGAATGGGAATAAATGGGAAGAAGACTTAATCGACATTGCCCAGTGATTACAGTCTATTAGTTTTTTGATCATGCTAATTGTTTGTATTTTGTATTTATTTTCTCTGTTTACGGGTACATCATTTATCTACTTACAAAAGGGTTTATGTTAATATGACTGATTGAGATAATTTATTCAGAATCTACACGTAGGAAAAAAATTGTCTCTCAGATTAATGGCAGAGATAAAGCAGTACCTTAATGGCAGATGGTGATGTGATACGAATATGGCCACACCTATGGAAACAAAAAGAGAAAGGTATATATGTGCTAGAAATTCTAACCTTTCAGGCGCTGAAGCTGTGCAAATATTGAAGCAATTATTTAACATTTGTGTAGTTTTTTTGTATTTGTTAGTTTGTTTCCATTCTTATAAGTTAAAATTGTACTTCTTCTTGACCTTGTCCAAAATTAAGTTTGCGGAGTACCTGATCAAGAACTTGGTTAATATTTTCTTCATCAATGTGGATTTAATTATTATGATTATTATCATTTATTGTTTGTGATAGGGCAAATTTCTAGCGATCTATCTTGAACCCATTAGCTGAGACCAGAGAACCATTAATTAGATTTCTAGAGAATTTTTCGCGAATCAATCGTCACACTGCCGTTTCTAAATGTCATTTCGAGGGGGAAATGCTATCCTAATTAAAGCAATTGGTTGAACAGCAGCCAGACGGACTATTAGGGGCACAGTAAATGTTATTTTCAGGGTAAAGGTGTCATAATTGAAAGTGGCAGAACTATGTAATAGTCAATCTACAGGGTGCAAGCTGATTCCGATTATTGGCGCCATTGGGACCGAAATATTTTACTGATTGGTTACGCTAGTTAAGGGGGCGTGTTCTCACCCAAAATTACAATTATATTATCTCATCGAGAATTTTAAACAGTCTAAGCTTTTCCTGCAAGAGGACAAAGAGAAGAGGAAAAAAACCAGTACAGACTCCAAGGAATTTGCAAAAAATTCCCTCATAAAAATGTGTTCAGCAAGCAGACGAACTGTTTGGATCGACGTTTGCAGCAAAGGTAGTGTGATAGATCCAGTAATTTGTTGATACGATATATATATATATATATATATATATATATATATATATATATATATATATATATATATATAATGCTTTGCTGAATTGTTTTGTATTTGCATGACTTTTGTCTAATATAATCGTATAATAATGTGCTTTTTGAAGTACAACGATGTTGAGTCATGCATAGGAAGTCGTACATTAATCTTTAAATAAGTTTGACAAATTGTTTAATTTGTCGTCGTGTTTGCATAAAGAGTAAGTTTTAAAAATTGAATGCATTACTTTACTTAATATGAATACGAGAATCCATGTCACTTCACCTAAGTTAGAAGAGTTCACGTATGATTTAGAGCGAGTGTGAAATGACGTAACTGATTATTTGTGTCGGGCTCAGAACCGCTCGGTCTCGTGTGGTCTATATTACAGAGTGAACCTAATGCATGACGAATTAGCCATTTGACTATCTAGGGTCATTATAGGACAGGAGGATTCGAATGATAGTCATCTATTCTGTTTACTACTGATAGAAATATCTGATAACAAGCAGGGATAATGCGAAACCCCGGTATCATAAATAACAGGAAATTTTGGTTGTCTCTATTGATCGGTTTTAAGAGTGGAGAAAATAGCCTTGACGTACAATCTTGAGAGGGAACTTCAGAGTGAAATCTGAGACGGGAAAAATTTGAAAAGTGGAATCCTATGACGTAATCGTGATACGTATAAATACTGAATGTCCTGGACGGATTGTTGAGAGTGGAATCAGGAAATAAAGGCGCCTGAATAGCTACAGGGGAAGTCGAGCGAAAGGAAGAACAGGTTATGAAATCATGCAAGGCGTTAACTTCGATTGTTCACTCGATCCTATGATGAACTAAATCTATCAGTAAACAGATCAACTGTTTTATTTAAATCCATTTGAGCTTTCTTTTGTAAATTTAGAAAGTTTTGTTTCTAAAAGCTGAGATAATTTTAATGTAATGACTTCAGATAGTTGTTTCCTGTAATTTATTTAATTTTGTATTTATCTGTACGTGTTTGTTTGTTCCATATATCTGCTCAGTAGCAATGCTTACCGTATATACTTGCTAACACATCGAGTCAAACTGTAACAATAAGGAACATGATCTGTGCATAATGTACCTGCAGATCAGGGTCTGTTTCAGCATATCTGGGATTGTTCACTTTGCACATGGACTCGACTACAAATGGAGTATATAAAGCAAATTACATGACCGATTATATTTTTGCAGAATGCCCTTGTCTAGATTCTGAAAGAATGGGAATACTCAATTATTTCTCTTTTAAAACAAAACACGCGGAAGAGAATACAGACAATGGATGCCTCTTCCCTAAGATGTCTTTCAGTATTGTAAGAACCAGCTTAGGCCTAACCCAGATTGCAGCTTCTGCTAAATGTAGCTTAACCTTGCTACATTATTTCTTTTATTCCCTCATTGATAATTGTTTTGTATTAAATTAAAATGTGCTCCCAATTGTTGAATAACTCAAAGAGAACCCTGAACTGTGTAACACATTCAGTCGCTTCATCAAATTTCTTTCTTTCATTGCCAAAGAAAACGCTATTTTTCACGCCCAGTTATATTTGTTGCTATGACTACGTGTTCCAGGCGTAGTAATGGCAGTTGACGATACGTTTTCTACCACTCGAAGAAGAGAAAATTGAAAGCATCAAAGGATTACTTTTTTCTTACCTTGCTTTATTGCCGTGTATTATTATATTCAAAAGAACCGAACAAGAAGCTGAGCAATTTTGTTGTTCTCACATATAACATATCCGACATTAAACAGTTCTATAGATAGACCTAATAATAATAATAATAATAATAATAATAATAATAATAATAATAATAATAATAATAACAATAATAATAATAATAATAATAATAATAACAACGACAACGACAATGATAATAGTAGTAGTATTAATGATAATAATAATAAACAAATAATAATAATAATAATAATAATAATAATAATAATAATGATAAGAAGAAGAAGAAGAAGAAGAAGAAGAAGAAGAAGAAGAAGAAGAAGAAGAAGAAGAAGAAGAATATATTTCGAAATAAAAAACATGGTTTGGTCTAACTGCTTTAATGTCTAGATTACAACTGACTTAAAAAGAGAAAACACAGGCACACTAATTTATCATGATAATGTTATGATAAAGCACATAGGGTTACGACTGCATGCCTGGAACTGACCTTAGGTGACCTGTAACTATCAGATCTCTTGTAGCAACATAATGTTAATACCGTATATTTCCACAATATTTTGCAATACTATATTTTAAACGCTTAAGCAACATAATGTTAATACCGTATATTACCACAATATCTTGCAATTCCATATTTTAAACGATTAAGCAACATAATGTTAATACCGTATATTACCACAATATCTTGCAATACCATATTTTAAACGCTTAAGCAACATAATGTTAATACCGTATATTACCACAATATCTTGCAATACCATATTTTAAACGCTTAAGCAACATAATGTTAATACCGTATATTACCACAATATCTCGCAATACCATATTTTAAACGCTTAAGCAACATAATGTTAATACCGTATATTACCACAATATCTTGCAATACCATATTTTAAACGCTTAAGCAACATAATGTTAATACCGTATATTACCACAATATCTTGCAATACCATATTTTAAACGCTTAAGCGTGTTCATCAGCTTTCCAGTATTTTCAATCAGATTTTCTCTCCCGCACGAGTGATAAAGTAATATGTTGATGGATATTGACTCCAGACACCTGGTTCTGTGTCAGGGAATAAGATAAAGCTACTTATATAATAATAATATATCACAGATACACTATTCTTTGTGCAATCTAAAAGGAGGAACATTTTGCAAAAACCGATACTAATCGTAACCAAGGTTATGTCAACAAAGATTCTCATCAAACGTACTACTCGTTTATTGTCGCAAAATTGTTTTAACACTTTGCCGTAACAGAAGAATATGAGCCAAGCTGATGCGTCATTAGGAATTATAAATAAATAAATACTACTTAGAGTTTGGCTGTTTTCTGTCTCTTTTATAAGAGGTTAACGTTATCTACATATTGATATTAAAGGGCTGTAAATTCTACGGATGTTTTCGAAAACTGCGCAACTGTTATCGAGTTTCAAATTTTGCGGCAGACTTGGCAATTCTGCAAAGTTTTCTAGGCATCGTTACGAAGTTTTGCAAACGATTTGACCACTAAATACATGAAGTTTGGTTGTACATGTTTTTTGTTACGCATAAACTCTTATGCTAAAGTAAATGTAGATAATGCTTGTACAGAAAAATATTAGTACAAATTTCCATTGCGCTTCTTTTATTAAAACTCCAGTTTCAAAGTCAGATAGCTTTCAGATTTGAAATTTTGTCAGACAATTTGCAGATTTTTCAGGAGTTTCTTGTATCGTCAGCCTTACTCAGAATTGAAAATTATCAGCAGTTACATCATAGTTTTCTTGGAATATCTTTCAAAGCTTGGCTTGTACTTAAGCAAGTGAAAATGACTGTTGTTACGTATATTTGATTTAAATCATTTAATTTTGTTTGTCAGATTCAAATTTGACATTTTGGGTTTAAATTTCGTTAGTTGGGAGAGATTTTATAGAAATGGATGACCTATATACTTTACGAATAAACACCAGGTGTTGACCTCATTTCTGACCTGGTATCAGAGTTGTAAACAAGGTTTTAAAATGATTGGTTGATGCCAAGGACAAAATGGAGTAAATTAGAAACATCTTTCTAATTTAATTGGGTCATAAGATGTTTGCGTGATTTCTTGAACATGAGATTGTTCTGATAGATTCTGGAAGGTCGTGACCCCTTTGATGTTTACGTAAAAATAGGTATTTAAATTATTGTTTGGGAGAGAACAGTTCAGTAGAAGTTGGGCTTTTATAATATTAAGTTGTGTCTTCTTTTTGAGTTATTTTTAATTACCGTGTAATGGAAATTTTGTCAATTCGTTTGGAGCAAGAGGAATTATTTTATTATTTATCTGGAAAAGAATATGTGCTCATATATTTTCATTAACAAGAACTGACTAAATCAAGTGACTTCGTCGTCCATATTGGATTACATCGTCAAGATTCGAACCGCGAACTATTAGGACATTTTATTATCAGGACTCTTGAAATTCAATTAGTGGATTATATTGTGAATTCTTATTAGATTAATTTTTGGACTTGATTCTCTAAAACCGTAAGTTTAAATATTTCCTTTTATGAAAATATTTGTACTCAATAAATTGTTTGTTAAATTTTTACAAGCTTGTTATTTTTCAATTTTCAACTAATTTAATTCTGAACCGGCGACCTTTTCATTACGAATCCTATGCTCTCCTCAGCTAACGACCCTTAGATTTTGAGTCCGATACACTATAAACTGAGGTACTCTGGCATTCCCTTAGATTTCGAGTCCGATACACTATAAACTGATGTACTCTGGCATTCCCTTAGATTTCGAGTCCAATACCCTATAAACAGAGGTACTCTGGCATTCCCTTTGAACATGAACGTTATTTGTATATTTATTCTTCTGTATTTATTTCACTACATCTGTCTCTCAACATTGTATTTTGAAATTAATAATAATTTTAAAGGAATTGTAAATGTAACTGTTTGTTTTCAATATATGTTTGTTGTCTGAAACACGAATTGTTGAATATTCAACAAAAGGAATTTTCTGAAGTTAGCAACGTTAAACCAGTTCAACAACAAGAAATGATTGGCTAGGTGTAACATCTGTATTTCTAATACCTATAAGATTTATATGGAGAAAAAAGAAATTAAATTGTCTTTATACCGTCTCAAAATTTAAACTTTCCTATAACCGTAAATTTGTTCCATACATCGACGAGCACTAATTAATTAGTAACGCCTCAAGCCGCCTCTCTTGAATTAGGATTATTAGACTTTCAAATCAATTAACCATTAAAAATACATTCTGTTTCATGATTGTTAGAAGGATGAAACTATAATTGTCAGTACAGATTTTATATCTCTGCATGTTTAATTCCAGAAAAAGGTTAACAAGTACAACATTTGTATCCTCATCTATAAATATATCTGGTTACACTACCGATGGGGAAAAATCTTGAAACTAGCAGAACTATGTAATCTATTTAACAAAGTGATTATAATAAAACCCAAAGCAGCCTGCTTAGTTTCAATCCAATTGCTTTTGTCATAGGACTGAGCACATCAATTATTAAAGAGCAGAATGCTTTTATGTTTGTTTAGGATTATTAACGTAGCTTTAACAATGTTTCAGTCATATCGCTATGATGTCTGACGCGAGTTTATAGTGATGTCTAGAACTGGGGCATCATGCTGCAGACCCACCCAGTCACATTATCCTGATACCAGGCCGACCAGTCCTAACACAAACCTCTTAACGCTGAGCGCCAAGCGACGCAGCTGTTAGTACCATTTTTGTAAGTCTTTGGTATGACCCGGCCGGGGATCGAAATCACGACCTCCCGCTTCCGCGGCGGACGCTCTAACCACTAGGCCAACGGAACGATTGGAGCAGAATGCAGTCTCTTTGATATATATTGGTAATCAACCTCTTTAAATTACGGGAAAACTTAATAAATTATAAAGTGCGATTTATCTGTTATTCTTATAATCCAAATTGGTGATCCAAAATGTTCTTTGGTACGTAATTTTTTTTTTAAAATATGAAATTATGCTACTTTCAATAAACAACAGATGAATGTAAACTTTCGTTTAAGCAGAGTTTTTAAGCGGAGCTCCGTTGTCTGGTAGAACTACCTATCAAAATTAGAGGGAAGTAACTTACTTTAAATCCTCCATTATCTTGTAGGATAAGACTTTTGAAGAAACCTATTCAAGAACTGAAAGAAGTTAATACTTTAAAAATGTAGATTTGAAGCATCATTACAGTAAACACATAAAAATCAAACAATTATATACAAACCTGCTGGAATTTATCTAGGCTATATATTCTTATGTTTTCTCTCTTTAAATATTTCTCTAAGCGCTTCGTGTGTGATCGCCTATTTTTATTTTCACTTTCTGCAAAACAAGGGTATTTTATTATTTTGATCCATTACATATATATATATATATATATATATATATATATATATATATATATATATATATTTTCATATATATGCTTGTCAAAGATCTTTGTCTACCTATGGCTATCCGCACTACATGAACTCTTCTTTATGGAAATATTGTATACAATGCTTTTGTAGGTAAACTGCTCAGTTAACCATTCCTTCCTTTCTGCGTCTTTCTTTTACCATGAAATTTTTCCCCACAGTTGATTGCTGATTGCAAATACTTTCTAGGTCTTAATTTAGAGATTTAAAAAAAGTGCTTCTTATCAGTTAACGAAAATAATTAGATACACTTTTTGAGCTTAATAACGAGTTCTCTCACGTATGTGTTTTGACATTAAGTTCTCTTTGCTTTTGTTGCTATATAGTGTACTGTAAGTAATTTAATCACAAACTATGTTCATAACTTTTTTGTATTTACGAAACATTAACTGAATGAAATCTCTTATGAAGAGGAAATAAAGTCAGTCGGTCGGTCGGTCGGTCGGACAGACAGACAGACAGACAGACAGACAGACAGACAGACAGACATACATACACACACACACACATACATACATAAATACATACATACATACATACATACATACATACATACATACATACATACATACATACATACATACATACATACATACATACATACATACATACATACATACATACATACATACATACATACATACATACATACATACATACATACATATATATATATACATACATAAATACATGCATACATATAAACATATAAACACACTGTGGGTTATTTATTCTTCTTGATAAATCGTCGCGAAAGAAATCAGTGTGACAAAATTAAAAACAGAATTTTAACTAAAGGTCTAGATTTCAAGTATATAAGAAAATAAACAATATTATACACAGTTATTTTGTGAATCAAATCTTTGAAGCAAATGCTTCCTTATCTTGTTTAGCGAATGTCTTTTATCTGAATTAAAAGCATCCATTGATTTTTAAAAAATAATAATCAAAATATGCCAGAAATGACAGCATTGTCGGCATGGGGACAAAAAATGCCTGAGCATTTACGTACTGGTCATCTCTTTTTTTTTATTTCTTCTCTAGAAGTAAAGGTGAACTACGTGCTAAGGCTGAATTTATGTCCGCTCTGTATCGAGAAAAGGCATATACGTAAGTATCCCTTCTCTGGGTATCAACCATTCTCCCTTCCATATGTCCTAGACAACATTTTAAAGTCTGTCTCGTAGCGCATGCCCACAGTTGAGGGTACTGATGCGTACAAATATGTGGATCACTTGTAAATTATTGGATTGGTTTTTGCGATTAGCTCAGGTTTTAGTACACTTTATGAATACTGTTTTACCTGGATAATTTGTATAATTTGAAAAGGGGATGTGTCTTGATTAGTACTACACCCTTATCACAAAAGCAGATCACTTAGACCAACATTTTCCATTTTAATTGTTGAGGTTAAATTTTCTAAGTTCGTTCATCCCAAAAAGAATTTTAGTACCTTGCAGATAAATACATAGATTCATGAAAATTGGTGTGGAGACGCACCTTAAAGCATCCAACACAGTAATACATGTTTCACTCACTCGGGTCAAATGGTTTGTTTGAAGTTTATTTCTCAGCCTCCAATATACATACATACATACATACATACATACATACATACATACATACATACATACATACATACATACATACATACATACATACATACATACATACATACATACATACATGCATGCATATATATATCTGGCACTCTTACAGCAAA
The DNA here is from genome assembly GCA_030141615.1 of Unio pictorum. Lineage (NCBI taxonomy): Eukaryota > Metazoa > Mollusca > Bivalvia > Unionida > Unionidae > Unio > Unio pictorum. Next base: position 6,817,181 of record JARLTB010000026.1, on the reverse strand, counting down.
CAAAAGGATATCGTGACCTATATGTATTATGTTGTTGGCTTGTGTTAGGTGTTTGCGTTTAGCTTATGACATGTTATATGTATTAGGTTCTACCAAGAAATGATGAAACACGGTGAGTGGATGTATGTTGATAAGCTTGTTTATACTTGCCGCCAAGGACTGAATACGTCATCTATATTTTATGCTCATTAACGTTGTGTGGACGTTGTGATGAAAGTTCATCACTTTGGGTGATGTTTATGTTCGAGTCATACAACCTGATAAGTGGGTGCATCTCTGGTGTTACAATGCTCCTGAAAACAAAGAAAGCCACGGTGACCTATATTATATGCTTAACAAAGCAGGAGTTAACTCTTCGAAGTTACGATCACACTGATTCGTCCATGCTAGACCTGTGTACATCCTACCCTACTCAGAAGTCCCTATCGGACCAAAACCTTCTATGTTAAGGACTATGCAGTGTTTATCTCAATATGTTGATAAAGTAGGTTACCCATATGTTGTACACGTGAATGAGTCTAGAAATTAGGTAAATGAATGATGCATGCTTTTTATGTTAGGCCTTCTCTGTGTAGGCTGGGCAAGGTAATTTTTCGTTATGATGAACAATGTACTCCTCAAGTTTAATGAAATCTTATGAATTTTACCAACTAATATCTTTCTTCTAATTGTGGACAATAAAAGATTTTGGAGGAAGAACCCGAGAAAACTCGTCTGAGAACCACCGACCCAAGTCAATCTACCGGCCAGCTTTCTCACATGCCCACATTGGCAATACCCACAGATTCGAAACCAGGTGGATAAAGCTAGTTGGTTCAGTATGCGGTTTCAGAAAGATCTCAACACAATATTGACCATATAGTGGTAGTTAAAATTTGAAATTTTAATATTATTACAATCCTTAGTTAGAACATATCACTTTAGTCTGAATTGATTTTCTGCACGACATTATTCATACTGGTTACTGAACGTAACACATTAATACAGCATCAAGAAAACGCTCGTCATGTCGAGAGAATCAACGGCTTAATGACCGAGGTATGAGACTATATATATTTCAATATACTACAAGATTATACAATCTAATTAAAATTTTCTGTCGTGTAATAAAGATGATGTTACATTTGTTCTTATTCCAAGTAAAAGTTCTAAGACTCAGCTAATAATTCGATCTTTTTGTACACTTTTGTTAGTCCTTTTTCAAAAGTACGAAAGACCTGAAAACCCGAATAAAACTTTAATTAAGAAACCCATACAAAAAACAGATGTCAGTCATGAGGCTTTTTGCTAATATGAGAGTACAAGGATTTAATAAAGAGAATGGTCGGTGAAGGAAGGTTGGCCACGAAGAGGCTCAGAAATACAAACAAAATAACACATGCAGAAAACAAGACGTTTGTAACTTCTAACGAAGAATTGTAAACATCAAATCCATGGAGAAGCGATGTCAATACCAGTCATCATTGGTGCTGTCCTTTCTATCAGCGTAAAGCGACAGTATAATGTACTTGACTAAAGAATTGTCAAAGTTCAGCACTGATAACAGAAAACACAAGACTGATTTTAGCGATTCTTAACAAATAGGCAAATGGAGGTAATGGAGGTAATTATACCTTGAAAAAACGTGACAATACAACATATTTTCGTCACGGCTAACATTAGGAATGGAAACCTTCAGGTGAATGTATTGGTAACATCATGCAACGTCTGTATTACTGGATCTAATATAAACATTCAGGGGCTGAAGCTACTGTGTTAATTTGCAAAAGCTATGGCTTACTCCTGAATTGAGAAAGAAAGAGAAATTACCATAATTCCATGTCAAATTGACAAACCACATTGGCTAAGCAAATAACATGTTTAATGCCATTGTTCCACCTTTCACAGTTAAATGTGATTCTTCAATTCAATCGATTTAGGCATTAATCTGTATGGATTCTGAGCAATCAAGAATTTGGTCACATTCAGGAAGTCATATGAAGGGAATGATTTTACGGTAGATGCAGAAATTTCACAATATCGTAATATTTCTCGATGAATTAAACCTGAGCTGCGACTAAATTTACAGTAATAGTCCAAGAGAAATGGACATTGGAGTAATATCACTGAGTAGTCGCTGATCGATCCCATCTTTGTAGAGAAAACCAACTTAGTTAATTAGGCGTGGTATGGCCACGACAGACTGATGGCTTATATGCGGATTTCCCGTGTTGAAGTTTCTTGTTCCTATTAACTGAACGTGTTTTAGAAAAATGATAATGTAAACTATCAGGTGGAAAATAATCATGATTACATGCAAGTTATGTGTGGACAAGGGGCAAAAAAAAGTGTCAACGGTGTGCGGAGCAATAGACCAAACACAGACAGTGGAACAGGATATATCATAACCTTGCAATATGGCTGAAGTATATTGGAACACATGTATCCCTTGATGCACGCTTGGCGTTTTGGATGTTTGTCATGTGAACAGTGATTCTGCTTTACTTTAAGTTTGATAGCGAAATATATCATCTCTTCATTGATCGAAAATGTCCTTTGATATTGAATCATACTTTTGGGTATCAATAATCTGGTATGAGGTAGCTGTACCTAGTACAAAAATGATACCACAATATTTGTGCAGCATTTTATATTTTTATAACGTAGTACCTGTCATATTTATTAAAATAATGATACTATGAAATTTTCTCACTTTGAAGTGTTTCCCAAGACAGTGATAGTTTTGTGCATTAATCCGTTGCAAGACAGCGATCTACGTCTTAGAATTAATGATATGCCAATGTGAATTTAAGTAAACACAAGCCTGGTGTGAAATTAGAGTTTATTGAATCTGTGGCGTTTGGTTGGACTGGGTTAGTTGTTTTTGTCATTAGCCTGTTACAGAACCCTTCAGCGTCAGCGTTTTACGGTCATCGAACGTTTTTGGGAAACACGAATCATTCTTTATATTTTTTTTTTCTTGTTCATAACATTAATGTTTCTCATTCCTAAAACAACTTTTATCAACTCGAAACATACATTCTTTCTAGGTGTATAATACTGCGTTTAGTTTTCTACATCTTGCTGGTCACCGTATCTTTCATTTTAGTCCATGTACCAGTAGCACTGGGTGGGGGGAACCCGAGTGGCCGAGTGGTCTAAAGCGCTCTCAGTTAAGGATCACTACTATTTCACCTCTGTCTACGTGGGTTCGAGTCTAACATTCGGCTAATGTAGTTATGTGAGAAAGCTTGCCAGTAGCTTCTCATGGATCGGTGGTTCTTTCCGGGTGTTTTCCGGGTTCTTACTTCACCATTAATACTGGCCGCCATGTATAGCCTATATTATGCTTACAAATGGCGTTAAACCATAAAAAAAATACTGACGAGCTTTCAGATCCTTTGTCATTTCATGTACAACTATTACAATTCTCTCTTACATCTGTGAGTCCATGTCCATTCTTCATACTATGTAATTTTGCTAGCAAAGATATTGATTCATTTTACTAAATATTTTGACTGATCATGATTTTGATATGCGGCTGTATCATGTTCCTTCTAGTAATTTCTAGTTAAGGAATGATTATCTGTGACGTAAACTTAATGCAGGTTTTACTGTCACAACATAATCTCTTTCCTTTATTTGTATTTAAACTATTTTTTTAAAAATGGAAATGCTATGGCACATTCGGAAGTTCCGCATATAGTGTACTAACGGAGTATCATATATGCGTGATCAGTATTATTTTACAATTACAAATTAGTTTGCCAATCTCACACAATAAGACATAATTCAGAATCAACAAATGTATATAAGCCCGACATGGTCACAACAAAGAACCTTGCTACAAAAGTCTCGAAGGTTATAAGCCCTATGCTGTCCAACCAATTGAAGTGTACCTCACAATCATCAAAGGTAGTTAGACCCAACAATATCACACCAATAAAATCGTATTTCAGAAACATCAAATTAATACTGGCCCGACAATCACTTACTAATAAAGGTTTCCTTTAATGTCATCACCTTTGGAATGGGCTGTATCATATTTTGTATAATTTTCTCAACCTCCAAGCAGATGCGTTACTAAAAGATCAAACTACACCATTAAAAGTGGATCGGAAGTTGTCGAAAACTATTTTGGCATCTATATTGGACAATGATGCTTAACCTTTCAATCACATACACATTCAAAAGCTATTAATCTAACCTGGAATGTTCGTCCTCACGCTAAGAATTTCATCACTAATATATATATATATATATATATATATATATATATATATATATATATATATATATATATATATATATATATATATATGCATATATATATATATGCATACATATACATATACATATATATGCATATATATATATATATATATATATATATATATATATATATATATATACATATATATGCATATATATATATATATATATATATATATATATATATATATATATATATATATATATATATATATACATACATACATATAGATATACATACACATATATATATACATATATATATATACATATATATGCATACATATATATATATACATATATATATATACATATATATATACATATATATATACATACATATATACATATATATACAAACTTATATACATACATATATATATATATATTTATATTTATATACATATATATATATATATATATATATATATATATATATATATATATATATATATATATATATATATAATAAAGACATCAATTTTACTCTTGTAATTTAATAAAATGTAAACAGAAGGTGTTACGTTTCATTACAGCATGTCTAATATCACACGCTGCTCTGAAACCATGAATATCAATGAAAGTAAGTAAAAAGATGAATGATACTGACAAAACACACACACACACACACACACACACACACACACACACACACACATACATATATATATATATATATATATATATATATATATATATATATATATATATAAATGCGATAATTCGCGTATGCTTTTCGCAGGGATTGGAAGAAAATTACATTGATGAAATTCACTTGATTCAGTGTATTTCTCTTAGCTAGTTATACATATGCAATGAAATATTTAACATTAGCTCGAAACAGGGACATCTGAGCTAAACACACAATTCAGTAACCACTAAAAGATGGTCGATAATAAATAAAATATTTATTTTATATTGATATAAGTATTATTTTCCAAACGTATGCATCTAGAATTACATGCATCAATCTGCGAAAGAACTGATTTTTTTCTTCATGTACATCAGCTCGATCAGATAATCCAACAATATCAAGTAATGTAATATGGTCTTGGTCATTAATAATAAAACCATTTTTAATTTGTTTCCTTTGCTGTAATAATTTGATACAGTGCTTATATCTAACACGTTTTGGAGCTATACGTATATTGTCACGGAATGGCCAATATAAGAGAATGTAAACTGATGAATCATTCTGAAACTGTGAGACTACCCCTAGCATCTTATATTTCAAGATAGTGATATAAAGCTCTGATTTTATAAATTGGTTATGTTGGTTACATTGTACTGAATATGATTGCAAAACGATGGGAAGGGAAACAATCAAACGCTAGTTAATAATTATATGTTAGGAATGCATCTTTTGAAATTGAATAGCTGACTGATTACATGAATCATTTCTTCTGGACCTTTACACGAGTGAAAAGTTACTTGGAACATACATACTAGATTTATACGCTAACTTTCATCTCATCTTTGCTTCAGTTTTATCTATAAAGAAACATTGAATCTTTTATTCATTTACATAGATTATTTATAAGAATGGTCTTCTGTTCTTGTTATTGTTTGAACTTTAAACTGCATGCCATACATACAGATTTGCAGATATAACTTAATTATACATCAACGGATATTTGCAGGATCAGAATTACAGAAAAATCATCTTGGCGGCAGATAAGGGGCAGAAGACAAAATTAAATCGTCTTCAACCATCAAAGACACTGGTATATCATTAACACTACGCCTAAGAATAATACATTTATCATGTATTAATATCTATCTAACTATCTATCTATCTATCTATCTATCTATCTATCTATCTATCTATATATATATATATATATATATATATATATATATATATATATATATATATATATATATATATATATATATATATATATATATATATATATATATATATATTGATCGATAACAAATTAAAAAATCATCAACATATAATGTCACAGATAAAATACTGCCCTGGGGCACACCCATCTCTTGCTGGTGCACATCGGAGATGGTAGAACCCACTTGTTTGTTTCTTTGAATAATTTTTAACGGCGCACCAGCACACTTAGACTATTTAATGCTAAAGGTTTTATATCGACCAGCGATACAGAAAACCAAATAGTTCAAAGTAAAATGGTCAGATGATGCTAACAGTAAAATATGAAGCTTCCCAATCAACGGGAGATATAAATGGTCTATATGGATAAAAAGATGTTGCAAAAAAGAGGCTGTATTTGCATTAGATAAAAATATTATAGGTAATGGCATACAAGTTATATTTTAAAATAAAGATTTACTTCCTTCAGGAAATCTAAAATACAAGTGATAGATATAGTATCAAAAAGTTCCTTCATGTCATGTACATCATAGTAATTGTAGGTTGCAGGTCGCAACACTCGGTCATAAAGTGTTTAACAGTGAATGGTTCATTGCAAGAACTGCACTCTGGTGGATCTTCACCTTGTAGTATGTGGGAGTGGGTAATGTATGTATGACCGATTCTGATTCTTGCAATGACAACCTCCTCCCTACGGATAGTTCTGTAGGAAGGAGTCTATTCTCCCAGGGTTGGTTTGATGGCATGAAGTTTGTTATTGACTGCATCATTCCGTGACGCCTGCCACTTCTGGCGTTGGTACTTTTTGATACAAGGTTTAAAATCAGTAAACGGTAATATAAAATCCGATTTTTCTTAGTATAGAGCCATCTTAGCAGCGCGGTCAGCTTCTTCATTACCTCTAATAATTCGATCTTTTTGAACACGTTTGTTAGTCCTTTGCGAGTTAGTTATTGTATTAGTGAATTTGACGGGCTATTTATCGCTCCTCTTCTTTTCCCCCTTTATCATTTATTTAATCATATTCGTCGCCCAAGTCTACACGAATCATAGGTTGAAATTATTTCATCTGAAAAAGTGATTTAGTTGGTGTTTATCCATAAAAGTCATGTATCTTCAGGGGCAAATCTAATCTAGAAAAAGTTATGTATTATGTTTATGATAAATATATTTTATGTCACTGTCATAATATTTGTTTCTCTGAATTTATCAGTTTTATTCCAATAGTTCGAAAATTTCACCCTTTGATAATTTTGTGCATAATGTCAGATTTTATTAAATGTTATCATATAGCGCATTCAATAGTTGAGTAATATTTTGGATATCATTTTGTAGGAGTCGCGTTATCGATGTGGAAAAGCCCAACGCTGGCTTAATAACGCAGTTTTTCAGCGTATAAAAAGCACACAAAAATCTAACGCAAAATCAAACCCAAGCAGAACAGGTTAGTCATTCATTTCGAGATTGATGCCACCTTGAAATTTAAGAAAAAGTAATTAGTCAAAACCATAATATTTCATTCAAGGTAAGAAAACTATTCCATGCGTTTTATCTTTTGCGATTATTAAAAACCAAATTGCTAAATGCGAGTGTACTACCTTGAGATGTGTGAAGTGCCATATTTTCGGTCGATCTATTAATAAACCATTAGTTGTGGCCAGATAGCCATTAGTTAAATTTAGGAAACACATTGTGCAGGAGGTTGCCTGTAAAGGCTAGCCGACCGCTGGACTAATTGACACGTTGTTTATACAGGAGCCAGTACTGACCGACGGTGACCTTGTAAAGGGTCATTTTATCACGAAAATGTCAGAATGGAGAGAAAACAGAGATTCTGTTACTTAAAACCAAAGCATGGCATACTGACCATGACGTAAGCGACTTTTGGAGGGAAGCGGGAGAAAATACATTTGATTCTGATTGGTCATGGTTAAAAAAGGGGTGTGTTTTACACGAGAAATCTTTGAAACATAATATCTTACTAGCTAAATTAGAAGTTAGTCTGAATTTGCTAATGTGAGAGTAGACAGTGTCGAATTATTTTTGTAAAGACCCCGGATCGTATTTTAGAGAAGTATCCGTAAAACAACAGACCAGAGGAAAAACCGCCAAAAACAAAGGTTGAGTGACACGCAAAAACACAAGGTTTTGTCTCAAATTCCACGTTTATTGTGATGTAATTGATATAATGTTTGCTTCGTTTACAGATCGGCATGATTTCGTTGATACATTTGTATACTTGATTTAATGTGATACACTTGTATAATAATGTGTTTTGTATTATGAATCAGAAGTATTTGCAGGAATTCATTGGATACATTTATTTAGTAATGTGCTTTTGAATTATGAATGGGAATTCTTACCTTAATTCTTAGTTAAGAATGACGTAGTGTTAATTTATGTCGTAAAAACACTATGTTGAGTTATGATAGGAAGTGTTACGTTAATTTTTGAATTTTATCATATTGTTTGAATAATGACTGCGTTCTAAGAAGTTAATGTATCACTTTATTTAATGATTTACAAGAATACATGTGAATTCACCGAAATTTGATGTCATATATAATTTAGCGACAGTGTATAATTCAACGTCTCGCTATGTAGTACGTTAATGTATTAGGTCAAGGCAAAACGAATTAACAAATGTTAAACTACAGTCATCTGAGGACATGTGTAGTTAATTACTAGCCGTAAAATTGTTATCATTGATAGAAATGTCTGATTGTTCGAACCAGGAATAACGGACAGTCTCGACTATTATAAGTGTAACGAGAGACTTAGGATGTTTTAATTTTCTTTTTGGATGGAAGAAAATAGCTTTTTTGGGAAGACGTGAAGACGGAAATAGAGAAGCACACATTGGAAAAAGAGAATTGAGAAGTGTATACATTGATACAGTGGACAAGTCTGAGTTTAAGCGGAACATCCACGAGGGAAAAAGTATCTCGAGAGACAGAAACTTCTAGGACAACATTGGATTGAACAGAGAAAGTGGTTCGAGGATAACAGGTTATGAAAATCGAACAAAAGCATGGACTTTGATTGTGACACTCGATCCTATGATGATTTTTTAACTATCAGTAATAGAACGGCTAATTTGTTAATTCTATTTCAAATCTATTTGTAATTCGGTACAAGTTTATTTCTAAACCGCGTGTATTCCTAATGAAAGGAAATTACATTGTGTATGTATTTGATTAAATAGTTTATTTATCTTTACGGGGGCTCGGAGTTGTTTTGTTCAATATAGCCGCTCAGGTTACCATATACATTCTCTTACTCGAACCGGGCAATTATACCGAGGGCGGTCATCCCTTAGATAACGATGAGGGGAGTGGGTTATAGTGTTATTATTATATATTGTTCAATACCCCTTGACAAAGTGGGATGTAATACTTACCCTCTGATAAGTGGGGCTTATACAATATTATAAGAGTAACGCTCATGACCCGCGAGAATCTGACAAGATGTATAACATCTTTTAACAGTCCACTATCATAAAATAGTACGATGATTATGAGTTCTCCCTAATGAGAAAATAAGAGCCGCCAGTAAAAGCATATTTATGACTTTTTCAGCACTGCTTTGGCTCCTAGTGAGTGTTTTATTCACATTTTTGTTACAATAATCAGTTTCGGTTTACATCCTTACATCGGTATTTCGTTTTTAGCGTACTCTAGCAGTTGTATTATTGTGGTCAACTCACGCGCTGTAAATCCATTGGTTAAAACATTAAGCTAGATACAACTAAATATACAAACAAGTGATCCAAGATGTAAGTAAGTAAGTAATCAAATAACTTAAGTTACTGACCAAATTATTATCTAATTATATAATATTTTCTTTAGCCTTGTGTTTAACACGTGTAATGCATCTGTCCTTTGGAGATACACAGGTAGATAGACTGGATAGATAGACAGAAATACAGACAGATAGATAGATACGGTAGATTACATATTTAAAGGCCCTACTACACGATTCACAAAAATAGTATTTTAACCCAAAATACTTATATAACAAAATAGTTGTATATAAATTAAAGTGAAAGTTACTTTGTCTCATTTTCAATATTACAAGTAAAAATTAGATTGTGAAAATATATATTCACGACAACATCAAAAAGCATTAGACCAATTAGATAATGAATGTATAAACTGGTGACATCCAATGACAATTACATAGTGAAACGGAGAATGAGTAAAACTACACTTCCATGAATGAAACATTTACGAAGCAAGTATTTTTCTATTAAACTTTCCAAAAGACAAATTATGGAATTCTACTTTTTATACATACATATATGGAAATCTACTTTTAATACAGACAGACGGACATACATACATACATACATACATACATACATACATACATACATACATACATACATACATACATACATACATACATACATACATACATATTAATCGATAGACTAGTGTATGAAAGCGGTGATGGCTCTATGTTCTCTCTCTCTTTGTTATTCTTCTGCGAGGAGGTATTGGTATCTCTATCTCTCTCTCTCTCTCTCTCTCTCTCTCTCTCTCTCTGCGCGCGCGCGCGCGCGCGCGTGTGTGTGTGTGTGTGTGTGTGTGTGTGTGTGTGTGTGTGTGTGTGATTTTGATTTTTGTAAAAGTAGCTTTAACAGTGAGGCAGTTTATAGTGATGTCTAGAACTGGGGTATTATGCCACAGACATATAGCATGATGTCCCACCTAGCCACATTGTCTTGTTGGTACCATTTTAATACGTGTTTGGTATTACTCGCCCTAAGGTTCGAATCCGCGATTCCCCACCCTGCGATTCCCCACCCACTTGACCGGTGCACACATAGTTGCAAAGGTAAAACAAAATGAAAATAAAATTTAAAATATTCTGATTTCGTGTTACTTAACATTTAATTTTAGTAATAAAAAACATTTGCCAAAAAACTGAACGTACAAATATTGTTATCTTTTTCAACAAACTGACTGGCTGACACCAATGGCAGATGTTAATGCATATCTCTACGTAAAGGTTTAGAATACTACTGTATTTGTGCCAAGAATGTATTACATGTTATTTGCTCGCACCAGAACCGACTCCTAAAACACCAATTGTGTTTGATGCATGAAGAAGGGATGTGTTACAAGAAGGTGAATGAGTGTGATGACATATAAGTTTTAACAGATGTAATGCTTAGCCGGCATACAGTTGTGATTACTTCGCACCTAATAATGTAACAACTTAGGCTGGTATACAGGTGTTAGTTTTTAAGTTAACGATTAGATTGATTATTTTCGATAACTGGGTATTTGGCATTCTATCTATCTATCTATCTATCTATCTATCTATCTATCTATCTATCTATCTATCTATATATCTATCTATCTATCTATCTATCTATCTATCTATCTATCTATCTATCTATCTATCTATCTACCTATCTATCTATCTATCTCTTAGTTATTCTTTTGATTGGCAGGAAGATAATTATATACAAACTTGGCATTCTAGTGTATCTCATTCCGCCAAAAGTAGAATTTATTGCTTATTTTGAAAATCTTTTCATTTTGTACCATATTTAACACTCATGCCACAACAGTAAATAATATAATTTAACAAAGGTAAATTCAGCGAATCATAGGTTTCCATTTAAAACTGAATGGCGGAAAAATATGGATACATCTACAAGAAAATGTGAATTATGTGTATTACAAGATACAAGCGACGAATATTCTATGTTAATATTTTGATAAAGGATGAAAAGAATAAATACAATATGCCTCGCAAATGTTAATACATACATATTTAGTGACTTGATAAATAACGCAAAATTAAATGTACACACAATATTATTTAATGGAACTGATAGTCAAATCGTTCCCATGTAAAATCGGAATAGTTATGCCGATTAACTGTTTCACTCCGTATGGTCCAAAATCTCTCTCTCTCTCTCTCTCTCTCTCTCTCTCTCTCTCTCTCTCTCTCTCTCTCTCTCTCTCTCTCTTCTCTCTCTCTCTCTCTCTCTCTCTCTCTCTCTCTCTCTCTCTCTCAATATCCAATGTCTCTTTTTAGAACCATGCTGGCAATAAGTTCAGTTCAGTTTTACTATACATTATGTGCTCTCTGGTTTCTGTATCCTAAGTGTGAACCGATTTGAGAGAGAGAGAGAGAGAGAGAGAGAGAGAGAGAGAGAGAGAGAGAGAGAGAGAGAGAGAGAGAGAGAGAGAGAGAGAGAGAGAGGAGGGAGAGAGAGAGAGAGAGACAGACAGACAGAGAGAGACAGAGAGAGAGAGACAGACAGACAGACACAGAGAGAGACAGACAGACAGACAAACAGAGACAGAGACAGGGAGATATACAGACAGACAGAGACAGAGAGATATACAGACAGACAGAGCGGTGGGGTGAATGGAAGATCATTTCGATTTAGAGTGGATCAAGAGAAATCCTAATCCAGTGTATATGAATACTGCTTGTGTGCTCATTTTTCTGTAGTGCTGCCAGTTATATCTGTATATCACCGCTGTTTATTGACGTAATAGCAAAAGTATTTGATGGATTGAATAGTCTTATTTCCTCAATATGCATTTTTCCATTCACAAAAAAGTATTACATTGCTTTAATCATTTTTTTACGTCTCTGAATATATATATATATATATATATATATATATATATATATATATATATATATATATATATATATATATATCTGTGAGTATATAATATTTACACTTTCATCAATCTATCAGTTTCCTCCAATATATAACAGTTAAACAGTAGTGTCTGTCAGCATCTCGATTGGACCTTGGATTAATAGGCAATCAAATCAATTAACAGTTATTAATATATTTTGTGATGGAGATTATGAGGCTCATTATAACATAAATACTAATTAATTGTCTCTATATTTATATTAATTGTCTCTATATCTGACAATTTTTTAATAAGCACATTACTTTTTATCATGATGTGTGTGTGTGTGTGTGTGTGTGTGTGTGTGTGTGTGTGTGTGTGCATCTCATATTAATTGTCTCTATATCTGACAATTTTTTAATAAGCACATTACTTTTTATCATGATGTGTGTGTGTGTGTGTGTGTGTGTGTGTGTGTGTGTGCATCTCATAATATTGATCGTGGAGCCCCGTGCAGCCGAGTGGTCGAAGGCGCACGCCTTTACATATATTTCACCTCTGTGTGTGTGGGTTCGATTCTCAGGCTCGGCCGATGTGGATATGTGAGAAAGCTTGTTAATAGCTTCCCGTAGGTTGGTGGTTCTTCCTGATTTCTTCTTCATCCAGAATATATATATATATATATATATATATATATATATATATATATATATATATATATATATATATATATATATATATATATATATATATATATATATATATATATATATATATATATATATATATATATATGCCGCCATCTATGCCCTTTCAAGTGCTGAAAAACAGTGTTACGCGCAAGGGACGTGATTTAAAGTTTTCTTGAGGGGGTTGGACAAAACTTGACGGCTTGTTAATTTTCGTGTATATTGTCCATCAATTTTACAGCATATGAAATGCAAATTTAACTCCCCCCCCCCCCCGAAAAAAAAAGATGACGTCCCTGGTGAAACCCACAACAAGAACAATAGTGATAGAGAGTAAATTTAGATTACCAAAACTAACGTAAGCAGTTTAATAAGGCGGCGATGGAAGAAATTGCCCTCCTACGTTCGAGTAAACTAAAATACCTTTGTCATACGGCCGCATCGTTAGTATCTTTTTAATTCCTCTCTTAGAGCTGCACTTCAACTTTCGCGCGTGTATGCCTGGATACAGCCCGCCTCTGTTAGACTGCTCCACCTATAAGAGACGAGTAATTTACAAAACCAACCTGGCTAGAATGTGTGTAAACCAATCGCCCTTCTTCAGAAATTAGTTAAGTATACTTAAACATGTCTCCGTGATACAGACAACCCACAAGTTCGATACGGCCTCTCTTTACAGTGCCTAAGAGTGATCGGTTAATTTCATAACTGAGCCAGCCTCAGTGTGTTGTATGCCCGCTGGATTAAAGAGGGAAGAGCGGGTATTTCTAGAAACGACTGTATGAAATGTTTGAGCTTGACGCCTAACAGTGGATACTTGTTTTATGGAAACTGATTTTTTTTTTCCTTCCCGATTAAAGACGCTAATGACGAAATGCTGTAAACACTCTGGACGCTGGCTCAATTCGAGTATCAATCTAATGGACGGAACATCATTAGGATTTATGGGAAGAAAAGAAAACAATTTTTGCCTTTATCTGGTTATTCATCTTTAGCGGTAAGTTTATGTTCTTATTGCTGACTGAATTTTTATCTTTAACTTGTGCTAATTAAGTTTGGGACATATCTGTGTTGAAGAAGGAAAAAAAAAACGTATTTAGGCTCCATATATTGTTTTGTGTCTAGATGTATACGGAGCTTTCAATTTTCTTTTATTTCAAAATTTTAATAGCTATTGACTTTTCAAGTATATTATCAAACGGTCGAAAACTGAACTCACTTCTGTCTCCGTCGGTACATACTGCACCGAGATTGACACAAGTTGTATGATAAAAGCATGGAGAGAGAGAGAGAGAGAGAGAGAGAGAGAGAGAATACACACAAAATTCAGCTGATTTACCAAAGTTCCTGCACGTGAGATCTTAATGTGAAGATAATAAAACATTAGTTTTGTAATATAATACATCAGAAATTACTTCGAGTATAATCAATTGTAAATGGTAAATTACAACGTTTACCGAGCGTTGCAAATGGTAAATTACAACGTTTACCGAGCGTTGTTTAAATAAAAGCGGTTTTTGGAGTCACTATCTCACCAAAATGGAGTTTTCAAGATTACCCTTTCTACTTCTGCATACGTCGGATCTTTCTTTAAACTACATAGATTCAGATCTGCCATCACATAGGGAGCGGCAAATATGATTCTGTGCAGTTTGTCATGAGTAATCAATATGATAAACAACATAGACCCAGACATGATAGCTTGTTATGTGACGGCGGCTATGGGTGTATGTTGTTTGGAGTTGGAATGGCTTATTAGGGAGTACATACGGTGTATCACACATGATTAACGGGTGACAACGGCGTATATTAGATGCATAGCAAGCAGAAAGTTGTAACATAGCCTAAAATTGCAAATTTTGTGCAGAAGAATGAAATAATAAAGGCACACGATGTTAAATGTGTATGTATATGCCATATCGTTTCAAACTATAAATGCGACCAAATTGAATTCTGTGAACTGAGAAAACCCGACAGAAATCTTTTTGGATGAAGATCGTGAAATGGTTAATTTTTCTCAGTTTGTTAACTATTATTTCAGTTGGAATGGGAAACCAATTTCGTCAAAGTCGCCACAAATGATGATTCCTCCCACCCACCCTTTCTATATACTCAGCATAGAAAACGGTTTAATAGCGTCTTTGTCGATTTTGATCGCAAATCCAGTGTTTTTACTTTCAGGAAAGATGGTGTAAAATAATAATTTGGTACAAGACAATTTATATGCAAAATTCGGACAGTCTGGTTCCTCAGACCGTCTACACAGATGAATCAATCAGAAAATTTGGCATGTCTGGTTTCTTGCTATCGGTAATGGTCACGTTTAACTTACCCAACCTGCAAAAGACGACTTAACGTAGTAGATACAGGAAGTTTCTGTTTATGACATATCTGATTAATGAGAATAATCAGCTGTTTATTTGATTTGATTGGAACAGAATGGATACAATAGATTAACCGTATTCTGAAGTTACTCTCAAGTTATAAAATTTTGTCATACTATGCCAAGTGTTTAGAAGATTTTAAAAAGATATCTCCTTTTGTCTTGTGCCTTAAAAATATTAAAATCTATAGGTAAGATTGTTCAGTAAAACAAGTTTTTCCCTGATACAGAAATGTTTTGTAATAACTTACATGACATGGGTCAGAATTTGCAATTAATTTTATTGATAAGGATACGTTTTACAGCGTAGATCTTCTGATACTTCATTCTTGTATTAAAGCTGAATTACTAATTTACATCGATATGCACATACATAGTTATCTAACCCTATTGACTTCAATTGGACATATGCATGGCAGTGAAAATATATGCATGGCAGTGCAAACATATACATGGCAATGAAAAATTACACATAGCAATGAAAATATATGCATGGCAGTGAAAACATATACATGGCAATGAAAAAATACACATAGCAATGAAAATATATGCATGGCAATGAAAAATACACATTGCAATGAAAACATATACATGGCAATGTAAAAATACACATTGCAATGAAAACATATGCATGGCAGTGAAAACATATGCATGGCAGTGAAAACATATATATGGCAATGAAAACATATACATGGCAATGAAAAATACACATTGCAATGAAAACATATGCATGGCAGTGAAGACATATACATGGCAATGAAAACATATACATGGTAATGAAAACATGCATGACAATATAAACATAAACATGATATTAAAACATACATGGACATGAAAACATTTGTATGGAAATTAAAACATGCATGGTAATGAAAATATATGCATAACAATGAAAACATGTACATGGCAATGAAAATATAAACATGACAATGAAAACATATGCAAGGCAATGAAAACATATGCATGGCAATAAAAACATATGCACGGTAATGAAAACATGCATGGCAATGAAAACATACATGTCAATGGAAACATATGTATGATAATGAAAACATATTAATGGCAATTAAAACATATACATGGCAATGAAAATATATGCATGGCAATGAAAACATATATGGCAATGAAAACATATACATCGCAATGAAGAAATATGCATGGCAATGAAAATATTTGCCTGGCAATGAAAACTTTTAATATCATTCCAAGGTTTTGTCTGTGAGCAGCGATCAAGTGTATGAACTTTTTTTTAGCATAACATATGTTTTCAATCTGAATATATTCTTACAGTTCGGCCTCCGCTTTACAATTAAGGGACATGGGGTGTTCGAGTAGCACAACCCGCTGATTTGAAATAGATATCATTTGCTGACAGTCGTAAAATAAAATCCAGAGGTGCATATAACCTACATAAAAAATTAACAAAGTTTCACTCAAGCGTTGAGAAATGTCCAAGATTTTGTTTCATTAAATAATATTGTGATGCATCTATTCCATGTTAATATTAATTGCTTCCTTAATTTTTTATATAAATATCTCACACGCAGAAGAGATAATCATCCATATTACGTTGACAGTGTTGGCTTCACACCAGACATATTGTGAAAAGAAATGAAAACAAAATAATTTTAGTTCAAGACTCAGTTTAAGAACTGAACTCGAAAACTGACATTATTTGCACTAACTGCACGGAAACTAATAGTGTCTGCACTTACTGTAAGGAAACCAAGCGGATCTGCACTCATTTCACAGAAACCAAGAAGGTCTGCACTAATTGTAAGGAAACTGAGAACGTCTGTATTAATTGCACAGAAACCAAGAGCGTCTGCGCTAATTTCATGGAAACATTTGTTATTTAGAGGTTACTTATTCTTGTGCTGTATTGTGAGAATAACAAGGCTTGCATGTCAATATTTCTTTTTTCTGCTACCAGCAAATTACTGCACATTATAAATATATGCAAAAAAACATATGGCACGTGACTTAGTTCGGCAAGTGGTGCACAACCTCTATACTTTCAATAAATAATGATCTTAACAAGAAGACAGGAAGAGCAAGGAACAAGATACCGTTTAGTCATTTAGAATTTAAAACAAAATAAATAAATCAAATATAGTAAAATAGTACATTAACTTCGTAGCTACAACTGGAATATATCAAACATAGCCAAGAAGGACATGAATTGCGTGGAATTTATCAAACATGGTAAACTAGTACATTAACTTCGTACATATGACTGGAATATATCAAACATGGTAAACCAGTACATTAACTTCGTACATACGACTTGAATATATCAAACATGGTAAACTAGTACATGAACTTCGTACCTACTACCGGAATATATCAAACATAGCCAAGTAGGACATGAACTGCGTACATATGACTGGAATATATCAAACATGGTAAACTAGTACATTAACTTCGTACATACGACTGGAATATATCAAACATGGTAAACTAGTACATTAACTTCTTACATATGACTGGAATATATCAAACATGGTAAACTAGTACATGAACGTCGTACCTACTACCGGAATATATCAAACATAGCCAAGTAGGACATGAACTGCGTACATATGACTGGAATATATCAAACATGGTAAACTAGTACATTAACTTCGTACATACAACTGGAATATATCAAACATGGTAAACTAGTACATGAACTGCGTACATATGACTGGAATATATCAAACATGGTAAACTAGTACATGAACTGCGTACATATGACTGGAATATATCAAACATAGCCAAGTAGGACATGAAGTTCATACATATAACTTGAAACAGCCGATTTTTAAAACTTCTATGGAAAACGAACGTTTTTATAAACCCCTTCAAGCGAAGTATTTTACTTCTGCTTTGGCAGAGAAGACACTGCTATTACAACAATTCTTTTTATTTTATGAAACCCTATATGTACATTAAATTAAAAAGGATTATTTTTGTTTGTACAGCGGAACAAGATAATGTAGAATAATCTGTTTGTAATATAAATATAGAGCAATTAGGTCTTTTGTTTGTTGAATATATAACAACTACGAGATAAAGTATATACAATTAAATGTATGCCAAATAAAGATAAAACGTTGAATCGTACTATGTAGAACTTTGTTCACTCGAAAATGTACTGACTTTGATGATATGCGGGTTCAAGAAGAAACAGTTTAATTTGCTCTCCATCATAGCTCTTATTTTAACTCCACCTGCACTGCACTGCAAGCAAAAAAAAATCAGTAAACCCATCTGGGGCCTCTCAAATTTAGATTGGGTCCCTTTTGTATTCTAAGCGACGTATTCATTGGGCGTGTCGTAAAAATGTAATTTGTCTGAACAAACTACAATCCGCTGGCAAAATATGGAATATTATTTTCACCATTTTGAAAGACTAGAAAACTATTACTACTTATTCCCATATATGAACATCGTCTTCTTATCGTGATCAACGTCTGCTGACTTGCTACTTTTGAATATAGTTTAAATGATGTCAGTAATACATCAACTTCCGAGTTTCAGTTATAGCCTTCTTTTAACAAACTTTACAACTTGTTTCGCTTTCAAATTTCTAACATTTTACAAAAACTTGTTTATTATATCTAAAGCAGTTTGTTATCTATTTTTTTAAAATAGTTCTTTCATTGTTTTTTAAAATATTTTTAAGGAAGAGAAAATCACTGTAGACTCATTATTGCAAATTATTTTCTAAAGATTAGTTTGTTCTCCATATTTAGTATTTTACAAATTGTCTCCCTAAATTTACCAATGTCTATACAAATAAGTTTTAACATGATCTTGTTACATCTAGGTAATGACTGTCATAATGTAAAAATACTATGGATCTTAGTATTGCATTTACTGTGAGAGAGAAAAAAAATCATCCATGGCTGATGTACACGCATGCAAAATGAGATGCTAATATTTGTACACATATGTTCCGTATTGTAACATGAGTGTAATAAAGAACTTATCTTGGTAGGAGAGGCCAGGGTGTATCGCAGATGTCAAAACAGCCAATATATTAAAGGCTAGCACTAGATTGATATATTCAAATGACCGAGTAGACTTCAATTGCATTGAGCAGACTATTGTTGTATGCTTTCTTTGGTCTGTAAAATAGAGTAGACTATTTCATCGGCCATCATATTCCGTCAAGTGCAATCAATAATAGCATTCGAAATTTGTAATTTACTCATAGATTTAATAATCCAGATGAAGACAGGGATACGAATTGTAGACCGGAAGATCGGCATTTAATAATGCACTCTGCTGACATGTTGAGAATGAAATGTCCTTTGATATTGCACTATTTTTTAGACATTCTCATTGATAAGAAACAGAACGCTGTCAAAGATATCTCATCAGTTAGACTTAGAATATACATTCATTTTGGGCAATATTATTTTCTTCCAATATATCCGGTTTTATGTGCCAGAAAATATAATCTCTTAAAGCAATGAAATGGAATGATAACAAAAACACGTGTGATTGTATGAAGTTTTAGACAGCTTACAAAATGAATTTGTATGATATTGAGGTGGATGGTGTTGGTGACAGAATATATTATAATGTTGCCATCGCACATCAATGATATTAATCAATAGTAGTGCATATTTGAGCATTTTGTCTAAAGTACTTAATGAAGTAATTAACACTGTTAGTTACAAACACATTACGTGATAATTATACTTCAATGAATGTAAGTATAACGACTCTACAACATACCAATAACAGTGTTCCAAAGGAACGCGATCTAAAACGAAAAGACCATTCATGGTTTTGCTTATCACCATCTTGCTTCAGGATACCTATATGATAATGCTATTTATTGTATGTTACAAACCATGGAGATTTGCTTGACCGAACGGTGTCAAACTCTGGCGCGATTCTGCTAGAAGTCATTAGTTACCCTAATCCAAAAACTTCAATACAACTTATGTTGTAAATTTGAAAGCCCAGCGTGTTCATTCTATAAATAATTTTACTCTAATCAATACAATGGAGTCACATGTGTCACCATGAAGACATACATGCTATTTGCAAAGTCCCTTCTCTTTTATTCCATTGTGTACTTTACCAGACTCCAACCATAAATAATGCAGGTAGCAGTCACACAACCAATGTACATGCATCATCATCCTCATCATTAGACTCTTGACTTAGTATGGTCGTCGAGGAATTCTGCTGTTAAACATCTGACTAGTTCTTTCCACTTGTCTCGATCATGTGCCAATGCATGTGTCTCCGCAAAACGTTTCCTGATCCATTCTGTGATGATTACAGTCCAGTTTATTATCTGTCTACCTGTCCAACTAGACCGAGTTCCAATAATTAAACAAGGATTCACAAAAATCGAAGCATTCCTCAAAACGGAGCACTAAAATCAAATGCGCATACTACAAATTTATTACTTGAATTATATAAAAAAATATTTATTATTATCAAGCGTTCTTTTGCGAATTGAGGGATATATCTTCCGTTCTGTTTGGTGCGTGTTTACAATATTCTATAATTCTTTCTATATACCTTTATTTCTGTATGACAAATCCGAAACGACTTGTACAGGTGAGCATTAATTCTGAAGTGTACATGAGGTTGTGTCTGCTACTCACGGATGCCTATACACGTCTGTACCATTTTGGTGATATGTGCATAGCTGAGATAGTTTACGGTTTGGTGCTTACGTGCAAAACGTTTACCCACGGATACGGGTTCGGATATCCATAGAGTACGATAAAATTCTCTAGCCTCTATGCTAATTATTCGTATTGTATTATAACAATTATGTTAGTATTGTCAAGCATTCTCCTGCAGAATCCAGGGTTATCACTTTCCGTTCTATTTGGTAATTATTTGTAATAGTCGGTGCACTCTTCCCATAGTGTGTGGAGTTTCAGATAGATAGAGAGAAAGAAAAAAATGTGGGGAGAATAGTCAACCATTATGCAATATGCACCATTGCCACTAAGTAAGCGCCTCTGCTATATGATTTACTAAATAATTGTGGATACTAGCATTACTCTGGCCGGTTGAAGGGACACGTATGTATGTTAAGAGCCTAATTAAATGGTTTCAAATTTCGGTTTATTTACATCTCTTGTTGTTAAAACATACTAGTATGAGTCTCATATGTAAATTCAATTGGCACTAGGCAAATCTTTCCTAAAATATATTAGGGTGTGTTCTTGTAAAACATAAATTTACCTATATTCATCAGCGTACGTTGCAGTTAACTTTTTTTTATCTTAAATGTATGTGGTATATTGAATCCTATATTTCAATGATGTGATGATGGAATATTCACACATATTCTTTTAATTTTAAAAGACTAATGGTCCGGTCAAAAGATAGTGAATGATTAATAATTTACCTTTTTTTGCGTATTGAGATAGCATTCCGGAAAGAAATATTTCTCTCACAGCACAGTTTTCATTTATTTTAAACTTTATTTTCCTTTTTAAAATATTTATTTGATGGCTGGAGCATTATAATGCAAATCACGAAATACGTTCGTAATAATGTATGGACTGTAGAAAAAAAAAACAGAGTTCGAGTTGCGAATGGCTTATTAAAGCTATTTTTTTTTTAAAACTTCGGAAAACAACAACATGACCGTTTTCACTTTGCAGTTTACTTTTTTATTATTTGTAAATCAAAAAAGCTGATGTTTGTTTTATTTTTTAAATAATACTTTTGCAGATCATATTTTTATTAACACACAATAACATCCGATTTAGGTTGAAAACTGATGAAGTTCACCAATACAAGCTAAATTAGTGACAATCTCTTTGATAACTGCACATATTAGTGTATTTACTATTGCGTGTTTCACAACAGACTGAGAAATTTTGAAAGGTTCATGCTTAGGGCCTACTAATACAATTGTTACAGAGTGCCTGAACAGCGTTATGTTAAAACATAAAGACTAAGAGCGATCAAGTGTGTACCTAGACAAGGTTTTACACGATGCTATAAGCTTTAGCTCAGATAACAGCGAGATACGCCAGCATACTGTGCAACCTTGTGCTCAAACATCATCATGTAATTCCGACCTAAATATGAGCTAAGCTTCTTATTTTAAAGAATATCACCATACACATTATGAGATCATCCATTACAACTGTATAGTCTTAGGCGAGTTTATTAAATTTCAACAAATAATTAAATGAAAATCCACAACTAATCTTTAAAGTTATATTAAAGTCTAATAGTATCAAAAATTCAGAATGAATTCCATGTCTTAAATGTGATGATTTATCAATAGTGTTGATATAATCTAAAATGTATCTTTGATTTAATTTACCAGAATCCTAGACTAGTGTCTTAGTCCAAAGGACAATATGCATATTGTAATTCCAATAAAAAATTAAAATTAATAAATAATCTTAAATTATTACAGAACACACCTAAATCTAATTCACAAAGACTTGTGTTAAGATAGAAATCAAGATTTCTTTACTTCTTCTTCATTATACACAGACTGTCATCTAACTTATGCAATAAAAAGTGCCCTAAACTAGGTTATTACCAATGTAATTGTTCATCAAATTCGTAAACAAGGTTAGGTCTGTTTACTTAAATTTAGCACATAAACGGACAAATAGCAGGTGGACCATGTTTTTGCCCAAAGAAAAATTAATGTCCTGAAATCAAATCCAACTAAACATGATGCATACAAATGATGATTATCTTAAAATATAATTTTTAATTATGTACAATAAAATTAGCTATGTAATTTGTTGATTACAAGATCATTACCATCCTCAATAATGGATAAAAGTTAAACACACAATATAGATATGCATAACAAATCTAAGATATTTATGCGGTTATATATTATTCAGAGCAATGTAAACAGGAGAGGGATATCGCACTGAACGCATTTGCTTTCAATACACATCGTAATATTACGAAATATTAAATTGCAGTATAATACACTGTGATCTGATGTCGCAATATTAATACATTCTACATTCCAATACAATATAATACCATGCGACCTGATATCGCAATAAAAATGAATGTTATATTTCATACAATACATTGTGATCTGATGTGGCGATATCAAACTATGCCATATTTCATAGAAAACGATGTGATCGATTGCAGCAATATAATTTAGGTTAACTTTCATGCAATACACTGTGGTCGGATGTCGCAGTTTTAATAAATGTTATATCTGGTACAATACATGTGATCAGAAGTTGCAGTATTAATAAACGACAAATCTCAATGAATCCATTGTGAGCTGACATACATACATCAACTGCTATATAATCTCGGCAATATTATGGCTTTCCCGACATTTTGCGATCTGTCGGGAATCCTTGTTACAATTGAATAGCTGAATAACTCCAATAAGATACGTTAAATGGTAACAAACATTGATTTACAAAGGCACATGTTTTAAACATAAATGGGCTTTTTGTGTGACCTATAAAATACTGTGCACCTTTTCATACAGGCCAATGTTGAAAGCTATTAAAGGACTGTCATTTTTAAAACTGAGTCACTCTCATTTTTACAACAATTGGACCAGTCTATGTGTACTCATTGCCGGAGTTATTCAATAAGGTATGATGCTGTACATTGTTCCTAATAGCGTTATTCAATCAGGTATGATGCCTTAAATTGTTTCTGATAGTGTTATTTAGTAATGTATGGTGCCGTAAATGGTTTTTGATAGAGATTATATTAATGTATAAAGCGTGTTTGATAGACTGATATCGTTGTCAAATCGCAATACAACTGGGAGAAAAACGCTTACAAAAAAGGATTGCGTTTTCCATTAGATCAAGTCATAAGCTCGCTGACACAAGTTAACTGCTTTCCGAATGTTGGAAACCACGATGAATAAGTTTATTTCAGAAGACGAACAGGCTTATATTTATGATTCTATGTTACACGATAGAAATTGGTGATATTATCA
Organism: Unio pictorum; assembly: GCA_030141615.1. Lineage (NCBI taxonomy): Eukaryota > Metazoa > Mollusca > Bivalvia > Unionida > Unionidae > Unio > Unio pictorum. The sequence goes on along the minus strand of JARLTB010000026.1, from coordinate 6,792,460 downwards.
GTACCACAGCTGTCAATAAGTTTCATTCCACAAAATTTCCTGGAGAGAGAAACTGATTGTTTTGGTGTGAAGAATGCATTAATCATAAAAACAAGCACAAACTATAATATAATACATATTTTGCCACGCACTAATGATATACCATACATTACTATATGTACGCGTTTCCAAGCTTGTGAACATATTCAATGTATTTGTTCTTTTTATTTATCTTTGCGTGACCCAGTATGTGAAAATGTAAATTGTATTTCCATATTAGAAATGGCATCAGGATATAAGGAAAACATACCATAAGCTTGGTTTTGCGGGTGATTTAGCCAAAAATATTGCGATCTCCGCTCTTATCTCCATTTCTACCTACGTTACTATATGTTGCCTCTAAATACAGGCATTTGCGAACCATAACTTGTTTTTGAACACTTCTCAATGCTAAAAGTTTCTTTGGGATGGTGAATGGCACAAGAGACGATTATATTAATGGTCAGTTCAGAATTGTTTGATTCACTGATCTGTACTTGCCAAACAGACTTTCTATCTTTATATACAACTTTTGAGTAATTTTCTTCGATTATTTCTTTAATTCTTCTGGCTCTGGTAAACTGTTTTGACCATTTTAAAACTATCAATTTCAATCTTTTGTAGAATTTTGTGACACCAATTTTTTGGTGTGTTTCCAAGTGTCATCTACTTAAATATGTGTCAAAATCTTTTGAATTGATGGCCGTTATGCATTCATTGTAAAACAGTTTTCTGGCGACATCGTTTGTCTCGATCATTTAAAGAAAGAAATGTCAAAATGGTTGTTGCGAAAAGAACAGTATGGTTCCTGAAGGAGTTATTTCCTTCCCAAATTTGTAAAAACAAAGTAAAAAAGAAACAGTGATATAGATTTTGATCTAATTAGATATGAACATAGCACGAACATAAAGCGACTGTGAAACGTGTAGTTATAAATGCAAGAAGCTATCTTTGAATCTCAGTTACAGAGTGAAGGAGAACATGAAGGTGAACGTTGTTTATAAAATAAAATGATTTATGAAAACAATGATGCTTCTAAAGTGGGCACAATTATTTCGATATCAAAATGACGGTAAAACTAGAAGGGTCGGTGCCAAAATGATTGTTCTAACTCATCGCTCAGGCGGATACACGTGACTTTCTCCAACGTCATCCAGCGAGTGCAGAAGAAATACAAGATAAGACTCAGGAATTTGGTGCCATTTTGAACTTTTCCATATTGCACAGAGTTCATCAGTGGATAAGTCAGATGAAATAATTTACGTTCTGCTTCAAAATTTTGACGCAGACAAGGATTTAGTTTAAAGACCATTTCCATCTCGTAATCGTGATCATAATAACAACACAGGAGGGAAACCATACGTAATACATTATATTGCTGTTGCTTGTGTCTGTATTGAAAATCGATTATATCAACATTCGTCTTCCTTTATTTTCTTATTTGATACATATTTTGATAGGGGTTTGGGCTATAAATCAAATGGTATAGCTCAACCAAATGAAACTATATTTTTTACACGATCTGCTGACAGATTTATCGTAGCTAGCACGTGCATTAAAGAAATAATAAGTCATGGAATATAATTATACACAGCTTACAATCATTAATATAAAAAAGGTGTTGAACTACATGCAAGTACCAATTAAGCTCCATACTGGTATCAAATAACATCTGTTTGAAAGTTAACAAAAAACAGATTCATGCATTTATTAAATATTTATAAAAAATATTTAGCGTCAAAAGCATTCACACAGTCTATAAAGGTATTCAATATTCTACTTCATAAAGACTGACAGACCAATGCAGTGAAGTTAATGTTCCATATCCAAATCGTCTAATGGTATGATTGAAGTTAAATATACATTTACGTGAAAACTGCCTAATGTTTAGTTCTATATATCAAAAGTAGAAGGTTCACACACGTTCACACACACACACACACACACACTATATATATATATATATATATATATATATATATATATATATATATATATATATATATATATATATATATATATATATATATATAATTGTAAGAAATGCCAAAACATTTCAAGAGTAAATTAAAATAGTTTGTCTCTACTCTAACAACCATACCTTAATAAACGTAATTTATAATTACTATTCAATATCACACCTAAGGAAAATTATCCAAGAAATAATTTAATAACCTACCTTCATGAAATTATAGGCATTTATAATATATACGTTATTTCTTTAATTATTTCTTTAATTATTTCGTAACTTCATGGATTGAAAAGAAATCTGCGTGCGTCCTCACCGAAAGACGACCTTGACCAAAATCAATTGTTAACATGTTTCTGGAAGATTTTTGTACTTATGTCCATTGTTTATGACAGAACAAAGCACTTCAGTCTTTTCTCAATTTTAAGCATTCATTGGCTCGAACTTAAGCTTCGCACGAAGTTAAACATCAGGGAATTCGATTTGTATCATTTGTTGACAGACTTCGTGAACTGTGAACTGAAACAAACTTTGGCATGAGTCTTTATTCTACGAAGCGTGAGGTCATGTCTAAATTGAACCGTGTTATAATCCAAGGTTTTATTTCAAATGCATCCTATTGAGGATGGGTATATGTGCCTTATGGGCACATTTCGAATGGCTACATTAAGTGAAAGCGACTGTTCCAAAATTCAAAGACCTGATTAGATTTGGACAGTGCCTTTGTCGATGATAGTCTGGAGACGGGCACACCTTAACTTCTCTCATCTGAATGGAAAGATAGACTAACAAGATGAGATTGTTTCAGTTCATGTTTTCAGTCTGCCTACTATATACGCTTTCAATATCGACTTTTTAAATTCTGTCTTTCATTTCAAGATGTGGGAAAAATTTCGAGTTTGTAACCTATCCTCTACAAGTACGAGTAATATCATATGAAACGTCACGTAGCATATCATCTACAACGTCATGTAGGATATCTACAACGTCATGTAGCATAACTACAACGTCATGTAGCATAACTACAACGTCATGTAGCTTATCATCTACAGCGACATGTAACATATCATCTACAAGGTCATGTAGCATATCTACAAGGTCATGTAGTATATCTACAACATCATGTAGCATATCATCTACATCGTCATGTACCATATCATCTACAACGTCACGCAGCATATCTACAAAGTCATGTGGCATGTAGCATATCATCTACAACGTCACGTAGCATATGATCAATAATGTCATGTAGCACTTCTTAAAGAAGGCAATATTTGTCCCTGCCATTTTGGGGGGCTTAATTTTCTCTTGATTCATCGAGCTTTCTGATGATTTGGAATCAGTTCCTTCTTTTATATAAGTTTCAAATAAGGGATTGACTATGAATGAGTCTATCTAGTCATCTGCTTAGATAAGCTGACAGATTTATCTTGCGTGTTATCTAGAATCAAGATACGAAGAATCTATAGACACATTCTTAGACAACGGCATGTGTGATGAATGCATCTAGACACTTCTAATCGGAATGGAAACAGCTCGCTTACATCGATCTTTCTAGTTACCTTTATTGTCTGTTATTTCGTGGATATTTAAAAGTGCCTGATTATTACCACATTATACCTTTCTCGTCATGAAGCATATGGTTTACAACAAGTAAATAATTTTGCATGGTATTTGTTTCCAGAAAACTATATGCTTTGTGTCATACACTTTGGATAAACTTTTATTGAAACTATCTTTTATAATCGAACAATGGGCATGATAAAAGCAATTCTTATCAACCGGAAACGGTCTCTAACAAAATAACCATTACAATGCGGTTTCGTTTCTAACAAAGTTAAAACGCTTTTTTTTACCCTTCTGTAATATCATGCTTCCTCTACCTCAAAACCCCTACCCCCATCCCTTCCTGTGCATCCGATAACATTAACAAGATTTAGACCTAAAGATGGCCATTTACAAATGTACATTATGAGCAAGAGTTCTCCGTATTTTTATGTTACTACATCTGTATGAGAAAATAAAAACGTGTTTATTCTGAGTAATACTGTACGACCTGGTAGTACAATATTAGTACGAGTTCATATTTTCTCATACAATAGCATTAACCTTTTCATTATATACTTAATTCGTTTTCCTACTTATGGCTAAAATAATAAAGAAATAAACTTCAAGAAACAAATTAATTAAATGTATGATGTATTCCAAAATTAATGCACAACCGTTGATTGATTATTAATATTATAACATTGACCAGCCACCTTTAAACTTAGTCAGTCGCTAGACATTAGTCTTTAAACAAAGTCTCGTTTTGGTCTACTTAAATTAAAGTGAATGCGCATTTAAAAACTTTTCCAATTGGCCTGGAATGTATTGATTTTGTTTTTATGTAGATTCAATTAAATTTTGCTTTTCAGCTTATCTATCTATCTTTACGTTTTATTTGAATTTTTGTGCTTTTCTTGGGAATATATAGTCATTTCTCTCTGATCACTTCATTAAAATACAAGTAGAGGGAACTAATGCGTCTTGTTTATTCAGTGTTTTCGCATTTGTGTGTTAGGAATCGTTAATTTAGCTATTCTTTATATGCCGCTGAACTCACTGTATCCGGTTGTTCTAATGCGATAACTTCAAACGTTTATTGGAATTGTCATCTGCCACGTAATCATGAAACAATATGTTTTTAGATTAATTCTAATCTTCATGAATGCTACACAAGGAAATTAAATGTTCACAAAAACGCAATAAATAATAACAACAGAGAAGCAAATATAACTATTTATTATTTTGTCTTTTTTATTTCTAAAAGCTGTACTAAATATTTTTCTAAAAATTCCTTTTCCACATAGCTATTTTATTTGTTTCTTATTCAGACGAATTCACCTGCTTACATAACTGTTTCGTTATATATACAGATAGATAGATAGATAGATAGATAGATAGATAGATAGATAGATAGATAGATAGATAGATAGATAGATAGATAGATATATAGATAGATAGATAGATAGATAGATAGATAGATAGATAGATAGATAGATAGATAGATAGATAGATAGATAGATAGATACAAAAAAGTCACTGTTAGAATAAGCAGCGGCAACAACATGAATAAAATCATGATAAAATAAGATGAACCATCATATTTGGTCTTGACCATTTTCTTGCCTTGATTTATTCACTTTTGCATATATTTACCGAACCTTGGCCATTCCACCAAAGTCACCGAATGGAATGCGTGACCTTGAGATTCTAATTATTGAAGTCAGTGTATGGACATGCATATCGTTTAGCTAAATAATTATAAGTTAGTTTGTTGCTGCAAAATTTAGCCATTTGTCAGACCAATATTCTGTTTATTTTTGATTGGATATCTAACTGTAGTGACTATATAGAGAAAAAGAATATTTTGTAAACATGTTACCGGTGAAGCATCTTGAGGTTATCCGTGAGCTTTTTATTTCCTTCACAACAGAGATACTTGGCCAGCACTTTTTACTCTCATTGTTAGTTACAGACGCAACGTGACTATATTACTATTTAAGCAGCAATCGTTTATTGTGCTCAAAACCTTTTTTTATTTTTATATTTTAGTACAATTCATGCTCCTATCCTGCAGTAAGTATGTTCCATGCCTATACTTAACCTGTACAAATTAGTTACTCAAGAAAAACTTTGAGCACTTTGTAAAGTGGGGGTACGGATATATTCCTAAAAAGTAATATTATTGTTTTTACTTAAAGTTAGCGTGACTAAACAAAAAAAAAAAGAAATAGACATTCGTTCTTCGGTTGTAAAGCTGCAATGAATATATTTCATATTATGGCGTGTAAGTAAAATAGAACCGGCACAAATAGAAAGGTTTTTAAGTATAAACTTATAAGTTCTCTTTTCAGATTTTGTGTAACCCCAGCCATCAGAACATAATTAAAACACAGTCAACCCCATCCATCCGAACGTAATTAAAATACAGTGTAACCCCAGCCATCAGAGCAACCTCAGCCATCAGAACATAATTAAAATACAGTCAATCCCATTCATCAGAACGTAATTAAAATACAGTCAACCCCATTCATCAGAACGTAATTAAAATACAGTGAAACCCCAGCCACCAGAACGTAATTAAAATACAGTGTAACCACGGCCATCAGAACGTAATTAAAATACAGTGAAACCCCATCCATCAGAACGTAATTAAAATACAGTGTAACCTCATCCATCATAACGTAATTAAAATACAGTGTAACCCCATCCATCAGAACGTAATTAAAATACAGTGTAACCCCATCCATTAGAACGTAATTAAAATATAGTGTAACCCCGGCCATAATTACATAATTAAAATACAGTTAACCCCACTCATCAGAACGTAATTAAAATACAGTCTACCCCATTCATCAGAACGTAATTAAAATATAGTCAACCCCTTTCATCAGAACGTAGCTAATATACGTTGTATCCCAGCCATCAGAACATAATTAAAATACAGTGTAACCCCAGCGTTCAGAATAAAATTAAAGTACAGTGTAACCATCGTTTCCTCTAATATTTGTCCTGTTTGTGCGGAAGTTTGAAATGGGTGCGCGTCATATGTATTTGGTACCAAAACTTGTGCGCTGAATTTGGAAACTGCTGCACGGCATGTTCTAAGGAGCTGCGCGGCCGCTCAGCTGCGCATATTAGAGGGAACATTGAGTGTAACCCCAGTCATCAGAACATAATTATATTAGACAGAGGGCATTGTTGTTGCATTAATTACATGCAAGGAATATCTAGACCATGGGTAGGCAAAATATACCCCGTGACCAGGTAATGCTATGAAAATCACTTGTCCATCAAGCGCATTGTTGTGATGTGTTTATAATTTTACCCATTGTTATTTTACATTGATATGAATAAATTCTTTTAATGCAACACCTTTGTTGGTTGTCCGTAGCATATTTGTTGCAAAACAAGTAATTTTACTCCACCTTTTAAACCATCGCATCCAAGAGAAAATTTAAAACAAACTGGTTTTGTTCCCACCACTTAAAGACTAATTCGGAACGTTTATGGAATCATTCACACTCTAAGGTCTATTACAGGTAAAAAAAACTGATTGATACTGTACTGGTATATAGGTAAATCCGTAATTCATAAAATAAGATTTAAAATTTAGACTAATTTGAGGATGCATATGTTCTTCGACCTCGGTGACTATTGTTTGAATGCAGTTTAATTCTGTCTGCATAATTGAAATTAGCTAGGATATTTCTAGCCCCTATCTAGTCATGTGGAGTTGTATTGGGAATACATCTTTTCATCTTTAGATGCAGGTGTTTCAACTTGCTTTGAAGCTCTTTCCATTTCAGTTTCTGGTCGTTTCATAGTTACATGCAGTTTTCCTACACCAGGCCGGCTTTGTTTTTGTCATATCATTAATAACTCCAGTTCGCATATTCACTCATATTTAGGTCTGTCCGTTACAGTATGCTTGGAGGGATGAGACGAGTGATGTACCAGGCCTTCTAAGTAACAATCATATTATTTATAATATTTTCTGTATATCGCAACTGTTGCTGTCATGTAGAAGACCATGCAGATGTCTATTCTGTTTTGATACTTCTTATATTTATTTGAATTTCGTGATCTGGGCGTATTTATGTCAGCCTTTATTCTTTCATCCTCTGGCTTTTTACGTCTTCAGATATAGAATAATGAAGCAACTGTTCATAATTACCGAATTATAATTTTCTCGCTTATTTTCATGCTTTCAGCTTTGATAACATGTTCTTTTTTTCACATTGATTCCTTAGAGTACTGCAAGGTTCTCTGTTCTTTATTTTTCACATTGATTCCTTAGAGTACTGCAAGGTTCTCTGTTCTTTTTTTCACATTGATTCCTTAGAGTACTGCAAGGTTCTCAGTTCTTTATTTTTCACATTGATTCCATAGAGTACTGCAAGGTTCTCTGTTCTTTATGTATCTGTATTATTGATTGAATTCTATCTAGCAAAGGAAACAACGATATCCATCAATCACTTCATACGCGTGCAGAGGGATAAAGGAGTAATAACTTATTTAGTAAAGGAGTAATACTTATTTAGTAAAGGAGTAATACTTATTTAGTATCCTTTCATATGCTATGTGTTATGTCCTTTATGGTGTTAGTGCCCAATGTACAACTGTTACTCATCTCGTTCCTTGAAATGGAATTTTTAAAGGACTCTCAAACTAAATTTTGCGTGCTCTCTCTCTCTCTCTCTCTCTCTCTCTCTCTCTCTCACACGCACGCACGCACGCACGCACGCACACACATACACACACACACACACACACACACACACACACACACACATACATACATACATACATACATACATACATACATACATACATACATACATACATACATACATACATACATACTGGCTTTACCCCCCCCCCCCCCAGGTTTATAACTTTCTCTACACACACACACACACACACACACACACACACACACACACACACAGAGCAATCCATTGCTCTGGAAAATAGTATCTTATAATAAACATAAACTCGTATACGTATTTCCTTGAAGAAAGATATGAAACTTGTATTTACTATGTATGTGCTTAGATGCGTTATGCTAGTTCTGAAATTTGGATATAATTTGGACTAAGGACATTTGTTGCAAGCATTTGCAGTGTAGGTTATGTTACAAACGGATGCGTGCATTGTAATGTAGCGTTTGTGCAGTCGTGTGCAGATGTTAAAATGGACCAGAAGAAAATTGACGCATTTTATATAGTCCTTTTAATGGAGAACTTTCACTTTTATCAATGTTTTTGAAATTTCTCTAGCATTAACTCGCTTTTATAAAAACAATTGTTGCTTCTTTACCAACTATTCTCTTTCATTTAACAAAGGGCATAAAAAACTTGAGGTTTTGTCGTGAATGATTTCGGTTGAACATAACCAATATGTACATCCACGTACCAACATGTAATCCCCTACTGCTACTACTATTAGTACATTAGCATGTTGTTGATGATGTTGAAAATGTTGGTTTTGTCTTTCAACTTTACCAGTTTAGTTATTGTATAATTAAAAATTTAGCCTAGTATCATATTACACAAATTACAACGTCGCTACACCAGTCAAATGTGTTACCATAAAAATGGAGTAAATTATGTTTTCGGTAATTTTGAGATACAATAAAAATAGCGTTATCATTTTCAAAATGAAATATATATTTTATTTCATTGCAAACTGGTATTTTGACAGTGTCGGCAATGGCGGAAAATCAAGCCTGTGCAAAATAGATGGAAAACGAACTTGGTAGACTACCATGATGAAGGAAACCATTAATGTTAATTGACGACCTAAAATACATCCTGTATTAATCGTATACATCCTGTATTAATCGTATACATCCTGTATTAATCGTATACATCTTGTATTAATCGTATACATCCTGTATTAATCGCATACATCCTGTATTAATCGTATACATCCTGTATTAATCGCATACATCCTGTATTAATCGCATACATCCTGTATTAATCGTATACATACTGTATTAATCACAGATATGATAATATTATTTCGAGCATATTTTGTGTTTTACTGTCCAAAGATGAAACATAACTATTGTGTTATTGCGTTAAAACATGAAATGAGACGTCGTGTTCTAACTATCAATAACTTTAACATATACAAACGACTACTGTGAGGTCTTAACACAGAGTGGTATCAAAGACACAGTCGCCTGTCGATAGTACCAGTGGAACTATATGACTCATGCACAGAGGGTTCGAATTGGTCAGTTACACATGTATTATGTTAAAATACCAAAATAGTTTTGACCAAGATGAGAATTTTGCTGAATGAAAATAATCAGTGTGATCTTTGACTCTCTTAAGCACTATTCGGTCCATTTTCTTAATTTTAAGCCATGCCAGGCGACTGTTCAGGTAATTTAAATAACTTTTGACTTGGTTTGTTACTTGTTTTTATTTATTCTCCTTCTTTTTCTTTCTTTTTACGGCACAGCAACGTAGTTTCTGTCGTGTGTGTGTGTGTGTGTGTGTGGCATGTGTGTGTGTGTGTGTGTGCGTGCGTGTGTGTGTGTGTGTGTGTGTGTGAGAGAGAGAGAGAGAGAGAGAGAGAGAGAGAGAAAGATTTGGATTTATAACGTAGCTTAACATAGTTTGTTTCAGTCATATCCCTACGATGTCTACAGTGTGAAAGTTTATAGTGATGCATAGCACTGGTGCACCATGCCACAGACATGTAGCGTCATGTCCCACTCAGTCATATTATCCTGAGACCAGGCCGACCACTAAGTTCTTAATACTGAGCGCCTAGCCAGGCAACAGTTTGTATCATTTTTACAAGTCTTTGGTCGGGGCCTCGAGTGGCCGAGTGGTCTAAAGCGCTTTCCGTTACGGATCACTGCCGTCTCACCTCTGTCTGCGTGGGTTCGAGTCTAAGATTCGGCTAATTAGTTATGTAAGAAAGCTTACCAGTAGCTTCACGTGGGTCGGTGGTTCTTTCCGGGGTTTTCCCCGGGTTCTTCCTCCACCAATACTACTGGCCGCCATTTTATAGCCTATCGTGTGCTGAAAAATGGCGTTAAACCCTACAACAACAACAACAACAACAACAAGAAGTCTTTGGTCTGACTCGCTCGGGGTTCAAAGCCGCGACCTCCCGCATCAAATCAAATTAAAAATTTGTTCCCTGTGCTACTTTTCACTTGACAGACTCCAGTCCATCATTTCTATCTGGCCTCACCAATGTTTACACACAAGCAAGATACGTATGCACCTCTTTTGTCAATCGTATACTCAGTATTCCCACTATGAAAACTAAGTCATATGGACAAGGTACGTTTGCATACCAGGGCCAGCAACGTGGAACGTATTGTCCATTGATATTAGACACAAAAACACATTGATCTTTTTCAAGAGTGTACTTAAAACTCACCTTTTTCGAATGCAACAACAACTATTTTAGACCTAATAATGTGTCCTACCTTACCTATTTTCAGCATGTTTTTTATGTTTTCTAATTTCATGGTGTTTGCGTTGTTTTGGGGTTTTTGTAGTCATATCATTAGAGATGTTGTAAAGCGCTTAGAGCTTCTAAAGATTATACGCTATACTAAGTCCTCATTATTATCCGATGTCATGCCGAGCCAAGTGAAGTAACGTGCCTTTCCAATGAAAACAACACACCACGATAGCCCACATGGTTAATGCAGTACGATAGTTAATTCGAATCTTTTGAATTAAAAGTAATTGAGACAGTGTTGTATATGATTGACAGTTCGTTACATGATGTATTTCTGGCAGATAAATTGCTTTACTTGTTTCCCTTGCTTGTAGAGAAGCAAAGATGCGATGGAATGTAGGCCATTCTTGATGTTTGTTCACTTTCCATGGAGTTACGATATGTTCTCTGTATTGCAGATGTTACTGAAATTCTTGGCTAAGACTTAGTCCCCCATCGGAATGCTACTCTCTTTTTATTGCGCAAAATATTGAGAAAATGCATCGCATTTGCTTTATCACTCATATGTGTGTGTGTGTGTGTGTGTGTGTGTGTGTGTGTGTGTGTGTGTGTGTGTGTTACTTCGTTGAATGTTTGTGTTATTTGTAAGATAATATATTGGACTGACGCTTAACCATTTAATTATAACCAGAGTCGATAGTCTATGCGTGGATGGGTTAATTAAAGTTATGGTAGGTATTCCAGGAACGGGTAAATGTTAACACACTTTAGTTCTCAAGCGAAACGCATGTGACGAGAGTTAAATTTAAGGATTTCGTGAATCAAGCCTTCGGCGAGATTAAATTAAAAATGCTTGTGTAAAAATATACCCAACAAAATAACCAGTGAACGACACCGCTTTGCTGATCTCCTTATACTTATTATAAAATACGTCATGTAGCTCAGTTAAACCTTTGATTTGTGAAATTCCTTTCTTTACTCCTCCTCATCCTCACCACCACCACAACTACTACCAACGACATAATTATGATTGTGATTGTTGTAATGATCATTATCATCGTTTTCGTCAACACCAACACCACCACCACCATCATCATAATCATCATTATCATCATCATGATCATTATCATCATCATCATCATCATCATTATCATCATCATCATCGTCGTCATCATCATCATCATCATCATCATCATCATCATCTTGTTATTATTTCCAATGTTAGCTGTCTTCCAATAATTTCAAATAATGCTGAAATTAAAGTGCCTTTATGTATGCCCTGTCCTGCCTTAAAACGTTTGTTGACTAGTCATGTGCTAGCTTCCATGACAACAAAGTGCACGATTGATTGATACACCGGCGTTCAAGGTGGAAACGAAGTAACTGAGCTTCAGAAAGTCCAGTGAACAAATTTTTAAATACGTAAAAAATCTATTTTACAAAATAATTTTGGCTAATATAATGTGCTCCATTCAGTGCCTAGTATAATGTACCAGTATAGGGTCTTATGTGTTCAATAAAGTGCCAAATATGAATGTGTTGAATTCAGTGCTTAATATGAATGTGTTGCATTCAGTGCTTAATATGAATGTGTTGAATTCAGTGCCTAATATGAATGTGTTGAATTCAGTGCCTAATATGAATGTGTTGAATTCAGTGCCTAATATGAATGTGTTGAATTCAGTGCCTAATATTAATGTGTTGAATTGAGTGCCTAATATGAATGTGTTGAATTCAGTGCCTAATATTAATGTGTTGAATTCAGTGCCTAATAGTAATGTGTTGAATTCAGTGCCTAATATTAATGTGTTGAATTCAGTGCCTAATATTAATGTGTTGAATTCAGTGCCTAATATTAATGTGTTGAATTCAGTGCCTAATATTAATTTATTGAATTCAGTGCCTAATATTAATGTGCCCAATCTAGTGCCTTATGGCAACGTGACACTTTTGAACACTAGCATGATAACAAGAAAATGTAGCGTTATGCATAGCAACCTCCATTACCAATACTAATGCTGCTGCTGCTGCTACTACTACTACTACTACTACTACTACTACTACTAATAATAATAATAATAATAATAATAATAATAATAATAATAATAATGATTTAATAATAATAATAATAATAATAATAATAATAATAATAATAATAATAATAATAATAATAATAATAGTAACAATGGCAGTAGTAGTATAGCATATAGATTCCTTTTAGCATAATAACAGTGGGTATTAAGTACAGATTTTCCTGTACATGGAAATTGTAAACATTTTTGGTAACTTCAGTGGATACTCTTAAAAACCAGTTGAAATGAAGGATTATTGTTACCGTACCTTTTATTAAAGCGTGTAATGCAAATACTAGCATATCAGATAATACGTATGCACACCAGACCATAACAGGTCACTAACAAGATTTATTGCAACAAGATCTACACCTTACTGAGAAGATGCTGTTACTGGGAAATTCAGATTTGACCTGTCTTGTGTTTTTCATTAAATTTGTTCCTGCTATTGAACATAAGGATTGCAAACAATACTCGTAATACAAATACAGGAATAATTGATTATAGATTCCAATCGAATGCGGCTCAGCATAAGTAGTTTTGGTGTTTCTCTTTTGGTTATCAAATTATTTTGTCGAACATCAGTCTCGTGTGGTTTACAGTGACGACCAATGTGATAAGCGTTTTATTGTACTTTGGTTCCTAAAGAAAATATATTTTTCCCTTCTTATTTCGGAACAATAATTAGCTAAGTATTGTTATCAACATGGGCCGTCTGTTGGGAGCTAACTTGCTGGAAACGAAAATGTACCGTATACGCCCAACGAGAAGTAACCACTCGAGTGAATATATCATAAGTGGTTCTACACCTGTATATAGTTCCTATGTCTTTCCTGACACTAAACTTCGATATTGTCTTGATAACAGCAGTGCATGTTTATAGATAAAGTGGCCTTTATAGAACGTAGGCTATACACAATGTATAAAACAGATGCTGCAAATATAAGGCAGAAATAGCGTTGCATCTATGGCATATGAACCATGATGTACCAGCAGATTTTTCAAGTTTGGCTCATTTATACTTAACCTAGCTTGGATTGATGTTTGATGCTGAAGACAGGCTTTATGTGTTATAAACTAAAATACAGATGTATCCTTCGTTTTAGCTACTTCTTAACACACAAATATTAGTTCAAATGGCAAAACATGAGTTGGATGTTAAGTTACGAAATATTATTTTTAAGGTGTTTGACATGGGCACCAATGCAAATACGAAGAAATAGCTGTGATTTCCTTGATTTGGACAGTGATATTTGTGAACACTGGCAATGAGGAGCGGGATCATACAAGAAGAAGGCTAAGCGATATATTAGTGACGTCAAAACAATCAATTCGCATCATGCCCTGAATTTCCAATACCTATTAAAGTTAAACAAAGAAACTATTTACGTTATTAAAAGCCTTCTAAGAATGTCCTCTTACACAACTTTATGGATTATTATTTTGTTTGTCTTCTGTTTATAATACATACTTAGATCCGATTAATGCGTACTGAGTTCCGTTTATTTTTGTTTTACTCATTTAGTGTTAGGGTCCAATTTGAAGGCTGGAAGGTTAAATATGGCAAACATGACTGGTCGCCTTATTAGCACTTTAAAAGATCAATTTAGCGAGTTGTGACCCGAATTCCAGGGTACAATTAAAGTAAACGCACTAAGGAATAAGTTTCTCTCTCTCTCTCTCTCTCTCTCTCTCTCTCTCTCTCTCTCTCTCTCTCTCTCTCTCTCGCGCGCGCGCGCGCGCGTGTGTGTGTGTGTTACCAAGACAATATAATAACTGGTCCTTTCATAATAAAATGTTTATCAACGCCAAGACTTACTCGACAATTTTCTAGCCAATCACAACTTTATTTGTTAAGCTTAACAAAACTCTGTCTAGAGTAATATTTCAATCTTGCAATGTTGAGTAAAGCTACTTAACTGAGCTGTCATTAGCGTCAGATGTCCTCAGTATTATATAATATAATTGATGTATTGCATACTATAATCATTTATTGTATAATATAATTGATGTATTGCATAATATAATCACGTATTGTATAATATAATTGATGTATTGCAGAATATAATCACGTATTGTATAATATAATTGATGTATTACATACTATAATCATGTGTTGTATAATATAATTGATGTATTGCATAATATAATCAAGTATTTTATAATAAAATTGATGGATTACATCGAAAAGTCATTGTTATGTTTACATCTATATTTATTCTGAAATTATCCTGCTGTAATAAGGGTTCCTTGTTATTTCTATAGATTCAAACGCATAGAACGATGCAAACTTGATGTTCATAATGAGAGGTAATTTTATATTGAAATTTACAGGTATGACCAAAGTCAGCAGGTGTGATTGACATTTTCTATTAACCAGTATTTCCTTGCTTTTTATGGCCTCGTCTTTTGCAGCGAATCACTTACCCTCTATGAAACAAATATTAATCTATACCTTTAAACCCTTTTGCAGGTTCGTGGTGGTTGAGTAAAGAAATGATGTTAGTGATAATCGTCTGGAATTAATAACCCAACGAAGATCGTGATTTTTGTACAATGACCACGGCTGCTTCCATCATGACGATCCTGCCAGACAACGTCACTAATGACAGCTATACGGACAATTCATCTGACACAAAGACACACATATCTGAAATGATAGAATCGCCGGAATCTTATGTTGTTCCCATACTCTTTACGATTGTTTTCTTGGTTGGTGTTGTAGGAAATGGGACCCTTATATTCATTGTTTTGAGAAACAAATCCATGCGCAATGTACCTAATATATTTGTAGTATGTCTCTCTGTTGGGGATTTAATGCTGCTTTTAACATCTGCACCTTTCTCCGCCACCGTCTTCACATTTACTTCATGGCCTTACGGAGAATTCATGTGCAAGTTTAATGAATTTATGCAGACAGTGTCTGTGGGTGTTTCTGTGTTCACCCTCACAGCCCTAAGCTTGGATAGATACATCGCCATTGTCCACCCAATGTCCAAGCATATGGGAAAACCTACTTTGTTGACCATAGTCACAGTCACAGTTATATGGGTGATGGCTGTGGTATTCGCCATACCAGACTGTTACACATCCCGGCTTGAATATCAACCTTCAACAGATAATAACACGTACATCCCTGTGTGTGTTCTGTACCCGTATGATTTTCCACTGTGGTATACGAAGGGACACCCGATGCTGAGATTTGTGATTTTTTTCCTCGTTCCCATGGTAGTAATAGGATTGTTTTACGCACTCATGGCAAAGATTCTGATACTTAGCAGTAGGAAAATGCCGTGTGAAGCCACCAAGGGATCGACAATGAACCAGCAACAACAGCGACAGATCGAAGCACGTCTCAAAGTAGCCAAGGTAGTCCTGTCCTTTGTCGTGATATTTGTCATCTGCTGGCTACCAAGACATATCTACTTACTATGGCACTACTGGTCACCTAGTGAATACAACATGTTTTGGCACGTTTTCAAAATTACTGGATTCTGTCTCACGTATATGTATTCTTGCGTAAATCCTTACGCACTGTACTTTCTCAGCAGTCAGTTCAGGAAATATTACAACCGTAGCTTGTTTTGCTGTTGTCCAAAAGCGCGTTATAACAGTCTAAACGAGCCTACATCTGTCATGTACAACTTTAATAGCACCATGAGGAGAGGTAGTACGTCTTTGACGGGTGCAGGTCCTTTGCACACACAGTCCATGTGTTAGTAGATCTAATATCTTTAAATATAATAATACCATATCTTAGAAAATGTGCTAAGAATTTAACTGACAAGCCATTACCAATGATGCATCACTTAACATACCTCTAAAACTGTTATTTGCATTATGTTTATGGCACAGCCCAAAATGACTATCGAGAAAAAAAAGAAGACATACGAGAATCCCAGACTGGTTCTTAGAGCTTGTATTTGGTACTGTGCGCTATTTTGACTTTTCGACCATTATTGTTGCTTTGTTCCGCACGACCAAATTTCCACCCAAACATAATTTTGAAAGATTATATTAAATTATTGTTTCCTAAAGTATCAATTACAATAAGCATTTAATTATGCGTAGCAAAGTAGACCATACTAAGAGGATGACTAAGAGGATGACGACAAAGATCTTTATTTTCACAACATAAGGCGTCATTTTATGTGAATATAATTTGTTGTTATGTACAAGTCAATGTCTTGAGGACACGTCAACTAGCTTCAAATGTTAGTACGAAATTGTATGATCTTAAGATGAAAGTTTCAATGTTCACATTTTCATTTTTAGCAAGAATGTTACATTGTTGTAAAACGTCATGCTGTAGGTGTTTGTTGACAAAACGGACTAATTAATTAATTATAGAACATTGTAGGCATCATTGTATGCTATACATTCATTTCAGTTATAATTTGTATGATATTTATTCATTTCAGGTATGGTCTTATTATGTTGATTCATTGAAGGTATGATTCATGACACCGGTTAATTGCAGATTTTATTATATCGATTCATGGCAGGTATAATATTATGATATGAATTTACTGTACGTGTCAGTTATTAATATGCATTAATTGTAGGTATGATTTTAATATATGAGTTCATGGTAGTTATGAGTTTCTTACATGAATTCATTATAATTATTATTTCATGATATTAACTTATTGTAGGTAGCAAGTAATGATATTTAGTCTTTCGAATTTTTATTTTATGATAAGAAATCATTGTAGAAATAATTGTATTATATGAATTTCTTATAGAAATAATTGTATTATATGATTTCATTATAGAAAAAATTGTATTATATGAATTCATTATATATATCTTATTCTGACACACATTCATTGTGAGTTTTCGTCTCTTGCTCGCTGTTGTGACAGTATTACCATAGAAGTGCAATGTGATATAGCATGGTATTTTCTTTCAGCATTCGTTATTAAAGTCCTGTAATTATCAATATTGGCTTTTCTAATACTTGTAAGAGTGAGGAATTTGGTTTTAGGGATGCTCTTATACATTTGAACATTGAAAGATTAATCTGAAGTTTTCAATGGCATTTAGGCGGCATTATTTTCTCCTTTTTGAAGATTATTGTTGTTAGTAGCAACGCAAATAGAACACTGGTACGAACAACTGTTCGCCGATTTGTCTGGTTACGAAGACATGCAGTGGAGAGATAACACAAACCAATTTACAAAAGTATTGATTGACGAGTGTATGGTCGTGGTGATGGTGGGGTGAGGATGTGTTTGTCTTTTTCAATGCATGAACTAAAATAATAGATGACAGATAACAACATTTATATTGGCAATATAACGTATTCTTTATACAAATGACAGTTCTAATATATGTAGTGTTATTTTGAATGCTCTGTACATTCGGTAAAGAAACTAACACAGAATGACAAAGAACAAATGCAAGTTCTTTTATACTTGTATCGATTTCGGAATCATTAACATATGTTCCAAAAATATATTTTTTTAAATATTCGTTATTGTATTATATAGCCGAGTCTTTTGACAGTTTGAGACTAAAATATGGAATATTTTAACTAAAATATGAAATATTTAACTAAAACTAAAACATGGGATATTTTAATTAAAAGATGGAAAAGTTTAACTAAATTTGAAATAATCTGAATACAATATGGATTATTTTAACTAAAATGTGGAATAATTTGACTTAAATGTTGTATTGTGGAAACATGCAACTAAAATGTGGAATAATTTGACGTAAAGGTTGTATTGTGGAAACATGCAACTAAAATGTGGAATAATTTGACTTAAATGTTGTATTGTGGAAACAAGCAACTAAAATGTGGAATAATTTGACTTAAATGTTGTATTGTGGAAACATGCAACTAAAATGTGGAATAATTTGACTTAAATGTTGTATTGAGGAAACATGCAACTAAAATGTGGAATATTTTAACCAATTGTTCTCTAAAATAGAGCCAATGAAATTTTACTGCTTTATATTGCATCACCTTTAACCAAATTATAAAATTATGTAAGAGAACATCACTTTTCACTTGAATAAATGCAAATTGTATTTCGGATATAAAAACTTCTATTGCAAATCCTTTTACGTATGTTTGTATATAGATATCATATATCTCTTTACCTCCATTCATTCGTGATATGTGTGAGTCCGTGATATTGTTTGAATTTACCGATGTTTTTAATTTTTTTAATGAATTTAAGTGACAATCGTTTATTTTTATATCTGAATTTGTACTTTTCACACATGTGTTATTAATGAAATAACAATAAATAATCAAACATTAGTAATATCTACCAGTATATCACAAGGCTGAATTTTACAGATGCAATTTGGCGTTTAATTGTTCTTTTAAAATTCATACAAGATTTCAGTGGCCGTCATTTGCTAGCTGGAAGAGCGTCAGACTTGTAATCCAAGGGTCACGGGTTCGGTGCATGCCTAGACTAACCTGGGTTTCCTGAAACAATCCTAATTCCCATTTCATCAGATTGCTATAAAAATGCACGTATAACATGTGCTGTTAGACAAAAAGAAGAAACAAAACCATGCAAGTTTGAATAAAGATACATGCGATCAACAAAATAGATTGTAGATCGAATATTGAATTACAGGATGTTATATGACCACACATTTTAAATAAAATTTATAAAATGGGTAAATTCATAATTTTTCGACAAACTTATCAAGCCGAAGATGAAATTGAGAATAAACGTAAATTTTTTAGCACGACTGGACGAAGCTGAGACATTTTTATGGTAAAATGTCTTTAGCGTTCATTTGGATGCCTCGGACTTAAAGCCTTCGCCTTTTACTGCGTCGTATTTGACGTCATTGGGTGTTAAATGCGTTTGTAATGTAGAAATTTAATATGAGTATATAACCCTAAATAAAACAAGAGGAAATTGATAAATTCCCAAATTTACCCACGACCTGAGTTTTTCTAATCCTGGACCTGGAAAGACTTTAAAAGCGATTTTAAACATATCCGCCAAACGTGCTTAGTAAACCAATTGCAACTGCAATGCGTTTCAAATAGGTTTAAACATTTTTAATTTATTTCTCAATCCTATAAAATATGGATGGTTTCACTCCTACTCCGCCTGCTCTTTGGCTGCTGCTGGGCAAGCTTACATTGTAATTTGAAATCTCATTCATTATCCATCTCGCAGTGATTGAAGATATCTCTACAAGGTTATTTTCTTCATAGAATATAATATCAAAATTTCTCAGTAGCTGTCTCATCAAAGAAGATTGTATAAAATAAAATCTTATAACATCTAATATAAGTGGCTAAAGCTTTCTTTTGAAACGTTGAGATGGCTTAGAGATATCTTCAGTACAGCAATTTTAAAATATTGGGATTGGTATCTCAGATGTTAAACAACTGAACGAGATGTGTATTTGATGAAGAGTCATAAAATGTATGAAAGGGCGTTACTATGTCAATTAAAATCATGGCAGAATAAAAGACGCCAAAACTAAACGATGCTCGAGAGACATTTTTAACCATAGCTCTATCATGAAAGCGTCTCGTCTCATTTCAGTAGTAACCCGTCAGATTTAATCACGGCTTTAAGTTTTATCCTTTGCTACAAAATGGTAAGCTATTAATATGTTTTGTATCTTGCACATTTTATTTTCGCTTTGAAGGAAATATATCATCTGCAAAAAAACGGATATGGTTATGAGGGCACGGACAGTTGATTGATATTACTCATCAAATCAAGTTACAATACAAAATATAACTCTCAACCATACTGCATGATTTGTTCGATGTCACGAAATTAAGATTAGATATCAATCAAATAACCAGATACCGCGTTTAAATTAAAGTATTGACGTGCGTCTTAAGTAACGTTAGAGCCTGTCAAAGATAATCCACGAAAGTACACTTTTATAAGCATCCACGTAGGCTCAAATGGCTACATTTGATTGTCGGAATTTATTGCATTTAATGATTTATGAGTAACAATATTTTCTTACCTCAAACGTCGATCATACCCTGCACGTGACAGTGCTATTAGTATGATTTGTATCTGTAGGGCGCATCGCTGAATCCAATTAGGTTTTAACTTCGACATTTCAGATACAATTTAATTAAGGCCGTTCTGTACTGGCAAATTATATAGTATGGACAGTCGAAACAAGACTATGCCACAATCAAGCGAAGAGGAATATATGTGCTTTTGCAACAACATCCCAACCTCACCCTACACCCAACCAAATCAAACAAATACAAAGAACTTAGTTGCACCCAGTGGACAGGTATTTTAAAACGAATTTAATTTGTAGAATATCATAGAAAAAAGAAGAAGAAGAAAAAACAACTATTAAAAGAAAATGACGGTTTCAAATGTAACAGTAAACTTCAAAGCTCGTATTCAAAGTAAAACCTAACTTCTTAGAAACCGTAAGCTTTTAGAATATTAATGAATGTTTGAAAGTTTATTATGTCCTATTAGATTTGGTAAATAAGGTTTATAATATCCAATTTATAGAAATTGGAAGGATTTCTAAGTACTTCTCACCGTTTACTTTATGGACAAGAGATTTACCCATACAATTATATGACTCGTACTCTGAGATAGATAGATAGCGATTTAACCATACATTTCTATGACTCGTACTCTGAGATAGATAGATAGCGATTTCCCCATACATTTCTATGACTCGTACTCTGAGATAGATAGATAGCGATTTCCCCATACAATTATATGACTCGTACTCTGAGATAGATAGCGATTTCCCCATACATTTCTATGACTCGTACTCTGAGATAGATAGATAGCGATTTCCCCATACATTTCTATGACTCGTACTCTGAGATAGATAGATAGCGATTTCCCCATACATTCCTATGACTCGTACTCTGAGATAGATAGCGATTTCCCCATACATTTCTATGACTCGTACTCTGAGATAGATAGATAGCGATTTCCCCATACATTTCTATGACTCGTACTCTGAGATAGATAGATAGCGATTTCCCCATACATTTCTATGACTCGTACTCTGAGATAGATAGATAGCGATTTCCCCATACAATTATATGACTCGTACTCTAAGATAGATAGATAGCGATTTCCCCATACATTTCTATGACTCGTACTCTGAGATAGATAGCGATTTACCCATACATTTCTATGACTCGTACTCTGAGATAGATAGATAGCGATTTACCCATACATTTCTATGACTCGTGCTCTGAGATAGATAGCGATTTACCCATACATTTCTATGACTCGTACTCTGAGATGGATAGATAGATAGCGATTTCCCCATACATTTCTATGACTCGTACTCTGAGATAGATAGATAGCGATTTCCCCATACATTTCTATGACTCGTATTCTGAGATAGATAGATAGCGATTTCCCCATACATTTCTATGACTCGTACTCTGAGATAGATAGCGATTTACCCATACATTTCTATGACTCGTACTCTGAGATAGATAGATAGCGATTTCTCCATACAATTATATGACTCGTACTCTGAGATAGATAGATAGCGATTTACCCATACAATTATATGACTCGTACTCTGAGATAGATAGATAGCGATTTACCCATACATTTCTATGACTCGTACTCTGAGATAGATAGCGATTTACCCATACATTTCTATGACTCGTACTCTGTGATAGATAGATAGATAGCGATTTCCCCATACATTTCTATGACTCGTACTCTGAGATAGATAGATAGCGATTTACCCATACAATTATATGACTCGTACTCTGAGATAGATAGATATATAGCGATTTCCCCATGCATTTCGATGACTCGTACTCTGAGATAGACAGAGTAACGCAAACGATGCATACCAGGCTATATACATTTAATTGACTTTGGTCATCTTAGATCCATAGAAATACAAACATATAATTTTTAATAAAGTTAAATGCCTCAACTTAACACAGCAATCATATTAACAATGCAACAACGAAAGACGTAAATCATTAGTGATCTACCAAAGTCTTTAACACGTTGTGTTTATCATATTTTTCTTATTGTGGACTTATTATGTTTCATTTGATAAGAAACATACTTTAGAAGCAGTTCATTTTAAGATCTTAAAATTCACGTTGAAGGTCGCTAAAACCAAAATGATTTTAAATGAAAGTTGACAAATGGCTCTGCAGCCTCAAAACGAAAGAGGGAGGAGAATACTGTGCTTACTTCAACTATTTCTTGCAGTCATATAAACGCTCATAAATGTCATGATTAAAGACCTAAAATAAAGTTTACGTTATACTGAAAATATCGTGTATTAGTTGAGCGCAGAGTTTTCAAAGTATCTGTTTGGGACAAACTCCAGCCCGCGTCTCACCAGTGTGATTCAAACAATCTCTGGTTTGGTTTGAGTTGGTGCTGTTTATTATCGCCATTTTTCAGCACTTGATAAACTATGCATGGCGGTAAGTATAACTGGTTGAGAAAGAAGTTACTGGCAAGCTTTCTCACATGCCCACGTTGTTTGAACCGAGATGGGTGAGTGATCCGTAAAGGCACGCGTCTTAGATCATTCATCAGTTGAATGAGATCACCAGGGTTCAAAAGACACGTCTGATGGTTGCGGCAAGCGCTCGCATACAGGAACAGTGTGTGGTCGTTATTCTTAAATAAACACTATGTAACACAGCAGTCGCCTATGCTAAATCTATTCAAATGAACAGTTACTAAAATACATAAAGTATATACCACCATGCCCATCAACATGTGCAGTTCTTGTTTGGACTAAATCGGGCATCTCAAACAAGCTAAATCCGATCTGATTATATAATAATGTAACACTGTATATTAAACACGCGAACAATTTATTTCAACAGACAACACCTGTGATGACTAGTGTCTTCAGGAGAAGTAAATAATATAATTTTGGACTTCCAGAAACAATATAGGCAAAGCTGACAGCAATATTACGCAGATGACATTTTATTCAAGACTAGTTGATTTTTATATTTTATTTAAGACTAGTTGATGTTCACATTTTATTCAAGACTAGTTTGGTTTTAGAAAGCAATTTAAGGAGCATCATTTCTTCGTGCACTTTTATTTGCAAGGCCTTTATTTCATCTAATCCAGAAAAGAAAATATCACTACCTTGATGTAGTTTCATATGGGAGAAATAGAGAAAGAAAACCAGAGTTACGTAATTCAGAAGCTTCTAAATTTAACTACCATTCTACAACTCAAATCCCAAGTCTTAACATAATTATCATACGTCGTAAACTTCCAAACACAAAATAACTATATTGAAACGTAGTCTTTGGCACGTGCGAGCTGCTGAGCGCAGGGCAGTAATTCAGAATCATAATTTAGATCAATTTATGAACAGGTCTCTTTCTCTCAGGATTCGAAACAATAGCTATTCCATAACTGTTGGGACATTTTCTTACCAACATATTCGCTAAGAGATCCCCACAATTTTTTACTAAATAAATAACATCTATTGGAAAGAATACTTTACTGGGGTCTTTTTTAGGGTCTTGCTAAAGTACTCCCTCTGGATTTCTCCTTGTGAGGTCTGCCAGTTTTTATTTTCAAAGAAAATGTGCTTCTTCTGTCGTAGAGATAATTCCATTATGCAGCGATGAAATTAAAACGTGGGAAAGTCGTCTCAAGCGAAGAAGAATGGTTACGTAGGTAGGTATATGTAGTTATATGCATTATTGGATGTCATGGAGGGAATGGGGGGGGGGGAAGAGGCTATTTTAATCATCTTTTTAATTCTCATATAAAAAAAGATGTTATTATGTACTAACAGTTATTATGTTAAAAACTTATCACCCGTCAAACAAGAAAAGGTTGATATCGATGTAACTTCCTATGAAAGTGTTTACCATCTTATTGGCCAATAGGCTAGTATGGTAATTAACTAGTTTCGTTATTTTAAATAAAACGTTAATTATCCTCCTCCTCTTCCTCCTACTACTGCTACTACTACTACTACTACTACTGTTACTACTACTACTACTACTAATGTTACTACTACTACTGATACTACTACTACTACTACTGCTACTGCTGTTACTACTATTACTGCTACTACTACTGCTAATATTACTTCTACTGCTGCTACAACTACTATTATTGCTACTATTGCTACTACTATTACTACAACTATTGCTACTGTTACTACTACTGCTACTACTGCTGCTGCTATTACTACGGCTACTACTACTGCTACTACTTCTACTGCTAACTACTACTACAATTACTGCTACTACTACTACTGTAGATTGTTTGTTTGTTTGATTTTTGACGGCGTAACATCACTTTTAGGCTATTTAGCGCCATACAATAGGTTGTAATTGTACATGTTTTAAAAATACGAGGTTTAATATTGACTGGCGATATAAAAAATAGTTAAATATAAAATGGTAAGATGTGGGTAACAATAAAATATGAAGCTTCCCAATCAACGACTACTACTGTAGTATTGCCACTATTAATTATTGATACTCATACCAATGACTTACAAAAATGGTACTAGCAGCTGCCTCGCATGGCTCTCATTCATCATTAAGAGGTTAGGCGTTAGGACTGGTCGGCCTATTGTCAGAATTATGTCCGCGGCATGATGCCCAATTGCAAAGCATCACTAAAAACAGCCAAACTGCAGACATCGTAACACACACACACACACACACACACACACACACACACACACACACACACACACACACACACACACTATTGAAACTATTATGTGTGTGTGATTTCACTTTTTTAATGTAGCTTTAAAAATGTACAGTCATATGTGTGTTGTGATCTCTAGCACTGTGACATCATGCCGCATAATTGTAGCATCATGTCGCAAACCATTAACAGCATCCTGACACTATGTCGATCAGTCCTTACACTAACCTTAATGCTGAGCGCCAAGCGAGACAAATACTAGTATCATTGTTATAAATGTTTGGTATGACTTGGCTGGGGTTCGAACCCGCGACACCCCGCATCCGTGGTGGACACTCTAACCACTCAGGCCACCAGAGCGGAGCTACTGCTACTACTATTTTTATTGCCACTCTTACTACCACAACTAGTACAAGGACAACGACAACGAATACGATGGCGATGTGAAGATACAACTAATATCACTTTTGAGTTAAACAAGACAGCATCCACTGCTTCAAAATTATGAAAATAAATGTCCACGTGTAAGGAGGCTATCATATGTCTTGATGTCTCTCGATCAAGTCAAACAATTCATAATTTTAACCCTTTTAGTTTTAAATAAATTCACAATCATGTAAATGTGTCATAATATATAAATTGTATTAAAATCTTGTCTTTATCTATCGATAAAATTCAATCACAGAGGACGCTCTAAAGAGATCCGTTCCAAATCATCATATGAGTTCTACAAATTGTTATATATAGTTACTTCATGAAGGAAGTACTGTATTTTTACCACATTGTTTTACAATCGATATATCTGTTTCCAGTACGCATTGTTCAACATGGACAACATTGTTTTACAATCAATTTATCTGTTTCCAGTACGCAATGTTCAACATGGACAACATTGTTTTTACAATAAATGTATCTGTTTCCAGCACGCATTGTTCAAAATGGATAACATTGTTTTACAATCAATTTATCTGTTTCCAGTTTCCAGTACGCATTCTTCATCATGGACAAAGCCTAAACTGACCCCAGTTTTATTTTTGATGCGATATCAGCATCAAGTAAACAGTGTATCCCAGGCGAAATATTACACACCACATAGTCCGGCAAGTGTTTGTAGCCAGCGTCAATTAGAAAGTAATTACTGACTTGCTCTGTCATTAGGAATTAACACCTTAACGCGTTACCACTAATATGTTCTGTATGTGGGGTTTTTAAAAAAAGGTTTCTTAGCATGATCGATAATCAGATTGCAGAAAGTGTGTCATCTTTAGAAACTGGGACTGAAAGCTTTTCGAAATTAAAAAAAAAAGTATTTAACCATTAAAAATACATGATGGAGGCATTTGACTTTTATTGAGTAAAATGTAGGCAATGTACATAGTTGATAAACATTGCAATACATGTTTACATCTCGTCTCATCTCGACCCCATCAATCTTGTTTACTATGATATTGTCAGTCTTAGCCAATCTTGTATATATATACTTAGGCTCGAATAAGCAGCAACACAGAAAGAGTGAAAACTAACAAGCTTGTATAACTTGAACAATGAATTTATTAAGTACAATTATTTTCATAAAATAAATAAATTTACAGTTTTAGAGAATCAAATCCAACATTAATCCAATATAGAATTCACAAAAATAATCCACTAATGGAATTGTAAGAGTCCTGATAAATAAATGTTCTAAAAGTTCCAGGTTCGAATCTTGACGATGTAATCCAAAATGGTTGACAATGTCACGTGATGCAGTTCTTGTTTAATTTATCATCCACATGAATTATAAGCACATGTTTTCTCCTCCAAATAGATACTAAATCCTCTTTCTTCAATGAATTGACACAAAGTCCATAATAATTATAACTCAAATAAATATAAACAACTAATATCTTAAAGCCCAGAGATTCTACTGAATCTCTCTTCAAATACAATGATTTATATACTCGTTTTTAATATGTAAACAAGGGATCACGTGATTTTCTAGAAAATGATAGAAGGTCAGAGGAAGAGTCTACCTTCACCAAGTCACATAATAATAAAATGATCCAGAAGAAATAAGCCACGAATTACTAAAAATAAAAAGATGTCCTTGAAATTAACCAATAGTTTTAGAAGCTTGTTGACAATGTCCAAAGCAAGGTCAGGAATTAGATCAACAAGCCAAGGTCAAAACTTGTTTACAATTAGAACCCAGGTCAGCCTGAATTTTCCAGAAAAAAACAAACTAATGAATATCAAACCCCAAATGACAAATTTGGACTTAACAATAAAACATAAATAAATTAAATCCAATAGCCGTAATATATATATATATATATATATATATATATATATATATATATATATATATATATATATATATATATATATATATATATATATATATATATATATATATATATATATATATATATATATATATATATATATACATTTATTGGGGGGGGGGTGAATGGGTGTGCTGTGTACATATATTGTAAAGCGTCTCCCTCCGAGTAAGAGGGGTAGCTAAATTTGATTTAGTTATGTTATCTAGGGAATGCACTTCCTCGATAGTATGACCCGGTGTGAGTAAAAGATAGAATTTCAAAAGAGAACTGGGCAGAAAAAATGCAATTCGAGCCCACATAGACAAGACAAATACAAAGTTTAATCAAACAAACTAACAGTGGTAACTTCAATTCAACTTAAATGATATCATTAGAATTTTCTAGCAGTGTCTAATTTGGATTTATTACATCAGTATATACAGGGCCACGACTGATTGCATCACCTTCCTCTCGACTGTTCCAACATTTTACTATGTCCTCAAGTCTTCCCTTTCCGACTGATTCGTCTTTTCTTGTACTTTCTAAACTTTACTCCCTACTACTCACTTTTCCATTTCGGACTTCATTCGTTGCTTCTCTTTTTTCTTATATACACAATTCCTGCATTTACCTTATTCAGAATACTCAGACACTGCGTAAAGTCTGTTTCCTTAAAGGACTAAAGTATCCCGAAATCACTATATATATATATATATATATATATATATATATATATATATATATATATATATATATATATATATATATATATATATATATATATATACAATTCCTGCATTTACCTAATTCAGAATACTCAGACACTGCGTAGGACCTTGCCCATAAGTACCACGTGACCGCTCTATCGAACATTTACCGTATGATACTACATGTTAGATTACCCGATTACCGTTGTTTACAATTCACAGATCCTTACACACTTCCAGATTATTTAAACATTACAAAAACAAAATTAATAGGTAGTTATTGTTAACTCAGGTTAATAAGTATCGTCATAATAAAGGAAATTATTTTATATTTATTTATATAACCCTATAAATCTTGCACATTTGAACATTTTGATCGCATGCAATCAGTTCTGCTAATGAACGAAATACCTATAAAATTGAAAGATAAATTGCATAACAACTCTAGCATCACGGGAAGATATCGATCCCAGTCCTTGGATCGACCTTCGCACAACTTCTTCAGGGCTTGTTTCAAAGTCCCATTAAAACTCACTACTAGACCATTGCACTGCGGGTAGTAGTCAAGTGCCTAATGTACAGCAATCGGTTCACTGCGTAGCCTTGGTCAGTTAGTATCTCTTCAGGAACACCAACTCTGGACCAAACTCTGGTTATCGGGTAGTGTAATCAAGAATATTTCAAACATAACGATTATCACTTTCTGACAAGGGATTTTCGGTCCCATCACATCCATCGCCACCCTCAAAAAAGTTCATCATTCAGAGGGGTTGTTCCTAGTGGTACTGGTAGATGTGAGATCGTATGTGTCACCCGCTCATACTTGTCACACGACAGACAAAACATACTCTCATCCCCAAATACAACTGGCCAGTAGAATTTCCTCACTAACCCATCTCTCGTATTCGCCAATCCCAAGTGACTTCTTAGTAGACTCTCATGTGGTAGCCTAAGCTCGTCTTCTATCTTAGATCGAGGAACGATCACTTGTTTCTACTTCTCGCATCCTTTAAGCGAGTATCGATACAAGATACACCGTTTCAGTAAGAAACTCTACCTCACCGTCTGGCAAGCTCCACACGGACTACCTTGATTTTAGCGTATCTTGTTAAAGGTAAAATCTTCCTCTTGAAGTCTCCTTAATTTACCAGGTAGCAAAATGTCTTTAGGTGAAGTCGAGGGTTCAGGAGTTTCCACCCTGACCAGTCGATGTATAGTCTTTGTCTCTACGGACCCCACGTGTACAGGTCTGCACGTCATAGAATTAGGCTGTGATAACACACACCTACATCCTAAAATTACGTCGTGCAACAATCGTGACAAGCACGCTGCTTGAATTCGCCCTTTCACATACGGAGAATCACGATCGATATAAACAACTAGAAGAAAATCTTTAGACCTATTAGCAAATTGGGCTTCCACCGTCTCACCTGCATAATCAGCAGATTTGAGAAATTTGCTATCCACCAGTGCCGGATAAGTGCAACCGGTGTCATACAGCACTGTAGCCTTCTATCCATACACCGGATATGCTGCTGAATTCGACCATTATACTGGTTTACACCTTCTGCCAGTGCCTTCAGTCACTGCATTTATCGCGGGGCCATGTTTCCTGCATTCTTTCAGATCATTGCCAGGTTTGCTGCAACCATAGCATAGAACGTCAGATTTCTTACTAGGGGTACTCTAATCTACCTTTTTGGTCTTTTCTGAGCGACGGAACTGATCACGGCTGAGATTACCATCGGCTTGTCTAGTTCTTTCTTTCTGTGGTTTGCTATTCTATGTATTCCCTAAGACTCCGCTCTACAAATCTACTAATTTGGTCCCTTCATAACCTAATTCGTTTTCAACAATGTACTTAAACCCTTTGACCAACTGCCTATCAATTGTCATTATATTCCACTTGACTGTATCACCAATAAATTTCCTTAGCCTAAGTATTTACTAACTCTTATAGCTTTACAGGAAACAGCTTCCTTTAACATATTTACACTTATTCCATCCCAATAAAGTCATAACCTACTGACTTTATTCACTCTAAAGCACTTTAACAGCGTTTGGCAATACAAAAGTCTGAATTTCTCTCAGAATTCAGCTCGTTTGCACAAACAATGTGCAATTACTTTCTCGGGACTTCTTTAATTGTCTCTTCTCGCAAGATTAACTAAAGGAAATATTTCTTTCTGAATTTGAAATCAGATACATATGAAAGCAGTTCAGGTACGGAATTTTAATTTCATACAATGTTGAAACATACATTAAAGAAATATCAAAGAATTGCATGCACTAACTAAAGAATGCATAGATATTGACTCGAATAACTCTCGTAATTCCTTGTTCAACGATAACCAAATTTATCACTGATACAGATACTCTAATATTTGTTAGCGTCTCCCTCTTAGAAAGAGGGGTAGTTAATTGGATATAGCTACGACATCTAGAGAATACCCCCCCCCCCCTCTATAGTATGACCCTGTGTGAGTGAAAAGAAAGAATATCAACATAAAACTGGGTAAGATTATTGGAAAGAAATAATATAATACGAGCCCTCTTAGAGAAGACAAATTTAATCAAACAAATCAATAGTGGTAATTTCAATGTAACTTAAATGATACCAGTGTCTACTTTGGATTTATTACATCGTCATAACGAGTGGTGAAAAGAGCTTGATGTCCACGATTGATTGCATCACATTCCTCTTGACTGTTCCAACGTTTACTATTTCCTCAAGTCTTACCTTTCCGACTGTCTCGTCCTTCTTGGACTTTCTAGAATTTACTCTCTACTCGTCACTTTTCCCTTTCAGACATCACTCTTCACTTCTTTTCTTTCATTTTATTTCGGACTCGGTCTCCGGACTGTCGAGTCCCCTCTCCCTCGGAACACTGTTTCCGTAAAGGACAAATATATTCCTAAATTGCTATATGTACCAATTTCTAGATGTATATAAAATTCCTGCATTTTCGTTGCTCAAAATACTTTACATTCAGACACTGCGTAAAGCCTTCCTACGGTACACAGGATTCCGACGTTTTATCAATAAAGTACGGTGAAATCTCTGAAAACATGAAATCACCTTATCGGTTATATAAATGAACACAGTGAGTGCAACGGCGTCCACAACACTCCATTCGATTAGACTTTTCTCACTTTTATTGATTCAGAATCGCAAAGAAACTGTAAAACTACACATATACATTGAGAAGACAGTGACGTACCAACGCATAACTCTCGGACGACCATGTCATTAATCCGATCCAGCGAATTAACCTTTATTTTCACCACTGCGGTCAAGAACGCTTACATATAAAATCCACTGTTGGGTGAAATTGCGTACGGCTAAATCAAAAGTTGGACCAGTTAAATGAGTTTCAGATTCGATAGAAGAATTACTAAAAAGTCAATACGAACAAGATTGGGCAGCTAACATCAATAAGTCATATAAAGGTCCAAATTACGGTTTTTGAAAACGAGTTTGGATTTAGAAGATAACTATTTCTCATTACTAAATTATATATTCCAAAGTTTAATTAAGTTTATAACAGTAAGTAAATCATAGGTTTCCCTTCGAAAGATGGGCTAATGTTACCTATAACGAAAAATGATATCGCACACTTTGCCAGTCTTAATATATAGGGGATGCATATCATTGTCTTCTATCTTGTTTTAATTTTTACGATGAAAGACGAAAATGTACACTTCATTTTTACAGTTCCAGGACTAATGTTTATAAATGCAGTCAATTAATGCATACAGATAATGTGCGATGGCTAACAACATTTGCAGGTTTATAGATTGTGCTTTCCAAATATTGTAAACACTTCTAAGCATTATATAATATTACCACACGCTATATTATTCATGTTCATTTTCTTATATACATTATAAGTTGTAATCTGTAAAACCTAAATGTAATCTTGTCTTTCTTATCTTGTCTTATCTTATCTTGTCTTATCTTATCTTGTCTTATCTTATCTTGTCTTGCCTTGTCTTGTCTTGTCTCGTCTTTCTTATCTTGCCTGTCTTGTCTTTCTTATCTTGCCTTGTCTTGTCTAGTCTTTCTTATCTTGCCTAGTCTTGTCTTGTCTTTCTTATCTTGCCTTGTCTTGTCTTTCTTATCTTGCCTGTCTTGTTTTGTCTTTCTAATCTTGCCTTGTCTTGTCTTTCTTATCTTGCCTTATCTTGTCTTTCTTGTCTTGCATTGTCTTGTATTTATTATCTAACCTGTCTGTTCTTGTCTTTCTTATCTTACCTGGTGTTGTCTCGTCTTTCCTATATTGCCTTGTCTTGTCTTTCTTATCTTGCCTTGTCATGTCTTTCTTATTTTGCCTATCTTGTCTTGTCTTTCTTATCTTGCCTGTCTTGTCTTGTCTTTCTTATCTTGCCTTATCTT
Source organism: Unio pictorum (assembly GCA_030141615.1). NCBI lineage: Eukaryota > Metazoa > Mollusca > Bivalvia > Unionida > Unionidae > Unio > Unio pictorum. The sequence continues at coordinate 6,759,378 of JARLTB010000026.1, read as the reverse complement.
GTCTTTCTTGTCTTGCCTTGTCTTTTATTTCTTATCTTGCCTGTCTGTTCTTGTCTTTCTTATCTTGCCTTGTCTTGTCTTTCTTATCTTGCCTGTCTTGTCTTGTATGTCTTATCTTACCTCTCTTGTCTTGTCTTTCTTATCTTGCCTTGTCTTGTCTTTCTTGTCTTGCCTTGTCTTATATTTCTTGTCTTGCCTGTCTGTTCTTGTCTTTCTTATCTTGCCTGGTCTTGTCTCGTCTTTCTTATCTTGCCTTGTATTGTCTTGTCTTGCCTTGTCTAATCTTGGATTGTCTTGCGTGCCTTATTATTTTTAAGTTCAGCCTGTACAAGAACAAAAAACACGTACTTTATACATCCAGGTAAGAGCTACTCCGAAATAGTGAATATCGCGCAACAGATGATCTCACGAAGCGTGCCCGAGATGAGGGAATAGCCTTATATGGCTACATAATTGAACACAAACATGACGATGACTTTGGACTTGCACTTTATATTAAGCTTACTTTGGGATATAGCACATATATGAGTGGAGCACGAATGATGTGACACAAATTGCAACCCGACGTCTCCAAATGTAGGACCACGAGAGCCGATCAGCAATCGTACACCTGAACCAACCCATTATGAAAGAGGTCTATACAATGTAGTCGTGGAACTGGAACTTTGTTACATCGATATTTCTACGTCAATTTGATCATCTAATCAATATCTTTGAAACATGGTTTCGAGAAAACTGAATTCCCTCATACTGTTTTCTTTTAGGCCTTGGTTAACAAATTTGTTGAATTATTCAAGAGACAACGGCGTTCGATTCAATTCGATTTGTATTTGCATCGATATGTTATCAAGACTCATTTGCGTGCCCTTTCAAAGACTTGCGCATTGTTATTATGTAAGAACCACCAATTGGTTCAAATAAAACAGGCAATCTCGCGCGGTAGATCACATCCGATCATCAATCTTAGCGGTGTTTAGTTCGCGAAATATTGAATTGTTGTGTCAAGTATAAGCAAGATGATGTCAGAGAAAATACAAGCAAAACAGAAACACCAGGAGTAATAGAGGCTCTCAACATGGAGACAAACTTTACAAGTAATCAGTGTTTCTAAATGGTTTTCAATACGCTATCAACTGTTGATACTGAACACGTCTTAAATCAAGGACGCCGTTATGATCATGAAAAGTAGACGGCAGATGTATCACTAAAATCGTCTAATGGAGCTCACCAACAAATTACTCGAGCAGATGGCGTCGACGTACTATAAGCCTTATGATTCCCTGTTGCATACATTTTCCTCATTTACAAATCCTTTATAACTATTCCATAGCTCTTGAAAACCCTTGTGTCATAGAGTGGTACACAACAGGGATGAAGGAGCTCCATTTATAAAGAAAGAAAATACATGGATTAAGCTACAAAATAGAAGCTAAAGAACCATTTTAGTGTCGTGGCACCTGCAATGTGTTTAAACAGAGTTCATTATTGTTCTAATATTAAAGAGGATAATAATAGCATTGTAAGAAATACAAGTAGCATTTTTATATCGAGTGCAGACATTTCGTTGAGAAAAAGCAATACCGTTTTCACAGAGAGCACATACATTTCGTTATGAAAAACAAGTAGTTTTCACAGACAGCGCAGACATTTTGTTATGAAATACAAGTACAGTTTTTACAGACAGCGCAGACATTTTGTTATGAATACAAGTAGTTTTCACAGACAGCGCAGACATTTCGTTATGGAATACAAGTACAGTTTTCACAGACAGCGCATTTTGTTATGAAATACAATTACCGTTTTCACAGACAGCGCAGACATTTTGTTAAGAAATACAAGTACGGTTTTCACAGAGAGCGCAGACATTTTGTTAAGAAATACAAGTACGGTTTTCACAGAGAGCGCAGACATTTTGTTAAGAAGTATTACATACGTAGCAAAACAAAAACCATAAGACCTGTCAGAGTTGGTAGTAGAGACTGTTGCAGCAAGAAAACAACTGTATAATAAAAATAGCACGGCTGCTTTCGAAGAATGCGAGGAGTAGGCAAGATGTGCTGCAAGGAAGTAGACATTATGCAATGCATTTTGCTCAATACAGTTGTATGCTTCAAAATAAAATACAAAATATGAAAATTAGCGATGCCCCAAAATTATGCAAACTTTTAAATGAAACAGACTGATAGAAAATGTAACAATATTCCCGTTTCATTAAAAATTATATATGACCATTTGAAAAACATTCACTACAATGAGCATCACCATGCGGGATTTGGTTTTTCTTGAGATCAGATTTAAAAAAAACATTTTTAAATTTTTTTTTATAAAGTTTCAAATGAAATATTGGAAGCAGTAATACAGTAACGAAGCAACGTTTCTAGATGGAATAATTAATGAATATGTTAAGATAATTGCAGCAAGTATATGAAATGTAATTGCAAACAGCATATGCAAAAACGTTGTAACATTATAGTGTTACGGCTATTGGATTTAATTTTATTTATTTATAATTATTATATCCAAATTTGTCATTTAGGGTTTAATATTCATTAATTGGGAGATTTTTTTCTAGAAATTTCAGGCTGACCACTTTAACTGTAAACAAGTTTTTGGCTTGGTTACCTCTTTATCTGACCTTGCTTCAGATTGATAAACAGATCTTTAAAACTATTGGTTAATTTCAAGGATAACTTTTATTTTTAGTTCTTGGGGTGTAGGAAATATCTAGAATACGAGACTTGCTGAAGGTAGTGACCTTCCATGAATTTCTAGAAAATCACGTGATCACTTGTTTACTTAAGAAAAATAGTTATATAGACTTGTTTGAGATAGAACAATTCAGTAGAATCTCTGGGCTTTAAGATATTAGTTGTGTATATTTATTTGAGTTGTAATTATTCTGGACATTGTGTCAATTCATTGAAGAAAGAAGATTTATTTATCTATTTGGAGGAGAAAACATGTGCTCATAATTCATTTGGATGATAAAAAAAAAACAAGAACTGCATCACGTGACATTGTCAGCCATTTTGGATTACACCGTCAAGATTCGAACCTGGAACTATTAGAACATTTATTTATCAGGACTCTTATAATTCCATTAGTGGATTATTATTATGAATTCTATATTGGATTAATGTTGGATTTGATTCTCTAAAACCGTAAGTTTATTTATTTTATGAAAATAATTGTACTTAATAAATTCATTGTTCAATTTATACAAGCTTGTTAGTTTTCACTCTTTCTGTGTTGCTGCTTATTCGAGCCTGAGCACGTAACAAAAGACCCTGATGTGTGGGAAAATGGTGTTATCCAACCTTTTTATGAAAATGAACGCTGCGAAATAGATCCCATTATCTGTACACCAGTAACGTTGTTATGTTGGCATAAACGTTGCAAATTAGATCCCATTAACTGTAGAGAAATAACGTTGTTACGTTGGCTTGAAGGCTGCAAATTTGATCCTATTAACTCTAGACCAGTACCTTTACAATGTTGTCTTGAAGGTTGCAAATTTGATCCCATTAACATTCGACCTATAACATTCTTACGTTGGCTTGAAAAAGGTGTTCACTGCTTTTATAACTAAATGAATATCGGATATATCAGAAAAAAATGCAAATTAATTTCAGCAACGGTTGTTCTACCTGCAAATGTGTTATGCTATAGTTCAAATATCTAATTGCAAAGAAGGCAATTTTGAATGTTTGTTTGTTTGTTTGTTTGTTTAGGATTTTTAACGTAGCTTTAACAATTTTTCAGTCATATCGCTACGATGTCTGCAGTGAGGCAGTTTATAGTGATGTCTACCACTGGGGCATCATGCCGCAGACATGTAGCATGATGTCCCGCCCAGTCACATTATCCTGACACCAGGCCGACCAGTCCTAACACTAACCTCTTAATGCTGAACGTCAAGCGAGGCAGCTGTTCTATTATGGATTTTAAAATAAAGTTTGGACCGTCGGTGGCAGTTTAAATTAATTGCTGGTGGATCGTCTGGAAAGAGTTCTAATACTAGATGCAGTTTATATCGAAATATGACATTATTTGTTAACTGTGACTATTCGCAATGACAACTAACGAAGATGTGTTTAATTATATAATATTGGTGATGTTTGCACCATTTTCAAATTATCTTTGCTTCTTTCTTAAGATGATGATATACTTGTTTCTAGTAATGAAAATAATGTGCAACGGTCGATTGTTAGTTTTATATTGCTATAAAACATGGAAACGAAAAATTTATATATAAGAAATCAAAGGTTGTAGTTTTCGGTTAGAGTAAGATAGTGAGAGAGTATGTGTGAATTTCTAACGTAGCTTTAATAATTGTACTCATATCGCTACTTGTACTTAAGTCTGCAGTGTGACAGTGTATTGTGAAGAAAAAAAAAACTGGGGCATCATGCTGCAGACATAACATCATTTAATTGAATACCGAAGGATATTAGGATATGTCTTTTATAAGAAACTGATATTTGTATGATGAGTTTAAGTACAGAGAAAACTGTATTTTCATGCTAGATTAAATTATAAAATCTCGAATAATTTCGAGTGAACAAATGTCACACAACTAAAACATATAAATGAGTTCAGTAATGGTTTGCTTACTTCTTTCGAGCTATAGAGTCTATGTAAAAAGCACACGTACAAATCATGTTTAATGTAAGCATTTTTATTCTTCATATGTCGCCAGACAACCGTTCTTAGAGCAGGATAAGCTCTGCTATTCTCTGATTCCTTACTAGTAACACTGGCTTATAGATATATGAGTGAATGGTTCAGATATGTATTTGAAGGAATGGTTTAGAGATGTATTTGAGGGAATGGTTTAGAGATGTATTTGAGGGAATGGTTCAGAGATGTATTTGAAGGAATGGTTTAGAGATGTATTTGAGGGAATGGTTTAAAGATGTATTTGAGGGAATAGCTGAATTAACAATTGACTGGCATATAATTTGCTCCATCGGCCAATTACACAGACGGACAAGACTTTGAATGTTTTGTAGAGCCCAGGCCTAATTGGAATTAAATGTAGATTCAACCTGATTCGTTTTTAGTCAGAGGTTCTTTTCTGAAAATGAGAAAGGGTTCTAAATAGAATATCTTTATTTTCGCAAATCTAGAACAATGCAATGCATTTCGGGAAGACTATTTAGTTCAAAAATATAGATAAATGGAAATATGGTCAGTGTATCTAATTCAAAGTTTATTGGATGAATGGTTAGAAACTGTTAAGACAGTCAAGTGTGCAAAAGTTAGAAAACGTTAAGACAGCGCGGCTTGTCCAAGTGTTTTAACATTTATATATACGACACGACACGCTCCGTACAAAAAAGAAGATATGTATAGGCTTCCTCGTATGGTTCCTTAACATTAAAATAAGAGAGAGAGAGATTTGTAAGCTTTACCTTCTAACGCTTTGTGTTTGTACGAGCATCCCTTTTAAACATACTGAGTAGAACAGTCTATCTACTTAAAAATATACTTGCAATGATTGACGATGTTGGAAAATGCCCTGGGAGAGGGTGAAATTCTTTCCCATTGGCTAGACTGCCCAATCTCCTTTATATAGAGTAATATACTTCACATACAAATATGCTTGGGTAGAACAGGTCGCTGAGCATTCTCACTGATCTCCCCCTCCTGTATAGATTAGAATGTTTCAGATACAAAAATTGGTATGAGAGAAAGACGTGCTTGAACAACACCCACCCACCCCATCACTTTAGAATAGATTATTATACTTTACATACAACACACCGTATATATATATATATATATATATATATATATATATATATATATATATATATATATATATATATATATATATATATATATATATATATATATAATAGTTTATTGTTTATGTACTTTACATATAATATGCACTAATACCCGCCTTGTCCGTTGTCTAGGTTATTTCACTACACATATAATATGCACTGAATTCTAGAGATTGGTAATATTTCCCACTAATCCGCCACCCCTTTTTCGTTGTATAGGTTATTGCACTTAATATAAAATATGCACTGAATTGCACAGATTGGTAAGATTTCCCACTTATACCCCCTCCACCCCATGTGTCCGTTGCATAGGTTATTACACTTCACATATATATGCACTGGTGGCAGAGACTTGTACATTTTCCCCATTACCGCCCAGCCTCTTTTTCCATTGTATTGATTTTTATACTTCACATAATTTGCCTTGGTATGAAAGACCTGTTAGCTTTCCCGCTGGCCCAATGAAATCGGCGTGCTTCCTAATGGATCCTCGTCATGAGTCCATTACATACATTATTATGCTTCAAATCTAATATGCCTTGGTGAAGGAGATCGTCGAACTTTCCCACTGCTCCGTCCCGTCCCCATTCCTTTGTATTGATTATACTGAACATACAATATGCCTTGGTAGGAAAGATCGGTCAGCTTTTCAACTGACACTCAATGTCCGTTGTACAGTTTACACTTCACATATAATTTGCCTTAGTAATATAAATATTTGGTGAGCTTTCCCACTATCCATCTCCCTCTCCCGACCTCCTTCGTAGAGCGTTTTATACTTAACATACAGGAGAGATTTGTTACGGATTCTGTCCCATATCCGTTGTATTTGATACTGATCGTGTCCATATCCCTTGTATAAAATGCTGATCCTGTCCCATATCCGTTGTATAAATGTTTCTGCTTCACGTACAAAATGCCTTGGAAATAAGAGATTGGTGAACGTTGCATTCATTATTATACTTGACATATAATATGTACTGGTATAAGAGATCAGTGACCTTCTTCAGTGACCCAATCCACACACCCATCATGTCCGTTGTATAGATTATTATACATAACATACAACATGCCTTTGTAGGTGAGAACGATGAACTTTGCCACTGATCCTCACTACCGATGTCCGTTGACCAGATTGTTATATATAGCTTACACTATACTGTTATAATTTACGCAGCTGACAATATAATACCATAATTTACATGGCCTAGAATATAATACCATAATTTACATGGCCTAGAATATAATACCATAATTTACATGGCCTAGAATATAATACCATAATTTACATGGCCTAGAATATAATAAAACAATTTACATGGCCTAGAATATAATATCATTATTTACATCGCCTACACAATGTCTTAATTTACGTAGCCTACAACATAATGTCATACTAAACGTAGCCTTTAATATGTTATAATTTACGTAGGCTACAATATGTCATAATTTACTTAGCCTACGATATAATGTTAGAATTTAGTTAAGAATGCATGTACACAGTAGAAACTGACATTTCATAAATCCTAATTCCCAGGGTGATCAAGTAAGAATATGATTTCTACATTGCGCTATTTTAAAACATAATGTCCATGCCATGTAGACATGCATCACCAAGAAGACAAAATTCTGAACTTCGGATTACAAGTGAAATATTTTGAGATTCAAAACCATTAAAAGACAAACATAAATTTTGCTAGAATTTTTGGATGATTTTAAATTGAGTAGCTAATTGCGAAATAAATAGCGTATCCGAGCAAAATATTATTTAAGAAATATACTGTTTAAGACAGCTAAATGATTGCATACTTTTTTCTGACCTGGACAACCACTACATTGGAAGTATGTCTGACGATTAACAGATGATTCTGCGTACTTTATATTGATGCACATTTAAGACGCCATCTAAATCCAATCTATGTCGTCTGTATAACTATGTCATATTCAAGCTATGTCATTTTCATTACAAATTTTATATACAAACTATTTGATAAATGAAAATTTCCAGCATCATCCAAAACTGTTTCAGTTATACCAGTGTTAAAGATTGGATTAGTATATTATTTCCTCGTAAATATGACGTTATAGTTAAAATCTGAAGCATTATTTATCGATAAAACCTAAAACATGTAACATACATTTTGGAATGAAAGCGGTGCAATGTTCTAAATTGCATGTGAAAACTAAAGTCTTTAACCTGTTTTCACTGTGTGTTTTAGTCTGAATGACAGGAAGCTGTGCAATTCCGTTTAGTTAGGGCCATATTTTATATTTCCAATTGTTTCTCATAAAATAAAAATTAAGAAAACGTTAATGTGTTTCGAAAAGACGTCTAAGTGGCTTAACAAGAATGGGTTGTTAAATGTAGAAGATAGACAAATTCCCCATGCTTAAACAAATAGAAGCCATCAACAATATATTTTAAATTTTATAAAATAAAATATGTTTATCTTTATATAAACGTTTTAATTGGTATTGTTTTCTTAACATTACAGTTGTAAGCTAGTAGTTACTTTTTACTTTACATTACGTATATACATACATATCATACATATATACACATCATACATATACATATAATACATATATACACATCATACATATACATATCATACATATATACACATCATACATATACATATCATACATATATACACATCATACATATACATATCATACATATACACATCATACATATACATATCATACATATATAAACATCATACATATACATATCATACATATATACACATCATACATATACATATCATACATGTATACACATCATACATATACATATCATACATATACACATCATACATATACATATCATACATATATAAACATCATACATATACATATCATACATATACATATCATACATATATACACATCATACATATACATATCATACATATATACACATCATACATATATACACATCATACATATAGACATCATACATATACATATCATACATATATACACATCATACATATACATATCATACATATATACACATCATACATATACATATCATACATATATACACATCATACATATACTTATCATACATATATACACATCATACATATACATATCATACATATATACACATCATACATATACATATCATACATGTATACACATCATACATATACATATCATACATATACACATCATACATATACATATCATACATATATAAACATCATACATATACATATCATACATATATACACATCATACATATACATATCATACATATATACACATCATACATATACATATCATACATATACACATCATACATATACATATCATACATATATACACATCATACATATAGACATCATACATATACATATCATACATATATACACATCATACATATACATATCATACATATATACACATCATACATATACATATCATACATATATACACATCATACATATACTTATCATACATATATACACATCATACATATACATATCATACATATATACACATCATACATATACATATCATACATATCCATGCAATAATAATAATAATAATAATAATAATAATAATAATAATAATAACAATAATAATAATGACTTTGTATAGAGCCTAATCTTTAAAGGCTCTAATCACTTTACAACATCTATAATGATATAACTACAATACAGAAAACAAAAAACAAAAAACATGAAATTGGAAAATATAAAACATGCTGAAAACATATAATATACAAAACATTATTAGGTCTCTTAGTTTGTTCCTGCAGTAAAAAAGTGATTTTTAAGAGTCTTTGTGTCTACTTTAAATGGGCAATTCGTTCCACATCGCCGGGCCCTGATATGCAAAAGAACTGTGTCCATATGACTTCATTTTCATAGTGGGAACAATGAGTATACTATTGTCATAAGAGGAGCAGAAGTATTTTGCTGGTGTATACACATGGGTGAGGCCGGATAGGTATGTTGGACTGGAGTCTGTCAGTGAAGCATAACACAGAGAATAAAGTGTGTTTGATTCTGTATCGAATGGATAGCCATTGAAGGGTACAGAACAGTGGTGAGATGTGCTTAGATCGAGGTACTCTAAAGGTGATCCGAGCAGCTGTGTTTTGAAGTTTCTGGAATAGATATTGTGCCGAACCAGACATAATTGCGGAGGGTTAGGGACTGATACGTCTAGATGCCATATAATGCAGAGGTGATCTAATGCAAGTTTGTGGGATACAAGGGTGGATTGCAGAATATTATCATCCGGTCTATGAAGAAACCAGTCTAAGATGTGACCAGGATTTTGGGTGGGTTGGTTAACTGTTTAAGGTTTAAAACATGAATGGAATCTAGGAGTTTTGACGTGTATCCAGGACAGTCAAAGTGAAAGTTGATATATCTAAAAAATAATTAGGTTGCTACCTATCGAATTTCCATACTCCAGAAGATTCGGAAACTGCCCCAAAAAGAGAGCTTCAGTCAACTTGTTTTTTCTTCTAGGAGGAGGGCGGTAGAGACGGAAAAAAATGGACTGACTTTTGTTCCAGTGTGAGTGTTGTTTGGACAAGTTAAAGTGACGTGTGTCAGAAATTGAAGGTTGTGTTGTACTTAAGGCATTTTGTCAAGGAATCCTTTGTGATGACAGCAATTCCACCTCCGCGAGAGTTGCGGGGGAACGACTTGACGGAGTAAGCGGTGGGTATTAAATCCGCGCATTTGGGTTCATCGCCTGATGTTTTTAGCCATGTTTCTGTCAGGAAGAAGACGTATATATTCTGGTCGTTGATAAAATTTACTATCTATGTGATCCCTTCAGGTGATCCTACTGATTTGGCGTTGAATAATACGTAGTGGTATTTCTGGGGCAGTTGACACAACGGTTGACGATTTAAAATGAATTTTGAACCAGGTTATCAAGATTAACAACCGAATTTTTAAATTGTTTATCTGTTAAGGGCGCAAGGGAGATAACTGGAATTCTTCTTCCTGTTCTACGCTGACCAGCTTTGAAACAACGTTTTTTTTTTTCGTTCCCGTTTACATGTAAGTAATTATGAATGTAGTCCCAGTTTGTTTAATCTTGAGCACAATGTATATGAAGAGCCAAGGTGTGGTCATTGAATGCAATTAATGAGGGTCCATCATAGCGTAAGCGGGTTGCCTGGCGATCACGTTATGGCGGTTTATTAAAAAACAAAGGACGTCTTAACAGTGGAACAAGACAGCTTAGAAAAATTATAATTGTTCTCGTTTCCAAAACAAGGAGATGAATAAACACATACAAACTGAACAACCAATGCATGATAAAACACAATTATGTGGACGAAGATAGACAACATGCACATATATCATGAAAAGTAGCACAAAAACGGAAGAGCTACGTCAAGCAGTTAAGCGACTGGGGCCATCTTTCCAGAAGTCATCATACATATACACATCATAAAGATACACATCATACATATACACATAAAGATACACATCATACATATTCACATCATACATATACACATCATAAAGATACACATCATACATATTCACATCATACATATACACATCATAAAGATACACATCATACATATTCACATCATACATATACACATCATAAAGATACACATCATACATATTCACATCATACAGATACACATCAGACATGAATTCACTAAAAAGCCATGACATCATGGAAACCGACTAACAATTAATTCCGTGATCCCTGCCCCTAGCAAACTGTCTAATTATTTGCGGGTTAAGGCATATTTCCATTTGAGTGAGTTCCAATAATCAAACAAGTAATCACACAAAGCTAATAATTCCTTACACGGTATTTTATGACCAAATACATATACACATCATATATATATATATATATATATATATATATATATATATATATATATATATATATATATATATATATATATATATATATATATATATATATATATATATATATATATATATATATATATATATATATATATATATATACTACAAAACCGCTCCGGTGGCCTAGTCGTTAGAGAAACCGCCACAGAAGCCGGAGATCCTGGTTTGATCCCCGGCCAAGTCATACCAAAGACTTACAAAAATGGTACTAACAGCTGCCTCGCTTGATGTTCAGCATTAAAAGGTTGGTATTAGGACTGGTCGGCCTGGCATCCGGATAATGTGACTGGGTGGGACATCATGATATATGTCTGCAGCATGATGCCCCAGTGCTCGACATCACTATAAACTGTCTCACTGCAGACATCGTAGCGAAAAATGTTAAAGCTACGTTAAAAATCCTAATCAAACAAATAAACAGATAATACAAATACACATCACACATATACACATCGTATAAATAGACACCCCTTGTAGCTTCCTACGAAGAAGAGCACCACAAAGAAATTTTGCAGAGGAAGAGACATGTCATAGTTTCACAAGCGTTGACTGAGCGGGGACAGAATCAATAAAAGAGACGAAACCCCGTTTTAAAAAATGGCATTGATTATCACGAGAAAAATAGATTTGTAAAAGTAGATATAGATCAAGTGTTCTATGAGTAATTTCTAATTCCTGTCTACATATGTCTCTCAGAGGGATTACAGTTTGGTCTGGTACACTGTTCAAACTAGACAAAACATTTCTACTGATGGCTTAGGAACGCACTTAGATATTACTAGTCAGATTACATACAAGAACGTTAAATGTACTATTGTTAAGGTTTCCAGATGCAAAAGCTGAATTAGTGTTAGTTTGATTATCAGGAATGCTACACGATACCTATTTAACGCTGTAAATCAGCTTGTACACAACAATTACAAGGTTAGTTTCATCGGTCTCGTATTACAAGGTTAGTTTCATCGGTCTCGGATTACAAGGTTAGTTTCATCGGTCTCGGATTACAAGGTTAGTTTCATCGGTCTCGGATTACAAGGTTAGTTTCATCGGTCTCGGATTACAAGGTTAGTTTCATCGGTCTCGGATTACAAGGTTAGTTTCATCGGTCTCGGATTACAAGGTTAGTTTCATCGGTCTCGGATGCGAGTAATTGCAGGTTAAAACCCGGACCGAGTAATACGAAAGACATTTATAAAAAAAAACATTAAATGCTACCTCGCTAGGGACTCAGTATAAAGAGGTTACTGTTAGGAATGGTCGACCTGGTGCCTCAGTGCTAGACCTCACTATTATTGGCACACTGCAGACACCACAAAGATACGACCAAAATTGTTAAGGCTAAATTAAAAATCTAAATCACACGCACACATACAGTTTACACACAACATGCATGAACGTAATGTGTTTACTCGACATCAATGCAAGTATCCTGTTCACAAAACAAATATGAATATATCCAGTTCACATAACATATACGAAAGTTTTAACTTATAACTTATTTTGTTCACATAACAGATATGATATGAAAACTATAATGTTGACAACAGACATGAATATATTATTTGGTACTTTAATAAGGCAGAAAGACAAGACATGAACACAAATACTTTATTCACGTCTGCTAAAGAACTGCAACGTAGACTCATTCTCACGAAGATGAGGACTGAAACCTGTTAGCAAATTATACACCCATCAGACCACAAAACACTGGGTTGGGTGCAACTTGTAGACCCTGCAGAACACAAGATGCTAGATTGTGTGCAACCTGTACACCCATCAGACCACACACCTCTATATTGGGTACAACTTGTAGACGCATCAAAATGCAAGATGTTAGATTAGGTACCAATTATAGACCCATCAGAACACAATATGCCAGATTGGGTACCAAGTATAGACCCATCAGACACAAGATGCTAGATTGGGTACAACTTGTGGATCTATCAGACAACACGACTCTAGCTTGGGTACAACGCGTATTGTACAATGCCTAGATGTACCAAATGGTTAAGCAACCGTACAACTGACCGTTTAGTATGCTTACACGAGACAAGCCGCGATTTAAACATTAAACTATATGTTAATATATGTGTAGGATTACATTGTAACATATTAGTAAGTTAATCTATCTACATTACAATTACAGGAAATTACAAGAAAATGGATATATTTTCCTCAATTACTTGACACAAAATTTATAATTCTATACAATATTGTCAATTCAGAAAAATAGTTATGAAAAAACCCCGAATGTAAACATAAAACCGACTACTAAATATGAATGCATTGCACAATGTGAAATTGACGTTATGTACAAAATGATCCAAATCATCCAGCAAAGCAAAGTCCATGCATGTGGGTGTGACTCTACACCTACCTACCTACCTAGTTATCTTTATAGATGAATTTTGTTCACTATCACCATACATAAGCATTGCTCTGAGTAATGGAATATAGTCCATTCTTACCGAATTTATATTATGATTTCATCTATAAACATAACGCCATTGTTAGTTGGTCTGTATTGAAATATATAGTTTAAAGATTATACCAAGTCTACGTTTCAACAACATCTCCCGAGCTGTCTGCCAAATTAGCCATCAAATTATCTCAATAACGAGAAACATGTATGTTATCAATTATTGTTATCATCTATTATTAGTTCGCTCTATTATTCTCTTCTCTTCGTTTGGGCACAATGTCAGGACCAGATTTTTCCAGAATCAAACTTTTATATATGATCTTTCCGTATCTTATCTTCTTCTCGAACGCCCCGACTACGCTGCCTAATCATTATAAATAATACGGCACAGATTTTCCACGAGAGTACCCAACAATGATTGGCTATTTTAGTGGTAACGGCATGAATATGATTGTCACAGGTACATTTCGAAATATTTCTAGGAAGAATTATGTGCAGTTGCTATATTGCCATTCAAAGAATATTCTCTATTCGTTTGACTAACTTTCTCTCTTAATAACTCTTTGTGGCAATAATTTAAACAATCCGGGGACATAACGAGGATGATCAAGTTTCTATACTTTTCTGGCAAATGAAGAGCAGCCACGGAAACGAAAATATTTTGGAAAGTAATGCTGAAGATTTTCACTTTGATGTATTAATGTAACAAATTTAAATTCTAGCATCCATATTAATAGTTTAAAGGAACCTGTCAGAAAAGACAGACACTATCATAGAGGCATCATCTTGTTATACGTTTCAGGGAAACTAATTAGGAAACGTCTGAACGATTTGAACATCGGCTATCACGACAATGAACTTAGGTCTCAGTGGATAGTTTCGTATTTTGACACCTCCCTAATAATTAAAGTAGAAGGCATGAGCCTAATTATCACAATCCTAGCATTTGTCAGTTCACACATAAGCTAAATTTGTAATGTGGTTTATATTTACTTTGAGTTAGGCTTTAAATGGGTTGACTTGTTGGTGACTGCCTGTCACAGTTAGACTAGCATTGAAGATCAAATGCGTAACTTGGGCTTCAAATGAGCAGCCGACTTGGCTTACCTATTTACATGTGTCTGCTGCAGAGGTAAATATATAAAAATCTAGATGGTTGATGGGTGATGAAAATTATGCTAATTTGTTACAGTACAAGTGAACTTTATTCATGTATAAAGCACACACTGATTCTTGTAGCTGACTTGTCACAGGAAAATATTCAAAATAGCTCTTTCCTGTAAAATTGAATGTAAAAAGAGGGACAGGTGGCAGTGCTGGTTCAGTATAAAAGCCACTAGTAGCGTAAGCAAATAACGTTAATACCTCAGTCAAAATCTTTCAAGGTATTTTTATTGTAATATTATTATCATTGTTCTGCTTTAGGTCATCGTCTTACGAACATTTGCCAATAAACAGTCCAGTGAGACCTTATGCAGACTGAAATTATGTTACCTTGGCATATAGTAGCCATGAGGGTTGGGTATAGATCAATTTCTAATAATTTCCGGGAAAGTATTGTAACTTCGACTGATATTATAAGTGACACGTATAAACATGTTATTATTCTGTGTTTCTTAATTAAGTTGTCTCGTGTCTGGATATAGTCTGCGAAATATAATAACAACACTAAACGAATTATTTCTACAATCAAAACATTGAACCAGTCTTCGCAACTAGTGGTATTACTATACTTGACACGGACATTTTAAAACTGAAAGACAATTTAGTGACCATGTGGCTCATAATATGGCAAATAGTGTTAGAGTAGCCCATCAGAGCCGTGACTGGATTCATAACAAAGTTGTTTCGGCAGAAACTAAATGGACATATACAGTACTATCCAGCCATCCCAAATATTAGTGATGTCGAAAAATTGATCTTTTCAATATAGTTATTAGTGAAACAAAATTTGTTTTTAATAGTATAAAGCGCGGCTGATTCAATATATTGAACTGGATCGTGGTGTGTGAAAGATTTAAATCAATCTAAACATTCTTGTATTGTATTTTGTGACCTATTCAAATCCTTTGATCGGGTCTGGTAAAACTCATGGTTATTATTAAAACTCAATGAATACGATGTTTGGGTAGTGTGATGAAATCGATTTAAAATTATCTAAGTAACGGGAAATAAATGGTAATTTTGTATACTACTTATTAACGAGAAACGACTATACATGCTTGGGTCTAGCTTATTTCTAATATATGTAAGAAGCTATATTGCTGAAGGTATGAGTTCCCTTGCAGATGACTCATCTATGTATTATTCGTCCCATTAAGTCTAGACCAGACGAAGAAAAAAAAAAAGAAAGCAAAATAACAGTGGCTATGTTTTTCACAAAAGAGATAGTAAGAAATATTCCAGAGAGTTTCCTAAACAAGTTTTTGATAGCATCGATGAAGCATGTGAATTATCATTTGCATCGGTTTACAACATTCATCAAAGCATCAAATGAACTTGTCACATTACATTGATATCATCTTAAAAGCTGTATCATCTCGAATAGGCAATCTCATAAAGCTAAAACACACAGTTATTTGATAACGTTTGTAAATACTATATATAACATATGTCAGGCCAATCTAGGGATATGCCAGTGTATCGGTGTATTCGTTAATAGATTCAGAATAAAAACGTACGAAGCTTCATCTTGAAGCGGAAGTTTCTCCACATTCAAAACACACAGTAGACAATTTGTGTTTTGAAACTGGTTGTGAAAGTCTGCAATCGAGGCGAAATAAAGAAAAATAATTAAAACTATAAAAATAAAACGCGGCAAACTTCGGACTATCGTAAATGAGTATTCCCTCCTGCGTCACAACAAATTAGAACCATCGATGCTCAATTTAGCCACTTGCATGTACAGGAGAAATGTCTACTAATTCATCTTTTATACCAACCATACTGCCTCTATGGAACAACCTTGAACAACATATCCAGTGCAGTGTGTATTGCAGAACTTTGAACAAGTCTTTATATTCAAACAATGAATCCAGTAAAAGCCTGGTTTTTATCATCGAGCCCTGAAATTATCCGTACGAGACTGCGGAATAGTTTAAGCTCTTTAAAAAGATGATCTTTACCGCCGTCATTTTGCTGAATCCCTTTTTTGTTCCTTTGGTTAAATAGAAAACACCATGCATCGTGTGTTTTGTTTAAATCAACAACGATCTGGCTGTGATCTTAAAGTTAGTGCTTTGGGGAAAGGACCAACATGTATACAAATGTATAACTCGTATCGGACGATTTCAATGATGTCATTGTGCCCATCTCTCTCTCTCTTTCTATTTCTCTCTCTCTCTTTCTCTTTCTCTCTCTCTCTCTCTCTCTCTCTCTCTCTCTCTCTCTCTCTCTCTCTCTCTCTCTCCCCTTTAATAGATTTTGCTATCTTATTAACATGTAGAAATATGTTGCAATACTTTTTCATGTAAGGAGAGCTAATTTAAGTCCTACTGCATTTTATTGTGCCAATAAAATAAATTTAAAACGAATGCTGTGTCATACACAAGTGATAGAAAGAAAGATGAACGGAATATTGATTATTACATGCCTCTACGTATAAAAAATATAACTGACGCTAGGATACAACATTCGTAGAAAGCTTTTAATATGTAACTTTACCTTAGAATTAAATCCTTTTTTAATCGTACATGGCGCGAGACACGGACAAAAAATGCAGTGATGTGGTTAATATTGCTGACAGTTGGCACATGTTTTATTCACGATTTATCTAAAATTCTTCGCAAATATGACTTGCAATACTTTGCGGATAGTTTTATACAAGATAAGACATTTCCGTCTAAGAAGGACTGAAAGCTCACTGTGTGGAACACTCTTAGATAACAAGTGAATAATCACTTCAAAAATAGGTTTTAACCACCCATCCTTTCGAGTGTAAACAAATGTACAATATTGCATTACCTTCTCCCCATTTTGTGGCAGAGCTCAAGGACAAGCAAAGAGCTTAAATTAGTAAAACTTCTAGCCATGTTTCTGGTCACTCCATACAGGAGTATGAAACCTGTTAATTGGCAACATTGCATTGCATGGTACACTGAAGTCATTGCTCATTTTCAAATCTCGTGTTGAAAATCACAACGAATGAGTGTTTTGGAAGTATTTTATCACTAACGAATGAGTGTTTTGGAAGTATTTTATCACTAACTGTGATATTCTGCTTGGCTCGTATCTTCAGAATATATCTGACAAATAATGCTTTAAGCAATAAATTTCCCAACACATGTCGACTGAATGACCCCGAATTCAATATAGATTGTATCATATCAGCTGCACTATATTTTGTAGGAACTTGACATTAGTTTTTTTTCTCGACAATTTGATTTTATTATTTTATTTTTTCTTCTTTAAATGTCACAAAAGGCCAACTACAGAAATGATGAGAAATAAATTATTAATTAACTTAAAAATTATCCCGCTATCCCGCTGGACAACATTACAAATCCCGTCCCTTCATGGTGATGATAATAAATGTTCCCTAATCTTGATGCAATATTTGTTCAAGGTCTTTACCTTAGTAACTGTACATGATATGCAAGCTGACAGCGAAATGAATACATGATTTATTATCTATATATTCTGCTGTCATGATTTGGATGATATCAAAAGTGTCAGAGACATGTAGAATGGAGTTTTCGAAAAAATAAAATAATCTCAAATATATTTTAAAGCTTGATTGAATCGATCGCTATATAATTAGCACAACCCCTTAACCTGGTAGGGGATGGTCACATTGTCATACACCGTATGAGCGAGAATAGAACGGTCAAGAAATAGATAATGGTACAGTCACATGGGTGATCCTATACTCTGTAAGTACAAGCACGTGAATTTGTCATTCTCATATCTTTTCTCTCTGTTGTTTCTAATCTCCTAGAGCAGGAAATAAAGATGAACAAACGAATAACATTAAGTCGGACATACATTTTAGTATAGCTCATATATATTATAACAGTTTGATGAAACTAAAACGTGAACTACGGGTAATGTCATGTGAGTAATGACAATCCAGGCATCATTAGACATGCCATATGTACCATAATATAAAGCAATATACGATGCCATCGAGTAGCATAGCAAGAAAGTATGCACCCACTGGCTCTAAACGTTTGGTCTCCAATGGGCCTAAAACCACACACACACACACACACACACACACACACACACACACCAACACCACTACCACCACCACCAGAGTTGCTCTGGTTTTCATTGATTGGATGCTTCACACAAATCCTTGACACATGTGATATATTAATATATTAAATTTGGCATGCTCTTCTATGCGTAATAGCAATGCACGCAACATAACTGAGTGCGAACATGGATCACACAGTTCTGTGAGAACAGGACTTTGCGAAATTTGTAATGCCGTCCAATGCGTAATTACAACGCGGGCAATATAACCTATCCTATACAAACTTTATAATACCATATATTGCTAACTTGGATCACACAATTCCGTGACAGTCGAAGGACTCACCTGTGATTGAACTTGTGTAAATATATCGAACTAAAACTGAAACTAAAAGGCAGACAAGTTAATATAAGATTTAGGTATGTAGGTATGAAGGTATGTTTAGGTATGTAGGTATGTAGGTATGTTTAGGTATGTAGGTACCACATTTTATCATGTTATCCGATGTTACAAGATCATATGTATGATGTCACTGGATCTCTTCACAACAGGGTTACTAATTTCTTAGAACTATACAAGGAAGGTTATATAAATGGCATACCTATATTAGGCAACAGTATAGACAAGGTGGGATCAAAGTAACGAGGAAACGATGGCTAATAAAAGATTAGTTTGTTTGACTGCCCACATATGTGTTACAATTTGTATTGCTGATCTCGTCAGTTTGAATAAATCAATATAGATCAATATCTAATCAGACAAATTTCCTATGGTCGTGATATCGTAGTTTAGCCGTTACGTCAATATGGAATGGACATGCTATAGAAAATACAATAGCCTTATTAGCCTATGAACATGCTATATGTCACGGGGGTGGTTTGAAGTATGCGTAAATACTATTATATTTCCCCACTGCCACGGGGTGGTGTGATGTTTTGCTTGGTTTGGTGGGGGTTGCACATAAATATAAAAATATACTATAACCCACTCCTTTTTTGGTATTTGTTATCTAGGAGATAACCGCCCTCGATATAATTACCCCGGTTGGAATAATTATAAGTGGTGAAACTTATAGATGGAAATATATATAGAGAGAGATCTGAGCAGATATATTGAACAAACAAATACGAGTCCCCGTAAAGATCAATAAACAATTTAATCAATTACATAAAACAACTGTGAAAATTCCTTACATTAGGAATATACTCTGCTTTTAGAAATAAAACTTTCACCGAATTACAAGAAAGCTCAAATAGATTTAAATAAACTAGCCGATCTGTTACTGATAGCTTTTGATTATCATATGATAGAGTGAAACAATCGAAGTCAACGCCTTGTACGATTTCATAACCTGCTTGTCCTCAGTTTTCCGCTTCCTCTGTTGCTGTTCAGAACTTGTGATCTCAGGATACACTCTGAACACGTTATAATTTTAGCACAAGGCAGAATTTCGTCACAGGGCTATACGTCTCACTGCTATTCCCTCTCTTTCCTTTTTCTCAGCATACGTCTCAGCATACGTCTCAGGGAAACATCACATCAAATACGTCCCTTTGTGTATTCGTGACCCAACTAGTTATGCCGGCTTGCCTGGACCACACTTTTTACGAATGAGTTTCTTTCAAATTCCACTCGGAGTCTGTAGTGAATTTTATCTCTGCCTCTTATATCTTCCTATTGCAGGAAAAAACTTAGACTAATTACAATTTCAATAAAGCGATATTAAACCTATTCAATTTTGTGTGAAAACACCCCCCTTATTTAACATGACCAGTCAGAATCAGATGTCTTTGCCGCCCTTTCTTTCAGAGTCGCTAAAGTCAGGTTAGCTTGACCTGGTAGTTTGAGTAACAGAATTTCTGCGATTTCTCAATTTCGACAATATCCCCATGAAAATGAAGTTTACCATGTCAGTAACAGTTTGTTCTAGCCCCTGTATACACAAAGGTATAATTAGGAAAAACATTGTTACTCTAAAGCAGTGGTCCCCAACCCCCGGGCCGTGGACCGGTACCGGTCCGCGGATCAAATGGTACCGGGCCGTCCAAGGAACATTAAATTATTTCCATTTTATTTACTGTGGTGTATTTCTCTCGGGTTTGTGCGACTTTCCATGGACGAGAGGTTAACCGGGAGCTGAGAGACGTCACCTAAAGCCGCACCAATACCGCGCATGCGCAAAATATCGTGATATCGGGGCGGTTTTAGGTGACGTCTGGAGCTGAGCGGCTGCAAGCGGCAGTGGCGTTGTAGCTTTGGTGGAGAGAAGGTGTGTATCGCTCTTCTCTCTGTTCACCGGTACTTTCTCATGTTTAACAGTACTTGGTGTACGTGTATATTGTGTTTGCTCAAATTTAACCCACAAATTAGCAAAAATGAGTAAGAAACAGACGTCGTTAGAAAGTTTCCTTGGGAAAAAGAAAAGGCCCAGTGAAGAGACAGAAGAAGAGCCTTCAACACCAAAGAAACATAAAACTTTTAACAGACAATACCATGAGTCCTACTTGAAATATGGATTTATCGGGACAGGTGATTCCCACACACCAACCCCGCTCTGCATAGTTTGCGGCGACCAGCTCTCTAATGAGGCAATGAAACCTTCAAAACTGCTTCGCCACTTGAACGCCAAGCACCCTGGATTAAAAGACAAGCCCCTGCAGTATTTTGAAAGAAAAAACGGGAACACGAAGGACAGAGGAAATTTATGAGGGCCACCACATCAATAAAAGAGAATGCACTGAGAGCATCATATTTGGTGGCTAAACGTATTGCTAAGGCTAAAAAAACATTCACAATCGGTGAAGAATTGATCTTGCCCTCCACTAAAGACATTTGCCGTGAACTTCTAGGAGAGGCTGCTATGGAAAAGATAGCACATGTGCCTTTGTCGGCTAGCACTGTGACTAGGCGCATTGAGGAAATAGCCGAAGACATTGAGACACAATTGTTGGAGAGGATTAATACATCACCGTGGTACGCACTCCAGGTTGACGAATCTACAGATATCGACAACAAAGCAATACTACTTGTTTATGTGCGATATCTATATCAGGAGGATGTGCATGAGGATTTGTTATGTGCACTATCTATGCCAACCAACACCACAGGAGCAGAACTGTTCAAGTCACTGGATAGTTATATATCAGGACAACTAAAATGGTCCTTTTGTGTCGGCATATGCACAGACGGAGCTGCTGCCATGACCGGACGACTGTCTGGTTTAACTGCTCGGATTAAGGAGGTTGCACCTGAGAGTGAATCTACGCATTGTATCATTCACAGGGAAATGCTGGCAAGCCGAAAAATGTCACCGGAATTTAACAGCGTATTGATTGATGTCGTTAAAGTTATTAACCACATCAAAGCACACGCCCTTAACTCGCGCCTGTTTGAGCAGCTTTGTGAGGAGATGGACGCAGAGCACAGATGCCTTCTCTTATACACAGAAATAAGATGGTTATCCAGAGGAAAATAGCTAACCAGAGTATTTGAGTTACGAGAGCCATTGCAAAGATTTCTCTCAGAAAAGAAGTCACCACTGGCAGCACATTTCACTGACAAGGTATGGGTCGCAAACCAGGCGAATCTAGCATGTCTGTGTCTGTGCAAGAAGAAGATCAACTGCTGAAGATTGCAAATGACGGCGGCCTTAAAACTACGTTCGAGACAACAACTTTGCCGGTGTTCTGGATTAAAGTCATGGCGGAATACGCTGAGATTGCCACCACAGCACTTAAATCCCTATTGCCATTTCCGACATCCTATCTGTGTGAAGCGGGGTTTTCTGCAGTGACAGCAACCAAAACAAAACAACGGAATAAACTGGACATAAGCAACACACTTCGGGTGTCATTGTCTCCTATTAACCCCAGATGGAACCGTCTCGTTGCAAAGAAACAAGCTCAGGGTTATCATTGATTTAGCGTTCTAGTGAGTTAAAGTGTTAAATCACTTTATATTCATTTTTTGGTGTAACTGTATTTTATTTCGAAAGAAGTTTAAATACAATTAAATTAAAATTATTCAATCAAAATAATCTATAAATTTAAACAATCAACGTCCCCCCCCCTCAGCGGGCCGCGGTAAAATTATCAAACGTTGACCGGTCCGCGGCGATAAAAAGGTTGGGGACCACTGCTCTAAAGAACCTAACCGTACACGGCAGTATGGCGATATGATATGCGCTTGTCTCCATAAATCTAATGAATGGCTCTCTGGTCTCAACTAATGCATTCTTGATAGATAGCCAGAAAGTTGCCCCTTCACACAATACAAAATACAATAGCCTTATTAGCCAATGGACATGCTATACAAAATACAATAATCTTATTAGCATATGGGTTATTTCGGCCCTTCTTACATGGTGATTTTCCTTGGCCCAAGCGATCAATATTTCAAAATATTGCAGCATAATACTGATGAGATAATTATTGTTTGTTTTTTTCCATGATCTGATAACTTTAACAGCTCCGACCAGAGTAGATTTGACTGAGACAACGCGTTAAAATGAATCCTGTAGAGATTTACAGATACTACCCTTACAAAAAGCAGAATAAACTTGTCAGAAAATATCTAGAACAAAACATTGTATCTGTCTTCGTTTCTTCGATAGTTGGGACATGGGAATGTGTATCTGTACTAATAAAATTCTAAATAACTCCAGCATGACAATATTATCTACCACCAACTTGTAACAGAAAAGCATCAATGGAACTCACTTCTATGAGGTTACATTTAATGAAAATTCAACTAAATATAAGAACTAATCGCTTGTTGAAATTCTCCATTAAAAAACAAACAAATGAATTAACAGGTAGAAATTTTGTAATTAATCAGTTATACTGAAGTTTGAGAAAAAAACCAGCTGAATCCAAACACAAGTGAAAAATATTGATCTAGTTGTATTTCTATGTCATTATTCCCCTCCCGATTCCACTTATTAAATAATCTCTCTCTCTCTCTCTCTCTCTCTCTCTCTCTCTCTCTCTCTCTCTCTCTTTCTCTCTCTCTCTCTCTCTCTCTCTAACTTTTTGCATACGTCAAGTCAATAGAATTAGAATTAGTTATATACGTATTTATTCATGTGTGCTGGAGAGGGTGCATTTAGGCCACGTGTGTTCCCCATGCCAATGACATAAATAAATAATTTTAAATGGAGTGATTTATCAATAACGTTTCCAAATCAAGAGACACATTAAAGCAGGTGGTTGGTATTTACGTGTTATCAGAAGAATGCTAGACTTGAAAAGAAGACGGGAAGAAAAGAACCAAAAAATGGGTGGGGGGAATGCAATATTTTGTCCGGCAAATGTATATCATTGGCTTGATTTCGCTATTAATCCCAGTGTTCCACCTGGACATGTACAGAAGGGCGCAGAGCCCTACTCTCAAGACTGTACTTAACGCGTTTATTTTGAGCTCTGCCCCACTTTCGGTCGTTTTACCGTCTTTGCCCGTTCGGATTTGATACGTGTTTGGATTTCAACTTTCTCGAAGCAGATGGCAGAAAAAAGATCGGTAATAAACAACTGACTTAACAACAAAGTAGCAGGAAACACGATCCTAAAAATCGCTTTTCTGACAGTTCGCCATAGAGTAACATCAGAGTTATTGGGTTTTTTTTTTGAGGAATTAAACTGTTGCATACCCATAATGCAATGCACAGAATACATTTATATCTTATGGTTGTAAATACGAATACGTGTCTACAATTATTCTTGACAGTTACATTATCCAAAGTTAATTACAATAAGCCACATGATATATTTTAATTGATCAATTAACATTCCTCGATATATTTTATATCATGTACATCCAAGTAAAGTGTAGTATAAAATTAAGTGTATTTTAGTTAGAATTACCATGACTCTGTTTCAAGAACTAACTCCAGTTTCATGCACTATTTTCCATTTTATATCAAAGAAACCAATGAATTGCTGGAAAGTGACATCCATGAGAGAGCATATATAAATTATATGTTCGTTGAAGACGGATACAACAGAATCCGGAATTATTAAGGAAGTTGGTAGACATCAATACAGATACGAGTATTTGGTTGATAAATTTGGTAATTTTGTTATCGAAGAAATCGGTTTAAATATGTTAATTGTTATGTTTTACATTTAAGTTATGATATCAATGAATTAGGATAAACGAAACATAATTAATGCCATTTTTACATCTTGATATCAACGAATTAGGACAGACACAATGTAATTAATGTCATTTTCCGGTCTTGATATCAGTACATTAGAATAGACGCAACTGAAGAAAAGGCATATTCAGGTCTTGATATCAATGAACTAGATTAGCGACAACAGAATTAATGACATTTTAGGTCAGTTATATCAATGAATTATGACTGACGCAACATACGTAAAGACATTTCCGGTCGATGCAGTTGGCAAGCTTTATACATTATTCTTTCTATACTTTCTGACCTTTAAACCAGCTTCGCTTAACGCATCACTGCACGAATTACAGTCCTTATATATTTCTTTTGTTTGTATAAACTTGTTTTTATTAAATCAAATGTATTTGTTATTAGTTTAGATTCGCCAAGATTATCTCACTATTGCTAGACACTAACTTGTACACAGATGAAAACAAATTAGCATTTGTTCGGTTGCATTTTCTGGAAATAATAGCATTTGAATAAATATATCTGAATTTGTGTGCAATGTGACCATCCTGAAGCCGACCGAATTATACAGGTTTCCTTTGTCATCTTATGCAAAAGCCATGAGATTTCACTCAAAAAACTTGTTGTGTTTTGTGCATGTTTTAATACCGCTTTCTAGATTAGTCACTAGTTAGCAAATCTCCAGAACAATTAGAAAATAATTATATTACTGACTGCAGTTGCTTAATGACATGTTTAGTTAAAAAAAAGGAAAAGCCTGTAATGGGAAGATAAGATAAATTCGGAATATGCCAAGAACGACTCGGATTTATTTGGTATTATTTGTGTTTTAAAATAGAGCGTTGAGTACGATTCACTTCTACAACTGTACAATTGTAGTACAATTCGGACTGTTCGATTCATTTTGGGAAGGTTTTTAGTTCTTCCTCTAAAAGATCGAACCAAGTTCTCTTTTAGAATTCACCGATTCAACTAAAAGAATAAGTTGTAGAATTAGTATTGTATATCTGGCTTAATAATAATAATAATAATAATAATAATAATAATAATAATAACCTTCGTAGATAGATAGATAGATTTTTCTCTACTTTCAAGTCTGTTAGAATACATGCGTAAGATATAAACGTAATAGTAGACAGCTTCCATAATAAACACGAAGGCAGGTTTACATAATAAGCATGAAGGCAGGTTTCCAAACTAGGTGAGGATCGAAGTTGTGCTAAATAAAAATTTAAATGATGTGTACATGATGTGTACAAATGCTAATTATTGAATTTTTCTCTGCTCGGTCAGGAAGTAGAATAGTAAATTATGCATAAGTTTGACAAGTTGCATGTCATAACAAGCATAAATATATAGACTTTTGGCTACATATCTGTACAGTATAAAACGTATATATTTTGTCTACATGTATGTATAGTCTAAAATGTATAGACCTTTGCCAACATGTCTGTCGAATCGAAAATGTATAGACGTTTGGCTGTGTGTCCGTTCATTCTAAAATATATAAACTACTGGATGCATGCCCATATAAACTAAAACTATTGGATTTGGCTACATGTCTGTACAGAATAAAATGTACAAGACATTTGGCTACATGTCTGTACAGAATAAAATGTACAAGACATTTGGCTACATGTCTGTACAGAATAAAATGTAGAAGACGTTTCGCTACATCTCTGTACAGAATAAAATGTATAAGACTTTTGGTTACATGTCTGTACAGAATAAAATGTATAAAAAGTTTTGGCTACATGTCTGTACAGAATAAAATGTATAAGACGTTTGGCTACATGTCTGTACAGAATAAAATGTATAAGACGTTTGGCTACATGTCTGTACAGAATAAAATGTATAAGACGTTTGGCTACATGTCTGTACAGAATAAAATGTATAAGACTTTTGGTTACATGTCTGTACAGAATAAAATGTATAGGACGTTTGGCTACATGTCTGTACAGAATAAAATGTATAGGACTTTTGTCTACATGTCTGTACAGAATAAAATGTATAAGACGTTTGACTACATGTCTTTACAGAATAAAATGTACAAGACTTTATGCTACATGTCTGTGCATAATAAAATGTACAAGACTTTTGGTTACATGTCTGTACAGAATAAAATGTATAAAACGTTTGGCTACATGTCTGTACAGAATAAAATGTATAAGACGTGTGGCTACATGTCTGTACAGACTAAAATGTATAAGACGTTTTTCTACATGTCTGTACAGAATAAATGTATAAGACGTTTGGCTACATGTCTGTACAGAATAAAATGTATAAGACTTTTTTCTACATGTCTGTACAGAATAAAATGTATAGGACGTGTGGCTACATGTCTGTACAGAATAAAATGTATAACACGTTTTTCTACATGTCTGTACAGAATAAAATGTATAAGACTTTTGGCTACATATCTGTACAGTATAAAACGTGTATATTTTGTCTACATGTATGTATAGTCTAAAATGTATAGACCTTTGCCAACATGTCTGTCGAATCGAAAATGTATAGACGTTTGGTTGTGTGCCCGTTCATTCTAAAATATATAAACTACTGGATGCATGCCCATATAAACTAAAACTATTGGATTTGGCTACATGTCTGTACAGAATAAAATGTACAAGACATTTGGCTACATGTCTGTACAGAATAAAATGTACAAGACATTTGGCTACATGTCTGTACAGAATAAAATGTAGAAGACGTTTGGCTACATGTCTGTACAGAATAAAATGTATAAGACTTTTGGTTACATGTCTGTACAGAATAAAATGTATAAAACGTTTTGGCTACATGTCTGTACAGAATAAAATGTATAAGACGTTTGGCTACATGTCTGTACAGAATAAAATGTATAAGACGTTTGGCTACATGTCTGTACAGAATAAAATGTATAAGACGTTTGGCTACATGTCTGTACAGAATAAAATGTATAAGACTTTTGGTTACATGTCTGTACAGAATAAAATGTATAGGACGTTTGGCTACATGTCTGTACAGAATAAAATGTATAGGACTTTTGGCTACATGTCTGTACAGAATAAAATGTATAAGACGTTTGACTACATGTCTTTACAGAATAAAATGTACAAGACTTTATGCTACATGTCTGTGCATAATAAAATGTACAAGACTTTTGGTTACATGTCTGTACAGAATAAAATGTATAAAACGTTTGGCTACATGTCTGTACAGAATAAAATGTATAAGACGTGTGGCTACATGTCTGTACAGAATAAAATGTATAAGACGTTTTTCTACATGTCTGTACAGAATAAATGTATAAGACGTTTGGCTACATGTCTGTACAGAATAAAATGTATAAGACTTTTTTCTACATGTCTGTACAGAATAAAATGTATAAGACGTGTGGCTACATGTCTGTGTAGAATAAAATGTATAACACGTTTTTCTACATGTCTGTACAGAATAAAATGTATAAGACTTTTGGCTACATATCTGTACAGTATAAAACGTGTATATTTTGTCTACATGTATGTATAGTCTAAAATGTATAGACCTTTGCCAACATGTCTGTCGAATCGAAAATGTATAGACGTTTGGTTGTGTGCCCGTTCATTCTAAAATATATAAACTACTGGATGCATGCCCATATAAACTAAAACTATTGGATTTGGCTACATGTCTGTACAGAATAAAATGTACAAGACATTTGGCTACATGTCTGTACAGAATAAAATGTAGAAGACTTTTGGTTACATGTCTGTACAGAATAAAATGTATAAAACGTTTTGGCTACATGTCTGTACAGAATAAAATGTATAAGACGTTTGGCTACATGTCTGTACAGAATAAAATGTATAAGACTTTTGGTTACATGTCTGTACAGAATAAAATGTATAAAACGTTTTGGCTACATGTCTGTACAGAATAAAATGTATAAGACGTTTGGCTACATGTCTGTACAGAATAAAATGTATAAGACGTTTGGCTACATGTCTGTACAGAATAAAATGTATAAGACGTTTGGCTACATGTCTGTACAGAATAAAATGTATAAGACTTTTGGTTACATGTCTGTACAGAATAAAATGTATAGGACGTTTGGCTACATGTCTGTACAGAATAAAATGTATAGGACTTTTGGCTACATGTCTATACAGAATAAAATGTATAAGACGTTTGACTACATGTCTTTACAGAATAAAATGTACAAGACTTTATGCTACATGTCTGTGCATAATAAAATGTACAAGACTTTTGGTTACATGTCTGTACAGAATAAAATGTATAAAACGTTTGGCTACATGTCTGTACAGAATAAAATATATAAGACGTTTGGCTACATGTCTGTACAGAATAAAATGTATAAGACGTTTTTCTACATGTCTGTACAGAATAAATGTATAAGACGTTTGGCTACATGTCTGTACGTAATAAAATGTATAAGACTTTTTTCTACATGTCTGTACAGAATAAAATGTATAAGACGTGTGGCTACATGTCTGTACAGAATAAAATGTATAAGACGTTTTTCTACATGTCTGTACAGAATAAAATGTATAAGACTTTTGGCTACATATCTGTACAGTATAAAACGTATCTATTTTGTCTACATGTATGTATAGTCTAAAATGTATAGACCTTTGCCAACATGTCTGTCGAATCGAAAATGTATAGACGTTTGGTTGTGTGCCCGTTCATTCTAAAATATATAAACTACTGGATGCATGCCCATATAAACTAAAACTATTGGATTTGGCTACATGTCTGTACAGAATAAAATGTACAAGACATTTGGCTACATGTCTGTACAGAATAAAATGTAGAAGACTTTTGGTTGCATGTCTGTACAGAATAAAATGTATAAAACGTTTTGGCTACATGTCTGTACAGAATAAAATGTATAAGACGTTTGGCTACATGTCTGTACAGAATAAAATGTATAAGACTTTTGGTTACATGTCTGTACAGAATAAAATGTATAAAACGTTTTGGCTACATGTCTGTACAGAATAAAATGTATAAGACGTTTGGCTACATGTCTGTACAGAATAAAATGTATAAGACGTTTGGCTACATGTCTGTACAGAATAAAATGTATAAGACGTTTGGCTACATGTCTGTACAGAATAAAATATATAAGACTTTTGGTTACATGTCTGTACAGAATAAAATGTATAGGACGTTTGGCTACATGTCTGTACAGAATAAAATGTATAGGACTTTTGGCTACATGTCTGTACAGAATAAAATGTATAAGACGTTTGACTACATGTCTTTACAGAATAAAATGTACAAGACTTTATGCTACATGTCTGTGCATAATAAAATGTACAAGACTTTTGGTTACATGTCTGTACAGAATAAAATGTATAAAACGTTTGGCTACATGTCTGTACAGAATAAAATGTATAAGACGTGTGGCTACATGTCTGTACAGAATAAAATGTATAAGACGTTTTTCTACATGTCTGTACAGAATAAATGTATAAGACGTTTGGCTACATGTCTGTACAGAATAAAATGTATAAGACTTTTTTCTACATGTCTGTACAGAATAAAATGTATAAGACGTGTGGCTACATGTCTGTACAGAATAAAATGTATAAGACGTTTTTCTAAATGTCTGTACAGAATAAAATGTATAAGACTTTTGGTTACATGTCTGTACAGTATAAAACGTATATATTTTGTCTACATCTATGTATAGTCTAAAATGTATAGACCTTTGCCAACATGTCTGTCGAATCGAAAATGTATAGACGTTTGGCTGTGTGTCCGTTCATTCTAAAATATATAAACTACTGGATGCATGCCCATATAAACTAAAACTATTGGATTTGGCTACATACCTGTACAGAATAAAATGTATAAGACGTTTGACTACATGTCTTTACAGAATAAAATGTACAAGACTTTATGCTACATGTCTGTGCATAATAAAATGTACAAGACTTTTGGTTACATGTCTGTACAGAATAAAATGTATAAAACGTTTGGCTACATGTCTGTACAGAATAAAATGTATAAGACATGTGGCTACATGTCTGTACAGAATAAAATGTATAAGACGTTTTTCTTCATGTCTGTACAGAATAAATGTATAAGACGTTTGGCTACATGTCTGTACAGAATAAAATGTATAAGACTTTTTCAACATGTCTGTACAGAATAAAATGTATAAGACGTTTGAGTACATGTCTGTACAGAATAAAATGTATAAGACGTTTGGCTACATGTCTGTACAGAATAAAATGTATAAGACTTTTGGTTACATGTCTGTACAGAATAAAATGTATAGGACGTTTGGCTACATGTCTGTACAGAATAAAATGTAGAGGACTTTTGGCTACATGTCTGTACAGAATAAAATGTATAAGACGTTTGACTACATGTCTTTACAGAATAAAATGTACAATACTTTAGGCTACATGTCTGTGCATAATAAAATGTACAAGACTTTTGGTTACATGTCTGTACAGAATAAAATGTATAAAACGTTTGGCTACATGTCTGTACAGAATAAAATGTATAAGACGTTTGGCTACATGTCTGTACAGAATAAAATGTTTAAGACGTTTGGCTACATGTCTGTACAGAATAAAATGTATAAGACTTTTGGTTACATGTCTGTACAGAATAAAATGTATAAAACGTTTGGCTACATGTCTGTACAGAATAAAATGTATAAGACGTTTGGCTACATGTCTGTACAGAATAAAATGTATAAGACGTTTGGCTACATGTCTGTACAGAATAAAATGTATAAGACGTTTTTCTACATGTCTGTACAGAATAAATGTATAAGACGTTTGGCTACATGTCTGTACAGAATAAAATGTATAAGACGTGTGGCTACATGTCTGTACAGAATAAAATGTATAAGACGTTTTTCTACATGTCTGTACAGAATAAAATGTATAAGACGTTTGGTTACATGTCTGTACAGAATAAAATGTATAGGACTTTTGGCTACATGTCTGTACAGAAATAAAATGTATAAAACGTTTGGCTACATATCTGTACAAAATAGAATCTACAAGACTTTTGGCTTCACGTCCGTTCAATCCAAAATGTATAGACTTTTGGTTACATATCGGTTACTCTAAAATGTATAGACTTTTGGCTACATATCCGTTACTCTAAAATGTATAGACTTTTGGTTACATATCCGTTCAATCTAAAATATAATGACTTCTGGCTACCTATCCGTTACTCTAAAATGTATTGACGTTTGGCAACATGTCCGGACAATCTAATATATATATAATTTTGGCAACATGCCTGTAAATCTAAAATGTATAGACGTTTGGCTACACGTCCGTTCATTCTAAAAAATTTAAACGTTTGGCTACATATCTGTGAGTCTAAAGTGAATAGGCTTTTAGCAACATGTCTGTACAAACTAAAATGTTTAGACCTTTGCTTAATGAACTTGTTAATAAACAAGGTATAGTCTGATTCACCCTGCAACGCTAGCTGTTTGCACATTTATCCCTGAATAATTAATTTATCCGCTCAATTACAAGAACGTATAAATCTAATTAGGCATCTAAATTGGATGTTCATTTTATTGATTTATTAGGCTTATCTTTGCATGAGCTCAATGTAAATAATTGGATCACAGCTGCGAGATAATATTGTCATATGTGTAAACATGAATAAAATGAAGAGAGGGTAATTCAGTAATTTAAAGAGAATTCTTACTACAATTTTTACCTAGTTCCATTAAATGTTAGAATTCTTACTACAATTTTTACCTAGTTCCATTAAATGTTAGAATTCTTACTACAATTTTTACCTAGTTCCATTAAATGTATGAATTCTTACTACAATTTTTACCTAGTTCCATTAAATGTATGAATACTTACTACAATTTTTACCTAGTTCCATTAAATGTTAGAATTCTTACTACAATTTTTACCTAGTTCCATTAAATGTATGAATTCTTACTACAATTTTTACCTAGTTCCATTAAATGTATGAATTCTTACTACAATTTTTACCTAGTTCCATTAAATGTTAGAATTCTTACTACAATTTGTATCTAGTTCCATTAAATGTATGAATTCTTACTACAATTTTTGCCTAGTTCCATTAAATGTATGAATACTTACTACAATTTTTACCTAGTTCCATTAAATGTTAGAATTCTTACTACAATTTTTACCTAGTTCCATTAAATGTATAAATTCTTACTACAATTTTTGCCTAGTTCCATTAAATGTATAAATTCTTACTACAATTTTTGCCTAGTTCCATTAAATGTATGAATACTTACTACAATTGTTACCTAGTTCCATTAAATGTTAGAATTCTTACTACAATTTTTACCTAGTTCCATTAAATGTTATAATTCTTACTACAATTTTTACCTAGTTCCATTAAATGTATGAATACTTACTACAATTTTTACCTAGTTCCATTAAATGTTAGAATTCTTACTACAATTTGTATCTAGTTCCATTAAATGTATGAATTCTTACTACAATGTTTGCCTAGTTCCATTAAATGTATGAATACTTACTACAATTTTTACCTAGTTCCATTAAATGTTAGAATTCGTACTACAATTTTTACCTAGTTCCATTAAATGTATAAATTCTTACTACAATTTTTGCCTAGTTCCATTAAATGTATAAATTCTTACTACAATTTTTGCCTAGTTCCATTAAATGTATGAATACTTACTACAATTTTTACCTAGTTCCATTAAATGTTAGAATTCTTACTACAATTTTTACCTAGTTCCATTAAATGTATGAATTCTTACTACAATTTTACCTAGTTCCATTAAATGTATGAATACTTACTACAATTTTTACCTAGTTCCATTAAATGTATGAATACTTACTACAATTTGTATCTAGTTCCATTAAATGTATGAATACTTACTACAATTTTTACCTAGTTCCATTAAATGTTAGAATTCTTACTACAATTTGTATCTAGTTCCATTAAATGTATAAATTCTTACTACAATTTGTATCTAGTTCCATTAAATGTATGAATACTTACTACAATTTGTACCTAGATCCATTAAATGTATAATTTGTACCTAGTTACATGAAATGTATGAATTCTTACTAAAATTTGTACCTAGTTACATTAAATGGATGAATTCTTACTACATGAATTATTACTATAATTTGTGCCTAATTCCTTTAAATCTATAAATTCTTACTACATGTTTTACCTAGTTCCATTACATGTAAGAATTATTACTATAATTTATGCCGTTTCCATAAATATATGAATTCTTACAACAATTTGTACCTAGATGCATTAAATGTATGAATTCTTACTACAAGTTTTACCTACTGCCATTAAATGTATGAACTCTTACTACAAGTTTGTACCTAATTACATTAAATGTATGAATTCCTACTACATCAATTATTACTAAAATTTGTGCCTAGTTCCATTAAATAAATGAATTATTGCTACAATTTTACCTGGTTACATTAAATGTATAAATTCATACTACATGTT
The DNA here is from genome assembly GCA_030141615.1 of Unio pictorum. Classification (NCBI taxonomy): domain Eukaryota; kingdom Metazoa; phylum Mollusca; class Bivalvia; order Unionida; family Unionidae; genus Unio; species Unio pictorum. Next base: position 6,724,487 of record JARLTB010000026.1, on the reverse strand, counting down.
TTACTTAGTTCCATTACATGTATGAATTATTACTATAATTTGTGCCTAATTTCAATAAATGTGTGAATTCTTACTACAAATTTTACCTAGTTCCATTAAATATATGAATTCTTACTACGTGTTTTACCTAGTTCCATTAAATATATGAATTCTTACTACATGTTTGACCTAGTTTCATTAAATGTATGAATTATTACTATAATTTGTACCTGGTTTAATTAAATCTATGAATTATTACTACAGTTTTTACCTAGTTCCATTAAATGTATGAATTATTACTACGTGTTTTACATAGTTCCATTAAATGTATCAATTCTTACTACGTGTTTTACATATTTCCATTAAATGTATCAATTCTTACTACGTGTTTTACATATTTCCATTAAATGTATCAATTCTTACTACGTGTTTTACATATTTCCATTAAATGTATCAATTCTTACTACGTGTTTTACATATTTCCATTAAATGTATCAATTCTTACTACGTGTTTTACATAGTTCCATTAAATGTATCAATTCTTACTACGTGTTTTACATAGTTCCATTAAATGTATCAATTCTTAATACGTGTTTTACATAGTTCCATTAAATGTATCAATTCTTACTACGTGTTTTACATAGTTCCATTAAATGTATCAATTCTTACTACGTGTTTTACATAGTTCCATTAAATGTATCAATTATTATTAAAATTGTTACCTAGTTGCATTTAATGTATTAATTCTTACTACAGGTTTTACCTAGTTCCATTAAATGTATGAACTCTTACTAAATTTGTTACCTAGTTCCATTAAATATATAAATTCTTACTACGTGATTTACATAGTTCTATTAAATGTATGAATTCTTACTACAATTTTTACCTCGTTCCATTTAATGTATGAATTCTTTGTACAATTTTACCTGGTTCCATTAGATTATGAATTCTTATTATAATTTGTACTTTGTTCCATTAAATGTATGAATTCTAACTACGTGTTTTACTTAGTTTCATTAAGTGTATTAATTCGTACTACCAATTTTACCTAGTTCCAATAAATGTATCAATTCGTACTACAGTTTTTACCTAGCTTCATTAAATGTATTAATTCTTACTACGTGTTTTACCTAGTTCCATTAAATGTGTGAACTGTTACTAGAATCTTTAACTAATTCCATTAAATATATGAATTCTTACTACAATTTTTACCTAGGTTCCATTTAATGTATTAATTCTTACTACATTTTTTTACATAGTTCCATTAAAGGTATGAATTCTTAATAAAAATTTTACCTAGTTCCATTAAATGTATGAATTCTTACTAAAATGTTTACCTAGTTCCATTAAATATATTATTAACTTTGGCATCTTCATAGGGTGCACATTACAGAAAGTGTGTTATTATCAGACAAATGTTTTTCGTACGGCATTGGATACATATCTAAATGGATAATCAGAAAAATGTTATTCATACAGCTATGGATAAAGAAATATAAATGGATTATCAGACAAATGTTATGCGTACAACGTTGGATAAAAATATTATTGAATAATCAGAAAAATGTTATTCGTACAGTTTTTAATAAAATATTATTGAAAAATCAGACAAATGCTATTCTTATAACTTTGATAAAATTTTAAATGGATAATCTGAAAGGATAATAAATAATATTTGAGACGTACAGCTTTGGATAAAAATCAAAATAGATAATCAGAAAAATGTTATTCATACAGCTATGGATAAAGAAATATAAATGGATTATCAGACAAATGTTATGCGTACAACGTTGGATAAAAATATTATTGAATAATAAATAACTTTGATAAAATTTTAAATCGATAATCTGAAAGGATAATCAATAAAATATGAGACGTACAGCTTTGGATAAAAATCAAAATGGATAATCAGAACAATTGATAGTCGTACAGCTTTACATAAAATTCTAAATGGATAATCAGAAAAAAATGTTATTCGTACAGCTTTGCATAAAACTCTAAATGTATACTCAGAATTTATTTGTATTCATTTAGCTTTGGATAAACAAATCTAAATGGATAATCAGACACATAGCTGGATAAAAGAAGACAGACAGATTTAAGCACTCTTCATAACTAATTACTGTATTTAAAAAAAATGTCTTTATTAGAAGCTTCGTATAACCGTTTGGTTAATTACGTTTTTGAACGAAAGGATATTAACATTACATATGGTGACAATCGCATGCCATGCAATATACTTAAATTATTTCCTATAATGCTGCTTCCACATATCTTACTTTCAATACCTAAAATCATTTTGTCACAGCTGACACATAATTATAGTTATACCTGATTGAAACAAATCTGCAAGTCAGAAGATAGTTTTGATATTGATGTAGGAACTGAGTAATTTATTATTCCAATATGATATTTAACCAAAGAAAAATTTAACACTTTGTTCCAATATCTGAATCAAATTTGAGCTATTTTGAGATTAATGAAATAGATATCACCCAAACCCAAATCTCTGTAAGGTATTTCCATACGTGAAACGCTATAAATGCGATCATTTGATTCACTTCCAATACATTGTTGTTGTTGTTGTTGTTGTTGTTGTTATATGGTTTAACTCCATTTTTGAGCACAAGATAACCTAAATATGGCGGCTAGTATAAATAGTGGAGGAAGAACCCGTGAAAACCCTGAAAGATCCATCGATCGACGAGTAGCTTCTGGCAAGTTTTCTCACGTACCTACATTGGCCGAACCCGAGACTCGAAACCACGCAGACATAGGTGAGGTGAAGAGGGGCCCCGAGTGGTCGTAAATGCTCACTGTTACGGATTACTGCCATCTCACCTCTGTCTGCGTGTGTTCGAGTCTCAGATTCGTCTAATGTGGGTATGTGAAAAAGCTTGCCAGTAGCTTCTAGTAAGTCGGTGATTCTTTCTGGGTGTTTCCCCAGGTTCTTCCTCCCCCATTAATACTGGCCGCCATGTATAGCCTATCGTGTGATGAAAAATGTCGTTAAACCTTACAACAACAGAGGTGAGATGGTACTAATCTGTAACGGTGAGCGCTTAAGACCAATCGGTAACTCGGGACCCCACTTGCAATACGTTGCTGTCTGTATGCACTTTTTACTGTCATAATTTTAAACAATGCGTGGCTAGCGTATCTAATTAGGAGTATTCAAGTGGAGTTTTTCTAAGTTTAAAGGTATACAGAAACGTACGATGTAGATAGTAAGCGATAACTTTATCAAATAATTGTGGTAAACTTGAGCCGGCCCCTAAAGTTTCAAACATTCACTAGACTTCAAAGTAACAAGCTGTAATGCTGTTTGATTATTTTGTTTTCGTTTTTCCTTAATACTAACATTGCGAGAAAGAAAGTCACATTCTACTATTTATACGTATCCAGGATGATTCAATCGCAAATCCATTTCTCTCAATACAATCAACAATTAATGTGTAAACCCTCTGAGTATTATATCAGTCTTTAACGTTTATTTCCTTCACGTTCAGTGAAGTATAAAATCGAAGAAACGCAATTCAGACTATGAATCAGCGAAGGACCTATGTGTAGTCATCTAGTTTTAAAAAAATTATTGTCATAATTACAGCACATGAGGTCGGGATACAAATTCTCACAACTTAGTAGCAGCCTTCCTCCACGTACACAAGTAGGTACGTGAAAAGTGGCATGTGCTAACAGTACGTGTATATAGTTATGCTTGGATCAGAAATACAGTGATTCAGTACAAGTGAACATCGAAAACTGCATTGTAATCGAAAATGAAATACAAAATAAGTGTAGACCAACTAATTAAAGAATAGAGGTGGTGGTGGTGGTGGTGGGGCTTATAAAGGCATTCTGTTTTTGGGTACATAATGGAGATCATGACAGTATGTAATTTGTCTTAGACGGTTCTTGAATAATTTTAATGTCTGTTAGTATTCTTTATGTAAGATTTAAAAGATGCCAGTGTTTGAGTCATTTAATTTGAGTGCAGACTGCATAAATCGTCGAGGATACTTAAGACTGCACAGCGGTTTTTCGGTTAATACGTCAATTAACATAAAAAAATTTGTCAATCCTTACAATCAAAAAATAAAATAGCTAAAACTGACCAAAAAGTAAACAAACTTAAAAAGTGTACTATTAAATAGATCATTATAACCTTTTGTAACCGGGCATGAATACATTCAAAGTCGTGACCAGTATCTGTAATTTTTGGTAAATCCTTCCGTTATTGTTCCATTATAATAATAATAATGAGGACTTTGTATAGCACCTAATCTTAAGAACCTCTAAGCGCTTTACAACATTTATAATAATATGACTACGAACAAAGACAACCATGAAATTGGAAAACATACAAATGCTGAAAATATTTCAGGTAGGGAACATTATTAGCGCTTTAAGTTTGCTCTTGCAATCGAAAAAGGTGAGTTTTAAGAGCACTGTTAAAAGAGATCACCGTCTTTGTGTCTACTTTCAATGGGCATTTCATTCCACATTGCTGGGCTCTGGTATGCAAAAGAACGTTGTCCATTTGACTTCGTTATCATAGTGTGAATAATGAGTATACAATCGTCAGAAGAAGAGCACAAGTATCTTGCTGGTGTGTACACATGAATGAAGTCAGATAGGTATGCTGGACAGGAGTCCTTCAGTGAAACGTAGCACAGAGAACAAATATTTTGTGCTGGGTTCTGGATCGAATGAATTGCCAGTGTAAAGTATAGAGCAGCGTGGAGGTGTGCTCTGTTCGTGGTACTCTAAAGTTGATCCGAGCAGCTGTGTTTTGAACGTTTTGAAATTTCTGGAGTAGATATTGAGACGAACCAGACAATATCAGTTTTTAAATATGATGGGAATTCCCCCGATGAGAGATATAATAATAACATCAGTTAGTGAAGGCAATAATGGGTCTAAGCACTCAAGCAGCAGCGATGGATCAAGTTCACATGACTTTGGTGCACTATTCATCACGATTAAGACAGATTCAAATGATCCCAATGGTTGTCGCTTAGATTCTGTATCGTAACTGTATGGTGACAAGTCAATTGAAATTGTTTTATCAAGCGTGTCTCTAATGGTTAGTACGTTGTCACGGAAGTAATTTGCAAATAAGTCAGGAAGGTCTACTGGAGAGAAGGTAGTTGGAAGTGGTGTACATGTGTTCCTTGACATTAGTTTGTTAGTTATCTCGAAGAGCTCTTTGCAGCTGGAAATCTCTGTGATCTTAGTACTGTAGTAGGATAATTTGGCTAAATGGACTATGTTTGTGACGTTCTTCTTAGCGGCTTCATATTTTTGTTTATGAATAGTGAGTCTGATGGAAAGCCATAAGGGTCATTATTCCATTATAGGGGTCATTATGGTGGCAGCCTCATTATGAACATTAATCTGAATTTGTAAAATTAATTTTGCCCTTAGTTACAGATGTAGAAATTTGAGAATAGTGGCTCTTTGTTCCAGCTAATAAGCAATATCCGTTTTTAAGGTAATGTTTTTTACTCCCAAACCTTCCCGATATGATGTATAGTTCACAGAAAGTTATGGTCAATTTGAGAGAGAGAGAGAGAGAGAGAGAGAGAGAGAGAGAGAGAGAGAGAGAGAGAGAGAGAGAGAGAGAGAGAGAGAGAGAGAGAGGGGGTTATTGTTTATGGATCTCATCAATGCTCAACGTTATACTTTAAATAAATTTGGGTTTGATAATAGCTGATTGCAACTCTTATTTCAAAATTAAAGGTACGGGTGTGCTTGTGATTGTTATCAATAAAGAATCTTTATTAAACAAAAAACGAACAAGCTGTTTATGTTGTCCTCACCACCACAAAAAAAAAAAAAATGGCCGCATTCACAACAAATGCCGAATGACGAGTTTCCACATACAATCTAGACATATATAGACACAACGAATGACGAGTTTCCACATACAATCTAGGCATATATTTGATCGTCGTCATGTAATCAATGCGTTTTTTTTTTGTACATTAGCCTCCACACTCTGTAAACAAAATCATGCCCTGATTTACGTTATGAAACATCGACATTTAAGGAAACCTTACACTGTTTTCAAGGGTGAAAATCCTACCAACGTTTTCTCAAGGGGATAACTATTAAACTCTACAGAAAGTTATTTATTTCAGTTTTGAACTGGAGAGAATGTTGGCTTCTTTCATTTTTTCTTTTGGGCCACAATATTATTCAAAACATGAGAATTCAACCATAAGCCAATATACAAACGTGTGAAATCACGAGCAAAATCATCCATATCAGCACCGCTTGAAAAATCGGCATATATGATGTAGTAAAATGTACATTAAAAAAAAAACTGTGACGGGAATTTAGAATATCACGGCCCACGATTCGTCCGTCCGTTTTTCTCTCTCTCTCATGTACATGTTTCCAATTTATATTGTCAGAGCGTTTTAAATTCCATTTTCATTCATGCCAATACTTATCATAAACCTTAAACATGATCGGATTGCCATGTCATTGTTGTTAATGTAAACTAACACTATTTCAATCTAGCTTACAAATATTGATGCGAAAGTCCCTGATAATACTATTTTCGGTTCACACTGATCTAAATGATACAAGCGTAAGTGTGCTCCCCAGTTAAATGGTTGAAGTCGTAATAAAGAAACAAAGAATATTATTTTTAATTAAACAACGTGAAAGCACATTAGCAATGGTTGGTTAGAGGGCGTCAAAACACCCCATTTAACAACTTTTTGGTAATTTATGGCATAATTTACATGATCGTATCTGCAATTGAACAATTTATTTGAAGTGTGTGTTACTGCAATTGGACAATTTATTTTGAAGCATGTGTTATGTCTAACATAATTGAATCGTGTTCGGTTACAATGAATAAACTATTTACGAGAAAAATGAAAAATGGAAAAGCTTCATAACGGGACATTTTGGCCCTGTTATGGGGCAACACAATCCTATCGGAGTATTTTGCCTGACTATGCATTCAAAATCACTAAAAATCTGAAAAAAAATAGAGGAATACTATTGAACGTTAAAATCAAGTATTATTCCTCTTAATACGTTTTATAGATGGTAAAGATGCTAAATTACATGCTGTTACATCAATCAAACAATGTTAACAATGCAGATAAGCAAACAACTTCAACAATGCTAAAGTCTAAACAGTCCCTAATTTACACCGTTAAAAAAGAAAGAGACGAAGCCCAAACGTCGTGAATGCTCCTCATAAATTCTGTATTACTCACACATAGCACACTGCATCAACGCATGTTGAGAGTGGTACTACAAGATTCACGGCACCACCTGGAACATTCTTTGCACTGCGACCAGGAATCTTCTGGTAAGTGATCATCACTCCCCTATATTCAAATTCGCTGTTTCCACAAGTGCTGTCATTATTATGTGTTGTTCTTCCTTTGCACTGTCTTCTATACAAGTTGTCTTCATACTCTTAGATGGTTTCACATTATCATTTTGTACTCTCTACGTGTCTACGTCTTTTTCTTTTGTATTTCGTTCTGTTTTGTAACCTTATTTTCATTCCGTTTGCATGTACTTAGTGATACTTATACATTTCTTAACCACTGCCTATCAGGATCGGATTACGAGTACAACACAAGCATATTTGTAAGTTTCTAAATTACCATCAACTGGTGTAGGAAAACGATTTTAAAACGGTCGAACATGTCCATTTCTCAGCAACACCAAAAACAGTTAAGGAATACGAGTACCACGAACACACAGACAAAAGTCTATACCACCACCAAGCGAGTTAGGGTTCAAGTATACCACGAGTACGAGTTCAAAAATGTCTAAATCACCACCAACCACCTTAGGTGAAAGTACAGTACGAGTACACTTGTAGATTTTAATATATCCGATTTTCATCTATGCACAATACGTGATCACACCGAAATATTTCATATATATTCAAGCACAGCTAGTCAGAAACGACACTGAAAACAAAATAACTGATATTATTTATCAAACATAAATAATGGCACAAAGCTATATTTTATTGGAAATGCAGTATGTAAAATTGAATAAATTAACACTGGATGACGTAAGTTTTCCTTGGTCAAATTTTCACTATATTTCCCTTCATGTGTAATAGAAGCTATTGACTGGGTTACGCAGTTTGAACAACATCTTCAAAGCTGGACAAGTATTAAAATTACAACAAATTAGTTACTAATCTTTTTACTTAAAAATATAGAACATAATTTGTTGCTGGGCAGTGGTAAGAACATGTGTAATGATAACTGTCTGAGAGAGAGAAATGAATTTATGCTTTCATCTGCAGCTTTAACTATTTCCAGAGCCGTGAATGGCATTTATTTATATTAAAACCAGTACGTCGCATGGAAACTTCTATAGGACGATTCATCAGCCTCGTGATAAACAAACCTTTTGTGAGACGTAAGATTTTTCAAGCAACATTTTATTTATAACTGATTTTCATTTGTAGTGGTTTAATACCGAATAAAGATAAAACTTCAACAGCTATTTTTATTTCTTTCTATGAGTCATGGATGAAATAAAAACACGCCATTTATCTAAATATCTATATATAAAACATATGTTAAACGGCAAAAAAAAAACCATGAAATTTAATAACGCCAATGCAATAGAATAACTGATCACTAAACATTATATATATATAAAGAATATAAAGAATACTAATCATATGGCAAATAAAAGTCCTTTCAAGTTCACTGGATCCAGCAAATGATCACGTATGTCAGGGATTGATTAAGATAAATACAATAAACTGACAATGAACAGTACAAAACTAGTATCGAACTAGCCTGAGCCCTTTCGACTCTTAATGAGTCTTTTTCAAAGGCAAATACAAACCATAGATAAGACAAACAACTGGATTCAGCAATTGATCACTTGTATCAGGCACTGATTAAGGTAAATGCGAACAGTGCAAAACTAGTATCTAACTAGTCTGATATATTTTGACTCTTAATGAGTCTTTTTCAAAGGCAAATACAAAACAATGACAAGGCAAACAAATAAAACAGAAAAACCGTTGTTTTGCCAAACTTTACATGGCTGTTCGTACAGGAATTAAACCTTTAAATTTATTATATTTCAACTAGTTTTTTTTTTTTAAATATTCAAGATGCTGGAAAAATATTTGTATTGACCTAAAATTCGATGTGCCTTAACATCTGTTATTTTACGTAAATTTATGTAAGCATAAATTATTTCCGGAATATTTCGTTGTTATAGTAGTAGTTAGTAGACAACTAAACAAATTTAGTGAATTTTTTAAAAGAAAATGCTTCGACAGCAAAAGACAATTTTATTTGTGCATGGCTTTCTTTTTCTAGTCTTCTTGGTGTTACTCATATTTGATATAAGTCATTTATATTTATTTTTATTGTTTGTTTGTAAGATTCAAATTTGGCATTTTAAGTTTAAAGATTCGTTCATGGGGGGGGGGGTGACCTGTACTTTACAGAATAAACACCAGGAGTTGACCTCATTTCTGACCTGGCTTCAGAGTTGTAAACAAGCTTTTAAAATGATTGTTTGATTCCAAGGACATTAAAAAGCTTTATATAAACATATTTCTATTTTAGTTGGGTCATAAGGTGTGTACGTGAGTTTTTGAACGTAAATTATTTCTAAGAGATTCTAGAAGATCATGTGACACCTTTCTTGTTTACGTAAAAACTATGTTTTGGAGCGAGCTATTCAGTAGAATTTGGGGTTTTAGAATACTAAGTTGTGTGTCGTTTTGAGTTATTATAAATTACCTTGTACTGGAAATTATGTCAATTCGTTTGGATCAAGAGGAATTATATTGTTATTTATCTGGAAAAGAATTGTGCTCATAGAATTTTATTAACAAGAAATGGCTTCATCAAGTGACATCGTCTTCCATCTTGGACTGGGATTCGAACTTGGAATTATTTGGACATTTTATTACCAGAAATTTTGCAATTTCTCTAGTGGATAATATTTTGAATTATTTTTGGATTAATTTTGGAATTGATTCTTAAAACCGTAATTTTATTTTTCTTTTCTGGAAAATATTTGTGCTCAATAAATTGTTTATTAAGTTTTTACAAGCTTGTTATTTTCACTCTTTCTGTGTTACTGTTTATTCAAGCCTAAGCACATAACATAGAAATTGGGGCCTCGTCCGAAATTGGAATTTGGCTAGAATCTTTCTCAGAACACTTTTGTGTTAAATTTGAATTCCCCTAGATTTTGAATTTTTTAAAAATCTTTAGTGAGATTGACAGGCTTGTATTAAAATGACATCTAAAGTAGAAATATTTCTTTCTAATCCTAATCAGGAGCAATTAGATCTTTTCAAAAAGATGAGTTGATTCAACTTTCTAGAAAATATAATCTTTCTGAAGTCAAGGCTTCTTTAACGAAACAAGATATCAAAAAGATTTTGGTCCAATATTTGGTAGAAAAGAATGTTTTGGAAAAAAGTGCTTTGATTTCGGTTAGTAAGTCTGAATCAGACTCTGACATTAAATTAAAGGAATTAGAATTAAAATTCAAGATGGAATCAGAGTTGAAGAAGCTGGAATTTCAGGAAAGGGAGAGAGAGAGAGAGAGACAGGAAAGGGAGAAAGAAAAACAATTACAATATGACAAAGAGGAGAAAGAAAGACAATTTGAATAACAAAAAGAGCAGATGCACATTCGGTTACAAGAAAAACAAATTGATAAAGAGAGAGAGAGAAGGAAGAAAGGGAATATCAATGTAAAATGAAAGAAATAGAGCTGGCAAGTGAAAAACACCTTCATACTTCAAATCCAAATTTAAGTTTGATTTAACAAGGAATATTAGATTAGTGCCCCCTTTCAGAGAAAAAGAAGTAGACAAATTCTTCATTCGTTTTGAAAAAGTTGCAGAAAATTTAAAGTTGTCAAGGAAGCATTGGACTCAGTTATTGCAATGTGTACTCACTGGTAAGGCTAGTGAGATTTACACTTCACTGTCTCTTCACCAAAGTGGTGACTATGATGTGGTTAAAGAATGCATTCTAAGGGGTTATGAGTTAGTCCCTGAAGCTTATCGGCAAAAATTCAGAAATTACAGAAAAAAAGCTGGACAAACTCTTGACGAATTTGCTAGAGAAAAAGAGCAGTTGTTTGATAGATGGTGATTAGCCAAGAAAGTCGAACAAGATTATCAAAATCTCAAGCAAATGATATTACTTGAAGAGTTCAAAAACTGTGTCCATAGTGACGTTAAAACTTATCTCGATGAGCATTGGATTGAAACCTTGGAGAATGCTGCTAGAGCTGCTGACGAATATTCTTTGACACATAAAGTTTATTTTGCTAACATGACTTCTACTCAACAGTCTTCTGGCAGAAACATATTTCAGCCTAATACCAGCCCTTTTAAAACTCAAACTAGTACAACTTTCAAAAATCAAACTTCACAAAAGCTTGATTCTAGATCCTTGTCTTTTCCGACGTGTACCTATTGCAAGAAAAAAGGACACTTTATTTCTGATTGCTACAAATTGAAAATTAGGCATCAGAATCAAGACAGACCTGTTCCAAATGCTCTTATTTCTAAGAGGTCAAGGTCACAGTCATGTATGGAAAGCAATACACTTCTTTGGTACAATAAACCCCAGTCTGATTTTATTATGGAGAATTATGAACCATTCATATCGAAGGGTTCTATATCACTCTTGGGTGATTCAGCCAATCCCACCCCTATTAAAATTTTAAGGGACACAGGAGCTTCTCAGAGTCTTTTATTATCAGGTACTTTGCCTTTTTCTGAGAAGTCTTCTTCTAATGAAAGTGTTCTTATTCAGGGAGTAGAGTGCGGCTTTGTTAATGTTCCTCTCCATTATGTAAATTTGTCATCAGACTTAGTATCAGGACCTGTGACAGTCGGAACAGTCTCGGTTTTACCCGTTGAGGGCATTAATTTATTGCTAGGCAACGGCTTAGCTGGAGACAAGGTTGTGGTTAATCAACTTGTAACTGACAAGCCTGATTTGGATCAGAAAGTTGATGCAATTGAAAAAGAAATCCCAGATATATTTCAAGCTTGTGCAGTTACCAGATCTATGGCAAAGAAAGCTCTTGAGAATGATGTTGATGTAGGCAGTATTCCTTTAGCTGACAGGTGTATAGGTAAGGCTTTTGATGAGGTTACCTTTACTCCTTGTTTGGATCAATCAGAAGGTATTGATCATAGTGATCCTCTTTTAACAACTCTTTATTCTAATCAAGGTGATAAGCGACAGTCACTTGTCGTCGAACAGGAAAAAGATCCTGAAATCTCCTGTTTGTTTCAAAGGGCCATAAGTGAGACTGAAGCCACTGAAGTTCCTGTCTGTTATTTCATTAAAAATGGAATTCTTATGAGAAAATGGAGACCTCCCGAGGTACCTGTTGGTGATGAGTGGTCGGTGAATTATCAAATAGTAGTTCCAAAACCTGTCAGACAGGAAATACTTAATTTGGCCCATGCAACTCCTTTGGCTGGTCATTTAGGGATTAATAAAACTTATCAGAAGATCTTGACTCACTTCTATTGGCCAAAAATCAAAAGTGATGTTGCCAAATACTGTAGATCTTGTCATACTTGTCAAATGGTAGGAAAACCCAATCAGAAGATACCTAAGGCTCATCTACAACCTATTACTGCCTTTGACGAACCATTCAGTAGAATTATGGTAGATTGTGTAGGTCCCTTACCCAAGACCAAGTCAGGTAATCAATACCTGTTGAAAATTATGTGTGCATCAACAGGGTTTCCAGAGGCAATTCCGTTGAGAAATATAAAATCTAAAACAATAGTAAAAGCTTTGATATAGTTTTTTTTTACTAAGTATGGCCTTCCCAAATCTGTTCAGTCTGATCAAGGTTCAAACTTCATGTCTGGAATTTTCCAACAAGTTATGTATGAATTGGGCATTCAGCAATTCAAATCTTCTGCCTATCACCCTGAGAGCCAAGGGGCATTAGAAAGATTCCATCAGACTTTGAAAAATATGATCCGATCATATTGTTTTGATACGAATAAAGATTGGGATGAAGGTATTCATTTACTATTGTTTGCTGTTAGAGAATCAGTTCAAGAATCTTTAGGCTTCAGACTTTTGAACTGGTTTTCGGACACACTGTGCGTGGACCATTGAAGTTATTGAAAGAGAAACTTCTTTGTAATGAAGATACTAAGATCAATCTTCTTGATTATATTTCCGATTTTAGATACAAGTTGTCAAAGGCTTGTGAGGTTGCAAGAGCAAATTTGCATTCTTCTCAATATAAAATGAAATCAAGATATGATAAAAAAAAATCGAAGAAAAGTAGTTTTCAGCCTGGTGATAGAGTTCTGGCTCTCCTACCAATGCCACAAAATCATCTTCAGGCCAAATAGTATGGTCCCTACACAGTAGACATAAAAATAATGACTTAAATTACATCATAAATACTCCTGCCATATAAACATGCTAAAAGAGTATATTGAAAAAGATAGCCATGTTAAACATGTAATTAATTTAGTTGTACCTGTCCCACTCAGTGAAGAAATATCATCAGATTATATTGATATTGAAATGACGAATCTTTGTAATTCAGAAATTATGAAAAATCTAGACCAGAAACTTTCACATTTACAAGTGCCAGAAAGAAATGAACTGAAAGTTATTATTTGAATATGAGCACTTATTTCCAGATGTTCCTACAAGGACAAACAAAATATTTCATGACATTGAAATTGTAAATTCCAAACCTGTGAAACAACATCCATACAGGATGAATCCACTCAAACAGGAATACTTTAAAAAGGAAATTCAATGTTTGCTGGAGAATGATTTCATCGAGCCCAGTAAAAGTGATTGGAGTTCACCATGCATACTTGTTCCAAAACCAGATAAAACTTTCCGTATGTGCACTGATTATAGGAAGGTGAACAGAGTGACAAAAACATATTCATTCCCATTACCAAGAATTGACGATTGTATTGATAAAATCGGGAATGCCAAGTATGTCACCAAATTTGACCTTCTGAAAGGATTTTGGCAGATTCCACTAACGGAAAGAGCAAAGAAAATCTCAGCATTTGTGACTCCAGATGGACTTTACCAATATAACGTAATGCCATTTGGGATGAAAGGGTCACCAAGTACATTTCAACGTCTTATGAATATGATCACCTCTGGTCTAGAAAATTGTGATGCCTATATAGATGACGTCATCATCTACAACGACATCTGGATAGAACATTTAGCAACAATTCGAAAATTCTTTGACAGACTCGCTGATGCATGTTTGACAGTTAATTTATCTAAAAGTGAGTTCTGCCGTGCTAGTGTGACTTTCTTTGGACATATTGTGGGACATGGACAAGTTAAACCAAAAGATGCTCTTTCCCGTGTATAACAATATCTTATATCATATACACTGTGTAATTTATACAATTTCTTTTAACCTCAGGTGTAAATTGGTTTGTGGTAAAAAGAAAGTTTTATCATATAAACCTTTCTTTTTATTTTATGGGGGAAGGTGTTACGCATATTTGATATAAATCATTTATATTTATTTTTATTGTTTCTTTGTTAGATTCAAACTTGGCATTTTAAGTTTAAAGATTCGTTCATGGGGGGGGGGGGGGTGACCTGCACTTTACAGAATAAACACCAGGTGTTGACCTCATTTCTGACCTGGCTTCAGAGTTGTTAACAAGCTTTTAAAATGATTGGTTGATTCCAAGGACATTATGGAGCTTTATATAAACATCTTTCTATTTTTAGTTGGGTCACGTGAGTGTTTGAACGTAAATTATTTCTAAGATATTCTAGAAGATCATGTTACACCTTTCTTGTTTACGTAAAAACAGATATATAAACTATGTTTTTTTAGCGACGAGCTATTCAGTAGAATTTGGGAGTTTAGAATACTAAGTTGTGTGTCGTTTTGAGTTCTTATAAATTATCTTGTACTGGAAATTATGTCAATTCGTTTGAATCAAGAGGAATTATTTTGTTATTTATCTGGAAAAGAATTGTGCTCATAGAATTTTATTAACAAGAACTGACTTCATCAAGTGACATCGTCTTCCTTCTTGGATACTTCGCTGGGATTCGAACTTGGAATTATTTGGACATTTTATTACCAGGACTTTGCAATTTCTCTAGTGGATAATATTTTTGATTCTTAAAACAGTAAGTTTATTTTTCTTTTCTGGAAAATATTTGTGCTCAATAAATTGTTTATTAAGTTTTTACAAGCTTGTTATTTTCACTCTTTCTATGTTACTGTTTATTCGAGCCTTGGCACGTAACATTGGTTAAAACTGCTTGGTATCAAAGTAACATTTTTAGTCTAGTTAGTTATTTCTAAGAGATTCTAGAAGATCATGTGACACCTTTCTTGTTTAGATAATAGTTTAAGTATTTAAAGATACAACTTAAGACGCGTGGATAGTATTGCAATCCACCTACCCACCCAACCCCCATAAAAGACAACAAAAAAAAACAAACAAGCTAAAGCAAATTTAAAGAAAACAGCAAAAAAAGCAAGAAAACGACGTTCAAGAAGAAGTGTTTGAAGCAAGACCTTTGAGGTATAATTAGGATTGATGATGTTCTTAGGCTATCGTTAAAGGAAATTCTATCAGATATAATTGATCAACATTTACTATTGATTACCACAGAATCAGATCAACCTTTGATATATAGATTAATGATGGTATCGTGATGTCAGTGGTCACCAAGAATTTCCTGCAGGAAAAAGCAATATAAATTAGCTGTAAATGAATGATCAGGCTATTTTTGACCGTTTTGAATTAGGGTTCTTGTAAAATTAATAAACACGCAATACGGTGTTTGTTAACCTATAATCAAATGAAAATCTCTAATAATTACCTTAAGAGAAAATCTTGTACGATGCATAGTTAAGGTGACGAAAATTGTGTGTAGGCCTGGTCTTATTTAAAGAGACTAACATGGAGTATCTAGTGTGTGCAATTTTTTTTCAGCGAAATGTGACGGATCATGGTTGAATGATGGATCATGGCTGAGTGACGGATCATTGTAGAGTGACGGATCATGGTAGAGTGATGGATCATGGCTGAGTGACGGATCATTGTAGAGTGACGGATCATGGTAGAGTGATGGATCATGGCTGAGTGACGGATCATTGTAGAGTGATGGATCATGGCAGAATGATGGAGCATAGATTGGTTCTTTATTCTTCATGTTGTCAATACTGCCTTGCACCACATCGATATTTCTTAGTGTTGATAGATTATCCTATTATTACATCATGTACGATACAAGAAAATCATACGTTGCTTTTGTAGATATAATCGAGTTTGGCTTCCGTTTTATTTCCTCTTCAGAGTCCTCCATTTCTGGAGTTACTTCGATTAAATAATTCGTTTTTGCCACTCAAACAATATATTAATTTGAGCTACTTTTTTAAAGCAGTAATTATTGTGCCAAATTAATTCTTTTTAATTTCTGCCTCATTCTCTTGGATTTTATTATTATGATCAGACTGTAATCGTTTAAGTGAAGTTTCCAAAAATTCTGCATTCTTGAATGGATTTCATTTTCTCACCGGTATTGCTAATCAAAGCATTATATCACTGTTTATTGGTGTTCCCATCAGTCCGTTTTTGCAACTATGAGATGTAATTAACTCGTTCAGATCAAAGCAGTTTAAAGAAGATTCTACGTGTTACTTCCGTGTTTTGGCATTCGTTAAAATTGGTTCATTTAAAATTGTATGTATGTGAGCTTCAAAATACCTTACAATAAGATAAGCTCATTTTGTAGTTTGGATTTTAATCTCTCTGTATCTGTTGTACGTATTGATGGTGAAAGTAAACTAGTCTTTCTTGATTTTATTGATTTCCATGCCTTTATCAATACGATACTGTTCAAAATGATGATTGTTGATATTATTATGATATCGTGTTTAATATCGTATCGCGAATTAACTTCTCGTTCAAAGCTTTTGAAACAACTAACCACTCAGGTGGCATAGTGGTTAGAGCGTCCTCCTCGGAAGCGTTAGGTCGTGGGTTATAGTCCCAGCCGAGTCATACCTAAAACTTTTTAAAAGATGGTACTAACAGCTACCTCGCCTGGCGTTCAGCATTAAGAGGGTTGTGTTAGGACTGGTCGGCCTGGTGTCAGGATAATGTGACAGGGTGGGGCATCATGCTACATGCCTGCGGCATGATGCCCCAATGCTAGACATCACTGTAAACTGCCACACTGCAGATCATCGTAGTGATATGATTGAAAAATTGTTAAAGCTACATTAAAAATCCCAATCACACCCACGCTTTTAAAACAATTCATATAATTGCCATACAATATGTAATGAAACATTGTGGAGCAACTGTACCAGCAGCTATTCCCGATGAACGAAATGCAGCTGCAAACACAAAAATCAACTGAAACGGTTTCCATTCTTAAATATAACAAACGCAAACATTTGTGTATGATATAATGTATTTATATAGTACACATGTATATTGTTCGATCCCCTTAATCAAATCATCGATAATTTCTTTAAAGCTTTGTAGACATTGCTGTGTTGTATTGATGAATTTGACACTCATGTGCTACGAGCAAAATCCATTAATATATATTTTAATGTCTTTTTCGGGTGAAAGTCCATTTTGTTATTTTGCGCTTGTGATCTGGCGCACATAATCGGGAGTGATCGGATTTACAAATTCTTAAATATTTACTGTTAATAGTGAACGAAATGTAAACCTCAATGTTATTTTTCTTCTTGAAAAAGTAAGTAACACTAGGAGAAAAATTTAAGCTTACGTGATAACTGCGTTTGAACGTTTACTATTTTGCTCCGAATCTTTTTATTCTAGTCAAAACCCTTTAGTCAAAAGCTTATTTAAATATGTCGGTAAATTTCATTTAGTTTTCAAGGACAAATCTGAATCTTAATAAAGGTCAATAAACAAGATGACTTCCATAAAGGAGCTTAAAAATCCAACATGGCTAATTTCATAGTTGCATTAATGTTGACCACCATTATATGATATATTTCCCCTGCTAAATTTATAACATGAAATAATGATACTCATTAATGATAACTAGTACAGCAACTGTGTTTATGGTAAGAACTAGATCAATAGGAATGCAGCCGATACACATTTTATTTATGAAACATTTTTTTCTCAACATTTTCCATATTTTTTTTTTATCTAGGTATTGATGGTAGGGTTTAACAATTTAAACGAACTATATGGTTTGTGAATATTATTGCATCAGACGAGACTACCCGTTTTCATTAGCATGTCACTCGGTAACAAAAGGATACGGTTACCCCCATAATATCGAAATGATACAGTTACCCCAATAACATCGAAATCATACCCTCAATAACATAGTTCAATTTCACCACTGAATCTGTGTTCTGAATATTCTGATTTTCACGCCTAAAATAAGGATCAAATATGATGTAATTCCTGTTTCTGACCTAGACTTGATTTCATCTGTTAGGCTATCATTGATGACGCAGTGTGTCCATCGCATCTAGAAATGCAAATGAAATTTGTATACCGATTTGACTCTGATACATTTTGTATAATAACTGCCCTCAACCAGATGTTTCCATTTGCACTGCCCAGTTATGTCGATTCTAAGTCTTTGTATCACGCATGCGAATCACAAAGTTTAATCGATTTCGAATTTAGTTCCAATACGGTAGTCAGAACGATTGTTTCATATCTTTTACATTTCCTACTATTTCCTGCTTTAACTGAAGTCATGCATATTGATGACTTCTTGTCGCCATAGATGAGAATTGGTAAACCGCCAACTCATTTTCTGGCTTCATGCTGAATGATACACTTTCACATTCCAGCCTTTACAAGTCTCTTAAAACTTGCCACTACACAGATACTTTTTTTGGTCTAAGTACATTGAAAAGAATACAGTGTTATCCGTATTCAGCAACTCCTTGACTCTTCAAATAGGTACATCCATGGTTATAATGAAGTTATTATGAAGTTCATGTTGATAAAAATACTATCTTTATCTATCAAGCAGTGGCTTAACTTTTCTGCTGTATTCATGTTAATTTCTACCTAATCGTTACTGTGGAATGCTTTGCTGGCGCGCGCACGTGTGTATGTGTATGTATTCCATGACCACTTATACTTTTTATATATAATATAGGTGGATGTAGCCCAAAAAAATAAAAATATTAAACGTTTGTGCCTTTGCGATTATTTTAAATAGCTACCTAATGTATTCCATTACCTTTGAAGACTTTACTAAACTAACTCAATACTTCCATGTGCAATATTTTGTTAGGAAGTATATCTTGAAGAAACAATCCTCTAGTATTTGTTGTTTATATATTTTCATAAGGAGTATTAATTGGAATATACCTAATAGGTATGATTAGTTTTTATAAATGACCTCTTTCCCCTGCTCTTTGCATATGTCATAGGATTTCCCTAAGCGATCTTGTGAAAAAAGAACTTTCTGCTACCCCTACTCCCAATATATAACATAGCAAGAAGCCACCCACAAACCGGGTTTTTTCTTATCGTTGGCTTTTGACTTTCATTTTTAGTTCGATTTGCGTTTTGTTAATATCAATTTACCAGGATATTATATTTCATTTTTATCAACTCTTTATAGGATTGGTTGCTTTTTGTATATTCTTTCATTTAGTATTTTGGCGCTGGCTTAAATTATATCCGTATTCAATGTATAACATTTAAATTATATCCGTATTCAATATATAACATTTTAAATTATATCCGTATTCAATATAAATTAAATTATATCCGTATTCAATGTATAACATTTAAATTATATCCGTATTCAATGTATAACATTTTAAATTATATCCGTATTCAATGTATAACATTTTAAATTATATCCGTATTCAATGTATAACATTTTAAATTATATCCGTATTCAATGTATAACATTTTAATAGTTTTCCACTTCTTTCAATTATATCCATTGTGAAGTGCCAAATTTTCGGTCGATCTATTAATAAACCATTAGTTCTGGCCAGATAGACATTAGTTAAATTTACGAGACATCGTGCGAGAGAGAGAGAGAGAGAGAGAGAGAGAGAGAGAGAGAGAGAGAGAGAGAGAGAGAGAGAGAATTTGTAAAGTAGAATGTGGCCGTTGTACTAATTAACCGTATTTGTTCAGAGCTGACTGACCGACAGCGACCTTGTAAAGTTTCATTTTATCACGAAAATGTCAAAATTGAGAGAAAACAGAGATTATGTTACTTAAAACCAAAGCCTGTCATATTGACCATGACGAAAGCGACTTTTAGAGGGAAGCGGGAGAAAATACATTTGATTCTGATTGGTCACGGTTAAATAAGGGGTGTGTTTTACATGAGAAATCTATAGAACATAATATCTTACTAACTAAATTAGAAGTTAGTCTGAATTTGCTAATGTGAGAGTAGACAGTGTCGAATTATTTTTAGTAAGGCTCCGAATGCTATTTGAGAGAAATACATTCGTACGTTAAGAAGTAGACCAGGGGAGAAACCGCCAAAACCAACGGTTGAGTGACGCACCAGACACAAGGTATTGTCTCAATTCCACGTTTATTGTGATGCAATTAATATTATGTCTGCTTCGTTTACAGGTCTGCATGATTTCGTTCGATACATTTGTATAATTGGTTTAATTTGATACACTTGTATAATAATGTGTTTTGTATTATGAATCAGAAGTATTTGCAGGAATTCATTGGATACATTTATTTAGTTATGTGCTTTTGAATTATGAATTGGAATTCTTACCTTAATTCTTAGTTAAGAATGACGTAGTGTTAATTTATGTCGTACAAACACTATGTTGAGTTATGGATAGGAAGTGTTACGTTAATTCTTGAACTTATCATATTGTTTGAATAATGATTGTGCTCTAAGAATTTAATGTATTACATTAATTAATGATTTACAAGAATACATGTGAATTCACCAAATTTTGATGTCATAGATAATTTAGCGACAGTGTATACTTCAACGTCTCAATTTGTAAGACGTTAATGTATTAGGTCAAGGAAAAACGAATTAACAAATGGTTAAACTACAGTCATTTGAGGACATGTGTAGTTAATTACTAGCCGTAAAATTGTTATCACTGATAGAAATATCTGATTGTTCGAACCAGGAATAATGGGCAGTTTCAACTGTAACCATTGTAACGAGGACTTAGGTTGTTTCAATTTTCTTTTGGAAGAAAGAAAATAGCTTTTGAGAAAGAAAGAAAGAACGGAAAGAAAGGAATTGTGAAGGAGTAATCGCCGTGTATACATTGATACAGTGGACCAGTCCGAATTCAGCGGAACATTCACGAGGCAGATGAGAGAGAGAGAGAGAGAGAGAGAGAGAGAGAGAGAGAGAGAGAGAGAGAGAGAGAGAGAGAGAGTAGCTTCTAGAACAACATTGGATTGAACATAGAACGTGGCTCGAGTATAACAGGTTATGAAAATCGAACAAAAGCATTCACTTCGATTGTGACACTCGATCCTATGATGATTTTTTAACTATCACTAATAGAACGGCTAATTTGTTTAATTCTATTTCAAATCTTATTGTAATTCGGTGAAAGTTTATTCTAAACCGCGTGTATTCCTAATGAAAGGAAATTTCATTGTGTATGTATTTGATTAAATTGTTTATTTATCTTTACGGGGGATTGGAGTTGTTTTGTTCAAAATACCCGCTTAGGTTACCATATACATTCTCTTACTCGAACCGGGCAATAATACCGAGGGCGGTCATCTCTTAGATAACGAGTATCAGAGGGGAGTGGGTTATAGTGTTATTATTATATGTTGTGCAATACCCCTTGACAAAGTAGAACGTAATACATACCCTTTGACAAGTGGGGCTTATACAATAGTATACGAGTAACGCTCATGACCCGCGAGAATCTGAGATCCATATTCAATGTATAACATTAATAGTTTTCCGCTTCTTTACATTATATCCATATTCAATGCATAACATATTAAGAGTTTTCCTCTTCTTTAAATTCTCTAAATAGTCAATGTATAACATCTTAATAGTTTACCTCTTCTTTAAATTCTATCTATATTCAATGTATAACATCTTTATAGTTTTCCCCCTCTTTAAAAAATTCTGTCCATATTCAATCTATAACATCTTAATAGTTTTCCCCTTAGGAATTCTTCTTTCGATGATGGCCGATAGATTACAACATTAAAGTAACATTAATTTGTACATGTATACATTTTATATGTGAAGAATCTGAACATTAAAGTATGAGATATACACATTTCCCTCAAAGGTGTAGGTGATGGATCAATATATTAAAGTAATTTAGATCTGTACATGTACACATTTTGCTCAAATTACTTCACACTAAAATAAATTAACATCCTTGCGCAGAAATAAAAAGAACAATAGACCTTTCTGATAACCTCTCTGCTTATTTATTTGTTCGTCTGAATCCAATTACACTGGTCTTTATGTTAGCAAAAAAGCGAAAGAAAACTAACAAGGTTGTAATTGAATCATCTCAGTTATAAATATGTGAAGAAACCCCCCTTCTCTCTCTCTCTCTCTCTCTCTCTCTCTCTCTCTCTCTCTCTCTCTCTCTCTGTACATACATACATACATACATACATACATACATACATACATGCATGCATGCATACATACATACATACATACATACATACATACATACATACATACATACATACATACATACATACATACATACATACATACATACATACATACCGTGTATTATTTCATTTTATATCTGTAATTTTATAACGTTTTTTTGCATTTTTTTCTTCTTCTGTTTCTCCATCTGATGTGAGCCCTTGTGTTACTGCAGAATGACGTCATGACCTTGGTAAACTCATTTTGCTGTCATTAATCCCAAACACAGTACGTAACATACTTATACTCAATTCAAGAGCATTTTCATTCTGAATGGAATAAAATAGAACAGCACTTTTTTTTCAAGACTCGGAAATATATACTGGTGTTTTGTAAAAACTCACCCTATAATGGATCTACATACAGCATGTAATGCAACACTTATCGTTACCCCGAGCAACGCAAAACTATCGGTTAAACTATGCTTGTAATTGTATGAACTTGTATACAGCTGTTGTAGTTATAATCATGATAAAATTAATACCATCAATGACTTCTGTCTTTAGAGAGTCACCTTTAAGATCCCCAAACTGATATTAAGTTTTATGAATATGTTTTATCTTAAGTTATTAGTCTTCTTGAATAAAATACATTTTAAAAAAATAAAATGTTTATCATATTGAACTGTACCGCATGCCAAACGTTTTTGATTTATATGGAGACTTCCTGACTTATCATTTAATACCTCTTTGACTTTTAGGTCATGCAATGTTGATAGCTTGATATTATTATTATCATTATTATTATTATTATTATTATTATTATTATTATTATTATTATTATTATTATTATTATTATTATTATTATTAAGCTCCTTCATAAATTGCTATAATATCTCTGTACCATTTAGTAATGTGTAAGGTACATAAAGATGGTTCAAAATATTTTATTAGCTCTACTGGCCATAGAGCAGAAAAGCTTTTGTATTGGTCTGCCCTCTGTCGTTTGTCGTTTGTCGCCCCTCATACCGTTACCACAAGTTTGTTATCGCCGCTCCTCCACCACTACTATGATGATTGCCATGAAACCTTACATCTTATGGCTTATATGGTCGTAAATAAATATCGAGATGTGTCCACATCAAATATGGCCGCTACAATGGTCATATTGAACAATATCACTACTCATCCTGAATGGATGGTCATCTGAACACGTGGTTTTTGCTATTAAAAAAAAGTCTTTAATTGCTGTCTGCTTGGTCCAAAATGAAAATGTGATCAATCTGATGTCCGAATTACTGTAACTGCGGCTCTCTTAAAATCTTGTTTTTGTTATTGCTTCTACACGGTTGATGATATCATCATATGGTTTTCACAAAAATGACTTCTTATGTTGGTCGCATAAGAAAATGGTGTGAATCTGAAGTCCAGTATGGCCGACACGGCAGCCATTTGGATTTTTTTATCAAGTAAATCTCTTTTAGTGTTTTTATGTCCAGAGTGCTGACTGTAGACTTTTGACATTTAAGTTTAAAACACGTTAAAAATGCACCATTTTACTGATTTCCTTTTTGGTATTTTGAATGAAACTTACAGCAACTATTCTTCAAATTTATTTAAACAAGATTTCTTTTCTGGTTTCAGCTCATAACACAATGAAACATTGTTGGATATCTTTTCGGTCAAGTTTATCACGTGACCGGATGACCGTCAAACGTTCGTTACACCTGTTTAAGGTCATCTTCGTACAAGAAGGTAGCACCCGGCGGGTACTGGAAGAAATTGCCTATCGCCATTTTGTGTGATACGTGAGAAAAGTCTACGTAAAGTTGAGATGCATTTTTGACTTTTAAGAATGCATATAGTAACGTTAGAAACAATGTTAGGTTACATCTATTTACAAATGACTTATCCATCACTACATGTGTCTACCGTACCCAAATGTGTCAGAAACAAAAGCCCCGGAAGCGGGAGGTCGTCGGTTCGATCCCCGGCCGAGTCATACCAAAGACTTACAAAAATGGTACTAACAGCTGCCTCGCTTGACGCTCAGCATTAAGAGGTTAGTGTTAGGACTGGTCGGCCTGGTGTCAGGATAATGTGACTGGGTGAGACATCATGCTACATGTCTGCGGCATGATGTCTCAGTGCTAGACATCACTATAAACTGCCTCAATGCAGACATCGTAGCGATATGACTGAAAAATTGTTAAAGCTACGTTAAAAATCCTAATCAAACAAACAAAATCAGAAACAAAACAGTAGATTTCGAGAAATTGTTTCATCTACATGGTTCATTATTCAGATTATTTATCGTTTATGCATTGACAACGAAACAAAAGTTATATTGTACTATTATTGGTTCTTCTTTAGATAAACCGGTGCTTGCATAGGTCTGATTTATGAAATGTCTTTTTGTTTGTTTTGAGTCGTACTTGTTTGATAACGTTTTGAACTTTGCCAACCAGAACGTTTCTTCTTGATAACTATTCGTATAATGTTTTGAATGTCTAACATATAATATGTGGTATTAATCTCAGACTGACAATTACTGAAACTATCACGCACCCGAATCCATGAATGAGATTATCACAGTGTCTCACTTGAATTTCAACATCTATTAATATACAAAATTAGTTATAAATGCTGTTTGTTATAAATTAACCTTCCTTCCTTATTCGTGTTATATTTATAATTTCCTTCATTTGAAAGACAAATCCTGAACAAAAATCTAATAGCAGTATAAATTACATGAATGATACTTATATAAGATATCTTACAAGCTGATTTGAAGATGTTTATTAGTGTACTAAAAAACGAAAAGATTGTTATGATCGTTTTACATTTGCGACGAAATATAGACGTATTAGTAAATATGTCTTGACATTAATAATGACATTTGAACTATTGCATCATAGTAAAAGCATGCAAATATTATGTCATGTACGAACATCATTACTTAGTTCCTATTTCTGTCTTTTCTGCTCAAAGACGAGGACATTTTACAATAAAGAGAATTCTCAATTCGCAATAAGGGCATCCAGAGAACAATTGCTTGGATTCAGCAATTCAGCATGAACCCAAACCATCCAATTCCATCCGCGAGTACATATATTAATCAACTAATGCTACCTGTTGAAATTCTTGATTATGAATTATTTAATATGGCATTTCTGAATGACTTCTTTTGGCTTGAGTAAGACAGAAGGATGATATATTTGGTATACTTCATTCACTGTAATGTATCGATAGGTAAGTCCTCGGTCATTTTTCTAATGTGAGAATATGCCTTTGATGAATGACGGCACAATAATTTACAGAAGAAAATCGTGCATGTTTCAGCCCTCAGAACAAAGACAAATAAACAATAAGCTATTCAGACCAAATCAACTGAATATACGACTCTATTTTTCTGTATTAAATATAAAGTAGTTCCTTACAGTAAGAACTTCTCAGTCAATCATTGTTTTCTAAATACCAGAGGTAGTCAGAATAGAAATAGCTGCATACATTCTAACATTCTAAGTATGATCAGTAGGACTGATCTCAAAGACAGGAATGTGTATTCTATATACGCCAGCTTAGAATTTTAGGCATCGCTTCCGGTCAATTGCGATAAAACGGGACCGAAATTATATATATATATATATATATATATATATATATATATATATATATATATATATATATATATATATATATATATATATATATATATATATATATATATATAGTGATCTTTTAACGTAATCTGTGCACAGTTGACAATTGCACCAGAATATAAAAGGCTGAACAGTTTTATGTAACGTAAGACGTAATAAACAATGCATCTTTTTTAGAGAAATACGTGCTGGCTTTTCGTAATAAATCTTACATATGCTTGCAATTAATGTATACTACAAATTGTTTATCTTCATGACGTTTATTGCTACTATGCAAGGATTCTATATATTACCTAGGTGTTGACTTGACATACGTGTTGATAATATTAGTCAGCACGTGCAAAGAATCATGATCTTTAGATCTTTATAATCAATATATTACTATCTCTGTCTTCCACTACGTGTGTCTATATATATATATATATATATATATATATATATATATATATATATATATATATATATATATATATATATATATATATATATATATATATATCAGTCATGCGACAGAGATATATGGCAGTTTTGCTAATCTTTTTTTCCCTCTATCTAGTCATTTCGGACAGTCGTCTTAGTGAATATATCCACGTGCTCAGAAGTACTTTTTGAAAAAAAGTATTGTGTCTTCTTTTGTGTCTGACTTAGTTGTTCTAAAAAAATCAAAAACAACGATAAATATATAACAAAAACATAGTACCTTCAGTTCAATCCATCTTTGTGAACACACCATAAAACACCAGTTCGAGGGAGAGAAAAACACGCACGCACACATGTCCAGCTTTTTGGTATTATGCTAGTTCGTTCCACACATCATATTAAATTTTATCCTATATGCAGCCTTAGCTCAGTACATTGTCAGGTCAGCGTCATTAAATGTAGCTAAATCAACCTAATTAGTTTGAAATATTTCATGTGAAACAAATGATAAACTTACTGTTCGCTACATTTAATGACGACTTGATAATTGACTGTGCTACAGATAAGATAATATTCTCAATGCTGTCTGAATGAATTATGACAGAAAACACTAATCCGTGTACATATACGCTATGAGACTCTATGCATATACACGTAATTGCTTCCCAACTCTTTTTACAAGTACGGAAATCTTAGTAACAGCCAGAAATGTGTTATGCCAAAATAGCTTTATTCCAATTTTGTTATGCATCTCCACTGTGCCTTTGTTAATCAAAACCATAGCTGCAATAGTTCTTGACAAATAACGCACTTACCAGCCAAATGGAATCATATATCCATCAACACACTAATCCATAAGCAAATTTCACTGCAGCACTTGCCATAATTCCAAGTCAGAAATTTTTCTTCATAGAATCCATGAACTTGAAAGTTTAGCACATGATTATCTGCTAGGGTTCATATATGGAGGGCATTTTATACAGGGGGATAATTTGATCAAAATTGGAACTGATGAAAAGAAATAGTTTCTTAATTATTTATTGTCATTTTCACATAATATCCATATCTTAAATGTGATAATACCTCATTACTTTGCGAGGTTTAATCTATCAGGTTAATGTTATGTTTGAACCAATTGAACTGGTTTATTTCTATCCAAATTGACACAAAAAGAATAAGAGCGGGAAAGTCACTTCACACCAGTTATTTAAATTGTACTTAGATATCCTAGTTTTAATTAAACATCTCTCTCTCTCTCTCTCTCTCTCTCTCTCTCTCTCTCTCTCTCTCTCTCTCTCTCTCTCTCTCTCTCTCTCTCTCTCAAAAGATGACGCTGGGTTCTCTGGAACTTTATTGTTAGAAATCAGAGAAGTCGTCCTTTATTTTGACGAAAATGAAACACACTAATTTCCATTGTTTCTGATGCGTTGTGCATGTTGGCATTGCAAACACAAACCGACTTTGATAAGTCATTGACAATTGCTAAAGGCGGCGCACACTGATTGTCAAAAATACAATACATTTCGAGCGATTTGTTCCATAATGATTTAAACTATTTTCATTTCCGGTGTAGATATTTCTATGAATGTAGTCCCTTGCTAACGATATGCCATAAATTAAATGCAAAATAGACTTTCCCTTTTAGAATAGATTCAAGGAAGCATATTAAGAAACGTTTAGTTGTCATCATCATCTGATTATTTATGTCTTATAATATAGTAAGGTGACGAGTTTAGATTATATCCATAAAACCAATCACCTAGTTACAGGTTCATTTCTAATTTACACTAGTTTATACACGTCTCTACCCTTGCGCTCCATTAGAGAGTGTATTTCTCTATTTGTCGGTTGAATTAGAACCGTACTAAGTGTTAGAACAGAGAGAGGATTCTCATTAAAAGTGATCTTTCCCAGTCTATAATTCAGCTATGGAGAAATATGCTTGACACATGGGTGCAGATAAGGGGTTTCTTACTCCCTAGAGTTTATAGCCTCATCTAAGCAGGACGTGTTATAAAAGGCAGCTAATTTGTCAAAGCAGTGATATAGTGAAACGCAACTTACCTTTATTATAAAACCATCACACTCCTAACTATCTACTTTCATCACAATATTGTATAGTACAGTCTTCTTCTTGTTATTCTCAATATTATTATTATTATTATTATTATTATTATTATTATTATTATTATTTACTAATTTTTCTTGTTCTTCTTGGTCGTGTTCTTTTTCTTCTTGTCCTTCTTCTTCTTCTTCTTCTTCTTCTACCGCTCTGGTGGCCTTGTCGTTAGAGTGTCTGCCGCTCATCCCAAAAACTTACAAAAATGGTACTAACATCTAGCTGCCTCGCTTGGCGCTCAGCAGTTAAAGGTTAGTGTTAGGACTCGCCGGCCTGGTGTCAGGATAATGTGACTGGGTGGGACATCATGATACATGTCTGCGGAATGATGCTTCAGTGCTAAACATCACTATTAACTGCCTCACTGCAGACATCGTCGCAATATGACTTAAAAATTGTTAAAGCTACGTTAAGCATCCTAATCACACACACAATCTTCTTCTTCTTCTTTTTCTTCTTCTTTTTATTACTAGTAGTAGTAGTAGTAGTAGTAGTAATAGTAGTAGCAGTAGTAGTAGTAGTAGTAGTAGTAGTGAACAAGCACGATGCCTTCTACTATTGATTGCAATTTTATCAAATAATAAATATGTAAATCAAAACATTTTAAAAACTTACAATTCACCAAAGTGAAAGAGTAATATAAGCAAGAGTCCCTCAAAGGGTCAACGCTTTATTGGCGAAAAGAATTTCCACAAATGACAGATAAGACCACTACTACTATTTTCATTAAGGATGAAGTACACAAAATTAGACGTGTTTTGCTGAAAAGTACATGTCATAATGGTTATCGACTTTCCAGTTAGTTGTGACAAAATATTTTATAAGATGTCGTCATAGCGGTCATATTGGATGTACGAGTGGGCGATTCCCATTTAGCTCCCACTATGTATAATAAGTATACTTGTAAAACAAATTGTGTATAAAATCATCCGTTTTGAAGACGTAGAGATAAGAATATTTGTTAGATATGAATTTACATGATGGAGTAGTAATACGAACATTTTCAATATGGCTGCCTTGGCGGTCATATTGGAGGCAAGATCAGAGCCATTTTAATTTAGTACCAGCTAGACATCATATTAATTCATTTAGTGAAAACACCATGTTGATATAATGATATATGTAGGTTGGAGTAACAAAATATGTGAATGCGACAGCCATATTGGTAGATCAGTATCGTTATCGTTTAAGACCAACTTGACATCATAAGAAGTATTTTTGGAAAACACAATGTTGATATGACCATCCAGTCAGAAGAAATAGCAGTAAGAATATATTAAAGATGGCTACTATGGCAGCCATAGTAGACGGCAGATCGGTACCAATTTAGTATAGGACCAAGTCGCGACATTAGTAAAAATTTCATATACCATCCACGAATGAGAAGTAAGAAATAAGAGGACTTTCAACATGTATGTCAGATTAGCACTATTTTCATTTTGGAGCAAGTGAACTTTATAAGAAGATTTTTAGTGAAAAACACGTGTCAAAGACCATCCATTCAGGAGGAGTAGGAATAACAAGATTTTCAAGATGGCTAGATAGGGAAGTCTGCAGCAAAGTTTTAGTTTCGGAAGACCATGATATAATTGTGAATGTAAAGTTTCATGACAATCTCCAATTAGTTTAGAAGTAGCAATTAAAATCTTGTGCGACCATTTATTCAGGAAGAGTAGCGGAATAACGAAAGTCATGATGTCTTTCTTGTCGGCCATATTACTGGCCGTCAGATTCACACCATTTTCTTATGCGGACAACATTAGAAGTCATTGACGTAAAAACCCTATGATAATATTATCAACCATGTAGAAGAAATAACAAAAGCAAACTTTTTTTAAGAGAGCCACGGCAGCAGCAATTTGGAAATGAGATTGAGCACGTTTTCATTTTTTTACCAAGTAAGGATTATTTTAAAGCGCAAACCATGTTTTCAGATGACCATCCATTCCGGATGAGTAGTGATAACAATATTTTCAAAATGGCAATTGTATCGGCCATATTTGATGTGAGAACTGTTTCAAGGAGCTGCAACATGATGCAACGTCTGGTCATGTATTACTTGTATGGGGGGGGGGGAGGCATGGCTCTTGAGCAAATATTATATTTAACATAGTTTGCTGGTTCCAATGTTACCTAAATATGGCAGCGATGCATGATCAAAAAACGACTTAAATTAAATTAAAAATCATTTATAGACGGACGGACCATTCAAAACCAGAATTATATCATGTTTAAAGAAGAGACAACGTGCAGGGCTTAGAATTGTATCGAGAAGTGAGGTACACAGATGTCAGTCAAGATATAATAAAACTGAGATTATATATATATATATATATATATATATATATATATATATATATATATATATATATATATATATATATATATATATATAATGATGTAGGTGCAAAAACCAAAGAACAAGCAGCAATAGTAATAACCTTGGTATCAATTCGTACAAAAAGAAATATGTATCCTTCTGTGTTATATACTATTCTATGCAATGCATTCTCCATGCACCGAGAGGAATAATCACCATCGCACATATATTGTTACATAAAACATCAAATAACAGTTCTCCATCGGAGATAGGAAAGTATATCACCATTTTGCTTAATTTTTCAGAATGTTTTTTTTTGGCATGTGCGGCCTAAAGTAATAATAATAATAATAATAATAATAATAATAATAATAATAATAATAATAATAATAATAATAATAATAATATGAAGCTATGAACATTACATGACTTAAAAGTAAAAGAGGTAAATAATGATAAGCGAAGAAGTCTCCATATAAACCAGAAACATTTGGCGTCTGGTCCAGTTCAAGATCGTAAATATTTTATTTTATTTTTTATCTTATTTTTTTTCAAGAAGGATAAGAACTTCAGAATAAACATATTCACCAAACTTAATATCAGTTTTTACAAAACACTAGTATATATTTCTGAGTCTTCAAAAAAACCCAACAAGATTTTCTATTTGATTCCATTCAGAATAAATTGTTCTTGAATCGAATAGAAGTATGTCACTAATTGTGTTTGATCACGATTAATGACAGTAAAATCTGGCTACCATGGTCATGACGTCATTATAAAGCAGCACAAGGGCTCAGATCGGATAGAGAAACAAAAACAAACACGCAAATAAAATATCATACAATTACAGCATAATAAAAATGAAACTATGTATGTATGTATGTATGTATGTATGTATGTATGTATGTATGTATGTATGTATGTATGTATGTATGTATGTATGTATGTATGTATGTATGTAAGTATGTATGTATGTTTTTTTGGTTTCATTTGGGTCGGTATTTTGATAATATAACATTATTCAAATTTACTTTTATTTTATCTTTGAACGTAACACGTATTATCATCCGTGACTGATTACATTTGGATCAATCTATTTACTGTTGGATAAATCAACTAATTTGGTAGTAAAATTATTAGAGTACCTGGGGGACTATCTGATGTAAATGAAATTATTACATCAGAATTAGTTGCATTTATGAAACTTCTTAGAGCTAAAGAACATTTTATGAATAGTGAGCTAATCGCTTTATTAATGGGCAACTCTTAATCAGACCCCGCTTATATAGCTTGTTATAAGTTTAAATATCCTCCACCAAACGTTCTTAATAACCGAAGGCGTTATTGCCTGATTATAAAGAATTTGTAAGTTTATGATATTTTTTCTGCATATTTTCTAACGTAGCAAAGCTTTGAAGTCTGGGGTTAAAGTTCAGTATTGGGGGTAAGGTTCAGACAGTTGTTTGTTAGTCGGGTTTCTTTTCGTTATTCGCATGAGTTGAATTTGAAAAGTGACCTTTACCATGAGGTCAGTTTGTGCTGGACTTATTTGAATGAATTTATGATTTTATAACTGTTTGTAGTAGACATTAAGTTGGGCGTTTTCCAATTGGTCCTGGTTGTCTTCCCTTATGGTTTTAAGGTGCGTACTGCCTCTTTCTCCTCTTTGTCTCCTTTTTCCGTTCGGCTTTTTTAAAACGAGGTTAACGGTGTTTAAATAGAAATATCACTGCACTCATACGTTTCATAAGGTCCTTGTCAAACGTCAGCTTATAATAGTTCTGTATCAGGAGATATGTCTTTCTTCTTCTGTCCTTTCTTGTCATTTTCTCTCTAGGCCTTATATGTTGCTTTAGTTAATGGTAACTTGGCTCCATTCTGTTTCAAGTGACTTGTTTTTTTTTACTTCTTGCTTTCATTTTAGGTCTTCTGCTCATCTATTGTCTCAGTATCGTCATCATCTCCTTGGTTGGTAGTTATTTCCCTGTCAGGAGCACGTCCTGGGATGGAATTAATTTATATTGTTTTACAGTCTCTTCCGATTCTTTAATGTTCTGTTTAGGATAAATCACTGATGTTTTATATTTCCTTCTGTGTTTGGCACATGCTTTGTTGTCACAATGTTACATTTTTGGTAGTATGTGTGTTTAATTTGGATTTGTAACGTAGCTTTAACAAATGTTCCGTCAAATTGCTACGATGTCTGCCGTGTGACAGTTTATAGTGATATGGAGCACTGGGACATCCTGAGTTGTAACATCATGTCAAACCCAATCACAGTATACAGACAGCAGGCCGACCAGTCCTAACAATAACCCCGTCATGCTGAGCACCAAGCGTAACAGCTGCAAGTACCGTTGTTTTAAATAAATCTTTGACGTGACTCGAATTCGCGACCTCCCGCATTTGAGACGCCATTTCGGTAGTAAATGTATTGCTTGTACCACGTCTTTACAACGAGGCCATGTGGGAAAAGGATGGTTTTATTCGCTTTATCTCCTCTCGTTATATTTCTAAATTCACCAAACCCATATTTGAATTTATTTACATGCCCACATTCGCTAGTTGTAGACATTGATCTTTCTTGTATTTTTGTTTGAAAAGCTTCACAGTAGCTGCTAATCTAATATGGATCTAATATGGTAATGTATATTATTTCGAAGTAAACTATATATTCAATAATGAAACTATTCCATGATGGTTACTAACTATCCTCCTATATCTATACTAACTCTTCTCCTATCCTATCCCCATACGCCCATAAAAGGCTACGGATTGTTTTTTGTTTTAAATATAGATTTTGTAAAGTTTCATTTCTTTTTTCTAAAGCTACCATTACCGTCGCCATGGAATGTCATTGTTCCAAAGGAATTTTCATCGTGTCAATTTTCTAGCGTTCCTTCTGGATAAGAACATTCCAAAACGTGCTTTACTTCTTGTTTTGAAGTATTTGTCCAATACAGGCATTTCCTTGTTTCTACTGTTTGTCTCCATGGTCCTTGTTAGCTGCTTATACTTGCACGAGTTAGACAAGATTTATACACTGGATTCTTACTCACAACGCCTGTTGTACGTCAGGATGAACTCCAAGTACGACAAGCTGTCTGTTGTCGTGGTCTATTCACCAACAGACGAAGCGGAAGAAGAGGACAAAGAAAACCTTCTATAACGCTCTTCAAACCGTTTTAGAAGACTCCCTCGACATGCCGTGTTCATGTTGCTTGGCGACTTCAAGGATAGGGTTGGCTGCAGCAATAAAGACAGAGAGAGGATCATAGGGCGCCATGGCATAGGCGTGATGACCAACAAAGGGGAAAGAATGGTCAACTTCTGTGAAGAGAATGACTTGGTCATAGGAGATACTTTGTTCGAGCACAAGGACATCCACAAGCGTACATGGACGTCACCAGACGGCAGAACTCAGAACCAGATCGACCACTTCATCATCAACGATCGGTGGAAACACTCTTTGCAGGACGTGCGAGTGATGCGGAACGCAGACATCGGCAGCGACCATTTTCGTCTGGTTGCCAAGGTGACTTTGAAGCTTAGGGAAAGTTATGATAGAGGTCTCCAGGAACACACTCTTCGATGTGGCCAAGCTGAAAAATCCAAAAGTGAAGGAAGAGTTCAGGCTGGCCCTAAGGAATAGGTTTAGTGCTCTAGAAAATGAGACAGTGCTGACCATCGACAATTTCAACAGAGCAATGAAAGAAACGGGAGAAGAAGGTTTAGGCTATGGGAATAGTAGGAAGACAGAGTGGATATCAGACGAGACATGGAATCGCATAGAAGAGAGAAGATAGATTAAGAAGAGACGTTTGGATTCCAAATCACCAAGACTGAAAGAGAGAATTTCGACGGAGTATAGAGGAAAAGACAAGGAGGTGAAAAAATCAGCAAGGAAAGACAGGAGAGAATACACAGAGATGCTGGCAAAGAAAGCGGAAGCTGCAGCAGAGCAAAACGACATGAAAACGGTGTACCAGAACACAAAGAAGCTGAAAGGCGACTACAGTCAGCATCACGACCTTCCAGTGAGAGATGAAGATGGAACCCATGTCACAGTGGAGGAGGAGAAGTAGAAGAGATGGAAACAACACTTTGAGTCTATCCTGAATCGCTCAGACCTACCAGTACTCGCTGACATTCCTGAAGCAGAGTAGGACCTCGATATCAACTGAGACGACATCACTATTGAGGAGGTGAAGCAGGCCATCCACAAGCTGAAGAATGGGAAGGCACCTGGCGATGATGGAGTATGTCTAGAGATGCTGAAGGCAGAAGACACAGAGACGCCTCAGCTTCTTTGCCAGATTCTCCAAAAGATCTGGAATAGTGAAGAAGCGCCGAATGACCGGAAAACCGGAATCATCGTCAAACTTTCCAAGAAAAGGGGATCTGGGGAACTGCAACAACTGCGAGGAATCACCTTACTATCCCTTTCCGTTAGGATCTTCAGCCGCATCATTCTCCAACGCATCACAACAGCTGTGGATGGCATCCTATGCCATGAACAGGCAGGCTTTAGAAAAGGAAAAACCTGCATCGACCACATCTTCATCCTGAGGCAAATCCTTGAGCAGTCCCATGATTGGAATGGATCCCTTTATGTGGTCTTTGTGGACTTTGAGAAGGCCTTCGACAGCCTGCAAAGAGCCTCTATGGGGAAGATTCTACGACACTATGGCATCCCCCAGAAACTTGTCAACGTCATCAAGCCCCTGTACGAGAACTTTGAGTGCTGTGTCATTCACAACAACCTACTTACTGAACCATTCAAGGTAGAAACCGCAGTGACGCAAGGATGCATTCTCTCTCCGATCTTCTTCTCACTGGCCATTGACTGGATCATGCGCTGCACCAAAGAGGGCACGTGACAAGGAATGCAGTGGACGTTGACCTCAATGCTGGATGACTTGGACTATGCCGACGACATCGGGTTGCTGGCAAGCAGACACCAGGATATCCAGCAGAAGACACAACAGTTGGTACAGACAGCAAGCACCATATGTCTTCGAGTCAACATAGGGAAAACAAAGGTCTTCAAGAAGAACACTAGAGTGGGCAACCCAATTACCATCAACGACCAGCCTCTGCAAGAAGTAAACGATTTCACGTACCTGGGTAGTAAGGTCGCCACGGATGGAGATTGCACAAGGGAAGTCACCACAAGAATCAGCAAAGGTAATCAGCCCTTCGCAATGCTGAATCGCATCTGGAGGACAACAAACATCAGCGTCCACACGAAGATCCGTATCTTCAAGAGCAACGTACTGAGCGTCTATTTGTACGGGTCAGAGTGTTGGAAGACCACTGTAAACATAGAACGCAAGCTCGAAGTCTTCCAAACCAAGTGCCTGCGACGGATCATGAGGATCTTTTGGCTAAACATGATCTTGAACTTGGAACTCCGACACAGAGTGGGCGCAAGCACCATCGCTGATATCATTGCAACATGTATATGGAGATGACTCGGCCACGTTTGCAGAATGCCCCCGATTCACTACAAAGGGTGGCACTGAGTTGGACCCCACAGGGGAAAAGGAACCGTGGCAGACCCAATGAGACCTGGCCCAGAACCGTGGAGCGAGAACTTAAGACCAGAGACCTCATCCTGCAGACCGCCCTCGCAACAGCAGCCGATAGACCAAAATGATGCTCCCTTGCCGTCGCCTGAAGCACCAGACGGCGCAGAGAGGATTGATGATGATGAATTACTCACAAAGTTTATCGTTATATGCTTAATGATTACTACTAAATTACTAAAATTCCATTCGCAGTCTAAGCGCTTTACTCTTTCTTCCAAGAGTAGTTTGTTCTCAAGTCGGCTGTCCACTTTGGACGGGTCATTATTTTTTTTTTTGTATACGCAGATACATATTGCAATTCTTTACTTCTCAAGAATGCTTGTGAGAATCAATCGCCGTTATATTTAGCGTTTTATTAACAATATTGAATTTTGATCTAATGACCTAAAAAATTAGATCTGTTATTTGGTAGTTTAAAATCAGCCCTGAAATTATTTTGCAATATTATCTTACATATTAATGCCTTTTTAACGGGTTCATTGTTATGCTATTATTGCGAAGTAAACGTTTGTTACTCGGTTTTTATCTCGGATATTACATGAACTTGGTGACATAATATATTTAATTTGATAGCATTAACTTATTATTCACTGATGCGATATTAAACAACTATACTAAATTAATGAACTGATGTTTGATATTTCGTAATGTTTCTTAATATCCAAAACAACTGGTGATGAAAACTCAGCCGTAAAACTGTGTGGTATATTATTGATTATATTTCCTGTATCAAAGAATAAATGTTGTTTCAAATACGTTTTCGTATATTGTAGAATTATATATATTCTTTTCAAAATACTGTTGTACATTCAGAATTTATTTTTTTAAAAATTCATTAATAACAATTTATTAATTTTATCTCAAATTCCTTTATCTAGTATATTATTGTAAAATCGTCATTTCCATATTTTTGCCTCGGACATAATGGATGTAGTCGCTATACTAATTCACTGAGAGTTATCGTATGGCCACATTATCGCAAGTTACCTTTTGTATTTGTTTACATGTTATTACAAGGATAATCCACCATTGTATCAATTAAAAAATAAATCTTTTCAGGGATTTGCTTACAATATTTTTTTTAAATTATTTTTTTTTAAAAACAATGTATAGTACTATATCTCTCAAAACTCATATAGTATTATATCATACTATACAACGCATGATCTTGCATGAAATATTCCTTATATTCTTTTGAATAAGACAGTTTTCAGAGTAAATAATGTTATGTTACCTTCCTCTGTCCATTAAGGATATAAAAATACCTTTCAATAATTACTTTAGTTTATATCAACAAATTATGTTAATTGAATTAATAATAATCATCATCAGTCTCATCGCCATCATCATCACCATCATCAAATCATCATCATCATCATCATCATCATCATCATCATCATCATCATCATCATCATCATCATCAGGCAGAAATGTTCAATAATGGCTGGGACCCGGGTAGCATAAAGTACTTGCATTCTGCCTGTGTTGGTTCGAATCTCTGCTCTGCCAATGTGGATATGTCAGAAAACTTGCCATTAGCATCGTATGGGTCGGTAGTTTACCAGATTCTTCCTACACCATTTATACTGGCCGCCATAAATAGCCTGCCGTGTGCTGAAACAAAGCGTTAAACATACAACACTCATTAAAATTTCCGAATATGTAAATTGCGCTACTATTCATTACCTTGGCTTGAAGCAAATTTACGAATATGTAAATTGCGCTACTATTCATTACCTTGGCTTGAAGCAAATTTACGAATATGCCTAGAATTTCCCTGTTCATATCTTCTGTGTAAACTACAGGAGCTATACAGTATGCAGATGACGCAGAGATTAATAATTATCTACTAAAACCAATGATTCCATAACAAATGTATATTCAAGGGCCATAATAACAATTTCAACATCCACAAGAGAGCCAAGGTTACAAACAAAAGAGCCGGAGCTTACAAAACCAGAGACCCGGGGCTTGCAAATAAGGAAGCCGGGGCATACAAACAAGAGAGCCGGGGAGTGAAAAAAAAGCGAGACGGGGCTTACACAAATAATAGAGAAGGGCTTACAAACAAGCAAGCCGGGTCTTACAAATAAGAGAACCGGGGCTTACAAACAAGAGAGCATAAACATTTATTGTGTCCATTTCTCAGACGTGCTATGGACTGCCATTTTAGTATACACATACATAACCGGGAATACAATGCAATCTATGAATAAACTTTAATATTATGTAAATGACTTGAAATTATTATTTTTTTCCTCGTACAAGGACGAATATGCAACATTTTTTGTATAACATTAATTAGAAACTAGTTTTAAAATATCTTTCTGATAATTGTAATGATTTAGTAAGAAGAATTTATCGTCGTCGTTTTTCATCGGACCATTGAGACCCGTATCAAGGATATTATGTTTTCCCAAAATCTACTTATAGACACTGTGAAAGCTATTCAATGCCAATATGCTTAAGGCTTCCTTTTGAACATAATGGCAGATTTAATAATCACTCAAGTATGAACTTTAATACTTTTCGTAATTATTCAATTATTAGAAGAAATGTGCTCACTACCCAAATGTAATTTTAAAATAATCATGGTTTCGATGCTTAGTATGGCTGTAGGGTGGTAGCCAATATTCCAGGATACCAATTTGATTAAACTGTCAATTTTGGGGACGAAGAGTTAATTAGAACGCAAACTAACGACAGCTTTAATAAGTTTACGATGTAATATACCTTGAGAGAATTTAAATAATGAACAAAGTGAACGTACGGAATATTTTCTTTGAAAGGATTTCTTTAATCTTTTTTTGAAATTAAAGATCGATACAAATCAAATAGAAAAGTAGACACAATCTAACTGTGATCGCCGTGCAAGGATAAACCAATTACTATTTCAGACGTAGAGAAAATCGAATGTCAATCTGTTTTTTTTTATATTGACCTAAAATACACTAATTTTTGAAGCGTTCCTAACAGCAAGATCAATAGAACTGTAAAGTTCAATATTTCTCATGAGCATTTCATTGTTTTGTAGTAATTCTGTAGGATCCTGATAACATATATTTCTCATGAGCATTTCATTGTTTGTAGTAATTCTGTAGGATCCTGATAACATATATTTATCATGAGCATTTCATTGTTTGTAGTAATTCTGTAGGATCCTAATAACATATGTTTTTCATGAGCATTTCATTGTTTTGTAGTAATTCTGTAGGATCCTAATAACATATGTTTTTCATGAGCATTTCATTGTTTTGTAGTAATTCTTTAGGATCCTAATAACATATGTTTTTCATGAGCATTTCATTGTTTTGTAGTAAGTCTGTAGGATCCTGATAACATATATTTATCATGAGCATTTCATTGTTTGTAGTAATTCTGTAGGATCCTAATAACATATGTTTTTCATGAGCATTTCATTGTTTGTAGTAATTCTGTAGGATCCTGATAACATATATTTATCATGAGCATTTCATTGTTTGTAGTAATTCTGTAGGATCCTAATAACATATGTTTTTCATGAGCATTTCATTGTTTTGTAGTAAGTCTGTAGGATCCTGATAACATATATTTATCATGAGCATTTCATTGTTTTGTAGTAATTCTTGGATCCTAATAACATATATTTTCATGAGCATTTCATTGTTTTGTAGTAATTCTGTAGGATCCTAATAACATATATTTTTCATGAGCATTTCATTGTTTTGTAGCAATTCTGTAGGATCCTAATAACATATATTTTTCATGAGCATTTCTATGTTTCATATTAATTCATTAGGATCCTGATAACATTTGTTTTTCATGAACATTTCCATGTTTCATAGTAATTCTATTTGAATGCAACTGCTATCATTAACAGACTATTGAAGACCAGCATGTCCCGATAATAAATAAATTTTACGATTGAGATGATGATGCATTGTGTGCTAACTTCGTGTCTATTATTGTAAATAGTACATGAAGATAACTGTCATTTTTAAATTAATCATATTGTTTAACGTCGTAGATCAAGCAAAATGTGTGTGTGTGTGTGTGTGTGTGTGTGTGTGTGTGTGTGCGCTCGCTCGCGTGTTTGTGTGTCAAGTTCCTAAACAATAGAGTCCTTCCTGTTTTTAAGTTTAATCAGTGGAATTAGTTGATCAGATTTACAATTGTATTCAGATGCAAGTCCAGATGCAAGTCCAGATGAATTATTCCAATTATTCATTGGAATTAGAATTACTAAGTGCCCATTGACTCTTGACAAATGCTCTACTATAAGATTAATGTGAACTCGTTCAAATGCATTCTGGATTCCATCATTGCGGTACATGCCATGAGAGAACATGAAACTCATCCTGGTTTTTAAATATTGTCTTTATTTTTATAATAAGGTTGATTGTATTAGAATTGCTAACTCTTACTTTAACATCTGAACTGGAATCTGTCTAATGTTTGTATGTTTTTGTCTTAGTTTGCAAGGATTTATTTATTTAAATTATTCACTTAAATTACAAAATGCTCATTAATGCCATTGGAATAACTCCCTAGTGTAGGATTACTGTGAAGTCATTGACTGGCATTTTGAAATATATAATTGTGATACATCTATACTTTGAAGACATGGCCACATCTAAACTTGGAATTAATTGGGATCGAACTGAAATTCATTTTGCATTCCATATATAACTTTAATGACTGCTTGGGATATAGTTAAAATAAATATTGTACGTTCTTTATAACTTTTGTTTTATATTCTAGGGGAAAAAATCATTTGTTCAATTGTACAAACTTATTTGTTTTCACTCTGTTGTGTTAGTTAGTTCTAGACCATGTAGTCATAAGACAGGACATTCAAGACTTGGAAACCATTCGAAACACTCTGTATTTTTTGAACATTCTGTGTTTTTAAATTTACGATGGGACATTTAGAACTACTTGGAATTTAACTCACAAACTATATGTGTCTGTTTAGTTTTAGAGGAACAAATAACTTTTTGATTTACTCAAATTGTTGGTTGTAATTACTTTTGTTGCATAATTTAAACCTAATGTAGTACAAATAATAAAAACTATAAATTCATATTGAATCCAACTTGTGCTTCTATCAAGATCTCTTTTATATCGATCAGAACTCAAATTTAATCAATAAGTATAAAAATGCACAAGTTTAAATAAATAGTTCTAAATGCGATTCACAAGATTTCCACGTCCCATGTCTATGTTTTTAAAAGTTATCCAGAACACCGCATTTATCGTGTCCATAAAATGTCAAGCAATACAGAACCTCTAAATGTTATTTCAGGGTTTATACAATAACTGCATATGCATTGATTTTGGCATGTTTTTACGCCTATCCGGGAGGATAAACACTAGAACTGTTTTTATCTGCCAATCAAACCTTTCTGGCTCAGTTGTTACAAAGCTTTCAAGAAATAAATATATTAGATTATTGTCATTATTACGGTTAACACAAAGCAGAATTGCAAAGCTTGGCATTTCGAGATGATGATGACCCTATTTCTTCAGTCAAATATACACAGCTTTGATCTGTCTGATATCGATTGCTGTATACAATCATGGTCTGTCTGATATCGATTCCTGTATACAATCATGGTCTGTCTGATATCAATTGCTGTATACAACCATGGTCCGTCTGATATCGATTCCTGTATACAATCATGATCTGTCTGATATCAATTGCTGTATACAACCATGGTCCGTCTGATATCGATTCCTGTATACAATCATGGTCTCTCTGATATCAATTGCTGTATACAATCATGGTCTGTCTGATATCAATTGCTGTATACAACCATGATCCGTCTGATATCGATTCCTGTATACAATCATGATCTGTCTGATATCAATTGCTGTATACAATCATGGTCTGTCTGATATCAATTGCTGTATACAATCATGGTCTGTCTGATATCAATTGCTGTATACAACCATGGTCCGTCTGATATCGATTCCTGTATACAATCATGGTCTGTCTGATATCAATTGCTGTATACAACCATGGTCCGTCTGATATCGATTCCTGTATACAATCATGATCTGTCTGATATCAATTGCTGTATACAATCATGGTCTGTCTGATATCAATTGCTGTATACAATCATGGTCTGTCTGATATCAATTGCTGTATACAACCATGGTCCGTCTGATATCGATTCCTGTATACAATCATGGTCTGTCTGATATCGATTCCTGTATACAATCATGGTCTGTCTGATATCAATTGCTGTATACAATCATGGTCTGTCTGATATCGATTCCTGTATACAATCATGGTCTGTCTGATATCGATTCCTGTATACAATCATGGTCTGTCTGATATCGATTCCTGTATACAATCATGGTTTGTCTGATATCAATTGCTGTATACAACCATGGTCCGTCTGATATCGATTCCTGTATACAATCATGGTCTGTCTGATATCGATTCCTGGATACAATCATGGTCTGTCTGATATCAATTGCTGTATACAATCATGGTCTGTCTGATATCGATTCCTGTATACAATCATGGTCTGTCTGATATCGATTCCTGTATACAATCATGGTCTGTCTGATATCAATTGCTGTATACAATCATGGTCTGTCTGATATCGATTCCTGTATACAATCATGGTCTGTCTGATATCAATTGCTGTATACAATCATGGTCTGTCTGATATCGATTCCTGTATACAATCATGGTCTGTCTGATATCAATTGCTGTATACAAACATGGTCGATTGCTGTATACAATTATGGTCTGTCTGAATACAGAAAGAATCAAATCATCTTTTTGTTTATATCACATTCTACAATTCAATGATGACTTCTTGGAATGGTAACGTATGTTTCCTATCAAAGATCCACAATAACACACCTGGTCTGTTAGACTAAGTCCACTTTTAGGTATTTTCACAAATGTTGGCTTATGATAAAGCTTGTTGGGCAATGAGAGTAAAATGTTTTCTTTAAAAATACAACCGACAGGCCATGAAATTGAACCTGAATCAATGACTAGGAATCCAGCAAGCTAACCACTGACTAATAAACTTATTGGCCTGAACCGGAAGCGCACAAAGACAGTAGTAGATGATTGGGCAAAATCCGTTTGTTTTTTTGGGGGGTGAATGGTGGGTGGGAAATGCAAGCATGGTGTCTTGCCAAACGATACACCACTGCAGCTGACCTGGTCTAATTGAATTTGTATTCCTGAGTAAATATCCAACGAGCTGACATCGAAGCTACCTCGTGTTTTGGAATAAGACGAAGAATGTAGTCAACGTTTAGACAGAATATATATATATATATATATATATATATATATATATATATATATATATATATATATATATATATATATATATATATATATATATATATATATATATATTGTTTCCTATATTTGATTTAAATTATTTATTTTTAAATGTCAAATTCAAATTTGTCAATTTTGGGTTTATAATTCATTAATTTGGGAAGTGTGTTCTGGAAAATTAGATTGATCTATATTTAATCAGTAAACACAGGTGTTGACCTTGACTTGTTAACCTCATTTCTGACCCTGCTTCAGAGAGTGTTCAACAAGCTTCTAAAACGATTGGCTAAATCCAAGGACATCTCTTTATTTTAGTTCTTGGGGGTGGGGTGATAAGTGACTGCTTTTCATTTAGATGATTCTATGTGTACGTGTTTTTATGATCGTACGTTCTTTATGTGACCTTCTGAAAAGTCATGTGATCCCTTGTTTACGTAAAAACAGGTATTTAAATTATTGTTTGGGAGAGAACAATTCAGTAGAATCTCTGGGCTTTAAATTAATAGTTGTGTTTTGAGTTATATTGGAAATTGTGTCAATTCGTTGGAGCAAGAGGAATTATTTTATTTATCTGGAAAAGAACATGTGCTCATAGATTTTTATTTGGTTTATTATTATAAAAACAAG
Source organism: Unio pictorum (assembly GCA_030141615.1). Lineage (NCBI taxonomy): Eukaryota > Metazoa > Mollusca > Bivalvia > Unionida > Unionidae > Unio > Unio pictorum. Next base: position 6,679,854 of record JARLTB010000026.1, on the reverse strand, counting down.
AACAAACTAAATCACGTCCATATTGGATTACATCGTCAAGATTCGAACCAGGAATTATTAGGACATTTATTTATCAGTACTCTTGCAATTCCATTAGTGGATTATTTATGTGAATTCTATATTGGATTATTTTTGGACTTGATTCTCTAAAACTGTAAGTTTATATATTTTCTTTTATTAAAATAATTGTACTTAATAAATTTGTTTGTTAAAGTTTTACAAGCTTGTTAGTTTTCACTCTTTCTGTGTTGCTGCTTATTCGAGCCTAAGCACGTAACAATATATATATATATATATATATATATATATATATATATATATATATATATATATATATATATATATATATATATATATATATGTGTGTGTGTGTGTGTGTGTGTGTGTGTGTGTGTGTGTGTGTGTGTGTCTGTGTGAGCTAAACTTAATAACAGGTAAGAGTTTTAAATACACATTTGATCAAAAACGCAATTTGATGACTTGAAAGACTTATTTACGGAAATTCGAAAAGATATTTCTGAATTTGTCAATAGAAATAATTGTAGGAATTCTAACATGCTTTTTATCAGTAGCGAATGTCTGTTCGTCTGACAGGTCATTGTAATCATGTTTATGAAACTGGTCTGAACCCCGAAATTCGGGCTAAATACATCACAGTTCCAACTTTCAGGACATACAATACAAATGATATTGAACATTATTGTAGTATTACGTATTATGTGTATTTAATATGCAATGTATGTTTCTTATTTATTCTTTATTTTATTATATGTTATTATAATGTCACACTGTTTGACTATCTAAGTCAAGTTTTTTTCTCTTTTATTTAACCTGAATTATTTAATATAAAAATTTCTGTAAATAACTAATAAATATCCAACTATATGTATGTGTATTGGTTTAATATCATGATCATTATTAATAGGATAAAATATGTTTATTTTGGTCTGGCGTTATTGGAATTCCACTGCATTTTACCGGGTGTTGTCCAGGTTACATACTATAATTTTAGTAATAGACCTTCTAATAATAACTAACATTTTATTTTGTAAACACTATGAACTTTAGTAAAGTAAGTAAAGGAGTTTATCTTATACCATTTTGTGATTTTACCTGAGGTCAAATAGAGAAATATATAATTATGTTTTTGGAAAGATTATTCATTCGTGCTTAAGATCTAGCAGAATCAATTTGTATTATTGCTAAATCCTGAAGTTAATTTGGTATAGGTTTGTTTTCTTAAAATTATTTAATTCAATGGTTATTTTCTCTGGAAATACAGAGGGCTCATAAAATAATATTCTTGGACACGTACATTCACTGGGATCTATAGTGAATTAAAACATGGAAATAAATTCCTGTTTAAGCTAAAGACGGTTGGTAAAAATAAACAATACAGACCATCACATACACATCATCATCTTCAGAGTTTGTTTTGATTTTGGATTTCTACTAAACTCCATTCATAACTTTAAATCATTAGAACTTGTGTATGTAATTCAAGGATTTTTTTGGGATTTAAATTCACAATACTGTAAGTTCTGTTGTTCCTTTTCACATTGTAATCTAGGGAAATAAATTATTTGTAGAATTTTACAAAGTTTGATGCTTTACTCTCTTTTCTGTTACTTATTTTGACAGCATAGACTCGTTACATACCTCCTTTCGAAATCGTTTCGCTAATTATTTTGTGTCGTCCTGAATCAGAAATTTCAAGAATGAGATTGATATTTATGTTTCTATCTGGTCTCCAGTCCAACTAAATAATTTTAATTGCACTGTTCTGCTAGCCATAATGTGCCCTCTTGTTAATTAGATATTGTTATCAAAGCGAACGCTTTCATCGACATTCAGATATAATTGTGGCACTGTATATCACTGTGGTAACTCCACCAGTGAGATCCTTAGGGATTTATGATCTGCCTGTCCCAAGTCAGGGTAAAGGAGGAGGGTTGTGCGTGGGGTTAGCACCCCCACCCCGTAAAAAGAACGAACTACAGAAACGTCAACAACAGAAGAAACAGAAAGCTTTAACCTGGGAGAGGAAGGGTCTTCATCACGAAGACGCATGACGCTGGGTGGTGAAAGCCGAAAGGATGCCACAAAGCCGACTACCCTTTTGTCTACCAGGAGAATCAACATCGGCACATGGAATGTTAGGACCATGTACGAGCCAGGAAAGACGGCGCAGGTAGCAGCCTAGATGAGGAGCAACAAGCTGGCCGTGTTAGGCATCAGCGAGACACGGTGGACCCAAGCTGGACAATCACGACTGATGACAGGAGAGCTGTTGCTGTACTCCGGCATGAAGAGAGCGACGCACCCCACACGCAGGGAGTAGGCTTCATGCTGTCCAAACAGGCACAGAGGGCACTGATCGGATGGGAGGCGCACGGCCCCAGGATCATCACGGCATCCTTCCGAACTAAGAAGAGGAAGATCAAGATGAACGTCGTCCAGTGCTATGCCCCAACGAACGACAGTGAAGAGGAGGACAAAGACCAGTTTTACAGCAGACTGCAGAAGATCCTCGAGACCTATCCGGACAAGGACGTCACCATCCTCATGGGAGATATCAACGCCAAGATTGGGTCTGACAACACTGGATACGAACCAGTCATGGGCACCCACGCCCTGGGAGAGATGAATGAGAATGGAGAGAGATTTGCAGACCTGTGTGCACTCAACAGCCTGGTCATTGGAGGCAGCATCTTTCCTCACAAGCAGATCCACAAGAATACATGGGTATCGCCAGACAGCGCGACAGAGAACCAGATCGACCACGTTTGCATTAGCAAGAAGTTCAGAAGATCCCTGCAGGATGTTAGAGTGAGAAGAGGAGCAGACATGGCGTCCGACCATCACCTGGTGGTATCCAAACTGAAGCTGAAGCTGAAGAGAAACCAGATGGAAGCGTCAGACAGAAGAGTCAAGTACAACGTCAGCCTTCTGAAAGACCCCAAGATAAGACAAGAGTTTGGTCTGACGCTGAAGAACAAGTTTGAAGTGCGTCAGGAACTTTTTCAAGAAGAAGAAGACAGTGTACTCAACAGTTGGCAGATAGTGAAAGAAACACTAAGAGCATCATGCCAAGAAGTAGTGGGGCCAAAGAAACACCAGCAGAAAGAGTGAATCACAGAAGAGACCTTGACCAAAATCGAAGACAGGAAGAGGAAGAAGGCAGTAGTCTACAACAGTAGAACTAGAGCAGCGAAGGCCAAGGCTCAAGAAGCTTATGCAGAAGCCCACAGAGTAGTGAAGAGAAACATCAAGAAGGACAAGAAAGAATACATAGATGGGCTGGCAGCTGAGGCGGAGCAGGCAGCGTACAGCGGTAACATGAAACAGCTGTACGACATCACCAGACGACTCTCCGGGAATTTCAGTAAACCAGAAAGACCTGTCAAAGACAAGCAGGGGAATACCATCAACAGTTTAGACCAGCAGATGAACAGATGGGCAGAGCATTTTGAGGATCTCCTGAACAGGCCAGCATCTGCGAACCCCCCAGACATCGAACCAGCTAACGTGGATCTCCCGATCAATTGCGAGAAACCGACCAGAGACGAGATCAGGAAGGCCATCACCCTGATAAAGAGCGGGAAGGCGGCTGGACCCGACGACATCCCAGCAGAGGCGCTAAAGGCAGATGGAGATGCTGTACCCACTCTTTGAGAGGATTTGGGAGGAAGAAGACGTACCAGCAGACTGGAAGGAAGGTTACCTGATCAAGCTTCCCAAGAAAGGCGACCTCAGCAACTGTAACAACTACAGGGGCATCACACTCCTATCTGTGCCAGGGAAGGTCTTCAACCGAGTCCTCTTGGAAAGGATGAAGGCAACCGTGGACGCACAGCTGCGAGATGAGCAAGCAGGCTTCCGGCAGAACAGATCCTGCACGGACCAGATTGCGACGCTCCGCATCATAGTCGAACAGTCCCTAGAGTGGAACTCCCCGTTGTACATCAACTTCATCGACTATGAGAAGGCGTTCGACAGCGTGGATCGAGAAACCCTCTGGAAACTCCTTCGGCACAACGGCATCCCAGCCAAGATGGTCAACCTAATCAGGAACTCCTACGGCGGCATGTCCTGCAGAGTTATCCATGGAGGGCAGCTCACAGACAGCTTCCAGGTGCGAACTGGAGTCCGACAAGGATGCTTGTTATCACCGTTTCTCTTCCTCCTCGCCATCGACTGGATTATGAAGACGTCCACCAGGGAGCGCAGGAACGGAATTCAGTGGACTTTGTGGAGCCAGCTAGACGACTTGGATTTTGTCGACGACCTTGCACTCCTTTCACACAGCAAACAGCAGATGCAAGAAAAGACAAACGTTGTGGCAGCCACGTCTTCACAAGTTGGCCTCAACATCCACGAGGACAAGACCAAGATCCTGAAGATCAACTCCACAAGTACCGAACCAGTCACCCTGAATGGAAGTCCCCTGGAAGAAGTGCAGTCCTTCACCTACCTGGGTAGCATCATTGACCAGCAGGGCGGTACAGACGCAGACGTCAAGGCAAGGATCGGCAAAGCAAGAGCCGCCTTCATCCAGCTCAAGAATATCTGGATCTCCAAAGAGCTGTCCTTGACCACCAAGATCCGACTGTTCAACTACAACGTGAAGTCAGTCTTACTGTATGGAGCAGAGACCTGGAGGACGACCAAGACCACCATCAGGAATGTCCAGACCTTCATCAACAGCTGCCTCAGAAGGATTCTCCGGATCCGCTGGCCTGACACCATCAGCAATGCCAATCTGACACCACCAAGATGGGCTACACCTGGAACCAGCTAGAAAAAATGGCCCAGGACAGAGGACTCTGGAGATCTGTATTTGGCGGCCCATACCCTGATAGGAGTGACGGGCAGTGAATGAATGAATGTGAATATCACTGTGGTGTTTGATATACACGATATACACGACTGCGAACCTGAGAGACGTTTGACACGGTACATCACTATGGTATTTTGACATAAACTACTGACAGCCGACGAAAATTTTGACATGGTAGGTATGTAACTTGATACTTGATATAAACTTCAAACAACCGGAGAGAATTTTGGCATTGGATTTCACTATCCTATTTTATATTAGCTACGGACAATAGGTGTAAATAAGCAGTTTGATTGTAAAAAAAAAAAAGTAAAACATTGTGTCAGATATTTCGGTTCATATTCTGATTTTAATTTTTTAGTAATAAATTTGTACAAATGAGTCACTCTTGCCATTTTGTGTTTCAATGATTTAGCTGCATTTTCAAATATAAAACTGTATATGTCATTAATTATGACACATTGGTATTTGTCCTTGGTGACAACTCTGCTGTTTTCAAACGCCATTGAAAGTGTGCACGGTTTGCATTATAAGATAAATAATAATTTTACAAATATAGAATTCAAGTAAACCATAAACAATAAATATAGGTTACTGCACATGTATGACCTTGGGAATGCAGTATATTCTACCGACAAAACCGTTCATATTTACTCATACAAATGCAGTAACATTTTTTAATATGCTCATGTTTATTCTACCCAAGGCCTAATGATTTAAAGAAAAACACACTACAAGAATTAATGTCATTTAATGTATGCCGTATTAAAAAACTAAATACAAAAGCGCAGATTTATCATTACGCAACAACATTTTTAATGCGCACGTAACCCCGTCCAGATAAATTTGGACTTAATCACTCGCTAGAAGAAAGAAAATAGCGTTTCACTCTACTCAAAATTGAAATTAGGAGTAAGTAAGTGTTTCGCCATTCTTATTACCAACTAAAGGAGACAGTTTATACCTTGTCACTTGCATGTTATTTGTAAGGACCCTACCTGGCATCTAATAGCTAGCCTAAATCCAAAACATTGGGAAGAGTCAGCTGGTATGTGGCATTTGTACACATGTGTCTTATTGTTCTAGCAATTGAAACTTTTCATTGATAACTTAATTTCACATATAGATTTTACTCAAAAGTATAATGTAAACAATAACAACAAAGAAATGTAAACAATAACAACAAAGAAATATCAAGAAAAGCAAGTAAATACATTAAATTACTCCCTAGGTTAGGACCTGATGGTTATCTGATAATGTAAGCATAAAAACGTATCAACTGCTATACCTTACTTGATTTGATGCCTTTGCCATTACTTAAATACAGAGATATAGGGGTTGCTTAGTGCAGGTGGTGTCGAAAATATGTATATGACTTGTTAAAATTCGTATGAATATTTTACTTAATTTGTATTTGATTGAATTGAATTGTTTGTGTGTCAGTTTTAAATTATTTTAATTCTGTTACATGCTATTGTAGAGTAACTTTATTTCATGGTTTCAATATTGTTCACTTATGACTTTTAATATTTTCGACGTAAACAATTTTATAGAGATCTAATTAGTTCTTAACATTGATTCAGACATCAATGACATTTGTTGTAAACAACATTTTAAAAATCTTTTCATTCTTTCTCAGAGTAAACACCGTTGATGTCAGTTAGGGCCATACTGGGAGATCGTGACGAATAACAAGTGCTTATTGTTACAAACCTTTGGATTTCCCAGACTGATTAGACTGATTACTAATGTTTTGAAAAGAAATTGTCATTAATACGTGAAACGTCCAGGTGTGTTATGTTGTGTCCAGTTTGGGCTAACTATTTTATTTTATTCACATGATTTGGATTTCAAGTAAACGTTTTCTCTGGAAATACGAGTTCTCTAACTTAATTATAGGACAAGGTATACATAATTCAAAGGCTAGAATACTATATTCTGTTATTCAACATGAGGCTTTTGAAACTGCAGTAATTTACAGGTTACAACAGACATCATCATCTTCCATTATTAGTTTTCATCGGAATTCGAACTCATTTTTTTATTACTTTATAATAATAGAACTTATTTTTTTTAATTTTGGATTATTTTTGGATTCGATTCGTAAAATCGTAAGCTTTTTTCTCATTTTACCTTCGGGTTTTTGGAGGAAATAAATTAATTGTTAAAATTTACAACGCTCTCTGCCTTAACTTTTTCTTGTTACATTATGTAAGAGCCTATACTCGTAACAAAATATTTTTAGGCGTGCAATTGCAGACTTGAAATGTAGCAATATATGGTAAACTTTGATGTTGCTTTTTAAAAGGCCTAACCCGGCTAACAGTCTAACTATCAGCCTGACATTCTAAAGTTACGCAATTGTCTTATTGATTTATTTCTTAATGATTACGTCAATACAAGAAGGATTCGGCTACCAGAATATTAAAAGCTTGACTTTGATCTTGATTCTCCAAACGTTTCGAAAAGACAAAACAATGAAGAAGCAAACTTACAATGATAAACAGTGATTAGAAGAGTAATGGATCGATATACATATTCAATGTTGATTCTGACTACGCAGATTAATCTAAGCGTGCTGAGTACTGAAAAGCGATCAAATATGAGAGTTGTATAACCTGTATTGCAATGGAAAAATATCGAGCTGCATGTTATTAACTTGTAATTGTGTTTTGAAGCTTTGAAAGCATAGAAATGAAGAAACGAAACTGTAAGCTATTTAATATAAATCAACCGAAGCTGAACATGACTGGTTATTTATGTAACGACCAAAGCTTAGTTGTTACCATCAGTCAGTCTCGAGAGACGAACGAAGTGCACCCATGAGAGATGTCTTGGTTGGTGGTTGTACAGCGTCTTTAGTTAATTGTAGCCTAAAACGGGAGTGGCAGTCCTTGTTGAACTTGCATCACTTAAAAGTTGAGTGTGGTTTGTGTTGGAGCTGCTTCTTGTTCATCGGTCATCGGTCATCGCGTTTCATAAGCTAGCAACCGTAGCTTGTCCTCGCCAGCGTACAAACCAGTGATCAGAGCGTATCTAGAGAAAGCTCTTACAGGTTTTAACACCGATGTAAAGGGCTTTCATTTCGAGCTTCAGGACAATTTTGAAGCGGAGATGTAGCCGTGCAATCGACGTTTGGCCAGAGGCAAATTTAAAAAAAGAAGATCTTTGGGGATCCATCCATCATCCTTGCGATGTACATGGCCCAGCCATTGGATAAGACGTTGGCGGAGGAGTGTGACCATGCTTGGAATATAGGCACGTTCAAACACCTCGTTGTTTGTTACTCGATCTCTTCAAGTGATCCCGAATATGCGTCGGAGTCCAGATTTCACTGTCATACAGGAGAGTGCGTAACACGTAGGCACGGTACACGGAGATCTTAGTGTTCAGGATCAGCATACTGTTGCTCCACACTCTTTGAGACAACCTGGATAGTTTTATTGATGCCTCTCCAATCGGCTTGTTGAGTTCAGCATCGAGCGATAGGTTGTTGGTGATGGATGAGCTGAGTTAATTGAATGACTAACTACTAAAGGTACGTAGTTATTGATGATGATATATGGAGGGGGAGCGCATTCTGACCCATCGTGGATTTTTTTTCGTTAGGCTAATGGTCAGCCCAAACTCGACGCGTGCTTTAGCAAAGCGGTCCATCAGGTGCCGTAACTCAGCTTCTGTGTGAGTGTCTAGTGCAGTATCGTCTGCGAAGAGTATATCCCTGATGGCTGCTTCACGCACTTTGCTCTTTGACTTTAATCGTGCCAGGTTGAACAGTTTGCCGTCTGATCGCTTGTGCAGGTAGATACATTCTTTGGATGTGAAATGAATGCTTTAGCAGGACAGCGAAGAAGATGCCGAAGAGCGTGGTGGGTAGGACACAACCGTGTTCCACTCCGCTGAGGATGTTGAACGGGTCGGACGTTGAGCCATCGTACGTCAGTCACTGTGCCCTTCATGTCATCGTGGAAGGACTGGATCAATACGAACTTTTAGAAGTTATATATAGCCTGTTAGTTGGCATTCAGCTGTTCAAATCAAAAGTACAAAAGTTCAAATGTGGTTTATAGAACTACAATTGACAGAACGTTTGAGTTTGGCTATAGAGTTCTGTCTCATTTGCTCATTTTTCAAAATTTTCTTCAGATTAGATTTGACGGCCTATACAACGTTAAGAAGAAAATCAGTGAATTAAATTATACTATTAGTGTTCCTGGGATCTAATTATTATTGTAGGAGTACGAGTATATTGAAAACTATAACCAGGTTAAACGTGTACTTAACTTAGTTGTACCTGTCCCACTCAGTCAATATTTACATGAAGGGATATCATTGGATTCTACTGATACTAGAATGAAAAATCTTAGGTATTCAGAAATTATGAAATATCTAGACCAGAAACATTCCAATTTACAAAAGCAAGTAAGAAATAAACTCAAACAGTTATTAATCGAATATGAACACTTATTTCCAGATGTTCCTACAAGCACAAACAAACGTTTCCTTGACGTTGAAATCGTACTTTCCAAACCTGTGAACAACACACGGCAATTATAAACACATAATAGTTTTAAGTACAGAAGTGTCCAGGCGGAGTATAATCTCTCCAACCAATAATCTTGCTTAGGATATCCGGCAACTCTACAAACAGGAATACTGGAAAAAGAAATTCATTATTCGCTGGAGAACGATTTCATAGAGCCCAGTAAACGTGTTCAGGAAAAAGAAATTCATTATTCGCTGGAGAACGATTTCATAGAGCCCAGTAAACGTAAACGGGGTTCACCAGGAATACTTGTTGCGACACCAGATAAATCATTCAGATGTGTACTGATTATAGGAAGGTGAATAGTGTGGCAAAGGCAGATTAATTTATATTACCAACAATTGATGACTGTATGTCACCAAATCCGACCTTCTGAAAAGGATTTTGTCAAATTCCTTTAACGGAAAGGCAAAGTTAAAGTTCGGCATTCATGACTATATGGACATCGTGGGATAAAGTGTCGCCAAGTACCTCTCAGCGTCTTATGAATATCATCACATCTGGTCTAGAAAATTGTGATGCTAACATTGACGATGTCATCATCTGCAACGATACCTAGAAAGGACTTTTAACAACAATTAGAAAATTCTTTAAAAGACTCATCGATGAAAATTTGACAATTAATTTATCTTAAAGTGAGTTCTGCCATGCTAGTGTAACTTTTCTAAAACATATCATGGGACATGGACCAAGTTAATATATAGATGCTAAGGTCAATGCTATCTTTGAATTTCCCGTGCCTGTTAATACAAAGCAACTGATGCGATTTTTATGTATGGCTGGGTACTATGCAGAGGCGTAGGGGGGGGGGGGGGGCAGGGGGTACATATGTCCCCGGGCGCCAAGGTACAGGGGCGCCAAAATGAGGCTTGCAACGTTACATTATAATAAGTAAACAAGGGTAATAAATCGGTCACGAGATCGCTGTGGCGCCAATTTTATAGTTCGTCCCCGGGCGCAAAATATCATCTCTACGCCTCTGGTACTATGGGAAATTTTGTTCCAATTTTTCCATAACTGCTTAACCCCTGACAAATTTAATGAGTAAGAAAAACAAGTTCTTTTGGACTGAAAAGTGTCAGGAGGTTTATGATAAGCTAAAAGCCATACATAAAAGCACGCCAGTTCTTACAGCTCCAAATTTCAGCCGCTTAGGTTGAGTTTATTGTTACAGGAATATAATCTTGATATGAGGCACATCAAGGGAAAAAATAATTTAATAGCAGATGTTAAAATGTACTAATTGATGTGCACTGTTTATAATTCATAAGAATTCTTATGTTTTTCTTAAACCTCATGAATATTTAATCTAATGGTAAAAATAAAGCTTTATCATATTAATCTTTAATTTGCTTTATGAGGGAAAAATTACATTTATCTGATTTACCGACAAGTCTAGAACTTGAATCCATTAGATAATTTCATTAGTTAGGACTTTTATAATTAAATTTGTGGATTATTCTTGGATTGTTTTCGTTTTGATTCTTAAAACTGTAAGTTCCTTTTCCAATATTACTATTTTTTCCAGGGAAATAAATTATCTTTATTTTACAAAACTTGTTTTTTCTCACTTTGACATTGGTTTTACAATTCAAAATTAATACTATCACATCTGAGTTTTGATTCAAATATTGCTTTATGCCCCCATGTTGATGACTACATATAAGACAATTGTAATTCCATGAGTTTATGTATATGTCTTATTATTTTTTTTTTATTGATTTCTCTTCTCGATATTTTTACAGTGTATATTAGCCTTTGGCAGGAAGCCGACTTTGTGTTTTGCCAATAATGAATTGGAGTTTGAACCTGTAGGAAACTTATAGAGGTAAAAAAAAGGATTCCCTTGATACAAACCCTTCTTTTAAGTTAAGAGAGGACACAATGCCTTACATCAAGGAGTTGGACAACACAATGGCATTGTGAACATAAGCTAAATTATATATTCTAGCTCTACCATCCCTTTAACTGTTACAACTAGGAAACAATTATGGGATTAAAAGAAAATTTTATCCAATTTCAATAGATAACACAATACAATTCATTCCACAATTTCTTTAGCTGCTTGTACAAAAAGAAATCATTATCTCTAGTCACTGCTGAAAACAGTCGAGTACAGGATCACACTCTTTCCAAATAATGCATTTTCTGTGAAACAGTTGATTAACAATAATGGGTTTATTCCGTAGCATCAGTTGATGGTCGTATACTCAGAACTTTCTTATTTCATGCTAAAGAATCTAGTATGCTTTCAAATCGTCATAATATTCAACATTTTGTACCAAAATGTAAAATGTATCCTTTTACATTAAATATTAACAATGTTGTTTAATACGTTTTCTTGTCAAGAAGGAGAATACAAAACGATGAAGTGAACATGAGCGCAGACATGACATCTAAATATAAATGGAATAAGATATACATTTACTGATATCGTCTCTGTCTAACAAGACAATTTATTAGATCTATTTATGCTGCACTGAAGGCAACGGATGTAAAGGTGGAGGTTTCCTTGCTTGCTGTTTTAATTTGTCTGATCTACCTTTACGACAATTGCAGGCTTAGAATGTAACCAATCAATATTCACGGCGTTCCGTCTTAATACACATGTGTAGGATTTAATGTTCCTCCATTCCCCAGACTTAGCGAATTCTGACTTTCAGACTGAAATAGGAGCCAAATTATTTTTACCAAATATAAAAATGTATGTCGAGTAGATGGTCTCTACTACGATCTCTTAAATGTGAAAATGTCAAACCCTTTCATATTTTTTTCATTCTTTCTGTTTGGTAAATGGCATAGGAACACTAAATGCCATGTTAAAGAATGCTCGCGTTCCCTAATTGATACTGCTATTGAAAATCTAATATTGTTTTTTGTCGTAGCATCAATTTAGAATGTGCGTGAGCAACTAATATCATAATGATAGGAACAGCCCAGAAAAATATTATGTTTCAAACAAACGTGATAAAATCACGTTAAGAAGATACAAACATTTTGATGATGAATATTTCCATGAAAATATTAATCAAACAACGTGTCGTGTCGAATACCTGTTTGATGATGTAAAGAAACAATATTCTGGATATGAAAAGCTACTGTTGGAGATAAATTAGAATCGTGCTCCCAAAGATCAACAATGCTATCAAAACGACCGCCTCAGTCAAACAGTGAACGTAGAAAGGCTCATATTTGAAAGCGTATGGTCCATAACAATTTGTTTAAATCCATAAAACTAAAGGTTTCTGTGAAAAATACCAAAAACAATTTTTATTCAGCCAACTTTGAAGACAGTCTTATCATACTTTGGTTCTTTAAAAGATTTGTCGTGGGGTTAAAGCTCTAATAACATTTGCCCTACTTTTAAACTTCAACGACTTCTTGCACGCTATTAAATTAAATGGATGTATGGTCTACAATTATACTCTAAGGATTTCTGGCCTACTATTAAACTCTAAGGACTTCTTGCCTACTATTAAACACTAAGGACTTATGGCCTACTATTAAACTCTAACAACTTAATGTCTACTAATATACTCTCGGGATTTCTGGCTTACTATTAAACTCTAAGGACTTCTTGCCTACTATTAAACACTAACGACTTATGGTCAACTATTAAATTCTGAGAATTTAGGTTCTACTAGTAAACTCTAAGGACTTAGGACCTACTATTATACTCTAAGGAGTTATGCCTTACTATTTAACTCTAAGGAGTTATGGCTTACTATTAAACTCAAAGGATTCATGGCTTACTATTAAACTCAAAGGGTTTATGTCATACTATGAAACTCTGGGAATTTATGTCCTACTAGTAAAATCTAAGGACTTAGGACCTACTATTAAACTCTAAGGATTTATGTCCTACTATTAAACTCAAAGGATTTATGGCTTACTATTAAACTCTAAGGATTTATGTCCTACTATTAAACTCTAAGGATTTATGGCTTACTATTAAACTCTAAGGAGTTATGCCTTACTATTAAACTCTAAGGATTTATGGCTTACTATTAAACTCAAAAGATTTATGTCCTACTATTAAACTCAAAGGATTTATGGCTTACTATTAAACTCAAAGGATTTATATCCTACTATTAAACTCTAAGGATTTATGGCTTACTATTAAACTCTAAGGAGTTATGCCTTACTATTAAACTCTAAGGATTTATGGCTTACTATTAAACTCTAAGGATTTATGGCTTACTATTAAACTCTAAGGATTTATGGCTTACTATTAAACTCTAAGGATTTATGTCCTACTATTAAACTCTAAGGATTCATGGCTTACTATTAAACTCAAAGGATTTATGGTCATACTATTAAACTGTGGGAATTTATGTCATACTAGTAAACCCTAAGGACTTATGACCTACTATTAAACTCTAAGGATTTATGTCCTACTATTAAATTCTAAGGATTTATGGCTTACTATTAAACTCAAAAGATTTATGTCCTACTATTAAACTCAAAGGATTAAAGGCTTACTATTAAACCCTAAGGATTTATGTCCCACTATTAAACTCTAAGGATTTATGGTTTGCTATTAAACTCAAAAGATTTATGTCCTACTATTAAACTCAAAGGATTTATGGCTTACTATTAAACTCTAAGGAGTTATGCCTTACTATTAAACTTTAAGGATTTATGTCCTACTATTACATTCTAAGGATTTATGTCCAACTATTAAACTTTAATGAGTTATGGCTTACTATTAAACTCTAAGGATTTATGGCTTACTACTGAACTCTAAGGATTTATGTCCTACTATTTAACTCTAAGGAGTTATGGCTTACTATTAAACTTTAAAGATTTATGGCTTGCTATTAAAAATCTAATGAGTTATGGCTTACTATTAAACTCTAAGGATTTATGGCTTACTATTAAACTCAAAAGATTTATGTCCTACTATTAAACTCAAAAGATTTATGGCTTACTATTAAACTCTAAGGAGTTATAGCTTACTATTAAACTCTAAGGAGTTATGGCTTACTATTAAACTCTAAGGATTTGTGGCTTAGCATTAAACTCTAAGGTTTTTATGGCTTACTATTAAACTCTAAGGACTTAGGGCCTACTATTAGACTCTAAGGATCTATGGTTTACTATTAAATTCTAAGGAGTTATGGCTATTATTAAACTCTAAGGATGTATGGCTTACTATTAAAGTCTAAGGATTTATGTCCTACAATTAAAATCTAAGGAGTTATGACTTACTATTAAACTCTAAGGAGTAATGGCTTACTATTAAACTCAAAGGATTTATGGCTTACTATTAAACTCTAAGGATTTATGGCTTACTCTTAAACTCAAAAGATTTATGTCCTACTATTAAATTCAAAGGATTTATGGCTTACTATTAAACTCTAAGGAGTTATGGCTTACTATTAAACTCTAAGGAGTTATGGCTTACTATTAAACTCTAAGGATTTGTGGATTAGTATTAAACTCTAAGGTTTTTATGGCTTACTATTAAATTCTAAGGAGTTATGGCTTACTATTAAACTCTAAGGATTTGTGGCTTAGTATTAAACTCTAAGGTTTTTATGGCTTACTATTAAATTCTAAGGATTTAGGGCCTACTATTAAACTCTAAGGACTTAGGGCCTACTATTAAACTCTAACGTTTTATGGCTTACTATTAAACTCTAAGGAGTTATGGCTTACTATTAAACTCAAAGGATTTATGACTTACTATTAAACTCAAAGGATTTATGGCTTACTATTAAACTCTAAGGAGTTATGCCTTACTATTAAACTCATAGGATTGATGGCTTACTATTAAACTCTAAGGAGTTATGGCTACTATTAAACTCTAAGAAGCTATGGCTTACTGTTAATCTCTAAGGAGTTATGGCTACGATTAAACTCTAAGGATTTATGGCTTACTATTGAACTCTAAGGATTTATGCCCTACTATTAACTCTAACGTTTTATGGCTTACTATTAAACTCTAAGGAGTTATGGCTTACTATTAAACTCTAAGGATTTATGGCTTACTATCATACTCTAAGGAGTTATAGTTTTTTTTAATTAAATTCTAAGGACTTCGGGTCTACTATTATACTCTAAGGATGTATGGCCTACTATTAAACTCTAAAGATTTCTTTACTACTTTTTAACTCTAAGGACTTCTTGCCTACTATTAAACTATAAGGACTTACGGCCTAGTTAGTTATACGCTAAGGATTTCTGGCCTGTTATTAAACTTAATTTATCAACCGAAAATGTTCAGACGGTAAGATGGTACTTATATTGGGTGATGTCCTGATTACATCCAAATTAATGTCTCAAATTTTCAGTGATAATTAATTCAACATTCCAATCAGCACTGGGTAAAATGAACTGGTAGATAATATTGGTGTTCAGCCTTGAATATAGGCTATTCACGATAATCTACTAGTTGAAAAATACTCAAACGTTTCCCCAAAATTATGAAAGGTCTTGAAGGAAGAAAATGTACAGGTTTTGATTACATAACTCCTAAAATGTTCAGATTATGCTCGTCATTGATGTGCAAACTACTGAATACTTTTATCGACAAAGGGAAATTGGCAGACCGTATTAAACAAAAACAGGTAACCCCAGTTTGTTTCAAAAATCTGAACCTATGGTAATGGGCATATCTTGTGAATATGGGCATATCTTGTGAATATGGGCATCTGCAGACCGGTCAGCATTGCACTTTGTACTTGCAAAAGCTTTCAAAGGCTTCTTTGTGATGAGCTTCAAATGCATTTTGATAATATTTATCACAGCTTTCTGTCTGCTCTTAAAAAGGGCATGAGTGTCAAAACACTCTAAAGAAGCTGCTGGAGGACTGGAGAGGCGTCATGGGCAACGGTTCTACTGTGCACGTGACACACGGATCTGTCTAAATCCTATATTTTTCATCATAATCTCATTACAAAAACTGCTAAGATCAATAACAATGATCTGAACTTTATCAAAACTAATCGAAACCTATTTGCATAGCCGAACCCAACGCGTCAAAGTGAAATATAGATATAATAAATGGGACATAACCACATTTGAGATCTGTCAAGATACAGCACAAACAATTAAACACGCTGCAACGTCTCAACCAATATATGTCAACTGATATACTACGTTACTGATCTACAGCTGTTAACGTTTCACCTGCTGAGTGCTTATTTGGCATTTCTGTTGCAAACAAAACTATGACACAGTGCACAAAATGCAGTATGGGGTACTACAAAAAATATCTGATTATCTACCATGGTAACCTTTCTACTGTACAGGTTATTACATTAAGATATATGGCAGCATGGAAGATATTTTACAAGAGAAGAAAAACATAATTACTTGAGTAATCTGGTCACATTAAGCTCTAACAATAATCTCAGACACCAAAATCTGGTAACAGTACCAAGGGTGAAGGTTACAAGGTAAGATAAACTCTCTTTAGTTCTAGAACAGCCGCTCAATAAGATTAGAACAATTCTTGATTATTTTTTAAAACCTTAGCAGGCTGATTCAGCTGTTTTCTAATTAAATTCATATTCAAAAGTTGCGCACACAAATGTAATCATCTATCAGTTCGCTTTATATGCTGTTTAAATCATCGATCGCAAGAAATATGTTGCTAATTACCGATGTTACAGTATAAATTACACAATATTGCAATGGTCTCGTCGATCTAATGAATATTTCTAAAGTTTTGACATGTTTTCATGGTCTAATTTTTATGCATTGTTGCGCGCCACTTTATAATTACATGATTTGGTTAACTTAGTATATGTTCCACATGGAATAGTTATGTTCAATTCAATTCTGTTATAATAGACTTAACGACGCTAGAGAAGCGGCAAGGCCCTTGCATATCATAGCAATGGAACATGCGCATAAACCAGTCATACAATCTATGGGTCCTTTACAAGTCTATTGAGGTAAGCTAATTGCAGTTTTCAGTTCCAATAAAGAATCTATGATATTTGATGATGGCATGAACAAAAACAAACCAGATTGAAGTGTATATTAAAAGAAGAACGAGAGATTAGCAGAGATACAAATTGAAGTGTATAACGAGAGACTAGCAGAGATATAGATTGAAGAGTATAACGAGAGATGCGTACAGCTGCAGAATGTAGAATATAACGAGTTACTAGTAGAGATACATATTGAAGAGTATAACGAGCGATTAATGAAGATACAGATAGAAGACTAAAAAGAGAGATTAGTAAAATAGAGATTGAAAAATATAATGAAAGACTAGAATATAAACCTAATGAAGTGTATAACGAGAGACTATAAGAGATTAGGATTGAAGTGTATAACGAGAGACTAGCAGAGATATAGATTAAAGTGTATAGCGAGAGATTATTTGAGATACAGATTGAAAAGTATAACGATAGATTAGTAGAGTTACAGATTAAAGTGTATAGCGAGAGATTAGTTGAGATACAGATTGAAAAGTATAACGATAGATTAGTAGAGTTACAGATTAAAGTGTATAGCGAGAGATTAGTTGAGATACAGATTGAAAAGTATAACGATAGATTAGTAGAGTTACAGATTAAAGTGTACAGCGAGAGATTAGTTGAGAGACAGATTGAAAAGTATAACGATAGATTAATAGAGTTACAAATTAAAGTGTATAGCGAGAGATTAGTTGAGAGACAGATTGAAAAGTATAACGATAGATTAGTAGAGTTACAGATTAAAGTGTATAGCGAGAGATTATTTGAGATACAGATTGAAAAGTATAACGATAGATTAGTAGAGTTACAGATTAAAGTGTATAGCGAGAGATTAGTTGAGAGACAGATTGAAAAGTATAACGATAGATTAGTAGAGTTACAGATTAAAGTGTATAGCGAGAGATTAGTTGAGAGACAGATTGAAAAGTATAACGATAGATTAGTAGAGTTACAGATTAAAGTGTATAGCGAGAGATTAGTTGAGATACAGATTGAAAATTATAACGATAGATTAGTAGAGTTACAGATTAAAGTGTATAGCGAGAGATTAGTTGAGAGACAGATTGAAGATGATAGTGAGAGACCAGTAAATATACAGACAGGTGTGTAAGGCGAACTTAGCGGAGATCATAATTTAAGAGTATAACGAGAGATTAGTAGAGATACAGATTGAAGAGTATAGCAAACTTTTAGAAGAAATACCGATTGAAGATTATAATGAGAAACTCGGAGATGCATGCAGACAGAGGTGTGTAACGAGAATTAGTTGAGATCAGATTGAAGAGTATAACGAGAGATTAGAAGAGATGCATATTAAAGAATTTAACAGTATAACGAGCGATTAGTAGAAATACAGATTGTAGAGTTTCACTATATATTAGTACATACTGTGGATTATAACGAGAGACTAGTAGATATATAGATTTAAGTTTATAACTAGAGCTTGGTAGAGATACAGACAGAAGGGTATAACGAGAGATTAATAGATAAACAGATTAACGAGGGATTAGCTGAGATCCAGATTGAAGGGTATAACGAGAGACTAGTAGAGATACACATTGAACTGTATAACGAGATTAGTAGAGAGACAGATTGCAGAGTATAAGGAGAGATTAGTAGATACATGGGTTTAAGATTATAATGAGATACAAGCAGAGACCAGGACAGTGGTATGTAACGAGATCCGATTGAAGACTGTAACGAGAAATTGATAGAAAAACAGACTGAGATTATTACGAGATATTAGTAGATACTGATCGAAACGTTTAATGAAACCAATGGAGGTGCAGACAGAGGTGTGTAACGAGAAATTAGTGGAGATTAGATTATATATTATAACGAGAGATTAGAAGAGATACAGAATAAAGAATATAACAAGTAGAAATACAGAATGTACAGTATGACGAGAGATTAGTACATATACAAATTGTAGATTATAACAGGACTCTAGTACATATATAGATTGATGTGTATATTTAGACACAGGGGTGTGTAACGGGAAATGAGTGGAGATCAGATTTAAAAATATAACGAGAGATTAATAGAGATAAAAATTGAAGAGTATAACTAGTAAAGATAGAGATTGAAGAGTATAACGAGAGATTAGTAAAGATAGAGATTGAAGAGTATAACGAGAGATTAGTAGAGATAGAGATTGAAGAGCATCACGAGAGATTAGTAGAGATAGAGATTGAAGAGTATAACGAGAAACTAGTAGAGATAGAGATTGAAGAGTATAACGAGAAACTAGTAGAGATAGAGATTGAAGAGTATAACGAGAAACTAGTAGAGATAGAGATTGAAGAGTATAACGAGAAACTAGTAGAGATAGAGATTGAAGAGCATCACGAGAGATTAGTAGAGATAGAGATTGAAGAGCATCACGAGAAACTAGTAGAGATAGAGATTGAAGAGTATAACGAGAAACTAGTAGAGATAGAGATTGAAGAGTATAACTAGAAACTAATAAAGATACAGATTGAAAAGTATGACGAGAGACTATTAAAGATACAGATTGCAGAGTATAACGAGAGATAATAATAGATAAAGTTTGGAGAATATACTTAGAGACTAGTAGACATACAAATTGAAGAATGAAACGAGAGATTATTAGAGATACAGACAGAAAGGTATAACGATCGACTCGTAGATCTACAGATTTAAATGTATAACGATAGATTAATATGGGTACATACTGAATAGTTTAACGAGAGACTGGTAGACATAAATACTGAAGAGTATAACGAGAGACTGGTAGACATTAATACTGAAGAGTATAACGAGAGATTAGCAGTAATACAGATCGAAGTGTATAAGGAGAGATTAGTATGGATGCAGATTGAAGATTATAACTAGAGATTAGTAGGGATATAAATTAGAGTTTTGTGTTTTATGTCCAAAGAAGTACATTGATTCGTTGCACATGTGCACTAGACGTTTTGGGCTTTTTTTAATGTCTTACCCCTATTTGGGTTAGTGTTAAATAATTATACACCGCCATGAATATTTTCCATTTACCACGAACAGTCAATACTTAATTTGTTAAGGTGAACGAGATAGGTCTCCTGGTTGTAAGGATGATACGTTTTGTGAGGCATTGGCAGCTCGAGATCATCCTTCCACAATAACATGAAACCATGTATCAGGAGGTGAAGCATATAATAACAATAAATATGTGTCTTCTAGCAGTACCTTGTCTACCGCATGTTTCCATTATAGCTTCGTCTTCAATGCTGCATTACTTTGTCAACCGCATGTTTCCATTAAAACATCGTCCTCAGTGCTGCAT
This sequence comes from Unio pictorum, assembly GCA_030141615.1. Lineage (NCBI taxonomy): Eukaryota > Metazoa > Mollusca > Bivalvia > Unionida > Unionidae > Unio > Unio pictorum. The sequence continues at coordinate 6,659,245 of JARLTB010000026.1, read as the reverse complement.
TACTTTGTCAACCGCATGTTTCCATTAAAGCTTCGTATTCAATGCTGCATTACTTTGTCAACCGCATGTTTCCATTAAAACATCGTCCTCAGTGCTGCATTACTTTGTCAAACGCATGTTTCCATTAAAGCATCGTCCTCAATGCTGCATTACTTGTCAACTGCATGTTTCCATTAAAGCTTCGTCCTCAATGCTGCATTACTTGTCAACTGCATGTTTCCATTAAAGCTTCGTCCTCAATGATGCATTACTTGTCAACTGCATGTTTCCATTAAAGCTTCGTCCTCAATGCTGCATTACTTGTCAACTGCATGTTTCCATTAAAGCTTCGTCCTCAATGCGGCATTACTTTGTCAAACGCATGTTTCCATTAAAGCATCGTCCTCAATGCGGCATTACTTTGTCAACTGCATGTTTCCATTAAAGCTTCGTCCTCAATGCGGCATTACTTTGTCAACCGCATGTTTCCATTAAAACATCGTCCTCAGTGCTGCATTACTTTGTCAAACGCATGTTTCCATTAAAGCATCGTCCTCAATGCTGCATTACTTGTCAACTGCATTTTTCCATTAAAGCTTCGTCCTCAATGCGGCATTACTTTGTCAACCGCATGTTTCCATTAAAACATCGTCCTCAGTGCTGCATTACTTTGTCAACCGCATGTTTCCATTAAAGCTTCGTCCTCAATGCTGCATTACTTGTCAACTGCATATTTCCATTAAAGCTTCGTCCTCAATGCGGCATTACTTTGTCAACCGCATGTTTCCATTAAAGCATCGTCCTCAATGCTGCATTACTTGTCAACTGCATGTTTCCATTATAGCTTCGTCCTCAATGCTGCATTACTTTGTCAACCGCATTTTTCCATTAAAGCTTCGTCCTCAATGCTGCATTACTGGTATTGATATTAATATTTTTGCAATGCTGGTATATAATTTTGTCTGAATTTTGCACGTTGTATTAATAGTTTAAGATGTAATGATTATCTTTAGTTGAAATTGTGTACGTCCATAGCGTCTGTTTTTATATGTTTAAGAGCGTAAAATTGCATAGGATCTATAAATGGATGCTTACTTACATGTTTACAATTACTAATAATATAACTATTAGTAAATATGTTTACGAGATTTGCCCTTTTTCCCATTGGGCAGATCGATTAGGTCCTATCTTAAAAGATTTAAGTTTAGTTCCTATTTGATGAGCTAAGTCACATGCATCGGTATTTTGAAATATTAATTTGAGTAGTACTGTCACTTGGTGTTAACTGCGACATCAAGCCGTAATATTTATTTATTTATTTATTTATTTATTTATTTATTTATTTATTTATTTATGGATAGAACTGAACTGAACAATCGGATTCATTCCTATTTTTTAATCATTCTTTTTTCTTGTGTTCAAGCTGTATCATCAAGTATGCAAACAACTTTCATTTTGTTCTGAGATATTATTTGAGAGGACAAAAATTTGAATGCGTAGACTGTTCACTGGAAATGGAAAAGCTGATTGCACTATACTATTATTTAGGAACTATTGTGAATAATTCAAAGGAGTTGGAAACGTCATTTGACAACTTCATGATTCTTGGCAGACTAACATATTTTCGGTCGAACAGAACATTATACAAAACGTTTCATTCTTTTGGATTTTAATATAATTATTTCATGATTATATTTGGATTCACGTCATGGTACTGAAAGGTTCCTCTCACATTTTCATTTATGACTTTGATAAGTAAATTATTCCAGTTTTACAAAAGTTGCTGGTTTTGCTTAATGTATGATCACAAAGTCGGAACACTTTAGTGCTACATTACTTTGTCATCTTTGTCATTGTAATTTGTCATTACTTTGTATTTATTACACGTGTCATCAGTATTACATCCGCATGTATTTATTACACGGGTCCTCAGTAGTACATCCACATGTGTTTATTACACGTGTCCTCGGTAGTACACCCGAACGTATTTATTACACGTGTCCTCAGTGGTACATCTGCATCTATTTATTATTTGTGTCTTCAGTAGTGCATTACCATGACAACCACATCTTTCAATTAAATATAAATCCTTGGTGCTGTATTACACACAAGTACTTTCTTGAATTGCAATAAAATGTTGATAATAATAATAATAATAATAATAAAAATAATAATAATAATAATAATAATAATAATAATAATAATAATAATAATTATTATTATTATTATTATTATTATCAACATTTTTTTGCAATTCAAGAAAGTACTTGTGTTATTATATAATTATTATTATTATTATTATTATTATTATTATTATTATTATTATTATTATTATTATTATTATTACGTAGCAATGCTTTATTTATAAAATCGCGAGAAACTGGGTGTGATTTGACAGGAACTTTAAAAATTTAAACTGTATCAAAATATTCTTTTGCGAGAGATCTTTTAAATGGCCAGAGAAGCATTTGTTTAATCTATTTAAATTTTGCTAGTTACCTTCCTATTCTCTTCTCTGATACAAGTATACATAATTAGGTATACATACCAATCTACTTTTGTTGTAGCAATTTTGATATAAAAGATGGAAGGGAAAAGGACAAAAGGAAATAAGCAAGTAAGTATCTATCTTAACGATCAAGGTCGTTGCCGACATTTCAAACCTCTTTGAATTATCTTTGTGTCACATATGTCTCGGCCATGGTGATTAGTCTCTACTAGTCTGCGGAAGCAAACAACGTTCTTAAATAATTCAGTATTCCCAGAATGTGGATGGGTTACTGAAGGAACGTTGGAACACTAATTAGGATTAATATATAAATAACATATCAACTCACAAGCTCCTAATTGGTCAATAATACAAGACCAGAAATGCATTAATTCTAACTTTTCCCAGTAATAGTGTTATCATATACACGCCTCGCAGCGATGGATGTGGTACAGAACAAATTAGATACATAATGAATTTATCTTTATTTTTATTTCGTTCTTTCTTCTTTGCATAGAACTTGTAATGCTACTTCAAATGCAAAACTGAATGTAAATTTAATATGCTACTACAGAACAAATGGAAGTGGGGTTGGAGATTGGAAATATTAATCGATGCACTTCACGTTAAATTTAGAACCGATTGCTTTTATACTTTTTATAACGTCAGAATTTGTAAAGTCGTATTTTAACTTAAGTCATAATCTATATCGGAGTCAGCTTAAGATTTCATCTCTCAAGCACCTGGCATGTTGAGATAACGTTACCAAGCAATGAACGAAGAAAGACGTTCGAGCTGTTCACCATATCAGTGTGATCGGAATCTCGAGCAAAACCTCCATGCGAAAAGGGTCTTAGACAGGATGCAGTCTTATGAATACCAATAGAGTTGTGTACAAAATATTTAAACTGATAAAATATTCGATACAAAGCGGAACTTTATGTTTGTTCACCATGCTGCCAGCATTTTATAGTATTCAAAAGGTTCGGTTTGGTGTTTTACGACCGGGCAACACGTGTAGACAATTTAATAATAAGGAAGTTGAAATACAATTCCATATCAAATAAATTACATGATGGTAGGCCGACTTTAGCTGATCAAATGATGGGATTCGAACCGACACCCTACCAGATACGAGTCCAGCATGGTTACTAACTGAGCGCAGGGGATTGCTTTTTAAATGGTTAAATGTAACATGTTGCACAGTATGACTGAAATCAACTTGAGATTAGGATGAGCACCTCAAGTCGTTCAAAGTGACCCTTTCTGTATCTCCTCGACAAAGGACGTAACACATCTCATCAAACACGTGCTAAAACAGGGTGGTCTGTATCTATCAAAAGTTTCAATGCCGCCATGACATGTGGAAGAGTCGATCTGTTAATGCCGTCCTAATGATTGTAATCGGCCAAATGCAGTTGCCTCCCTTTCATTTCTTTGCAATATCAAATATGGACTCCAGAATTCAGAACAAACATGGCAGATTGGATGTACACTGGCCAAAATTTTTAAGCATGTATTGAATGAATGGTGTTGCGCTCTATGTAATATGAATTATGTTTAAATCGCTTGTGCACGAAATGATTTCGGTAATTTTAGCTACATTCTAAGATGCTGACTGGAAAGTTAAGCAAAAAACAGACGCGGATATCATTCGCGATGCTGTGCGGAACGAACTTTAGTTAATGAACCAGTTGTGCTAAAATTAAATGAAAAGAAATGCCAAACAAGTGTCTTTGTGCCAAAACGCTGTATGTAAAACAGCATTTATACCACATTCGGACTAAAAATAGAATTTTGCCAATGCACAGCAAATATTCTCCTCATTCGTGTGCCATTCGGAGAGAGAGAGAGAGAGAGAGAGAGAGAGAGAGAGAGAGAGATATGCTGGTGTCTTATGATTATTAATGGAAAATTCTTATGATGCTAATAAAGGTAATCCTGATAGCGACTGGCAATAAGGGTAGCTGCTGGTGATTACAATTATATTTCACATGGAAAAGGAATGTGTCTTAACAACAGTTTCAGAATTCTCCTTATTCAGCTTTGTTTGGCAAAGTAACTCGGTGTTCTAATTTAGTGAACTCATTTTGTCTGTGATAAAGCTATTGTGTGAAAAACGATTGGATTGTTTGGCTAGGGTCTCTAAAATTACGTATCACTAATATACCACTTTTGTTCGCATGGGCTTGAGCATTGCTAGAAGCTTGCCGTAGGTCGGTATTTCTTTCCCGTTTTTTGTTTTACTGAGTTCATCCTCCACCACCTAATCTGGCCGCCTTGTATAGTCTATCACGTGCTACAAAATGGCGTAAAACCCATAAAACCAAAGCCATAGTATGTTTTTTGAATTCATCGAGACACTAAGATTAATAAAACACTTGTTTGTTACCAAGGAATGAAGTTATCTTTTCAAACTCTTCTTTCATAAAGTTTGATGTATCCACGGATCATTACTTAACAGAGAGTTGATAACATCTTTTTCTGTTGATAAATGATTACATTTCCTCTAATGTATACACTTTTGGGGAGATGTATTTGCTTCAACAATACTCAGTCTAATTCAAGCTGGTAATTTCTCCAGATTCGTTAGAATAATATAATTGTGTCGCCTTCTTGTCGTCTTCAGCAGGGAATCCATTTCTAAAGCCATACAAATATGAATTTGATTATCATCAACTTTGGTATTGAAGACGAGTGAGTTACAATTGTATAAAAAATGCAATAAGTTACGCCGTATTAAAGGTGTTACAATTGCGTGGAATGATCGCTCTCAGTTTTATCAAATGTTGGAAACAAAATATATTCATGACAACTTAAGTAATGCAATCAATTTGGTATGATGATTTTAATTTATAGGAGTTTTATCGCGACAAGTAATGTATGCCTTCCTATAAAAGAATCTTCTTTTGGCATAGATGCGATATTGAAATTGAATGAAGTTTTAATGTAATAGCTTTGAGCAACAAAACCATTTTCACAGCGCTCGAATCTAAACTAAAGTAACGCGTATCATTAACAAGCCATGCCGTCGTAACAGTGATTTGAATTTAAGAGGCACCATGTCAGATGTCCAGGTAATCAAATGTCGTTATAAATTCATGGCAGTCGTCGCGTAACTTTGCAATTTTATTTTATCTTTCATTAATAACTTCGTAATGTTGCAAAGTTAGCTATTATTGGTCTTAAAACCAACTCTAAACATAACTAACTATCATTCATGATCTACGTGACGTTGCCCTGGCCGCGATTGCGTAAGTCAGGTTAACAAAGAAATGGTTAGAAGCCATGTGTATATGTTAGACATCACGGCTTTAGCGGGTCTTCTTCGCAATGGTACAGTAACCCAGCTTTGTTGGGTGTGAATAGTCGCACGTGGACGTTGAAAGTTTTGTTCAAGAAAATAAACAACCTTAAAGGCACTGTAAAATCTCACCACGTTGAAAGACAGCCCAAAGGCGTTGTCTGCCAAGTTGATTAGAAAAGGATAGATTCGACATCCAATCGGAATTGAGAGATGGTGTTCTCACCATTTCAATCCGAATTTAATTTAGTATTTTCGAGCTAAGAACGTAGTAATTGCCAAAACATCATGCCGTAAGAATAAAGCAATACCCTCAGAATACTACTCGTAATTTGGCGGGGAAAACTTACAAAATTGTAAGAAACACAAAGCTTCGTAAAGGAACCTTCTAGTGGACATACTTCCGGTATAGTTAGTCCCCAGTCTCAAGGAGGGAAACGGAATAAAGATTTATGGACAAGTCGATTGTGAATCTAAGGCTAGTCGGGAAACTGTTCAAGGAGGAGATATTGGAAAAGAAGTAGTCAAGGACGAGATTGAGCTAGGAGGGATGTCGGAAGGAGAGAAAAATTGGCGGTATAGGAGAGATACAGATGAGTAGCAGAACATGACAAATAGAAAAACTATCTCACACTATAAATCAAATGATGCAATAGGCTGTCACTTGGTCGAGAGGAAGAAGAGTGATTGGACAGTTATTATTATTTGACTATTGGACTGTATTAAATTGTTATTCGTTGAATTTCACATGTTGTGTACTCATTAATTTAACTGTCTGCATTGCTGATAGAGGGCTCGGAGCTTTACCTCTCTCTATCACTAATTTCCCTTTTTACAAAATTGAGCCTGCATAGCATTTCTAAAATAATTTAATTAAAAAAATAACACAACCACCACGGTGGCTTCCATAATCTAGTTTAAACATGTATTGGCAACCATAATCTTTAAGTCCACTCTTAATATAATTCACAACCAGTCATGACCTAGCTATAACATGTATTGAAAACCACTTATCTTTAAGCCAACTCTAATACTATCATTCGTGACATAGTTGAAACATGTATTGGCAACCACAAATCTTAAAGCCAACTCTAACAATAACAATACCATTCGTGACCTAGTTGAAATGTGTATTGAGAACCACCCATCTTTAAGCATACTCAAAATAGAACACACTACCATGGCTTAGTCGAAACATGAATACTTTAGTAATAAAAACATGCAGCAAATTTCAGCAAGCTGGATCCAGCGACCATAGAAACAGATAAGATAAGTTGGCCTTATGTCAGAGATGTATAAACGCCGAAGAAAATCGGTGCTCAGAAGGTAAACTATTGAATAATCAATCAACTCGATCATAAAATTGCGACTTGTAAATTGCGATTAAGGACAGTAATAGAGCGTCATCAATGAAGAAGATCATATAATCATAGCCTGGAATTAACTCTTAAAGTATTTCGCACATAATGCCGTGAAAAGAAATGTATGCCTTTGCATCGAAAAGTAAAATGACTTTTAAAAAAATCTAATTTCATAGTTATATATTATACACGGTCTACCTCTATCGTATATCCGAACCAATATTTAACTTCATAATTATCTCCTAGCCAATAACTAGGTTATTTTCACTTCACCATGGCGAATGTCAACACAATGAACGTATTTGAGTGGAATATTTGTGCCGCTGTGTTCTTTCATGTCTAGTCTTTGTTTTCATTTTGTGTTTGTTTCAGTGTGTGTGTGTGTGTGTGTGTGTGTGTGTGTGTGTTACTAATATATTCTCTTAAAGAAAAGTAACAGAAAGTAACAGAAAAGAATGAAGTCAACAAGCGTTGTAAAATTCCAACAAGCAATTTATTTTCCTAGAATACAAACTGAAAAATAAGATTATAGTAAAGATAGAAGTCATAGTAATAAAAGGTCTTGAATGAAACTCAGTTCAAGTCCCGAAGAGATCCAAAACTGAAGGCGATGAAGTGTCAGTTATAGTCTATGAAGTACTGATGTGTCAACAGTCTCTTGAATCACAGAAATATTATTCCAAGTTTGAATTCAGTATAAATTTTGGTGGATGTCTTTATCTATGAAATTTGTCATTGTATGTTTGTATTTCCAGAGAAAATAATCACTTCAATATTTTGAAGACATTAAAATTCAGACCAAACTGATCACAACGAAATACGACTGTATGTGTTAGATGTTAAAGCACGACTGATACAATCCTCAGTCACAAGATACAATAGTTATCTGCTTGACCTAAGGTCACAATTAGCCTTTACTAAAAACAACCATTATCTAATGAAAAATAACGTTCTAGAATGACCCGATAAGCCTTGTTTATTTACGACTTAATATCCTATATCATTCACTTAGGAATCTCCAAAACCCTGACCCAAAAAACATGCTCACTTGAATAATAATTCCGTTAATAATCTCATACAGATAGAAAATAATGAAATTAAAATAAATAGTCAATCAGGTCAAGCAGAAATGAACTCATTGTTGGACAAGGTCAAGTCCAGCAAACAATACCATAACCTACAATAAAATAATACAAAGAATTAAAACTAACTAACAAACAATTAAATGAAATATACATAACAATAAATAATTGAAAACATTTATTCAAGCTGCAGTACAAATAGTATAGCTGATGGAATGGAAGTGGATTATGGGCTGGCCAGAAGTTTGCTCTTAATCATATATTTATTGATAAGGATATTACCTCCTTTTGCTACTGTATGAGAAAACACGCCTAGTGTCTAGATGCACGTTTGCTGAAAACGTTTAAAAACGGGAATAAAATGGAAATATATGACATTATTTCACTTCCTCAGCTACGCGACCATATCAAAAGTTCCCATATTTTTGAATATTTGATTATAATGAATTAGAAGTATCAGTAATTCCGTTTTGCAACAGCAGATCTATTCCTTGACACGCTGTGGATAAATTTTATAATAACATGTGCCTGGCGGATTATGACCGTCTGTGTTCTATTGACATGACGTGGTAGTTGTTTCAAATGGAAAACGAGAAGATTTAACTTAGAATACAACTTATTATCGCAAAGACAGCACCGGAAAGATTCAAAAAGTGAATGTGGAACCCAAGCAATACAAAAGTCAATGATCTTCCGATGCCGCCATCTAGAATCCAAACAAATTCATGTCGGTTGTTGTACTTTGCAAACATTTACAATAGACTAGGTAATATTTACACCTATATATTTACCCTAGCCAAGGTTTTAAAATAAATCTGTAAGAATAATGCTGTTTTATATTAACCAAAACAGAACTGATGTTAACATCATGAACATCGCAACAAGATGTAATATATAAATATATCACGATTGTATATGACACAGTCGTCTCATTAATCAATTGTCAACTGCAAATATCAGCACATGGTACCCATGGCATATAAACTAAATGCCCCTTTTCAGTATAAAGTAAAATTATAGACTGTTGTTTCGTGTCATTCTCTGATTCAGTTCTCCCTTATACTTACTCCAAAGGTACCATCGATCTGACCCAGAGTTAACTGATCTTCGGAATAACGACTATGTGGTTAAAATCGACATCTGTAACATGATGGAATCTCACAGACACCAGTAGTGTCTACTTCTTGATTAATACTATCTATACAAACGGGACCAGACTGGGTGATATACTATCAAGATAAGCTAGGATATATTGCCAATGAGCTTGAAATATTGTTTGAAAATACAGTTTCATGTAGGAGGATTGGATACTGGCGACATTTCCCTATCTGTGAAATTTCTCCTAACTTATCAATATCCATAAATAGATACAATAGATACCTAGGCGAGTTCTTTTACCGATTGATATGCAATAAAGTTTACATTTATCTGAATTTAGGATCAAAGCAAAAAGTCAGCTATTACAACGATACCATATATATATATATATATATATATATATATATATATATATATATATATATATATATATATATATATATATATATATATATATATACGAATATTTCTTACGTTGTCTAATGACGTACAACCAATTTAAGCCACTTATAAATTACGTTTGAATCATGCGTCACCGTAATATCCAATTTACTCTACGTGAGAACTGGATCTTAATTAAAGGTCACTGCTTATAGAATAGAGCAGACACGAAGACTGATGAGTTCTCTAACCATACGACGACATAAAGTATCTTTTCGCCCTGTTCGTTTCAACACCACGAATTCACATCATAGATGACAACAATAAAAGCATGGGTCACGACTCTTCAGTCCCGGATATCATAAACCTCTGTGGTTTTTTTTTTTTTATAGATAAGATTGATTTTCCACTTACAGACAATCAAAAGTGACACTTTGAAAACGAAACTGTTTTAATCGGCTGAAATAAAATCTCCTGTTTAAACTAAGTGTTGGTGATCATAAGGCATTAACCACGCTGTAATGCTTCCATACAATCTGTTGAATGTGACTTTATTAATATTGTTATGATGGTAGATTTATACAAATTAGCAGTAAAATCAATTCACCAGTGTTACCATTACGAAAATACGTTAGAGAGGGATCGATTAAATGAATAATCGAGCGTTCAGTTAAAGACGATGCTTGAAGTATGATTGATTCGTAGATGAACAAACAGTGTTAAAGTTAGAAAAACACAACCAGGTCATTCAAATTGCAAAAATATACAGCATGCGCGAGAAATAAGGAGGAAAGACAGATAATTGAAAAGCTATTGACAGCGCTTATCTGGCCAAAAATATTAATTTCAAAACAATCGAAATATCGGACATACAACACTCAATGAATTCCAAAACAAGCGATATATCGGACATACAACACTAAATGTCTAGAAAGGCGTTTACAACTGTATATATTAGATATATCACTTTCAACATCTGACAGACTATTTTACAAAAACAGGACATAAAAACGGGTCCACAAAATTAGGTTTTTCCCTCTTTATGTTGAAGTGCAACTTAAACGTCTATATTATTTGCTATTATTGTAAAGCTAAATATGTCTACCTTTCTATAATACCAGCCACTTTGGTGTATCATACATGACCTTGACGCTAAAGAGCATGGAAATAGACTACTACCTGTCTATAATACCAGCCCCTTTGGTGTATCATACATGACCTTGACGCTAAAGAGCATGGAAATAGACTACTACCTGTCTATAATACCAGCCCCTTTAGTGTATCATACATGACCTTGACGATACAGAGCTTGGAAGTAGGCTACTACCTCCTGTCCCGTAAACGCTACGCCAAGGGTTAATGCGTTAGCATTAGTGTGGTAGTCAGAGTAACTGTAAAAGAGAATAAATGGGACATGGAGATAAGAGATACATAATGTGCAAACAAATAAAATTACAGATGTTATAAACCACTCAAAGACAATAGCAAATCATAAAGATACATTTTAAGGACCTATAATAAGGATGAAGACCGATTCAGCGTTGAATATATTAACAGTTCTACATCATATGACTGTAACTTGAGACAATGTGAAACAGTAGCTAACCTTGAAATCCAAGGCATGAATGTAATGCCGGGATTGTACAAAGTACACATTTATTATCTTAATGGAACGCATACTGTGATTAATTTCCTCTCTCATTTATTAAGAATTGCCGCTCGGGTGACCTGGGTGCTTAAAGCGTCCGCCTCTGACAAGGGAGGTCACGGGTTTGAACCTCGGCCGAGTCAAGCCATAGACTTATAAAAATGGTACTATAAGCTGCCTGCCTTGTTTTGGCGCTCCTCATTAAGAGGTTAGTGTTAAGACTAGTCAGCCTGGTATCCGGATAATAATGTGACTTAGTGGGACATGATGCTTCATGTCTGCGGCATCGCTATAAACTGACACACTATAGATGTCGTAGCGATATGCCTGAAAACAATTGTTAAAAGCTACGTTAAAAATCAATATATATATATATATATATATATATATATATATATATATATATATATATATATATATATATATATATATATATATATATATATATATATATATATATATATATATATATATATACCACATTGCATATGCATCTGATGTCAGTCCTCTCGCAAATGTAAGGAAAAGGGAGGTGCTAAAATCTACTGATATCTGTCAATCAATCGGATGGTCATTGGAATCGGACTCAGTCGTAATGCAAGACATCAAGTTCTGATCCATGGTGTAGAAATCTTTGCGAAAACTATTGGTGGTGTTTTAGGACCAGAAATGCCGGACTCGTGATTACATCTTGCTAACGTTAAGTCAAAACAAAAGAACGCTAAACAAGAATTGGCAATACATAAATTGACTGCTAGTAATCCTATTAATTATGAGTTTCTGATATATATATATATATATATATATATATATATATATATATATATATATATATATATATATATATATATATATATATATATATATATCGAGATTCACGTAGGGACATACCAAAAATACTTGAATCGAGTGGCGTGCATTTGCACAACCTAATTACTTTAATCACAGCAGATGTTTGCCTTTAAGTTGAAGAGTCGTTCTTATTTGAAGCACAATAAAATTGAAAAGGGATCCACCTATCCATATTGTTAATATAACAATGCTCAGAACATGGACACCTGTTTGATTTAAGTTTGCTGCATGAATAGGTTCTTAAACTAATTAATATAAAGAAGTTTCCCGATTATATTAGGAACTCTATGCGCAAGTCATACCCCACGTGACATATTTTGCAATACACCCCCAGCTGACGTATGCCGCAAAACTCACTCATACCAATGGAAAACTGCCCATAGCTTCGCATTGTCTCAACTGTTCATTATCAAGGCCGTAAACAGCTTATTTATATCATCACTATCCATAAATAGAATCCACAATCATGGACACAAATATGTATGTAATGGATAAAGGTTAAACACACATTATATAACATACATAAAAGTCTTTTATCGTCTTGGACAAATCATATTTATAGAGACAGAGCACAATAATGAACTGTATTTATATGAAATCGAAATGCTGTATCACGGTCAATGCTATTAAGATCCCTGCCATATGATATCTTTCCTTGAAGTAAGACTACAAATAGTGTTGATTATGTTGGCAAATAGCCAACGTATAGATTCGAAACTTAACGACAATGACAGTGTAATTTCTCTCTTTTCAACTTCTTGAGAAAATTGATTGCGTCCTGGTCCGTCTTGTAAAGCAGCACAACTAACTAAAGTATATATCTATTCACTTGACAAATGATTCTAAACTGCAGGCACAGGGAATAAAGAATTTAATATCATGTCTTTGACTGATGAAAACCTAAACTTTCTAAGAACATGTTGTACAACGTTGTTCATTATTAAATCGGCGGAACCGAGCATAAAGGTATATCAATGGTGATTATTATCATCTGCAGCACACAACCGCAGCAAGAAATATTCAAAGTATTATAGACGATACCATCATAGCTAGACATATTCAAGTTGCCTTTCTTTGCAATTACTTTGCAAGGTTATAATATTAAAGGCATTTACAAAAGATCTTTTGTAAAATTTTTATATTTAAACCATAAGCCTATGAACATGAATTTTCCAGCCTTTATAGTCTGGGATTCGCTAACAATGGCAAATAATAGTCTGCCGTCAGTGTATGGAAGTTCTCTAGGAACGCGGGATCCCTAAACAAAAGATCTGCGACAAGTTTCCAAAAAATAAACTTGAAAAGAAAAGAAAAATGTAGTCTGCATATCTAATATGTTAATGAAAACGGAAGCAAGTAAACGATTTCCACTGGAATATGTCAGATACTGACGTGTAGTCTTCTCTGTTCTTGGGATCCATATTTAAAGAATCGTTATACACCAAATCTCATCTGGCTGACGTTAAACGATGGTCAACTTTCAAGTGGCAAGTCACTGTACGTTTCTGTGTGTATATGTTGTTTAATGTGTTAGCATGGGAACCAAAACCCATCTCCCATAAACGGGCATGAGAATGGCGTAATTTTATGTTAGTTTCCTCACAAAGACTACACATAAAATGTATTCATCTCTTTTATCGTATAACCCATATTAGATTACTTTAATTTAGGCAATTCGTTTTCTCTTTGTATGATATATAACTGTAATTAAACGTTATCCAGAAATAATGAGGAATATTGCTTTCTTCCCAAGTTTGTATATTTTGAACAAATCAGTTAAAAGGTGTAGTTAGATTATCGATTTTTTCCCTTTATTTTGGTTGGGTGGGGTACTACTACTATGATATAAATTTTTACAGAAGACCCACCCTGGCTCGTTTTTGTCAGAAATTTAAGTAGTGATAGAGTGATGCAAAGCTCCGAGCCCCCAGTCAGCAGTGCCGACAGTTAAATTAATGAATACACAACATGTCGAATTCAAACAACAACAATTTAAAATAATTCAATAAAAGTCATCTCTTAAAAACAATTCAAATTAAAACCCTATCACTACTCGACCAAGTGATGGCCTATCTCATCATATGACTTAGTGTGATATAATTTTCTCCTGTCCTGTGTTTCTACTCATCTGTATCATCTGTCTGGACTGGTAATCCAATTCCCTCCAGTCCTTCTAAGTTCTGCCTCTGTTCTTACATTTTCTTTGTTTCCCAAAGACTCGCACCAACTGAACAGGGATAATTCCCTCTGGTCCCTAAAGCTTCCTGTATTAACACACAAGGACATTAGCATAGCATATCCCCCTAGCTATGTACCGTTACCGTTTTGGTCACGCGTTCGTGCCCATCGAAATACACAAACTCCCATATATATATATATATATATATATATATATATATATATATATATATATATATATATATATTCTCAAACTTATTATACAGACCAATAACATTTAATCAGACGCATTTATGTACATAGCAATTCTACGAAGTGTACACATAAATATGCACATATCCATGCGTTGATATATTCTTACACATGATACTGCTACAAAGTATACACCAATAGGCAAATCCCTATGAACTAATGTTGCACACTGTAACCATTGTACAAAGTTTATAGTTCAATTCAACATTTGCAAATCTACAATATCGAGTGAATAAATTCACGTGGTTACTACGAATTACCCCAACAGCGAATTACAGTATTAATTCCTTACATAAATATTGCCCATATCTCAAAATATGCATGTATGCCAAACACTATATATATCACCCTACAAATAGTGATTATACGTACTAAAGTATACATTCTGCAATAATCAAATGGTAATTTTACGTACTAATTGATTCTAGTAATGAAATATACATACTGCAATACTTAAAGTGCAATTACTTTGTAGAAATATATTACAACAATCAAGCAAATAGTTACTGACCTGTATTGAAGCTCCTTGTAATTCTCAAAAATACAAGTTTCTTTTTTTTTGGGGGGGGGGGCACCAGACAGATGCCCCCCCCCCATAAAATTTTTTTAAAAAAGTTTATGTGTTTGTGTGTTCCCCCAATATTTTTATGTTGTTTTTTATTTATTACTTTAACTCTAAAGACCAATTAGTTTTCCCCATCGGGGTTATAAATATTTGACAAGGGGTATTTTGATTCCTAGTGTATGTTTTAAGTACTCCTTTCTAGTTGGGATTTGACCTACCCACTCTAGTAGGCTACTTTTAATTTTGCTGACCATGGCTAGTGGTCCCTTCTTATCCTGGTGTATGTTATGTGTTTGGTGCTATTTGTATGTTTGCTATAGGAGTATATTATATACTCGTGTATTTGTTTAGGATAGCCGTTTCTTTTTCCAAATCATACCAGTTGTCTTATTTTGTTATTTATCTTCGCCAATATGGAAGATAAAATTTTGAAAGTTTTTAATTCAGTTAGTTAAATTTTTGCTTTTAGAATTTGGTATAAATTGAGGTGTATTATTTTAAAAGGTTAAGTATGTCTCAATTTAACTAGTTTAGTAGTAAAATAGGTCCGTTTTCCTTGAGACAGAAACTATACAAATTTATTTGGCTGTACAGTTCCTGTCTCAATTTGTCCGGCCTCTAGTTATTTAAATTGTATTAATAAAAAGTCCAAAAAAATTTTAAGTCCCTTAATTTGGGAGTCTTGGCTATTACGGGATATAGCCATGACAGAGAAAGCATGGATTTAGAATCCAGAGAAAATATCAAGAACGGTTATAAAGAGAAGACAGAGTAGAATGTATTTGTTAAATTTTGGGTGGTGTTTTCTAAACTCCTCCACAGGCCTGCTCACTTCGCGTAGCGCCCTGTGATCTAGCCCTATGGCGTCCTCATTTATACTTCCCCCTCACAATCTTTTATTATTCATATATATACATGTATTATAACATTTTTTAAATTTCAAAAATTTTAAAAGTTTAAAATTTTAAAACTTTAAAATTTAATCTTTTATTTTTTTTATTTTTTTTTTATATTTTTTTCCCCAAGTTAAATAAATTTTAGTCTTGGTTCCCTAACCTTCATTAGTGGACCACATCTCATTAAAGTATTCGTTATAAAATCCGTTATTAGTCGAACCAATTGTTTATTGAAATTTCCGTCCAGGAAGAGTAATTGACGTCTGTCATATTTGTCAACCTTCATTATTTCGATAATTAGTTTGATCCTTTCTTCCTTTGTTTTGTCACATTTTGTAATTGTGTGGTCTTTTGTGTATGGGGCATTATTGTATAGAGGGCAGCTAACCGGGGTCCTTATTAATCTTCGTTTAATTGCCACTTCGCCTGTTAGCCAGGCGTTGTGGAGGTACGTGTACATGATACTTTGTACCTTAAACGAGTTAATGCCGGACCAATGCCTCCAAACTCTGTCCCAGTTTACAGAAGGGTATTGTAATTGTACCTTTGATATATATTGATTTGATCTTGATTCCAAAAGCCAGTCATTTGTTCTGTCATTTCCTAATACCCATAATTCCTTAATGTCCCTATACCTATATAAAATTTCTTTAGTTTCTCTATATAAGTGTGGTGCGACTATTTTTTTCACTAATTTGTTGTTTGTGTATATTTCTTGTTTGTTTCGCATTCCAAATCCTAACCAAAAAATGTATAGTGCCTCCCATGGTTTCTGTGGTGTAGCATTTAATCTTTTAAGCCTATTTAAGATTGTTTTTAGTTTTAATAAGGGGGGATTAGGTAGGGCTAATCCCCCCTTTAATTTTGCTCTATATAAGGTTTCCTTATTTATGTAATGTGTCTTAAAATTCCATATGTAGTCTATTATTTCGTTGTCTATTGTTGCTAGTGTTTTGTTTTTAATGTCCACAGAGTTTATTAAATATGTCAGATTTGAGTACATATATGTTTTTGCAACCTGTGAACGTTCTATTAGACTAAGCGGCTTTAGAGCCCAGATATCTATTACTTCTTTTATTTTCATTTTTACTTTTAAGCAGTTTTCCTTTTCTTCCGTCCAGGAAGAGTAAACCCAGGGTGGTTTCCCCTCCAGTTTCCTATTTTTAATATTTCCGTTTTATCATGATTTATTTTCGATCCTGAGGCCCTCCCAAAGGCCTCATATTCTTTATGTAAGTGATTAAAAGAATTCGGATCATTAATAAAGTTTGTGCAATCGTCGGCATGTTGTAGCATTTTGAATTCCTCTTTTAAGTTATGAATTTTTAATCCTTTGATATTAGTATTGTTTCTGATTTTTATACTCAGAATTTCAATTGCTATTACGTATAATAACATCGATAGTGGGCATCCTTGCCTCACTGATCTTTGTATATTAATTTTTTGGGTTTTCGCCACATTTACTTGTACATTCGCAGTTATTTCATTGTACATTATTTTAGTCCAATTCAGGAAGTTTATTCCAAATCCAAATTTTTCCAGTACTTTTTGCGTATAATTATGTTCCAATCTGTCAAAAGCTTTTTCTTGGTCGAAGAGTACCATAGCACATTTCGAGTTTGTTGTGTTTATAAAATCTATTATTGTCCTAATGTTAAGTATATTGTCATGTATGCTTCTATTTTTACCCGCGCATGTCTGATTAGTGTTTACTATGGTGTTTACTCCGTGCTTAATCCTATTTGCCAACATTCTGCTCAGTATTTTGTAATCCGTGTTTAGGAGGGAGATGGGCCTCCAGTTTTTTAAGTCTGTTTTGTCCCCTTTCCCTTTGTATATTATATTAAAGTAATCAAACCCTCCCGCATGGATTTTGTCATTTTGTCGTTTTTTAATAAAATATTATTGAATAATGTTTCTAAAATTGGTGCCACCTCACTTTGGAATTTCTTATAGAATTCCGCTGTGAGGCCATCTCTACCTGGTGATTTACTTTTTGCCAATTCTTTTATTGTGGTTAAGACTTCTTCCACAGAGATGAGATCATCGCACCGTTTCTTGTGTTCTGATGATATCATCTCACATTGTATTGTATTTAGATATTGCGTGATTGTGTTATTGTCTATGTTGTTAGAGGTATAGAGTGTTTTATAATATTTATAGATTTCATCCATTATTTCTGCTTTAGTTGTAATTTCAGCCCCATTAGTGACTAATGCATCAATTACCCTTCCCCCCCCCCCTTTCCTTTTTTCTTCCCTTTTATAGAGTTCACGGCCCTGCTTGTATAAGTGGTGGAATTTTCCCACCCTAATTTCCATTCCCCTTGTTTTATATTCTCTTAACTTTTCTAATTGTTTAGAGTAGTTCTCTTTATCCCTTAAAGGTGTTGCGTCGTTATTTATTAGTCTTTTTAAAACCTGTCTCTCTATTTTTTTAATCCGATTACGTTTGGTTGAGTGATATATTGCTATTTGCTTTACTTTTATTTTAAACTTATCCCAATCTGTTGCAATATCTGATATGTTTTTTCCCTCTTCATTTGTAAGTATTTTAGGGATTTCCAATTTTATTTCATTTATTAATTGCTCATCTTCTAATATCGAGTTATTTAACATCCATTCTCCAGATCCCCATCTATTTTTTTTTATCACTATTTCTAAGTTATTAGTTTATGGTCCGAAATTTTATATTCTAAAATTTTGGCATTTTTATATTTTTTATTGTCGAAATCGGTTACATAAAATTTATCTATCCTACTTGATTTACTTATTCCTAATCTAACATAGTCGTGTGTATATTCGGTTCTTAAAAGGTTTAATCTTCTATACACATCTGTTAAATTACATTGTTTTAGTA
This sequence comes from Unio pictorum, assembly GCA_030141615.1. Taxonomy (NCBI): domain Eukaryota; kingdom Metazoa; phylum Mollusca; class Bivalvia; order Unionida; family Unionidae; genus Unio; species Unio pictorum. The sequence continues at coordinate 6,640,302 of JARLTB010000026.1, read as the reverse complement.
ATCTGCGCATCACATCAAATGATGATAGATCTTTAGTTGTTAGACTTCCGGTTCGATCTATGTTTTCGCCCACCCAGTTAAAATCCCCCCCTATAATCAGATGTTCTGCTGTGTATTTTTTTAGATAATTATTTAGATTTCCTATGAAGTCATAGTGACTTTCTCTTTCTGCAGGAGCATATATCATATATATTCAAGATATGTGTCTTATTTAATTTTATATGAATTACCCTTCCCTTTAAACTAATCTCCTCTGTTATTCTTTCCCAATTTTGCCTATTTTTGTTTCTGATTATCATTGCTACTCCCGCTTTCTTATCATTTTGTTGTGCTTCACTAGTTACAACTATTGCGTCCATTTTGGATTCAAGTTCTACTATCATGTTATGTGTGAGATTATTGTGTGTTTCTTGTATTAGTATGATGTCCTGTTTTAATTTTATTAGTTGTGTAATTTTGTCCCTATCTATTCCGTTTGTATTTATTGATGCAATATGGAAGTTTAATTCTTCCATTTTTGGTTTCCAGGTGGCAGTATTAGAAAAAGATTTCTTTTTTGTTTATAATTACTTGTATTTTATTAAAAACTTATTTATCCTTTTTTACTGTGATTCATTTGGGGGCATGGGTCCCCCGTCAGTCTCTTTGTCTTTTTGGTCCTGGAGGTTTGATTCCTCCATCAGTTCGTTCGTTGTGTCTATGTTGTCATTCGTTGCGTCTTGTGTCAGTTCTGTTGATGTACTCGTGTAATCTATCAGTACTGCTCTTTGGTATAATGGTTGTAGATCAAAATCCGGGTCGTATTCTCCTGAAGATGTATCAATGGGGGATTCTTCCTTCTCTATTTTCCTTTTCCGTTCGCGTTTTCTGTTTTTCTCGGACAGCTTTATCTTTGGTAGAGGCTTCTCCGTTAGCGTTTGCGATTCATCGCTTGTTGATGTGCTAGACAAAGTGTTGTTCTTCCTTTTTCTATATGGAATTATTGGAGTGGAGGCCTTCTGTTCTTGGCTATTAATCTCTTCTTCGCTTGGCATGGGTTCTACTCCTAGGTCTTCCATTTCGTTTTCCTCGATAAGTAAACACTCAAATCTATTCCCTGTTTTTAGGGGGCTGTTGGCATCTCCCTCCTGGCAGTCTTTTTTGGTGTGATGTACAAATCTTCTTGGAGGAGGAGGATTTCTTCCTGCCTGTCTACTTGTTGCTCTTCTTGCTGTTCATGTACTTGTACTTGTACTTGTATCTGCACTCCCGCGATTGCTGAGTTTTGTTGTTGTTGTTGTTGTTGTTGCTCTACAGGTTCTACTTCTTGCTGTGTTCCCTCGTTTTCTGTTTCTATTTCGCCTTTGCCAGCTACTTTTGCTGCGTATGAGTTTGGATCCCTTTTTTTGCTTGGAGCTGGACAATATTTGGGGCCATGTCCCAATACTTTACATTTGGGACATGGGCGGTGTTTGTCGCATCCGCGATACCAGGTCCTACATAAAAAGCCTAGAACATAGAAATATGCTGGAACCGTAGCTACTTGGTCTGGGTGGACTTTAATAATGCGTTCTCCGCTTAATACTTCCTTATGTCCCCAGCAAGCCGCCTGCGTGTTACTCCCTACATGTATGCCATAATGGGTTTGGAGTTTGTGGGTCACCGCCTCTGTTTTAATCTCTATAGGTAATCCCGAGACGTATAGATCGACAAGTTTCATTTCTATATCTCGTATGATGGGATCTGCATCTGTAATCTTGACTCTTTGCCCGCATAGCATCATTTCCTTTTGTTTAATGAAGGGTTTGTTGCTTTTTGGGTACAGAGTGTATTTGTTTTTACCCCCATACTGAAGGCCCTCGATCTCCGATATGTTCATTCCTAGGACTTTCAATTCCGTTAGAACCTCGGTTTGCCGGGGAAAAACATTTGTGGACCCAAAGTCTATGGTCTGACATCCCTCCCTGTGGTATATCACGAGTTTTCTATGGCCTATTTCCCCTTCAACTACAAGTTTCCAGCCAATTTAGAATGACGTCGGAGAGTTTAATTTCCGCAAGCGGTTGTGAGCGACTACTGCAGTTTAGTTCTCACGATAAAATATTTAAGCTTGAGATTCTAATGTTGGCCACGCCTTGCTCAATTCCGAGTGAATGTTGAATCATATAATGATCAGACACTCCCCCTCCCAACAGTCTGCCAAGAGAGGTTTTACGACCCCAACTTGAAGTTATTTTAATCTGAAGACAGAATTCCATCGATTACCTGTGAAACCTGTGATCGCAATTATTATGTAACTGGAAAGCCCAAACTACTACAAGTTACGAATTGTATGGATATATCAATTAACTGGCATGACTCCTCTTGTTCGCCAAATTGACCTTCATACATATTGACTGCGCGAAATTATTAGCCTCAGGGTCTAACATATACATGTTGAAATCTGGTTAATCCTTACAACGTAAGACAGACCTAACTTGGCAGTTACTGGTAGAATTCAGAAGTATATATCTCCCATGCCAGTATTTTTGAAGTAGTGTGATGCATTACAAGTAGTATGAATTCTTTACTTCAAAATACATGCACCCTTTTCATATTTAATGGGGTATCTTTAGGAATTTCCCCAAAAATATTTCCTGAAAAAAACAAGTAATAAAATTCTCTTAATAGGACGATAGGTCACTTTAAACTTGCCCTAACATAGTAAAAATACATTATTTTATACCTATTTTAACATAGAAAGGATCCATAATTTTGGACGTACCATAACACCGTACGGATACATTACTTTAGACTTGCCCTAACATAGAAACGATGCGATACTTTAGTCCAGTCCTAACGTAGTAAAAAAGAGATACATTACGTTATAACGTAGTAAAATAGATGCATTACTTTTAGACCTGTCCAAACTTAGTACAGATACATTACTTTATTCTTGCCATACGATAGTAAAGATACATTACCTAAGACCTGCCCTAACGTAGTACAGATACGTTAATTTAGACTTGTCCTAACTTAGTACAGGTACATAACATTAGACCTGCCCTAACTTTGTACAGATACATTATTTTAGACCTGCCCTAACATAGTAAACATACATTACTTGAGACCTGCGATAACTTTGTACAGATACATTATTTTAGACCTGCCCTAACATAGTACTGATACATAACATTAGAATTTCTAGAACATAGTAAGCATACATTACTTTAGACCTGCCCTAACTTAGTACAGATACATTACTTTAGACCTGCCCTAACTTAGCACGGATACATTACTTTAGACCTGTCCTAACTTAGTACAGATACATAACTTTAGACCTGCCCTAATTACAGATAAATTATTTTAGACCTGCCCTAACATAGTAAACATACATTACTTTAGAACTGCCCTAACTTAGTACAGATACATTAGTTTAGACCTGCCCTAACTTAGTACATATACATAACTTTATACCTGCCCTAACTTAGTACATATACATAACTTTATACCTGCCCTAACTTTGTACAGATACATTATTTTAGATCTGCCCTAACTAGTACAGATACATTATTTTAGACCTGCCCTAACATAGTAAACATACATTACTTTAGAACTGCCCTAACTTAGTACAGATACATTACGTTAAACCTGCCCTAACTTGGTACAGATACATTACGTTAAACCTGCCCTAACTTGGTACAGATACATTACTTTTGACCGGCCCTAACTTAGTACAGATACATTACTTTCGACTTGCCATAACGTAGTAAACATACATTACTTTACACCTGCCAAGTCACATTACTTCAAAGTTAAGGTCATTCTGCTGTTCGTATAACTTTATGGTTTTATCATTTCTGAATAAGGTTTTTCAGCAAAATTTTAAATTTAACCTTCAGTTTGTTGTCTAACTGCCTTTGATTCCTTCTAATTGAATGGGCTGAAACGGCTCTGAATCCTTTCCGTCTTGGTAAAGTTTGACACTATCTCTTGTAAGGTAATTCGCTTAGTAAATTAAATGTCATATAACAAACATGGAAAATAACTCACTAAAGCAACTACATGTAATGTGGTATTATTGTAAAGGACATAAAAAGCCGCTGTTATATTACTGGTGCGGGTGATATTTCGCTTAATATAGTAAATGCCATATTACTGGTATGAGAGATATCTCGCTTGCTGTAGTAAATGCCATATTACTAGTATGATAAATATCTCGCTGGCTGTAGTAAATACCAAATTACTAGTATGATAAATATCTCGCTGGCTGTAGTAAATACCAAATTACTGGCATGAGAAATATCTCGCTGGCTGTAGTAAATACCAAATTACTGGTATGAGAAATATCTCGCTGGCTGTAGTAAATAACAAATTACTGGTATGATAAATATCTCGCTGGCTGTAGTAAATATCAAATTACTGGTATGATAAATATCTCGCTGGCTGTAGTAAATACCAAATTACTGGTATGATAAATATCTCGCTTGTGGTAGTAAATGCCATATTACTGGTATGAGAAATATCTCGCTGGCTGTAGTAAATACCAAATTACTGGTATGATAAATATCTCGCTGGCTTTAGTAAATACCAAATTACTGGTATGATAAATATCTCGCTTGTGGTAGTAAATGCCACATTACTGATATGAGAAATATCTCGCTGGCTGTAGTAAATGCCATATTACTGGTATGAGAAATATCTCGCTGGCTGTAGTAAATGCCATATTACTGGAATGAGAGGTAATTTTCTTGCCAAATAAGTTTGCTACATAACTGGTTTGCATGATTATAGGGATTTTGAAAACATACCAGCAAGAAAATGTAAAACATATTAACCTTATTGTACATGGGTCCCAATATATTTGTTTCATGCAGAAAAATATTATAACTGTGTGATTGTTCATAGCAACAGAGTTGTGATCCCAAATACAGTCAAACCCACATTATCCAGATGATAAATTTAAATTGCATAAACAAATTTCCTAATTAGTATTATCATAGTAATAAGTTTCAGTTGCTTACAAATTAGTGACAGTTCTAAATCAAGTACATGTTTATGCTGCAATTGTATACACTGAATACAGGGTGAATGATTTTCAAATTAAAGGTATTTCGTTTTTTTTTTATTGTCAGCTTGATCATTTGAAAAATAGAAAATAAATATTAAATTTATAAACTGAGTAGAATAACTTCACCCCTATTATCACAAAAAGAAGTATTCTAGTTTCATCCATTTCGTATATGAATAGTATCCACAAATGCCGTGACAAGATAATTCGCAATAAAAAAAAGTCTGTTCATACTTTTTATCTTGGTACTGTCGATCCTGTTTGATGCATACAAATTTAATGTTTACAACCCCATTCATTAGAGGAAGATAAAGCAAACGAAGCAATGAAAAATAGGAAAATATACGGGATAGGAGATATTTTGTTGTGTTTTTCAACACAAAGTATACATCGTATTTTCACGATTGCTTATTTGTAACATATGAAAACGAGATGGGTTTATTCAAGAAGATATTGTAATAAGCACCGGGGTATTCACTTGACCGAGCGGTGTCAAAACCCTGGCGCGAGTCACGCTGGAAGTCATAAGTTTTCCCCAAATTTCCAAAGACTTCCATACAACTTGAGTTGTAAAATGGAAAGAGAGACGTGTCTGCTATAACTAATAATCTTTGCTCTAATCAATTGGCGACCCAGAGGAGACAACTTGCCCAAACGTCCATTAACTGCACCTTAGCATGGTTTTTCTCCATTATCATCCCATTTCCGTACCGCAAGCCCGTCATGCCATAGAAATTACACCAGTATTCCCTTACTAACTGGGAATTATTTAACTGCGCGACCCTAGGCCAGTCAATCCACAGAATTTCCGGCGTATCACGCTCATATACATACGCCCATTTTCCACTATGGCCACATCAACGGTACCTACCAAGTTCCAACTTGTTGATTCCATTCTATAATTTACTGATTTCCAACCATAAATGCTGCCTTTACAATCACAATACTTGTATACACCGCTGAATTTTAATATGGACTATGTTACTAAAAGGGACAGTCATTCGGCTTGTGCCTAAAATCACTACTAACGAACCCAGCATGGTTCAAATTCACTAACACTCCTCTCTGTGATGTTTTCTCCTACTAACTGGCTAACTATTTCGGGTTAGCAACTCCAAATTTATTACAATATATTGATTTAAACGGTATTTTTTTTAATAGTGCTGGGAGTATTAGTTTCGTAACACATATTATATTCAACTTCGGGCATATCTCTAAGTGAAATATTTTCCGATATTGTTTCAATTGAGGGATTTTAAATTGAAGTGTATGGGTGGAATTAAATAGTTGAAGAATTCCTTTCATACGTGGAACCTAGCTTGGAATCCGTGGGGTACAAAGCGAATGTTAATCCAGTCAATGTATACCAATTCCAGAAAAAAAATCCAGAACAACATAAAGATGGCGCAATTTTAATCTGTCTGTGTAGTGCATTATACCGGTTCAGACTATTTAGTTATTCGTCGTTGGAAGATTTTAGGAGGCCATCATGCGACCTTGCATCCATTTTTTATTCTAAATAACTGAGCTTGAAAATATATCAAAGTGTTATTGTTAGAATGGGGAGAATAACATAATTTCCATATCAGTAACTTATCGCATAAATTTGCTCGGATATGACAAACTTGTCTCATTGTTCAATTCTTTACTGCATATGGTCATCAATACATCATAGTGTTCTCCGATGCATGGCGACTGTATGATAGTTTTAGATAAACTAAATTCAGAACCTCAGCCCCAAATATCAATGATTTTGACGACTGGAAATATTTTTGAATACTGTTTTTAATACGGTTTTACAGCAGTATTGAACCATTTTGAAGTTTAGTCTATAGCGGATGCTTGTCAGTACGTGCCATATATCAAAATATGTTCCGAATGTTGTTGTAGCGTGCAGCGTTTGTAGATAAGCCACACTTTGGTGATATCGACATGTTCATCTTTAGTTTTAGACCTGTCACAAAATCGATATATGTAGCTGAGTTATCAGAAGAAGACATGTCCCGACAAGATATGGCAGTATCCATTAGAAATAGGTCCAATAAATCTGTTGATTTTAGAATTTAGTTCTTGTTTCATATAGAGGAAATAAACATATCGGTGAAGATCCAAAGAGGCAAATGTTGTGTTAAATTGTCTATTGGTCCAGTATCAAGCTGAGTTTCGTACGTTTGAAATTGACACGCAAGACAAATAAGTGAAAAGAACTGTAAACAAGCTGAGTAAATTATTTCGTTTCTCAATTTTCATACACTGTCTAAAACGTTTCTGTTTCCTTCAGTCTTCCAGTTTGAAGATTAAACAGTATAACATCATTGAAATAATACAGTATGAAATACAAGGGATACGGTATGACATGTATCTGAATAATGGACTCTAGTAAATATTCCAGATGATATAGTTCCTTATAGACTTAGTAAGACAAACTGAATACTAAATTCTGTGAAACTACGATTTTGAATTCGTCCTAAGCAGCAGAGAGGGTGAACCCTACAACGTTTTTAGACAAAATTTGATTGAAATCCTAAAACGAGCCGTCCTATAATCTCATTTTAACCAAAAAAGGGCGAACCCTACAACGTTTTCAGACAAAAAAAATTGATTGAATCCTTAAAACGATCCGTAGGATTTCGTTGAAATCTACGAAATCTCATTTTAACTAAAAAAATGAAAACGAAGATTTTTACGATTTTTTAATCAATTTTGGTCGCAACTTGTTGTCATCACCCTCTCTGCTGCTATGGGTTAACAAAAAATAATAAATGATTTTAACCAGTCTTTATGATGAAAGTCCTTAGGACGAAAATCCTTTGAAATTGCAAAGCAATTTAGGATTTCACAAACAAACTAATCACTAACACCTCTTCTTGTAAATCAATCAGATTATTTGACTGGTCGGTGAGTTTGAAATTAATTCTGGTTAATGAATTATTATGGCATCGCATGTAGACAGGATTAATTGGGTTTTCAATAATTAAAAATCCTGGAGGAGCTGTTGGTGCAAACGAATACAAAATATATCCTTGCTGAGCTTGATTTGATCGTTCTAAATTTATTTGATAGCTTCCTTCGATAACATCACATACTAAATTGATCGCAATCACCGATGAAACATTCACGTTGAACGGAGCGATATGCCTACCGCCACCATCTGGGTCATTATTATGTTTGAGGATTTTTATTTCCGGTGATGCTGTTTTTTTCCATGCATCATGAATTATTTTAAAACCAACATCGATGGTGTCACTGAGAAGTTTTTTTAGTTCTGGTACGTTATATCCTGGTAGTTTGAATGTGGGGATATTTTCAACGCGGATTTTATATTGATTTGCAAATTGTGTTCTCGATGTGGGGTTTTTATCATCTAATATCACTCGAATAATTTGTGAATTAAATACTTCCATATCGTCGATAATTTTATTGCATGTTTCTACGACGCTGATAAATTCATCTCGGTTGAGAGAGCCGGATTTAAGAGATATTAACAACAGCGATAAATCATTATTCATTGCTGTGAAATTTTTAATGATTTCAGGTTCGTTAACAAAATTATATTCTTGCAATGGTCCACCCTCCTCCCTAGGTTCGTATCCTAACCCAAAAAACTCTATAAATAAGTTGTATTTTTTATAACTCCTTATTGGATTTTTAGGTTTTATTTTGTCTGTGATATAATCAGATTTTTGTGGTTCTGGTAATTTAACGGTTTCTTCCCGGGGTGGTAATTCAGGCCATCCTAATACGGTTCTAATAGAACTCTGATAGATATCTACGACGTATCCTTCTGAGTTTATCTCAATTGCGGATGATAGCGTCGGTTCATGAACTGTTATAGCGATTTTTGACTCTACTCCAGTAATCGATTTTATTCTACGCGCGAATTCATCATTGATTTGTTCGATTTGGTATGACCCTGTTGGTATCGAAACGACGTTCCAGTCTGGGGTTCCGTCGGGTTTATTCTTATTTGCAAACACCAGTGAATTATTCGGTTGTTGACCACCAAATGATTTTGATCTGATATTAGGCCAACTGTGATACACTCGTAGTTTTGCTAGCGCTATCTCCTTCACGGGCACTGGGCTAGGGAAATTCACACTGAATTCAGGATTCGTTGATGTTATTGATATCATGCTTGTTTGTACTGGGTTCGTGTTCTCCACTATTCGTTGAAGTAATTCCTGCGGTGTCGTCATTGTTATTATACTCATGTTGTATTTCTAATTTTGGTATCGAGGAATCATAAATACTGACCATCACTGAGAACTCACAATCTGGTAATGTTGATATTATTGAGATCATTTTGTTTTTTGGGTTCGTGTTTTCTAATTCCATCGATGTTGTCATTGTTATTATACTCATGTTGTTGCTCTAATTTCGATATCGCGGAATCAAAAATACTGACCATCGCTGAGAATTCACTATCTGATATAATTGTATTATCGAGTGACGACGATATCATCAGGGATAACTGCGAATATGCGGTTGATGCAATATGAAATTGAAGTAAGTAATTCTGCAGTTTACTCTGGCTGCATGATGATATCTTTTTTGCTATCCCGGTTGATATACCCCCGATTGTAGCCACCGCAGAAATGCAAATTGGAACTACGACCGGGGCAATCATTATAACCGATGCAAGTATTATTCCGGCGCCAGCGAGAACGCTTGACACCGAGTACACAATAACATCAATTGCGGTGATTCTTCGTCGGTATTTTTTTATTTTTATTTGATACTCCTCAGTGAGGGTTTTGAGTCTATTTTGAAATTCTCTGACCTGATCATAGCGACATTGCGTTGATGAAATCATTTTTATTTTAAAAATACTAGTGTTTTCAATTGTGAAATCCGAACGATTTTTCTTTCAATTTAGTTATTTACTTAAATCCGCTACGAATTCCAAATACCATGATACCGAAATTCTAAACAAATCAATATCAGTAGATGTTATCGTGAACTTTTCAGTTGTATCCTTGTCGATGATCGTTGAAATCGTATTGTTGACCCCGGATGAACTCGACGATGAAATATTAAATTGATCCGTTGTCACTAGTGTTAATCGATAAATACCCTTGACGGTTGCAGTGATATCTAATTTGTTGTCTGTAGGTGTCCAGGCAAATGATCCGTGTTGGATTGTGTACACGACGTTGTTGGTTTTCTCATGAGGAATTTTTGTTTTTTCAATGATTGTTATCATCCTCGAAAAATCACCTTTGACGGCTTCGATGAAGTTTTTCGTCTCATCGATGGATTTTTTAATATCAGGGAGTTTTATTTCTATTTTATCTAACGGGGTTCCAATAAATTTATCAATGATATTTCTACGAAATGATGTAAACTGTTTTCCGTTTTCTTCAATTTTAGATTGAAGTGTTGTTAGTTCCAACACAGAATTTTTCAACTCATTGTCATGGGTATCAATCTTATCAGTGATCGTAGACACAAGTGCACCTGGTTTAAGTCGTCCGTCGCTGGAATACAACGCAATAGAGTTTTCAGTGGCGTCGCGCTGCCGTATCAAAATGTCATTCAATGACACATCACTGCTTTTCAATTTACCCTGTTTGTCCTGAAATACAACTATTTCGTTCGGGTCAACACTTGCTAAATTTAACGTCTCAGCTATTTCATCTTTGATTAGTTTTTTTACATCCTTGATAGAATCAGGGGGTGCAGTGCCATCGGGTTTGGGTTTCAATGATCTCCCCCAAATATCAATCATGTTATTGTAAAACTCTTTCTCTCTCTAAAAAGCGATTACTAGTGTATTCATTCACGACAATATGTGGTGGTTTTCCGCTTGGGTTACTCAAGGAGTTAGAAATAGCGTCAAGGACATTTAATACTTCGCTGCCACATATTGGTGGGTCATTCATTTGTTGTGTTGGTAGCGTAGAATACCAAGTCTTCATTGGAAGGGTTTTTATATAACGCAAAAACTCTTTTGGTGGGGCTAATCCATATGAATCAAAATAGACAATCCCACGTGGATCAATAGCGTATGTAACCCAGTGAGTTCCGGGTCCGGTGCTGTTATCTAAATTAATGATTCCGGTTTCAACGCTGTTTGGTTGATGTGGTAATTGATCTTTCATAAAGACACCTCTGAAGTTTTTAATCGCTAGTTTTTTAGCAGCATCCATTAAATCAAAATTGGACATTGGAACCATCGAAGATTTCTGAATTAATAAATCGTTCCTGGTAGTCTTAGACCCTTTCCGCTGTACCACGAATACGGGGTTCCTGGTAGTCTTAGACCCAATCCGTGAACGGATCGTCCCTTTTTTTTATATCCTTTCCCAGTTGCCTTCTTTAGTGCCATTCCTGCTGCAGTACCAACGGCTCCTAACGCTGCCGCTTTAGCCACCGCTGGGGCAGCCGCTGCAATCAATGCTGGTATCGCAGCTAACAACGGGAATATACCGCCTGTTTTAATCATATTTTTGATAGCAGCCGCAGAAAGAGTAATCTGAACACCTTTTTTGGCTACAAGTGCATCATTGAAATGTTTCACCTGACGAGTTGTCAGCGATAGTTTATTTGCACCACCAGTCATTTGGTTGGGTTTCAACGTGATTGTGGTTCCACATTTTTTAGCTGATTCCGATTGCAATTTTTTTAATTGACCGGGAGTTAACGCAACACTAATAACACTATATGACATTATACATAATAGATTGATTCTAAATCGAGAAAATCGTTTACGATTTCAATTACATGTTTTTGAAAATCAAAGATTTTCTACTGGGGCATCTACCACTCTCATTCTTCCACCAACACCTTCAAGTAGCATTGATTTGTCGCTGAGAATGACAGCAACCGCTCTATAATCAGCAATAGCACCACGAGTCACATTAGCTCTAAAATGTATATCAACAACAGATTGTCTCATCAAATCGAGATGTTCCAGTGAGAAGTAATAGATCGGATACAGATTTTTAAAATCATATTGTGATATTTGCAAACCAGTATCCACATTTTGATCGCGTGCCATAAATGACAACAGACGATGATAAACTCGTGCGATATGATTTTCTGTGTAATTAAGTTGTATATCCTCGGATGGTTCCTGTTGGCCGTTTATTCTCAGTGAGACGTCTTTCACACCTAATTGATCAAATATCATATGACTGAAACGTTGATCGCCAACTCGTGCGTTATCCTGTAACGCAATAAATATATGACGTGGCGCAGCAACACCTTGTTTTGATGCTAGGTTCCAAGTGAATAACCCGTTGATATTTGATTGTTTAACATCTGTACTCACGGTTAGCCAACTTAGTAATGATTTTCCTCCTTGGTCCATAAATGATAGTAATCGTTCTTCTGCGGTGATTGCTGGAGTCAACACTGGCATCCACAATGATATTTTTGTTAAATTGACTTTACCGGCATCAGCATTTGGATTTGCATTGTCTGCTGGAATCCTCCAGATTGCGTCATTATCATCACTCTTTCGTACAAGCGATACTGTATGCTTCGCTCCATAGATAACTTTTCTGACGTTTCTACAGAATCCAAATATATGATGCAGTGGAATCGCGCATGAAAATGATTTACGCCCTACTCCCAACATTGAGTTTCGTGTTGCAGCTCCTAGATTGAAATTAGCATCGTTGTTTATAATCATATCTTCGGCATCAATATTAGCGGTGCCAGCATTATTCTTTGGTCGTCTTACAACAAATTGTTTTCCTCCAGCGGTATTTGTGGCATCTTTTGCAAACATCATAGAGGGTCCTGCTGATCTTGTATAATCATCGGAATATCTCGCTAACCCTATGATTGTTGTAGCCACATCAACATCACGATCTATCGACTCAATTTCTTTTCCATCAATGAGATATCTAGCACTCTCAAATAGCGCCATGATACCATTATTGACAAAACCGACTTGAGTACCAACTGGATACGGTGCTGGTACAGCAGGAGTATCAGCAGCTGTTACAAGTTCTCCTTCTACTTCGATAAACGCTTCACAGGGTAGAAAGTATTTACTGGTATCATGGACTTGAAGATCAATTCTTGCTCGACTATTTGAGTCTATGGCATGATAGGCGTAATATTGATAATCGCGTACAGAATCATCCTTGCCAACTGGGGCGTCTATATCAAATGCTGGATCACGTGACTGTTTGAACATTTTATTCTATTTATCAGAGTCTAAATCGCGATTTCCCATTTCATCGTCGTAGTTTTTTAAAGCCACTTCCTGCTATCATGTTTGCAATATTGCTTTGGTCGGGGGTTAAAACCATCGACGCTAATTTTTCATCTACTGCGTTATTTATAATTCTACTAACACTTGCAGGCATTTCCGCTGTAGACGGTAACGGTTTTGAAAATCCTTTGGATTTCATCCGTGATTTCACTAATGATGTTAATTTATTCTTCGCAGTTGAAAACGCTTTTCCAGCAAGATCTCCAACAGCACCAATACCCTTATCACGAATAACATCAATTGCTTTCATTCCTAATTGTTTAGCCAACGGCATCACTTTTGGAGCCATTCTCGCAAATAATCCTAAAATGGTATTACCTAAACCATCTCCGTAGTATGCTCTATAAACCGGAAACCGTGAATTAACTACGTAGACGGGGGTTGGTTTATCATGATTGTAGTGTATGATCATTATTTGAAATCAGAAACAATTTTTCAATTGTAAAACAATTTATCAATTCAGTCACTATGATACCCATTTGCTAACTCGTCAATGAAATCTCGATATGTGCTGATATCCATGATACCACCCTGAAATAATCGTCTACAGATATCAGCTGCTTCATTAATTATTTCCGGTGAGTTATTTCCAGCTCGGAACCCTCCTACAAGAACCTCTAATCGTGATATATCACTGAGAACACTACCAGGACATGAAATCCTTGGATTCTCACTGGAATCTCTTAATCCACTTCCGCTATAACCAATTGCTTCATCCTGTTTTTCTTCATCCGTGGGTTGTAAATAACCAAGAAAATCATCATCATCACGTGGTATTTGTTGTTTTTTAGGTGAAAAAGATATTTTCTTTGCAGGTTGCTGTCGCCGCCTTTGTAATTTTGGCGGTTTTTGTTGTTGTTTTAGTTCTTCAAATTGTTTATACACTATACCCACCGCATTGATATATTCGATGTATGATGCACTATCTGTCTTAATTTGACTTTTTTCAGTTTTGATCTTATAGAATATATCAGCCCAGTGAGTTATACTTCTAACATATTTATGATGTTCTGGTTTCAACATTTTTTTTCTGTTTTCATAAGTCTTAACAACAAGCGCAGGAATTTCTGTTGGATCAGTCTTATCAATTGCTGCTAACCCTTCCTCGTTAAATCTCACGCGTAAATCATCTACTGTTCTTTTTGATTCTATTTTTTGTACAGCCTGTTCTGTTTGTTCAGTTTTCGCTGCTATTTTTTCGAGTTCACCAATAACAGATTTCCCTGTCTCGGGAACATCCCCCCGTATAGCACGCTCTATCCCCTTCGTTGCTGTAGTTACTGGTTTAAACAACTCTTCAGATCCCGCAGCAAAATCAGTCTGAAAACTCTGTCGTTGTTGTAGTTTATTCCGTACAGAGTCACGAATTGGTACAAATCTCTTAATTGCATCTAATCGTTCACGAGCCAATCGGGTTGTTAATGCTTCATTGACCATTATTTGAAATCAGAAACAATTTTTCAATTGTAAAACAATTTTTTTAATCCCGACCTAACACCATCGGATGGTCATGGAAGTGTTATTTCATCCTATAACGGCTTCTATCATTGATGAGGGAAGTATCAAAATTGTATATAAAATAATTAATACTGATAGTTCCCTCACTTTTCCATTGATCATCCATCGATTTTTGACATCCATTGAGGGTCGGCTAAAAAAAATGATAATGGTCGGGCAATCAAATAATGATAAATGGTCGGGCAATCAAATAATGATAAATGGTCAATCAAAATTGTTCATTTTCTTGAATTAACGCCCGTAGGTTTCTAACTTTAGAATTAACCTCCTTTTTCAATTCGTATTCGTACCCCAATTCTTTTCGTATTCGTTCTACGATGGTATACAACGGAGCGAACACACTTACGTCACTGGAAAATGCGAGAGAGTCCTTAATAGAATTCTGAATTCTTTTGATGAGCGCATACTTCTTTGGTAGCATATACTTGTTAGTGCTAACTCCGTATTCTATATCCTGAAAATCAGACATGATTTGATCAGGATTTAACCCATCTGATAGTTCAATATCCCAACCTTTCAATTTTGAAATCTCGGATATGATGCTATTCATGTTTTCAGAATTCATTATTCTATAATAATGATATATTTCTAAATGAAAAATATGACGTATTAGACATAACTAAATCGAATTTTTTGTCCCGTCCCCTTTGAAATAGCCGATCGACAAACCCCCTCTGCAACATATCGTACAGAGGGTCTACAAATATTGAAATACTTGCCGGCTTCATATATTGATTTAAATACTTTTTCTTCGTTAGTTATTGTATTCAAAGATTTCACAGGTCTCGCTTTTTTCGAGTATTTCCCAGTCCCCCCTCGTTTGGTATTTTCACTATGTGTAACAGCCTGCAGATTTGATAAAGAATTGTTCTTCGGATTAGAATCAATATGATCAATAACAAAACCATCTTTGATCAATCCATGGAAACACTCGTACACGAAACGATGATTGTAATATTTCTTCTTTCCAACAGTAAAGAACAAATACCCCATACCATTATCCCACCCAACTGGGTTCTTCAGTCTACGGTTTCTTACAACACCATCACTGGATGCTTCATAATTTGTACTCACAGGGTGCTGTCTGAATTCTTGGGTCATTCTTATACTATACTATTTGTCTAATTCAATGACTGATCCATTGCAGGGGGATTCATTATACATAAATCTTTCATTTAGACACTTGTTTTTAGTATAGCATGAAAGAGTTCAAGAGATTGACTTCGAAAAATGCTGAATTCAATGCTGATAAGGAGTTTAAGAGATTATTAAAAATCAATCCTAGATTTAATCTCGATAGACCCAAAAAACGTATCAAACGTCCAAGAGACGGAAACATGAAAGAGTTTAAGAGATTATTGAAAATCAGTCCTAGATTTAATCTCGATAGACCCAAAAAACGTATCAAACGTCCAAGAGACGGAAACATGAAAGAGTTTAAGAGATTATTAAAAATCAATCCTAAATTTAATCTCGATAGACCCAAAAAACGTATCAAACGTCCAAGAGACGGAAACATGAAAGAGTTTAAGAGATTATTAAAAATCAATCCTAAATTTAATCTCGATAGACCCAAAAAACGTAACAAATTTAATCTCGATAAACCCAAAATCCTTCGGATTTCAAAAGCGTCCAAGAAATTATCCTGGAAAGATGCTCAATTCAATCTCGATATAGTTTCTAATACACCCAAGAATACAATTCTTGATAAAGCCATGATTAGTAAAATCAGAGATTGTTTCAATGAATTTAAGCGTGATGGAGCATCCTATTGTTGGTCAACATTTCGAATTGATGGTGTTGTTGACGCTACCATGAATGATGAAAAAGCAGCAGTGATAATTTCACGTGTTGGGGAAAAACGGTATTTTTTCCGAATCAAATTCATTATTGAAGTCGATGGCAAATGGATTATTAGGGATAAATTTGAACCAATCCTCAAGAATAAAAAAGCTGTCATTGTGAGTAGAGATTCCAAACCAGGAATTCTAACCGGCATTGACAAACCATACTACGAAAGATCTTATCCCGTAACAGCAATGGTTTATGGGCTATATCCGTTAAATGATAAACCCGATATCGCAAAACTAGCTCCTATGAAATATTCGTCAGGGCTTAATTGTGTAGCAACACGGGTAATGGAGCACTTCACAAATGCATCCCGAGGAAATAAACTAACTGATCTGCGACGTAGGAAAATAACCGAATGGGAACTGACAGTGAAACAGCATGGTGCAAAGATTTCTGATATAGCTAAATTAGAAACATCATTAAGATTTCCAATAACAGTTATGACGATAACCGGAGAGGTTTTATACGAACCGAAATATAACAAAAATGGAGCGCCAATACAAATTATTGATCATAACAAACACGCGTGGACACCTGCGGTAACAGTATTTCCACGAGAACGAACCGTGAAATATATCCCACCGGAATTTTCCGGGGAATTAGTCGGGGATGTTTTCTATGAAGAGAGATTATTCGATGCTATTAATGCGTTGTGTAAGGATGATCCTGTGTCAGTGTGGTTACTTAGAAGTGATGAAGATCCCGAAATAGGATTCGATCAATTTGTAAAACCAAATGGTGAATTATATCGCGTTGAAGAATTAGATAATAGAATGAGAAAAATCGCTAGTGATTTTTCACCGGAGAATTCCCATGAAAAACTACTCACGGATAGTTTTACTATTCCATCAGTGGTAGCTCACTTCGCAAGAGAAAAAAACTCATGGCGTCCAACACGAAGTGATTTTCTCGAGGATGTTAAATTGAGTTGCGTCGAATTTGGTCATGGAGGACTGTGGAATACGAAATACTCACTTGATGGTATGATTTCAATTGATATAGCCGCGTGTTACCCCGGAAGTTTTCTCGGATATGGGGAATGCGCTGAGTACTTCAAACGATTTGGACACCCCACGCATGAAATGACTCGTGTTGCGATTAATGGACCATTGCCTGATTTTGATTTAACCGGATTCGCTCGTGTGATATCATTTGAATTAGCGTCAGGATTACATCCGTGTAGTTATGTTTGGCTCGGTAGACACCTATCTGAAAAGGCCTGGATGCCAATAGTGCTATTGAGATATATGATTGATTGTGGTATGCTAATATCGTTGATCATCGGTGAAGCGATTATATGCTATCGAGCTCAGAAAGAAGTTTGGCTACCACAACCCGATCTAGATCGTATAATCAGCGAACAGCGAAAACAATTCCCTGATTTCAATGAAGAACAAATCATGAATTTGTCTATGAAGTTATTTGAAATTAAAAAAGAACAAGCAAAAGATTTTGGACGAAGAATAATCGGTAAATTCACTCAAGGTGGACGGTACGACAACGCAAAATATTCTTCGCGGTTGATCATAGATGTCGCTGAATACGATTTTATTGTAGCGGATTTAATGAAACAGGGAAAACTTGTATCCCGTAAGGATGCTTTTCTATCCAATGGTGAGAAAATGGGTACGGTTGTTACCTACTGTGATGGATATAATTCCCAGTACACACATTTGAGAAGTTCAATGCTAGCCTATGCTTCTATTAATCTATTTTCGATGATAAATAGATTTCCTAATACCGCGGTTAGAGTGGCCACTGATTCGATGTATATACACAATAAGTACAAATCAGCTGTAGCTAAATTCACAGATCCCGAAGAAAATTGGGGGTGTTGGCGATTTAAAAAGGAGATGCTACATGAGTATTGTGAATCCGCAGACGTTGCCATGGATGATAAATATCTTTGTTGTAACCGTATTGAAAATCAATCAGAATTTTCTAATGCACCACCGGTATCTGATCCAATCTGTAGATATAAAACAGTTTATTTAAACGGTTGTGGTGGGTCAGGAAAGACAACTCGTGCAATTGAATTATTTCGTCGGTCAACCATGATTGTGCTAACACCGACTCACAGACTCGCCAGAGAGATGATACAGCGAGGGGTAAATGCCTGTACTTACCATAGTTTCTTTCGATGGAAGGGTGACAAATGGACTCCTGAGCGTATGGGTGATAAATTCATTCCTGAAATCATAATTTGGGATGAAATATGCACAGTGTCATTAGATGTATTACAAATATTTCTCGAGTGGTTGTTAAACAAAAACACAAAAGTCGTCATGTGCGGTGATCACGGCCAACCACCACCATTTGTCGGTGCATCTCCACATGAATGGCTAAGGGGTTTTGTAGACTACTATGAAGAAATCACCACTGATTATAGATCACTTGATGAACGATTACGAGAATTTAAGAAACTAATTAGATTACAACCGGATAGAATCCAGTGCGAAATAGCGCGTGAAGTGATTTCAGAAACTCAAATAAACGATTTCTGGGAAACATGGAGACCAAATGATTTGATAATTGCAAGTAGAAAAATAGTCAGGGATACACTTCAGATGAAGTTATTTGAATTGCATAAAGAAAAATTTGCAACGCTTCTAGTACCCCTTTGTTATAGGCCATCGGATACACGAAAACAGAATATTGAAGTTGATATTCCAGGACAGAGTGAAAAACAAATTCTCGTATTAAATGATATTGTGCTGGTTGATATCAATGTCGTTGAAGATGCATTGCGTGCTAATAAATCCCCGTGGACTCTAGGATACGCAGCAACAATACACTCTTCACAGGGATTGACTATATCGGATACAATTGTTTGGATGGTGGATAATCACATCGAATGGTCGAATTTAGTCTATCTCGCAGTATCCAGAGTACGAAAAATAAATCAACTTCGAAGAGTTGTTTTCGATGATAATGACACAACAATAAGTGATATTGATGTTAGCATCATTAATAAAAAACTCTCCGGTTACAAACAACAGGACAAAAAAAAAACAACGAGAATTCGATATTGATGCTAAATTAATAATTACGCTGAAACAACAACAGAATAATCACTGCGCGAGTTGCAATTGTATAATGCGTTGGCAGTATTCGGATAAGGATCCTCGCCAATTCACCGTAGACAGAAAAAATAACAGTCTCGGTCATGTCAGAAATAATGTGATGTTGACTTGTCTTGAGTGCAATAGACGCAACGGTGCTAGTTAAGACCATGCGGTGGCAATTGAGTATCCTCGGGAATTACCTGTAGTTGTTCTCGAGTAAAACCCCGTTGAGGGGCAGTTGAATCCAGTTTATAGATTGCTGGTCTACCAGTTGATCGTGTTATAGTAGATATCTTATGCGTAGTGACGCTCCAAATAGGATCAGTAGCCCTTTTTCTACCCCCTTCAAGCTCTCCTGGTTCGTATAAGTACCTCACAATGACATTACTACCAAGAACTGGTTCTTTGAAATCTTTTTGAATTTCCATTTTAGGTATCGACTTCTTTTTAATCGCGTTGATAGGTTTCATGTTGATGGTTCTAGTAATCTCGTTATTCAGTGCGGTAACTACACCTGGTAATCTCTTAACCCATTCACGGGATCTTTTTTCTTGGATGAATTCTTTTGCGTATTGATATCCAAATAACCGTTCAGCAAGAGTCCGATTAAATCGTTCTACAATGGCCTGATCGCGATGTAGCGCAGTATGCCCTCGTCGTATGGTGACATTATGATGTTTCATTGTAGATAATACTGCACCCTGAAATTCCTTGCCAGGATCAACCTGCAATACATTTGGCCAGTGCAGAGGACCTCGTCGATAAATCCTTTCAAATGCAGAAGCGACTTCAGTGGCTGATTTTGTTTTTAACGGTTCTGCTTCTTTGTATCGACTTGCAATATCAACTACGGTTAAAGCGTATTTGTAACCACGATCATGTGGCAGAAATAATATATCAGCCTGATGAACTTCATTAGGAGCGGTCACATCAAAATGCGAGAATTGAATTTGTTTAGGCGGTGGTAGATAAATTTGCCATAGTGCCTGTTTGGATAACCAATTAGCCGCAGTGGTTTTTTTCACTTTTGCAGCGCTAGCGAGTTTATGGACTGCTGATTTACCCCTCCAGTATCCTCTTGGGGAATAATAAATTGATTCCATATTATTAATTACCGGCACCTAACATCAATTTGCTTTTCATAGCCGATTTTATCAAAAATGAAGCCAATTTTTCTTTGAAGGATTTATCAGGAATAGCATTTAACGCATGAATTAATTTCACATCTGCGAGATGCCTGTGTTGCAGATTGCTGCTTTTATAAGCAACATCATGAAGGTGACAGGCCTTATCAATGGCGTTTATTGGTTCTTCACCGGGGTTGGGTTGATTTTGATTATTGAGTCTGATATCAAGTCTGGTTCCCGGTCCACAGTAGCTATATCCGGGAAGGTGCTTTTCTCCCGGGTACTTTGCCCATGGGGTTCCAGGGAGCTTTGCCAATTTGGCTGCGATATCACCTCCTCGTTTTTTTTTAAATCAGATTTCATAGACACAAATCTAAATTTCTTTGTACCACATTGCATGCATTTACCAGAAAGCGCTGATCGGTTATTTTTAGTTGTAACTGTCGTCACATCATCTGTGCCAGTACGCGTTTTGCACTTCACACAATATAGATCCATAATTTATGTATAGAAATATGGATATAATTGATTTTTCAGCGACTAAAAGAAGAGAACCAATTAAGCATCATGCAGCGCTACCAAACTCTATCCGAATGATTATAATCGGGCCATCTGGATCCGGTAAAACGCAATTGTTACTCAATTTAATAATGAGATGGATGAAGTGGGATAAGTTGTATTTAATTGCCCCTAGCGTAGATGATCAACGATGTTATGAAGTGCTAAAAGATTTTAACGAGAATGCATCAGAAATTAGCGGTGAGAACGCCATTGATTTTATAACCGATATCGATGAAGCACCGAGTATTGATGATATTGATGGAGATATTAACAATTTAGTCGTATACGACGATATAATGTTGGATAAACAAAAAAATCCTGCTAGGATCTTTTCCCGGGGGCGTCACAAAAACACTGACGTGATATATGTCACTCAACGCTACACTCAGGTTCCAAAAGTCATCAGAGATAATTGCAATATTCTTTCTGTATTCAACGGCGTTGATACACATACGCTACGAAATATTTGGCAGACATGGTGTTCTGATATGGACTTCAATCAATTTAGAAATTTCTTTAGTCATGCTCAGTCGACTCCGCACGGATTCGCAACAATAAATTTGCATGATCCTCGGACACGATATCGTATCGGACTGGATCAAATATTCGGTTGAAATCATTTATTATTTTTCGTTAACCCAGTGATGAAATCACTAAGCAGCAGAGAGGGTGGATGACAACAAGTTGCGACCAAAATTAATTAAAAAATCGTAAAAATCTTCGTTTTCATTTTTTTAGTTAAAATGAGATTTCGTAGGGAAGGCTCATTAAGATTTCAATCAAATTTTTTGTCTGAAAACGTTGTAGGGTTCGCCCTTTTTTTTTGTTAAAATGAGATTTCGTAGGGAAAGCTCATTAAGATTTCAATCAATTTGTCTCAAAACGTTGTAGGATTCACCCTTTTTTTGGTTAAAATGAGATTATAGGACGGATCATTTTAGGATTTCAATCAAATTTTGTCTAAAAACGTTGTAGGGTTCACCCTCTCTGCTGCTTCCTAACTTCGATTTTGAATTTGTCCTTCCCAACTCAAATAGTTGCATTTCCATGACATTTATTTTAAACATCTTTACAAGCAGTTTATATTTTGTATGTATGCATATATTGTGATAATTTATTCGACATATGCTTATGTGTGAATTGGGAATCTCAAATCTGACGCCATGAAGAAAAATAAAAGAGTTTAAGAAGAAAAATAAAATTTGAAGAACAAAATTCTTATTGATAACGTCCATTCATCCACTTATTCTGCTAAACTAACAAGGCATTTGATGAAGGGGAAATGTCATGACATTCTACCATGACATGGTATATTTTACAGAAGACAATTCTTGCGTGCAAAGTTTCATTACATTGCACTCCATAACCAGAAAGTACCTTGTGACCTATCCAATCTCCACTTTACGTTATAGGCAATAACACTTCTGAATGTGAGCATTGCAATTTTTATTAGTTTTATGGACAATAACAATCACTTCTGTATTTTCTTTCTTTCTAATGGCCGGTATTGGTCTATTCATTGCATCAGACCACCACCTGATCGCCGTCTGAATATGTCAATTTTATTCTGTGCAAAGCTACTTAGGTCGAAATAATTATCTCATCGAAGATTTCTCTCTATTAGTTGTCCTAAATAAATGTTCTATCTTCCAGAAATAACCAACTTGCGCTCTGTTGCTGACATACGGTGTGATATGGAACAGGTTTTATGGATTTTGTAATTGCTATCAAATCAATCTCTTTTACCTTGAAATCGATTGTCTTAACTTTGAAGAAGTAGAGGCAGAAGGCAGATTCTTTGCCTTTTATACATTGCGTGTTAAAGCAGATGATATATATGCCGTTAAATTATAAAAGCAATTTTCGATTGACTTGTATGTACCAATCTTTACCGATGTGTAATCTTGACTTTAATTTGCGTAAATTCAATTGCTCGGAACAGCTTTGATCAAGACGTTATTATTTGTTATAACCACTGTATCCATTAAAAGAATACAGCTAGGTGATTACCATTTTATGTCCCAGACTTGACTTTGTAAAAGGTGACGCAGGCACGCATCACCAAGCAACAATACACAAGCACTTGCAAACACGTTTACAACTAATTGAATTCACATTATTCTCTTTGTATCTATGGGACATCAAGGACATTTTTACTTATCAACTCAAAAATGATTCATCGAAAGCAGGGACCAAATGAACATTTCTCAATGAATTTCGATCACCCCAACCGCAATCTGACATTTTAGATAATTTGGGTGCCTGTAGCTACAAAGAATGATGACCAAATTTACAACGTAATGTATAAGACTCATGCTAGCAAATATAAGCATCTAATTTTATTTTCTGTTCATCAAAGCCTAGCTAGCTTTTTATATCCAGTGGAAACCTATGATCCAAGCTTTAGAAAAAGACACTCAATGTCACGTATGAATTGTGATTAGCAGATACTGGACATTTCATTAACATAAGTTTGATTACATGTAATATATCACGTGAGCGTTTAAGGTCGACAAACATGAAAAGCTAGAAAAGAACATTTTTACAAGTTACCATACTTAAATTCAACGTTATTACTGGATTTTTACTTTTGTATTAGAACAACCATCGCAACGTCCTGAAACTCAATTTTTGAACAGCCATATTATATGGTTTTGGAAGAAAAGGCACCTTAATGCAGAATTCGTGTAGGGTCCTTAAAAGGTAATGTCTTCTTCTTCTTCTTCTTCTTCTTCTTCTTCTTCTTCTTCTTCTTCTTCTTCTTCTTCTTCTTCTTCTTCTTCTTCTTCATCATCATTATCATCAGTCCCGTAGTATGGTAGACCGTTGTAGCACGGAACAAGACCATACAACCAGCTTCCTCCATTCCGCTCGATGTTCTGTCTTTCTCAGTGAGTCGCCCAGTATCAAGCCTGTTCACTCTCGAATGTTATCTTCCTGCCTCTTTCTCTGTCTGCATCTGTTTATTCTTCCTTTTACAGTGCCTTGCATGATTGGCTTGGCAAGTTTTGATGATCGTGAAACATGCACATACAATTGCAGTTTACGTTTTTTTCACTTTGATCATGATTTCTTCGTGAAGCCCAATGGCTTGTCTGATCCTTGGTTGTATTTCTTCATTGATGGCACGGTCTAAATGTGATGCCGATGATCTTGGAAACATCTCATCTATGTGGTCTGTATTCTCTTCTCCAAGTCAGATGTTATGGTCCATGATTCAAAGGCGTAGAGAAATATTAACATTACATCAGTTTGACCTTTAAACTGAGTGCCATGTTCTTGTCGTTCCAGATGGGCTTCAGTTTTGTCAGCTCTGCTGTTTGTGCTTTTCCTCGAGAGTAATATGGGCTTCGATACTTCATCTGTTACCGTTGACTACTACTTGAAGCTGTGACTGATTTTAGCTTCGTACCTTGGAACCTGATGTCAGTGCTGATACCCTTGGTTTTAGTAATCATCATTTTGGTCTTCTCAGCACTGATTTCGATGCCGTAGACTGCATACTTGTTGTCGAGGCTATCTACTAAATTAGCTAGTTCTATCTCATTTCCTGCTAGTCCATCAATGTCTTCAGCAAAACGTTAAGTTGGTGACTGTTCTGCCTTTAATGCTGACTCTTTCTTCGTGCTTTTCAAGCACGACAACCATGATTCTCTCCAGAACGATATTGAATGGTGGTGGATAGAGTAGACAGCCTTGTCTGGCTCCGACTGTCATTCTGAACCTGTCTCCTATGCTGCCATTGAAATAAACTGCACTGCACTGGTTCCTTGTCATAGAGGTGTTCTATTACAGTGATGAGGTTGGCATTCATGTTGTACAGTGTAGTGGTTGCCCACAAGTCTACATGCCATACCCGGTCAAATGGCTTCTTGAAATCCACGAAGACGTGGTACAGGTATTGCTGTTGGATTATTTGTCACACAATATCACGCGATTCGAAATCTGATCTGGTGTGCTGAGAACTGCTTTGATACACCTGCCTGCTCCTCTGCAATGATCTGTTCAGACTGTGGTGTTAGTCTGTTCAGCAGTGGCCTCACCATGATTTTGCTTGTATTTCTTATAAGACTAATTATAACACTGTTTCAAATTGCCTTTTGGGGGAGGGTGATGATCAGGGCAAATCCTGCATCGACCACATCTTCATACTGAGGAAAATCCTTAAACTGTCCCATAAGTGGAATGGATCCCTTTATGTGGTCTTTGTGGACTCCTAGAAGACCTTTGACAGCCTGCACCGAGGCTTTATGTGGAAGATCCTAAGACTCTATGGCATCCCCGAGAAACTTGTCAACACCATCAGGTCCCTGTACAAGAACTTTGAATGCAGAATCATCCACAACAAGCTACTCACTGAATCATTCAAGGTGGAAACCGGAGTGAAGCAAGGATGCATTTTCTCTCCGATCCTCTTCTCACTGGTCTTTGACTGGATCATGCGCTGAACCAAAGAGGGCAAGAGACAAGGAATACAGTGGACGTTGACCTCAATGCTGGATGACCTGGACTATGCCGACGACATCGGGTTGCTGGCAAGCAGACACCAGGTATCCAACAGAAGACACAACAGCAAGCACCATAGGTCTTCGAGTCAACATAGGGAAGACAAAAGTTTGGAGGAAGAACACTAGAGTGGGCAACCCAATTACCATCAACGACCAGTCTCTGCAAAAAGTAGACAATTTCACGTACCTGGGCAGTAAGGTCGCCACGGATGGAGATTGCACAAGGGAAGTCACCACAATAATCGCAGTGTTGAAGCCAATCTGGAGGACAAGAAACCTCAGCGTCCACACGAAGATCCGTAACTTCAAGAGCAACGCGTTGAGCGTCCGTTTGTACGAGTCAGAGTGCTGGAAGTCCACTACTAACATAGAACGCAAGCTCAAAGTCTTCAAAACCAAGTGCCTGCGACGGATCATGAGGATCTTTTGCCCAAACATGATCTCGAACGAGTACTCCGGCACAGAGCGCAAGCACCATCACTGAGATCGTTGCAACTCGTCGATGGAGATGGCTCGGCCTCGTCTGCAGAATGCCCCCTAACTAAATACCAAGGGTGGCACTGAGATGGATCCCTCAGTGGAAAAGGAACCGTGGCAGACCCAAAGAGACCTGGCGACGAACCATGGAGCGAGAACTTAAGACCATACACCTCATCCTGCTGACAGACCCCGCAACAGCAGCCAATAGACCAAAATGGTGCTCCCTTGCTGTCGCCTCAAGCACCAGACGGCGCATAGAAGATTGATGATGATGATGGTGATGATGATCAGTGATTGAGTCCACGGCGATGGCCAGACTCCATTTTGTCAGATCTTGTTGCAGATGTCTGTAAGGGCGCTAATAATTGCTTCTCCCCCCAGCTTGGGCCAGTTCTAGTGGGATGTTGACCACTCGTGCTGACGTCCTCGTTGCGGCTTCTACTTCTTCACATAAGATTTGGTGGTTTCCGTTGTTTGTTGCTGAAGGAACGGTCAGTACCTTTGGATATACTGAGGCTTGTAAAGTTCTGCATAGTACTCTGTCCATCATTTCAGAATGTCTTTTTCTACTGTGAGACAGTTACCGGCTTTGTCTTGTAAACAAATCACTCACCGTTATTTTGTGCTTGTTAGATCTTGGACTAGTTGGTATGGTTTCTTTCTGCCGTTCCTTTACTTTTGTTCATCATTTTCCTTGGACTATTATTCCATCCAGTTCTATTTTTGCTTTTGTAGCCTTCTTACACGGTGCTAAAATGCTTTGTCTTTACAGCCTTCTTAATTAAGCAATGTATGTACAGCCTTCATACACGCTGCTAAAACAATGTCGTTGTAGCGTTCTGACTCGGTGCTAAAAAGCACTGTCTTTAACGCCTTCTTACACGGGGCTGAAAAAGCAATCTTAATAGGTATTGAAAAGACGTGTTGATATACAGTTGGTGAAACTGCTTTCCACAAACGTTATAAGTCTATTGCCCATAATTCTACAGCTGTTGTTCTTCTTGTCTCGGAACACCTTCCATATGGTGGGGCAGTAGTAGTTATCAATTACTGTCTATTTGTGATGGAAGCCATATTTTGTCTCCACGTCCGAGCCAACTTGACATTTGCTCTGCGTCGTCGTCCAGTGCTTGCTCAACCGTCTTGCGTGCCGTTCCATTTATTCTCAGTATGTATTTCCATTACACTGAACATCCTCCAGACTGACGGGTCTGGAAAAATGCTATAACCAACTTTTTTTCACAGGGAATAACCATGTTTTCTTTTTTCTGCCAGCCTTCTTACATGGTGGTGAAAGAATAATTTCATTGCAGCTTTTAGAGGGTGTTTACAAAGCAATCTCCTTGCAGCGTTTTAGAAGGTGTTTAAAACTAATTCACTACAGCGTTCTAACAGAGCGATGGAAAAACAATATCCTTGTAGCGTTGTTATAGGGTGCTGAAGAATCAATTTCATTGCAGTCGTCAAACATAGTAAAGCAATTTTCTTTTTTTTAACCAGAATTATTGATGATAAAGAATGGACAAACCGTTGTAGGAAATAAGTGAAAAAATATCCCCTTCTCATATGTAGGTAAAATGAGTGAGAAATTCACGTATGTGACAAATTGCGTTTATTTTGATAAAGCAGAATGTGCTCTAATAACATACGTAATTAAAGATAGGCTGTTGAATGTTCATTTGGAAAATCAGAAAACCTTCGTTTTGCTGAATGTATCTAATGATACACAGGAGAGAGAACCAAACAGATTTGTTTCTTATACGTAGTTATCCTTGCCACTTAAAAGTCTGAAATATAGACATGTGCATATTCTCGATGAATATTAAAATGTCCAGTATTTGTAAATATAATAAAAAGAAAAGATAAAAAAAATCCACGTTTTGCCCTTAAATACAATGTTATGAAAATGTCCATTACAATATTTACATTTAACAACATTTCTCCATCTACCCGACTATTCGACACCACGTAACGATCTGAGAGTTCTAAGCTAGTTGTCTTTCGGTCTCCGTTTGCGAGGTCGAGAGAAATTAATAATTATTCTAATGGGTCTAATTCTGGAGTTCTGGAGTTCAGTGTTAGAAAACGAATTATTAGCCAATCAATAGTTATCATGCGCCATACAAGTTATGCTATCACTGAACTCGTTATGCTCATGTAAATATCTCTAGGGAGATAACTGTCAAATTAGTATTGCTCCTTTTTGCGTTTCTTCAAGACCATTTAGAGACATTTGGAGACTCCTATGTCGAAAAACAAATGCTACATTTGAGTGAGATAGTTATTTGCAGAAAGTAGTTTTCTCAAAACTATGTAGCTATGTCAACTGAAAAGAAGAAAGCATTAAGACGGCTCTAAATGATTCATCCATAACCGATGAAATTTAAATACAAGTATATTTGTTGAAAGTTACGTTTACTTAGACGTGGATATTGCTCCAGTGTTGCGTTCTTATAATCTAATGAAAATCAGAAAATCCTAATAAGTTTAGGTCATCGAAGTAAGTAAGGTAGACTAATTTTAAGATTATTATAAAAACAATTTGGAGCATAAATCGGACTTTTCCCATTTAAAGCAGGTGTTTGAAATAATGGAACCCAGTAACATTGATACGGTCTTGTGGATGCAGATGTTTCTATCATATTAATTTACTGGAATCAATTTGCTGTGTTGTGCCATGTAGGCAAAATACATAAAAACTCGCTCTTCCCAAGAAACCTGGTATTTTTGGTAACCTTAATAAAACTAAAGACATTTACGTAACTAACGTAGATTCTAAATTTAAGAAACTCAAAATGTAATTCGAGCTTTCCCTAATCTAAATGTGTATGCGTCACTGTTGCAAACAAATGAGCGGAGGCGCATGACTTTAACCTCGCTCTCAAAACAAACAGTCAAGACAGAAGACGTTCAAGTGGGCATAGCCGTAATGCAAACCACAAATAATACTTATGATGTTAAAACTGAAATTAAATCTCTTTGCACATATTCAAAACAAGACTCTTGTCGAAGTTCGAGTTCCGAAGAGCCTTTTAAGCAAAATAACTTGTGGCTGGCTGGTTAAGTTAAGAAACTGGAAAGATTGAAAGACAAATCTATCAGGAAGTTTCCCAAGCGTACGAATCAGCCTTCTCCCTAACAGCAAGGTGATTCCCACAAATACTTATATTCTGACGTTCGAATGCAGCGATCACAGTTTTGTTCTTATCCCAGTCGACACTTTCTTCCCTATTGTTTGCTTATTCTTTAACTGCCAGAAACACGTCAACCACAACAAATTGACTGGTGAACATTTCAATGGTTCTATGGTTACAAATTTGACAGTTCGTGGTTTCGACAACGTCGTAGATCCAATAGATGGGGATATCATGCCAAAACGTCGACTATTCCTAAACTGTATTTGATGATGATTGCAAAGACACCATTATGAAACTGTGATAAAATGGTCTTTAAACATTTAAATGCCAATTCAACAACTATAAACCCGAATAAATACATTTTTAACAAACTAAAAGGTGTCGTAACATTAAAGAGGGCAAAAGGAAAACACAGATATATATATATATATATATATATATATATATATATATATATATATATATATATATATATATATGTATATATATATATATATATATATATATATATATATATATATATATATATATATATATATATATATGTGTGTGTGTGTGTGTGTGTGTGTGTGTGTGTGTGTGTGTGTGTGTGTTAAACTTTCCGCCAATTATAACTCAGTATGTAATATGTTACATACAGAAGAAAATTATATTAAAAAAAAATCAGCTGTATCAAACGCCTTAAGAAATAAAATGGTCACGAACGTAGTAGAAATCTCGAATGCTGGAACCAAAGCATTCTGAAACAATCTCATCAAAACAAACATAACGTTAAGGATAATGTTAAATACTTCACCCTCAGACAACCACCAGATTATCTTGATTGAACACATTTAAGATACAAGACACTTCTGAACATAATACCGAATCTCTGTCCATCAAATGCACTCCTATCAATTAATAGATACAAATCGTATTGAACGATAGACAAATATTAATCAAACTGTAAACAACTATTCTACCTGCAAGCTGGTAAGTATATGATTATATGATATATAAATACACTTTATAATGTGACAATACAGATGAGTACATGAACTAATACAGACGTGGTATGAACTTCTGGCAAAATCAACTGCACCTACCAGTATCGTTGTTATCATCTAATGGGATTTAACGGATACAAATATATACAATAACTGTAATCAATATTGGGATATGCGTGTCGGCTTTAGGTAGGAACAAATATTATTGAACACCAGTGACATTATGACGAAACATAAAATGCAGTGATATCAGCATTCTATGCAATAATGACTGAAGATACGTCGTGAAAAAAATGATAAGTGTTATATGGTGATAGACTATATTTGAATGTGATGGATGATTAAAAATCACGTGAGACAAGGAATAATGGGTTTACTATATTTACCTGGAAGCGTAAGATACCATCCTACGGCAATCAAACAAAAGGATATATGTTCAATTTTGATCTGCAAGATAACAACAGGCTCTCAGAAGAATTGCAGGAACACGGGATAAAAGGTATGCAGTTTGCATTTATTTGCTCAAGACCTGGCTACAAAGATGCAACAATATTAATTTTATAAAGGTACGCATAAAGATACGAACCTCGCACGAACACAATGACAGTACTGTGTTTCATATTCATATGTAAGATAAAACCATGCTGTTGATAAGTATGTCTCCTATTTTTATTACCTAGTGGTATGGCCATGAAAACCGAGAGAAGTGTTTGTTACAATAACAAATTGAAACAATCCTTCTATAGCTTTAGACTCGGGTTGAACATTGTTATAAATACAAATGTGGATTATAATATCGACATGATTCCAGCAACTGAGAAGCAGTCTGGAACAATTAGCCAAAAACAAAATCTAGCGAAACAGAGGACGAAAACAGGCGAGAACTATGTCGTTAAGAATATTAATACTTGTGATTGCTTTCCCGTCCAATATAACCAAGCTTTAAACAGAGAAAAAGACCAGGAAAAATCATTTATCAACTTTATGATGGTTGATTACTTAACTTACCTTTGTAAAAAGGTATGAATTGTTTTCAATATTGAATTAGCAACATATCACGATAATCTACAAATGTCAGGACGTTTTCAAAAGACAGCATTGTTTGTGTTTTTGATTGCTTTGTTTTGTTTTGACGTGTGTGCTTGTATGTTGTGGTTAACCTCTTAGAGGGGTGTATTTATTTGCGGTCACATGTATCTCTCCATTTCTTTATCACACGTTTCAATTATCATGGATTCTATAAATGTTGCATACAGTTAACGACTTATGTAACCTTCGTACATTTTCATCTCTTTTTTCTTGCAAAGTGTATAATCTGCGATATGTGGAAAGAAATGATCTACTTGGTAATCATCTGTTAAAGAATCTGCTATGATACTTACTTGTCTAATGATTAAGTTGTATTTATTGCTATCAACTAAATACTTTATGGAACTTGAGCTATTTGTCTCTAAACTGCAGTAAGTTCTAACATGTATGAAGTATAAGTTGATAGTGTTTTTTTCTGTTGACCTTGTGTGGAATTTTAGATATTTTCTAAACATCAACATTAATCACCACCATCTTTTTTGCTTAAAGTTTTACATGTTCAGGGGGTGAGGGTAATACTTGATCTAAATTAGTTAGGTCAGATAAACGTATTTTTTGTTTCTAACTTACTTTTGTTTTGCCAGCCTCTTAGCAATGGCATGCGTTAAATTATCGGTCATTCTATGTAGATGAATCAAGATCAGCCTGAACAATAATTAGGCTCCGCTGAGTATAAAAAACCAGTAGTTTATTTCCACTGAAACTAAAGAATACGAATAAATGTGACAAATAACACATAACGAACAAGAAGTTAGAATTAACCGACGAAAAACAATCAAGACAATCCATCAAATCTTTTTCAATGCAGTTTCAGCCAACATATTCTAGTTATTACTAGATGTTAGCATTAGACATTAATATCTTTCCTGAGTAAAGTGTTGCACGTTGATAAATTGAATGAATTTTAAGGCTAAATTACATGATATCAAATAGGATTAGATCGTTTAATGAGTTTTATTAGTCAAATTTAAAATACTTCTTTGAGAGTTTTTATTAATCAAATTGGAAATACTTCTATGAGCACGAAAGCATCAGCTTGACATCATTAAAGCATTAATTACACACCGAAAACTGTCGAAACACTGAAACTGACAAATGTTATTCAGACTGACTGTCCTCGAAAATAAAGCTCTCATTTGTGAAAGTTTTTGCTTTCTAAAGTGCATTTGTATATATTTTTCGTTAACATCCTAGAAGTTACGCATCTGTTTTCACTATCTACCATGTATCTGGTAATACTGCACTATAAATATTGTCTCTGCTTTTCAGAAGCAAAGAGGTCAAGAAAGAGCAAGGAAAACATGAAATATGTATAAAGTATTATCAGACACATTATGGATTAGCCAGAATTAGTTATCTGCTGTAGAATTAGTTGGATGGAACGCCGAAAATTTTAAACTTTTATTGGATTTAAAGAAAGGTTTTTAAATATTCAATTCTTTTTAGTGTTATGTTATTTTCTCTTTTTTGAGACTGAAAGGAACTCTCAAGTACGTGCGTTAAATACTACTCCAGTAAAGCTCATATTTAACTATCCGCCATTTTGACCTCTATATTAACTTAACAATTTTCAATCCTTACTACTGTTATCTTGTAATTCATCTTGCAAGTATAATTTTAATTATTTTTAGTCATGTTTAGTTTTACCGTATAATCTGGTAGCAAATACATCGAATATAGCAAAAACAAATATTTGGATTAATTGATTATTTTTCATAAGCCTCGTGATCAACGTAGATTTTTTAATTCGGTACGAAAAGTTGTCAAAGGTTTATAGGGATTTAAAACAGCCCGAAAATAATACGGTAGGATCCTGAGAAATTCAAAACAGCACTATGACTTTAAATTCGATTGGGGTAACCATGGCTTTTTTGTGGTAAGATGGTGGTATCACGAGGTGGTTCAAAAATGAGAGGATTCATTATCATTTAACTTTAACTATGTTTTACTGTTTCCGTGCTTTTGTAACTTTATTAGTTACACAAAGTTTCAAAAAAATGTTGGTATACAACAAAGATTTATACACATGATGAAAAAGTGACCTCCGAAATAACTATTCTTCATAATTTTCCTGAGTATTGGTGAAACAGTCGATAAGTGATAATGAAATGAATCTTGAAGATTCGTTTTGTTCACTGTCGACTACAGTAAGTAACTGGAACAGAAGAATACAATCAGGAAGAAAATAAATAACACTGAAAGCTAAAATAGTGAACAGCTAATAAGAAAAATAATTGAAGGTAAAAAAAACATTTTAGAAAACCTAAAAGCGAACAGAATTCTATCAGTGCTGCACAGATAATACCAGCCGAAATACTTTAGTCACGCTTATAATATATATCCATATAGTAACAATATAACAGAATTGAAGTTTAATTTAGAGCCATGGTTCTATTGTTACGAAATATGTGTATATACCGACAGAGTATTATTATTCGATATTTATCCAATGCTTAAAGTCTAAATGAAGTAAATAAAAAATTAAGACCTAAAGCATCCAGTGACTTCGAAATATACTTGTATTTCCGTATGTCCCTATGAATGTTTATAAATGTCAGAAAGACATGGTTCGTGTGAATAATAACAATAGATCAATACGTTCTGGTCCGTTTAAAATACACTAAGATCATATTAACAAATTTATATAGATTTTTCGGTCCTAACATTATCTTACTGATCAGAATAAAAAGAGCACTAAATCCGGAACGGTTTAGCATCTACTGACATACTCTGATTCATTGTACATTCATGTTAAAACAGATAACATTTGCGATAAAGTCCAGTTTGATGATAGAAATTATTGCAAGCAAGGCAACATATTTGGTTTATCTTTGGTCAACAAGCATAATGGTTATGTTATATTAAGGTGAAAACAACGCATTAGAAAGTTCTGTTTTAGGACAAACCTTTACTCATTCAGGATTGAAAAAGATGAACAGAATTTTCATAGTAAAAAAATGAAACTATAAGAGAATTTAATTTTCGAAATTTACGTGGATAGTTTATTCAACCAAACTGAAAACAAATTAACAGAACATCAGCTTACCGAAATGACACCATTATGAGATCCACAACATCAAGATGAATAAATTTTTTGTTTCCTCTGGTTATGACGGCATTCTCTAAACGACAAATTAAAATCATTGTCCTATGACGAAAATAAGACAATTATGATAATTATCACACTAAGGTGTTTAGCAGATGTCACGAAGAAAAGTTAATGAATGAGTACTATAGAGACATACGTCAGTACAAGCACTGTTATAGAAAACACAGCAAGCAATGTTACCAAAAGGAAATGGATTCGTTGATTTGACTAAGGATCAAAAACTACAAGAAACAGGAATAGAATAGGTGAATCCCGAGATAATATGACAGAATCGTTTAAAATTGTTACGTAATGATCTCCTACTGGTAGGTAGAAATTAAATAATTACAAATTTGTTTATATCTATTTGTATAAAAGTATCAGATGTTGTTTCTTTTCACACAATTACTGTATCACCTTGAATGCATTTACATCGGGTTATATTATATCCTATTTATAATTATATGTGTGTAGACAATTAAGCATTTTACACGGATCCTCTGCGATCAAACTGTGTCTCTGCACAAATCCAAACACATATTCCCTAATGAGTTGCAATGAACGCCATCTAAGTACGGTTGCTTTCTTTGAATCTTCCAAGATGGCAAGATCAGAAATAACGAAATTGTTTTTGATAAAACAGTATGAGTAACTCCAGCCAATAATCTAACTGGTTATCGGGATC
The DNA here is from genome assembly GCA_030141615.1 of Unio pictorum. Taxonomy (NCBI): domain Eukaryota; kingdom Metazoa; phylum Mollusca; class Bivalvia; order Unionida; family Unionidae; genus Unio; species Unio pictorum. The sequence continues at coordinate 6,604,951 of JARLTB010000026.1, read as the reverse complement.
TATCACAATTCCCTTGTTATATTTAATACGTCACTTCCTTTAATATCTTCCTACACGTCAAAGCTTGAGAAACAATTACAATACAGTAAAACGGTGCCTTTATTCCCTTGCTTTAAGCAGTATCAAAGACAATACAAATTTCCCTTCCTGTTGGGAGATATGTACTTGCTAGCTCGTTATTGGATTCACATAATCTTGGAATTCCTTACCTATTTCATTGATTTTTGTTTACTTTATGAGATTGGTTTCTCTTGGGTGGTTTAACAGATGTAACTCAGCCATACATGGAAAATATTTTGCCCCAGAGGGCATAATTTATGTCATGGCTGATGTCTGTAGTTTGTATAAAACCTGCAAATAATTTAAGTTGCCAACGTTCTTTCCATCTCTTAATTATCATATATCTTATGCAGACTCTCGCAATAGCTTTTCATCATTTTGTTGACGTAGAAGGCCTATTTTCGCGTGACAGAAATGTATTCGAAAGGTTACGGTACACTTTGATGTGAAACGGTCCGCGATAGATATCTTTCCTCTGATGCTTGCACAAACTATCGAGCGTTGTCTTTGTAAATTATATGCTTTCTGAGCATGGGATAACTTGTAGTTGCAGACGACAATTAATCCTTCTAAGTATGAGAATCTCATTTTTAAATATTTTTAAATGTATTACTTACGTGTAAAAATAAGTAAAATAACATTAAAACTTTTGCTAGACAATTCTCTGAGAAAGATTTTCAGAAGTACACCCCTGCACTCAACGGTTAACATTCCTTGAAACTCGGTAAAACATCTTTAAAATTAGAGAATTGTACAATTTGTAAGTTATAATTAATCAACAATGTTATTTTTAATAAATATTAAATTTATTTTCAGAGCTGATTTTGGACAAATATATATTTTGTATTCTTAAAGTCTTTTTTTTATATTTGAAGACACGCAATTTAGATACAAAATAACATGAAATCAAACTTGTCCTATACCATGGTTACTCATATTAACCATTAACACCATCCATTAAATCACAGATGTTGTGCTGATAAACTCGTCTCTTTACAGTTCTCAGAGACACTCGTTTTTCATTTACTTGTGATGTAAAATGTTCATTGTTCATCATTTAAGTTTTTGGTTATTGAAAAACCGTACAGCACATTTGTATTTGATCCATGCTCAATTGCACTATTCACAACTTTATATATATATATATATATATATATATATATATATATATATATATATATATATATATATATATATATATATATATATATATATATATATATATATATATATATATATATATATATATATATATATATATATATATATAAATCCTAGAATAACATGCGTGATAATATTTATGAGTATACGTATTAGCTATTTCACTCGATCGAACACGTGCACTCGCGCAACGAACTAGTACTCATGCTAGTCGAAATAGTGCCGTACACGATGGTGTGACATCAAGAGGCGTAAAGTAAGCAAACAGGCCATGACGCAAGTTCTACTACAGTTATATCATAGTCTTATCGAGAAAGAAAATGTGTTGTCACTTAAGTTTATCTAACAGAATTTGTATACTAAATTATAAAGACCACATCCTTGGGCGACAGCACTATTTGACAGTCCTTAAGTATGCGGCTACAGACATGGATTATTGGCTAGTACCTTCTACTATCACGGTCCATAGTCACGCACTCTCGGGCCAGCGATATCACTACTCCCCATAGGTGAAGGCAACTCTGACCAACAAAATATATCTATATGGCCCATGGGTGTAATCAACCATGGCCAATGAACGTGCTCTTGGATAAACATGCTTAATTTAAGTTAAATTATTGCGTTCCGATAGGTTTACTTGTAGGGCACATAAACTAGGTGTAAAACAAACTTACTATTAACATATTATATTAGCGGCCATAACAATCCTTTGCTCTATATAATCTACAGAAAAAAATAGATTTCTTTATTTTCCACACAAAAATCCATTTTTTTTCCTTTCGGTAGAAATAGATCCTGTCAATACTGTAGTAATACTTAATCTAGTTTAGAAGTAGATGCTTTCAATATAATAATCTCAATGTAACTAAATGTAAATAAAGGCACTATTGTGGAGAAGGATTAAATTAATAAGTGTTTACCGTGGCAAAAGAGGTGATTTATATTTAGTACATACATAACGATCATATTAGCCTGATCTAAACAGTACGATCTTTGACTCTAATTGATAATGGCCGAGCTTCCCATGAAAAGGCAAAACATTAGAGTTCCAGCTAAAAACAAAATATGTCAACCGTCTAACAACTGTTGGCGTCAGAACCAAGAGAGTATGTATGCGTGAGTTAATAAGTAAATAAGTGATTGTAAGAAAACGCGACAATCAGATTGTATTTGTAAAAGAAAAATTACAGATATGAGATACACGGTACTAATAATATGGAAAAATTGGGACCAGTCTGGAAATGGGTGAGCATAAAATAGAGTATATATGGGCTTGGCTGATTGGTCAATAATATAATCTGTTTTAGGGAAAATAATATTTGGAAAGCTTATCGTAGTTGTAAGTTACAAAAAAGAAACATTGTTTAATTGATGAAATTTCAGTTCATTAACAGTCGTGAGTTAGGAACACTAATTATTAAAATTAGCACCTGACTCTTTGTTGCGGAATTGAAAGCACGTGTTTGAAACACGTGCAGGTTAAAAAAGATGCCGCGGCTCGTATCCTTTCCTCTACACAGAAGCTGACATCCAGGCTCATCTATACTGATACATATAGATTTGATCATGAGCACTGAAAATTTTTTAAGTTATTGAAATTTTAATAGCATGGTGTTTGCAGAGGTTTACCATGGGAACTGAATTAGTACTGTGAGTGCTATACATGTACACGCAAACACACAAGCAGTTTCTTGCGAGGCAACTTATCCATCGATAAAATAGAGGCAACAGACAACAGAATAGGGCTTGAATATTTTATACCCAGAGCCAGATATGTTTCAGGGGCCCGGGTTGCCTAAGGCGCGCACCTTTACAGACAGCAATAATCTACCTCTGCCCGTGTGAGTTCGATTTTCTGGTTCGGCCGGGGGGTTTCCGGGGTTCTTCAACCACTAGTTATACTGGTCACCATGAATAGCGTATTCTGCGCTGAGAAAACCAAAACAAAAATAATGTGTTTCATAACAATGAAATTCTTGATTCAAAGTGTTTATTTCTCTAAGAAAATGATATGGACTAATTATTTATACCACATAAACGATTGTGTGGATTTTATCAGTTGCAAACTTGGTAACAAGGAACGCTGTGTAGTGCAGTGTGGGAACGATGAGGCTTGGGGTTTTGAAGAAATTAAAGAACAGAATCCGAAAGCTTCCTCCACGCTTTTCATAGGTATGGCATAAGTCGACTAATTGATACCTTCATGATCAGTACAGATTAACCAGTCTGCTATTTGCTGCGCTACAGACACAATCAAACAACCAGACATAACTTGTTCCAAGATGGTACGCGGCCAAATATCTAGGCATCTTGACAACGACCTGACACGTGTCCGGATTCATAACAGAAGCGAGAGGCGATTTACGATATTAACTTAATATGTCTTTTTCATTCCACTGAGTGCATGCCATATTGTTTCTTTTTCAATGCTGCCAGAATAAACATCAGATATCTTTATATGACCTACAACGTTGCATGTTGAAATCTCTCTCTCTCTCTCTCTCTCTCTCTCTCTCTCTCTCTCTCTCTCTCTCTCTGTAATCGCTTTGTTAATGAATGGCATTTGTTCAAAATCATTATCTCTTGCATACCGTCGGTCAAGGAATGAAGATATAAATATAGATTAGAGATACGTTCTTTTTGTTATATTGTCTCTTGCCCGTCATGACCTTTTGTTACAAACAGGTCCCCACTAGACAAGCCATTTTCTTCTCTAGCAGAAAGTAAATCATGCACTGTATTCTATTTTGCATTTCAACATAATACTTGGATTGGTTATTTAAATGCAATATGACAGGTCGGCTTTACTTAATCGATGCAGCAATATCTGACACAGAAATGAATTATATTAGCATAGTGAAGGATTTTAATATAATTGTTTGTCACATTTTATTTGCCAGAAAGATGATCATATGGGGACATTTTGCCCGAATGACGTCAACACATGCAATGCTTTCAAAACCATTAGTTTGCACAGAAATGACTGATATCGAATTCAACCATTATTAGTTGTTTACGTCAAAAAATGTTTTTAAAAAACCACCATTAACTGAACTCTATTTTAGACATTATCAAATCCATTGAACAAAGTAAAATTACAAGGCATGTAATAGAATTAAAAATTGTGAAAAAAATTAAGAAGTAAATAATAGCATTATATATATATATATATATATATATATATATATATATATATATATATATATATATATATATATATAGATAGATATAGATATATATATATATATATATATATATATATATATATATATATATAGAGATATATATATATATATATATATATATATATATATATATATATATATATATATATATATATATATATATTGAAAGACATCTAAAATCGACGACAGGGATATACGTGAATTGAATTCATTATTTTATATGTAATTTACTATTAACTTATAAAGACAGAGGTAAATAAACTATTTTGAATTATGCCTACATATATGGTCTTTTCAACTCCGCTTTACGTTTTATAACATGGCTTGAAGAACATATATTTACATGACTTCTTCCTTATCGGTACCAACGCTTTTGAAAGAAATAGTATGGAATTCTTTCGATCATGGCCGATCTTGCGTACATAATATAAATACAAATCATCCAATACCGTTTAGGATACGAACTTCAGACATTGCACACATCGATTTCTGAGTTCCATACATTACATATGGATATTGAATTTCTGATTTTAAATATTTTAAATTTTAGAATTTACAAAACATAAAATATAAAACAATACTCCTAAACACTTATTATTAGTGAAACGGTGTTAAATTTAAATCAGAAACGTGACCTCCGTCCTCTAACTCTCCTACATAGTACGTGAAGGTATATACGTGCAACAACAGCAACAACAACAACAACAACAATATAATAATAATAATAATAATAATAATAATAATAATAATAATAATAATCGTCACCATATAATAATAATAATAATAATAATAATAATAATAATAATAATAATAATAATAATAATAATAATCGTCACCATATAATAATAAGAAGAAGAAGAAGAAGAAGAAGAAGAAGAAGAAGAAGAAGAAGAAGAAGAAGAAGAAGAAGAAATGATAATAATAAAATCAATATCTGTTTACGTTCTACGCAAGTTTGATAAATTGTCTTGAAATGGGAATCACAGTGAACTGGAATAAATTCACAAAACTACATTTGTTTTTGCTAGTATCTGGCTTTAAGTTCCTTAGAGGAAAGGGTTATTCCGCTTCTTTTTTTTTACTGAATTCTAATTAGCTCCTCTTTTTCACCTCCTCCACTTTTTTTGTGTGGAAGACAATTTAAAGATGTATGTCCTTGCTCGTGGCAGACAAAGATTCCTCTTGACGTTTGTCTTGGGAGCTGGATTCTTCGTATTAATTAAGTTGCACATGTATTTGACGATTGTGGCATTAAGTGTATCTTCACGTTCACTTCCGGGGTACTACTGTTAAGTTCATACATATGTCTTGCTGGACGTTATACATTTTCACATTACGTTCTGTAAATTTATCCCAAGAAATGTGATTATTTGTTGTTCTCCCATCTTCACTGGATCAAAGCCTAACTGGAAACTGGACGATGTTACTAAAGTATTCTCTATATAGAGGGAGCGAGCTGGAGAGAGTACAATCAGATACAAGTCAGAATACTATAAGAGACTGTTATTTATGAAAGAAACAACACACAAAAGTAATAAACATGTATAGTCATCATTTGAGAGAGTGGATAGATTATAATTCATGCATGCATGCATACATACATACATACATACATACATACATACATACATACATACATACATACATACATACATACATACATACATACATACATACATACATACATACATACATACATACATACATACATACATACATACATACATACATACATACATACATACATACATACATACATACATACATAGGAGTGATAAAGCAATGTGATGCATTTTCTCAATAATTTGCGCAATAAAAGAGAGTAGCATTCCGATGGGGGACAAAGTCTTAGCCAAGAATTTTAGTAGTATCTGCAATTCAGAGAACAGATCGTAACTCCTTAGATGCGTGTATTAGGTGTGGGTGTTGGTCAGTAGGTATGTGTGCTCGTCAGTATGGATATGTGTTAACTACAAGCAGCTATCTCTTATTTTGTCATTGTGTGTGTTCTCGTCAATAAGACTGTGTGTTAGTATATGTTGGTGTTAGAAAGTGTAGGTGTTGTAAGTATGTGTAAGTGCTAATAAGAATGTGCGTTGAATTCCTGTTCGAATATTTATGTTGAATTCCCAAAGGACCCTAAAGTGTCCATAAAGTGTTAAATGCCCATAAGATACAAGGCGTCCTCCAATCTTCAATCCTCATTTCTCCACATAAGGTTCAAGTGTTAAATATTCTATGGTGTACAGGGTGGTACATGATATTAAAGTCGCCTTGTGCTCCTTACAATTCCGGTGCTAATGTAATGACATTTTTTTTTTATATATTTCCAAAAGGAGGCTTATTGGTGCATTCTCTTTATGCGATTACCTACGTTTGATAAACCTATACAGTCCCTCACAACCATTTTGCCCCATAATCGATGCCGTTTTGGCCTCTGCGTGATGCGCACCCTCCAGTGAATAACTTTCAATGAACCACCTTCATCGGCACATAATGAGAGTGCATATATGAGTCTTTACTGTCTGCATTGTGAGCGTATTTTGCAAAAAGGAAATTATGTTCCCGTGCTCTCTGTATTGAACGTGCAAAGAACGACCTGGGGACAGTCAGATAAATAAGTAAACACAGCGCCATTCTTGTGAACTAATTACGTTCTTGTTTTTGATGCTGTAATTATATTGACTTTTAATGTGATTTCTTTGAGGTTTCAATATATAAACATTTGCTCCATATCATCGCTGACAATTACACTTTGTTCAATATTCTTTAATTAAGAACTAACTCTTGAACTTTCGTTTTCTTTCTTTGTGATAGATATAAAGACGAGTATGTCACCATGATAGTGCCATATATGAGACTATTTATATCTAACAAGGGAGAGGACGGATATAAATGTGGCATATTGTTCAATATTTTTCTAAGTAATGGCTATTGAACGATTTTCTTGTGGCAATGATGAAATGTTCAATCTATTGAAGCACAATAATTTCCAGACATCAATAATATTTAGTGCCGAATTGCAACCGGTTTGTCTTTTGTGATTCTTCTCCGTCTGGTACGTCCAAAAACTCGTAAACAATCGTTTTGACGATATAATCCTCATCCTTAAGATAAAGGATTCAAAAAAGTATCTGTTTATTGCCCTATGTAGTGATTATGGCGCCGATTTTATTAGGCTAAAATTGGACATTTATTAGAAAGTTCTGCCCGGATAAAATAAATTAGGTTGCTCCAATGTGAATACAGCAGTCACAAAATAACGATGCAAATTAGTTGTCTTCAGACAAAAACACCGCATAATTTGATCAGGGTCACCTTGACCGTAGACGATAAACCCCTCAGAGTACCAGATAAGTTTGCCTGCAAGATAGACAAAAATATGACGAAAGTATATGCAGATCTGCCGCGCCATAATATTAGTAGCTCTGGGTCGACCTAGCATTACACTCAACCGATGGAGGTTCCTTCACAAATATATTATGATATGTTAGGCGAATAGGTTCTATACAAATGTAATTGTAAATTTGTATGATCCTCACGGCACAACAATTGCTCTTTCTGGTATAATTTCCTTTTTTCCCCAAACTAAATTGTATTTCCCTATCATGTCTAAAAAGTCCCCTTTAGTAATTGAGCATTATAGGGATACAAAATGAATTTTATTTAAAAACTGAAGAGATTTAAAAACTTTGGGAGAAATGCATCCAAAGTGAAACATACTCCAAGTGTAAATTGGCACATTATGTTGTCAGTGGTCAAGGTAACTGGAAATGCGATAATAGCAGGATTTGGATGCGGACGAGAACTTTCCTGTAAATCTGCCACTCATACGACCAGCTAAGCAGATGAATTACCCAATTACAATTACAAGTCTTCTTTATTAACTGAAGTACCTTTCAACGTTAGCCGTAACTCAATTTTGTGTCCATTATTCAATTTTCTTCAAAGCTTAGAAATTGGTTGGGCCGAGTAAAACGTTAATTATGTGATTGTCCATGGGCCGAGTAGATGCAAATTCACACCTTGAGAATAAATCTGAGTGCATTTTCAACCCTTAAAAAGAACCGAAATTGGACATTGATCAACATTTGACATGCATCCGTTATAAATATTCTATTCATAATTTGCCTAATTTTTGTCGGTTCAGCAAATGTTGCAAAGAAAACCAGGTTTTTGATACACATTTACCTGAAATAAGCTTGATTATAAAAAATGGTAACTATGATGAACATTATATGCGGTAGTCCCACACCTATCCCTTCATTTCTTAATGGTGTTTGTAGGTATAATGACATTTTGCCGTAATTTATGCATCATTTTGATGTAGAGAAAGAGTCCCTTGTAACAAGCCATCACATTATTATTATGAGAAAGACCTCTAGAAAGTTGTCATTTTGCATCTGGTCAGGCAACGTTACCGATGCCGCGTATAGTCAGTATTTTCAGAACGGAACAACATGTATGTGTTAGACCCTGAGGCTAATAATTTCTCGCCGTCAGTATGTATCAAGGTCAATTCGGCGAACAAGAGGTGTCAAGCCAGTTAATTAACATGGCCATAAAATTCGTAACTCGCCGTATTTTGGGCAATAATTGCGATCACGTGTTTCGCAGATAAGTGGTGGAATTCCGGTGTTCGGATCATAGGAACCTCAAGTGGGTGTCGTGAAACCACCTTGACAGACTGTTGGGAGGGGTGTCTGATATTTATAAAAACAACATCCACTCGGAATTGAGCAAGGCGTGGCCAACATTAAAATTGCAAGTTTAAATCTATTATCTTGAGAACTAAATGCAGTAGTCGCTAAAAGGAGATTGTGGAAGCTATAAGGGAAGATAAGCTTCTCCGACGTCATTAAAAATGGGCGGGACACTTTTTAATTACAAGGAGTTTCAGTACAGGTCAGTGACTATTTGCTCGATTGTTGTGTAATATATTACTGCAAAGTAAGTGTACTTTGATTATTGCAGTATATATACTTTAGTACGTATAATTCCATTTGTAGGGTGATTTATTCTTAGTGGTTGATATACATGCATATTTTGAGATAAGATCAATGTTTATGTAAACAATTAACATTGTAATTCGCTATTGTGGTAATTCGTAGTAATCTTATGCATTTATTCATTTGATATTATACATTAGCAAATGTTGAATTAAATTATAAACTTTGTATAATGGCTGCAGTGTGCAACATAAGTTAATAGGGTTTTACCTATTTGTGTATACTATGTAGGAGTATAGTGTGTAAGGATATATCAGCGTATGGATATGTGCATATCTGTGTACACTATGTAGAAGTGCATTGTAGATAAATGCGTCTGATTATATGATATTGTCATGTATAATAAGATTGAGAATCTTATATATATATATATATATATATATATATATATATATATATATATATATATATATATATATATATATATATAGGGGAATATCCTATGCTAATGTCATTGTATGTTAGTACATAATACAGGAAGATTTTAGGGGAGAGAGGGAATTACACCAGCGCAGTTGGTCCAAATCTCTGAGAGACAAAAACAAAAGGAAGAACGGAGGCAAAAGTTAGAAGGACTAGTGGGATTTGGATTACCAGCCCAAAAAGATCATACAGATGAGTAGGAACACAGGACATGAGGAAAATCTATCACACTAATTCAGATGATGAAATAGGCCGTCACTTGGTCGAGTGAAAGACAGTGATAGGGTTTTAATTTGAATTTTATTTGAGAGATGACTGTTACTGTATTATATTAAATTGTTGTTTTTTGAATTTCACATTTTGTGTATTTCTTAATTCAACTGTCAGCACCGCTGATTGGGGGCTCGGGGCTCTGCGTCTTTCTATCGCTACTTCAATTTTTGACAAAAACGAGCCAGGGTGGGTCTTGTGTAATAATATTTAAACATTATTGGGAGCACCCCACGCAAACTAAATAAGGGAAACCTCTACACAATGTATTAATAATTCCTAATTATATTGGTGATATGGGGCAAGCGTAATAATGGATGACTAGACGAAATCATTAAATGTTGATATTCGATTTCTTTTAACTACAGCCATATCTAACTCGTAAAAATTTGTGATTTAAATGGAAATCATGACATCTAGATTATGAGAAGATTTCCCTGTAAAGCCAATACCACTCAAAAATCATGGTTATGTGTGCACCTACAATTTCTCGAGTTACAGCCCCTGTTTCTTGTTATATGTTTACCTAAGGATCCGTGAATTTAGAGCATACAGTTTTCATGGATTGTTCCCATTTAGCACCAAGCGTCCCTGTAGTTAGAGCATAGGTAGTTTTCTGAAGAAGTCTACTATGCTGAGATCAACAATGGCACGGACGAGTAACTCTTGAAATTCCCAGGTACGAGTGCGTGGGACTTTTATTCCTGGGCACTGAATATATTATAATTAAATTATCTGAAAGATGGCTTGGATGAAAATAAAATCAATTTCAATAATTGACTTGAAGAATGCGGCTGCATCCTAAATTTTTGAATAATAATAATAATAATAATAATAATAATAATAATAATAATAATAATAATAATTGCCAATTTTTCTGGCAACCATTTATGTACCATTATATTGATGTCCCGTCTGTACTTACTTAAATGTCGAGTCCAACTGCAAGTAACAAAGACCAGATCGGCTGTCGATTAATGAACCAGCAGACCAGGGTTTATGTTGTACGGATTATCCTTAACAGACTGCATAGACTCAAATTTTCCGACGCATAAATCTGGATATATACAATTTGTATTTAGACCCGACTAACGTAACGAGTTTAGATGGATTATGCCAAAGTAAAAACATATTCGAAAAACTTTCTTCAAACCTATTTTTTAATACAATTTTGTATGAGTAGAATTATGAGAAGAATTGATCCAAAGAATGTTTATTTTATCACCAATGCTGTTTTGCTTTGTTTTACTTTCATTTTAAATTAATTACTTAAGTTGTGTTTTTAAGAGTTCCTTGTATTACATCCGCTCCGGTGGCCTAAGTGGCTAGAGCGCCCGCCTCGACAGCGGGAGGTCGCGTGTTCGAACCATGGTTGAATCATATCAAAGATTTATAAACATGGTACAAGCAGCTGCCAAGATTGACGCTTGGCATTAAGAGGTTAGTGTTAGGCCTGGTCGGCCTGACGTCAGGATAATGCGTTGGGTGGGATACAATGCTACATGTCTGCGGCATGATGTCCCAGTGCTAGACATCACTATCAACTGCCGCACTGCAGACACCGTAGAGATATGACTGAAAACTTGTTAAAAGCTACGTTAAAAATCCAATCCAAAATTGTGAATAAGACTTATCCCGCTTCGTGAAGATCAAACTTAGTAAGCATCTTTATTTTCGTTATGACTCTAACTTTTGAGCTGTCACTGTACTTACAAAGATTTTAAAGTCTTTACCGTTGCTTCAAATTATAAGCTTAAATTGATTTGATGTGAGCACACTCCCATGTTAAATGAAATATAAATAGTATCTAATATAATTCCTTCCCCTTACTCATTTCAATACTTCCGTTTTATTTGTGGATGGCAGAGGGATAGAGGAGGGATATATTGAACCTCGTTTTAGAAGAATCGGTAGCCGCTTTCAATGAAAATTAGCGGGGCATGGGAAAGTCTTGAGGGTTGGGGAAAGTCCTGGCTTAACTCTTTTATACGTTGTCATAAACATACTTATTTATATCTATAAATGTATGAAAAATTTAGTTTATAAAAGAAACGAGTACAAATAATGCAGAGATGACGAGAGAGAGAGAGAGAGAGAGAGAGAGAGAGAGAGAGAGAGAGAGAGAGAGAGAGTAATGTTATTATCATAATAGCAATACCGCTACTATCAATAGCAAGAACAAAAACAAAAACAACAACAACAACAATAATTATAATAATAGAAATAATAATAACAATATACATAATAATAATAATATACATAATAATAATAATAATAATAATAATAATAATAATAATAATAATAATAAATAAATAAATAAATAAATAAATAAATAAATAAATAAATAAATAAATAAATAATAAGACAATGATAATAATGATAAAGTGGTAATAGTATATACTTGTAATCTACTTATTTTTTATTTCTTGCATCATTTGGCCAATATGAATCTGTGAGAAAGCTTGCCAGTAGCTTCTCGTGGGTCAGTGAGTTTTTCCGGTTTTTTTTCCAGGTTCTTCCTCCATTATTAATACTGGCCGTCGTGTATAGAATATCGTGTGCTGAAAAATGGCGTTAATATGTACAACATTTCTTTCAGCTTCAGTCCCAAATCTCTGCTAGCTGTAACTTAACTGTTATTACCCCAAGTTTTGGTTCATGAAAAAATGTTTCAGCTTCTGCTGTCAGTATCATATATATTTGTAAAAAAAAATGTAGTTTGGAAAGACTTTTTGAACCCTGGCAAAACTCATTTGAAAAACGTTACCAAAAATTATGTTAACTTCCAGATCGAACGTTTTTGGTTTAATAAAATAGAAACGTCAATATAAAATTCAAATGAGACTGGTTTTCCTGGTTTGTTGGACCCAAATGACCAATGATCATTAAGCGCCTTACAAATAGGATTAAAGACGTAGCTGTTGTTATAAAATAATCCCACTCAATGGCTAAAAATACCTCATTTCCATCAGAAATTGGGCAGGGATTTCAATAAGCCAGAGCCGTATGACTGCGAGAAGAACATTTTTTTCCAAGACCTCCAATATACAATCATTCAGAAGTCAGATATTTCCAATAATTGGCGTATATTCAAGTTTTTGTAAGCCATTACAAAAATTTAAAGAAATATTTACCGAAATATAAATACAAATCTTAAGTTTTTGTCTTTCTAGTCTCTTTGCCCTGCTATTCTGTTCTTTTTTTAATATTAAAAAATCTTTTAAAGGATCCATGTATATCATAAATATTTATTATTTATTTAATGTATTTATTTACTTAGGACTTTCTAACCCTGGCCCTGCCAGGTTTTCTCCAATTGAATATGTATATATATAGGTAGGTATAAAGGTGGTGGGGTGGCAGTAGTTTGTTTCTGTTTCTGTATTTGTTTTATTATTGAAACAAATGTGATTCGTCCTTCTCAAAACTGCAGGTAGTCCTTAGCTCATACTTTCTTGTGTTACATACGGTTAAGTCCCACTTTTTATTAATATGTAACAAAAATCAAATGTCGATTTCATACTACGTAGCTAGCTTGTCAAGGAAAGAGCATTCTATTTTCATGAGAATTTGCGCTGAACTATAAAACTGATGCAACCGAATTGGCTTTTACGTTTTCACGTATTAGAAGCAAAGCATGGAAACTAACAATTGCAAATTATTATTAATTTATTGCGCTATCGAAAATCAATTAATTAGTGTTCGAAAATTAGGGAGTGTTGTTAAGTTCTATTCTAGAAGCCAGTGTAACATAGGAAACTTTAATGACTTGACTCATGAAAGCATGTGTTTATAATTAAGTTTTTTTTTGCATAAATTCAAAGCTGTTCATTGAATTACAGGAAATCATAGGTACCGGTGACGATTTTTGCATCGATTTGAAAGTGTTTACTGTTTCAAACTTCTTCCGAACAAAAATGACGGGAGAGAAATGCGATATTTATGATTAAAGACTTGTTGACCCTTGACTAAAGGGGTGTGAGTCTTTTAGACATGTAAACTATACAATTCTGTAAGCGTCATACAAGCTGTTAAGTCCAGTTGTGTACGGAAGATTGCTAGCATGACTTCATGGTTAAGAAGAAGAATTTTAATTCTCATTTTAACTTCTAATTCTCATTATAACATCTAATTCTTGTTATAACTTCTAATTCTCGTTGTAAGTTCTAATTCTCATTACAACTTCTAACTCTTATTGTAACTTTTAATTCTCATTGTAACTTCTAATTCTCGTTATAACATCTAATTCTCATTGTAACTTCTAATTCTCGTTAGAAGTTCTAATTCTCGTTAGAACTTCTAATTCTCATTGTAACTTCTAATTCTCGTTATAACTTCTAATTCTCATTGTAACTTCTACTTCTCATTGTAACTTCTAGTTCTCGCTAGAAGTTCTAATTCTCGTTAGAACTTCCAATTCTCATTGTAACTTCTAATTCTCGTTATAACTTCTAATTCTCATTGTAACTTCTAATTCTCATTGTAACTTCTAATTCTCATTGTAACTTCTAATTCTCATTGTAATTTCTAATTCTCATTGTAACTTCTAATACTCATTATAACTGGGTGGATAAATAGTTATGTCAGATTGAACACATATCCTCAACATTGAATGTAATCATCATTCCGGTGGCCTAAGTGTTACAGTGTTTGCCTCGAATGCGATATGTAACCGGTTCGATCCTCTGCTCAATTAAAACAAATATTTATAAATTGGTACAAGCAATTTCTTCACTTGGCGTTCGGCATTAGATGTTAGTGCTAGGCCTGGTCGGCCTGGTGTCAGGATAATGTGACTGGGTGTGGCATGATGCTAAGTGTCTGCGGCATCATACATCAGTGCTAGACATCACTGTAAACTGTCACACCGCACACATCGTAGCTGATATGAATACACTTTTTAAAGCTACGTTACAAGAACAAAAAACACAAACACATCCAAACTTTAAGAAAGGTTCAAAAAGTATACCAACTGGTTTAATTTTTCCCCTGGAAAATGACGATGATATTATTCATAGAATCATGTAAAAACTACGGATTTAAATTAGTTGAAGTTGTGAACAGCGTAATCCAAGATCGATTATGACATAATTCCCAATAGGTAGGGGAATACTATGTTAGCTTAAAGTCACATATTGAACGAACAGCAATAAATCTGTATCTGCGATGTCTGGATTAATTAGATGTGTGGATTAATTAAATGTGTGTATTAATTAGATGTCACGTTAGATTTATCCACAACAGGGCTTCAATATATAAATCAAGTTACACGTTAAGTGTTTAAATATTAGGATTTTCATGTTCATTGTTATAATTTTGAAGAATATGAAAACACATATTACTGAGGTAAAGATGATCATAAAATATAATATGTATAAGTTTTTCTAGTAAAAATTCATGGAACTTGTTTTTGAAAGATTGGGTAGTGTGTTGTTAGATTTTAACAAATTAGGGTAAGTAGTGTCTTGTTAGATTTTAACAGATTAGGGTAAGTAGTGTGTTCTTAGATTTTAACAGATATGGGTAAGTAGTGTGGTAATATACTTTGACAGATTAGGGTAAGTAGTGTGATATTATACTTTGACAGATTAGGGTAAGTAGTGTGGTATTATACTTTGACAGATTAGGGCAAATACTGTGTTAGTAGGTTTAAACAGAATAGGGTAGACTGTGTTTGTATGTGTTCACGGGTTAGAGTACGTAGTGTGCTGGTATGTGTTAACAGATTAGGCTACGTTGTGTGTTTACTGCCTGCCCAAACATGTAAATCTCTTCAATTATAAAAACAGGCAAATCAATGCGTACCTGGTCGAACTTATTTGTGTTAAATTTATTGAATAAAATGCTTCCAGTATTAGATCTCTACTGGTATACTTCACTACAGATTCCACGTTCTTGATGCAGATAAATGACGTGCTTCTTCTATTTTATGCACGCGTTCAGTAATCCAAATTAAACAGTTTCCTTTACAGTGATACGATTCACATTTTGACAAATTTAATTGTCTTTATATTCGGAAATGAAGAGTCAAGTATCTAGAAATGTTGGAAAGTTTCACTCGTTAAATTACTGCCAATAAATGTCATGAAATTTAATCAAGCTGACGGCTAAAAGATATTCCCGTTGTCGATGACAAAATCTGTAGTCGCATTGAGGTAATACAATGTTATCAATCAGGTCATGTGATTAAAGAAAGCAACGATTTCAAGATAAGTTGAAAATTATAACTTATTCGGGGTGAAATACACCTTCCTGATAACTTATGACGTTTGTTAAATCTCGCGAGATTTTATCTTCAGTGTGATTTTTAAATACCTTCACAAAAAGTCCAGATGATGAACGTCAAGTGAAACTGAGAAGTACATTCTCTTATATGGATTGGGAGACCTTGATGCTCCCCCCAACGTATAGCCATTACGTTGGATATGGTGAATACCGAGTTTAGTTTCACGTAGTACTTACTATTCACTGATTCACGTAGTACTTACTATTCACTGATTCACGACTGAGATAGCAGCAGCGTAGTAGTGATGTTCACCTTGTATACAACGTAGAACTGTGCAGGCATTGTCGAGATAATCATGTTTGAGAAGCGAGCGGGAAGGTGTTAATTGCTTCTTAAAAAAATATTTTACTACATCATATCAGGAGAACATTTGCTTTAAACGTGTTTTGATAGATGTTACATGCTCCAAAATAGCTGTGGGTTTGTGCTTTTCATCGCTCTCTGCTTGTTAAATTATGAATGGAACCTTATAAAATATTCCTTTGAAAAAGCCAGCGATTCTGATATCGATGATACAAACATAACTAGTGACTTTATTGAAAACAACCCGGATATATCGAATGAAATGTTACAAACAATAAAAAAAGAAGTGGAACTTTAAGATAAGCCTCCTCACATTCATGAAAATATTGCAACCTGTATACACCTAACTGTGGCTATTCATTTTTATACAACTGTTTCCACTGGAATATAAAACCACTTTGTTTCCTCAATGTTTGCGCTGCTGAATTTTCCGAGATATTGATTGCGTCCTTTTATCTGATCCATCTGGGAATACGCAAACTATGATCTATTACGTCATCAACTTTCCATGACCAACTGTCAGAGTATAGTCATTGACGATAGAGATGATTATTCGATAGCTTCACAAAGATACATATTAACGCTTCACTGAAAGACATTCCATCTAAAAACGTAAAGATTAGACCGAAAGGCTCCGTCTGGCTCATCAACATTATCCACAGACAAATCAGGCACCTTGGCGGTGTTATTGGGGAAAAAATTAAGAAATTGCAAAACAACATGAGGCTAAATATAGTTAACTAAGCAATAAAATAATAAACATAGCCATTTCAGAAAGCAAATATCTACATACAAATGTGTAAACAGCGTGTGAAATAGATGTTTATGTCTTAAATATTGGTGGACGATAGTGCAGTTATTGCTCAGTAAGATATCCTAATCGTATGTTTATCCTTCAGTTTTTTGGTTTCACAAGAATCTTGACTAGACTTGTCGATGTTCTTGAAAACGCACAAGTCTTTAATTAATGCTTTTCCTATTCAGTTTTAGATAACAGAAGAAAACGGGTTTCCAAAGAAACTTTGACATGAATATTGTGCGTTTCGAGAATTAGTGGTGAAGGAAACATAGAGCCTATCTTGATATCCATATCCAAAAGCCCGGAATTTGTTGAGTCCACAATTGATATCCGTATCCAAAGACCACGATTTGGTTAGCCCCAGACTGATATCTGTATCCAAAGCCCGAGATTTGTTGAGCCCCAAATTGATATCCGTATCCAGAAACCCTGATTTGAATTGCCCCAGACTGATATCTGTATCCAAAGCCCGAGATTTGTTAATTCCCCAATTGATATCCGTATCCAAAGACCGTGATTTGGTTAACCCCAGACTGATATCTGTATCCAAAGCCCGAGATTTGTTGAATCCCTAATTGACATGCATATTCAAACTACCGTGATTTGGTTAACCCCAGACTGATATATGTATCCAAAAGCTCGAGATTCGTTCAGCCCCAAATTGATATCCGTACCCCGAAACCCTGATTTGGTTAGGCCCAGACTGATATATGTATCCAAAACCCGAGATGTGTTGAGTCCCCAATTGGTATCCGTAATCCAAACCCCGTGATGTGTTGAACCCCAAACTGATATCAGTATCCAAAGCCGGTGATTTGGTTAACCCGAAACTGATATTCTTATCAGTTATAACTTTGTTAGATCGTAATATTTACATTGCTTTTATTGATGTTTCATATGAAAGGTCAACATCGTTACCGTTTTCTTCTTGGCATTCAAGAAAATCGAAACTTGTGAAATACTTTAGAACATATTCCTAATTGAATTACAACCTCACGTTGACTTAATTACATATAAACGTCGAACTATTACCCACTTTTGTGATGTCTCACATCTTGAGTATCTCAAATCCGCACTTACACTTGTTCCCAACTGTGTTTCACTGACGTACACGATCCTACGGCACCAGATTACCATGCACATTTGTCATTAAGACTCGTCCCGATGACTCGCCATGTTTTGCTTGTCTAAAAGAGAGTAGTACTTTATAATGCAAACATTTGGATTGTTCTTTGCAGTCCCCAGTTTGGCGTCCCCTACTAATCTCAGAAAGTCATCGCTTATTTCAGAAGCCAGACTGCGTTTTCTGCAAACCATGATTAAGTACAGAGGATTAGGGGATTAACATTACTTTCTTCCGCTATATACAGGACTCTTAATGATTTGATATGATGTGCACTGTATATGCGTTACTACCGTTTTAGTGAAATCATTTCAGGCTTTCTTTAGATAAAAAAAAATTTACATGAAGAATTAGCTCCAGGCCAGTTCCATGCTAGTATGACATATGCCGGGAGCAGTTATTGACTAGTAAGGAATAATGGTGCTAGTGAAGCGAAGAGTGGGAAAACCAGTTCGGCACGCACGAAGTCTGTAAGCTGTGTAAATTGATCAAATCAAAGCGTCATATATATTAATTATTGTCTGCATTATATCTTTACTACCAAGAGAAGACCGTCACTAAAACGGCTCAGAGTTGCTTGCCTCAGCAAATGCCTTCCCCATCCACCATTTGTAGATAGGTAATGATCGAACCACAAAAAAGAATGTCTGTGTGATTCTACTCTGCTCTCGTGAACAGTGCCGGATTAGCAAAAAGGCACAGTAGGCACCAGCCTATGGGCCCACACGCCGGGCCCCACGCCATTTAGGGACGACGCGACAACATATCAAACTAATATGGATGGGAGATAATTTGCGAGGAGAGCCACAATATTTCGGCTGTCTAGAGACATGCGCAGGGTCTAATCCTGCACTGCTCGTGAAGACCGCAGATTATATACAATTGTCAAATGCTGGTTCGTTGGAAAATATGGCTGTTCACAGACAGTAAAATCTTGATATCCGTTTTGTCTTGTACCTGTGTGAATTAGCGATCGTCTTTCGCCAATACTGGCCACTACGGTAATCTCTCTAAGATCCTAAGCTACTAAAACTATGAGCAAACGTTTATTTAAATAGTAAAATTAGATACATTGAAGACTTAAAGTGCAGAAGCTCAGATTCCGTTTTGTCGTTATAAATGAATCATAAGTTTTTGTTGAACAATAACTAACATACCACTTGAACAAATTGAACAAATAGAAGCATTGAGAATCCTGATTTGTTGCAACAGTTATCAGTGTTATTCTGTTTTTACTGAATTCCACAAAGTTTACCACCCAGACTGGTGATAAGCCGCAAGTCATTTTTATATCGTAACTATCTTCTCTGGAAATTGTTTTGCAACCATTCTTGTTGTTTACCAAACATACTTGAGATAAGCTGATCTTTTCATTATGTAACACTTCTCTCCGTGAGGATTTTCCATCCGTTCTAGTTCTTCAGATACGGATTTTCTTTCCCTAGATCTTACGATCTTATTTTCTCTAGAACTACTCAATGTGCGAAAATCAGTGTATGTGTGAATTTCAAAACTAAAAGAATAGATAATCATACGTCTGTCCAGTAGTAAAATAATGTTGTATTATTGTATGTTTCATGCAAATTTATTTCTTTATTTTCATCCTATTTCTGGATTCTGATAAGTCCTTCCCAGGTTATATAATTGGTCAAAGCTGTAAGAGGAAATCCCGCATAAATGTTAAGCTACCCGAAAGCTTAGCATTATAAACGTACAAAAGTTCGAGGTTTATCTAAATGTACTAATGATACCAACTTTTCATGTCTTACAGGATTCTGATTCTGTACCCACCTCTCTTCAGATGTAATACATGTTGGTCGGCTTTCCTCCCCCTTCCGACCTATATTTAGTTTTCAAGAATTTTGGTCACCATTTTGCCAGAGGTCAAATTTTGATTTCTAACTTAGATTCTTTAAACTAATATGACTTTATGTAGTTTTGTATCTAGTTACTAATTTTGGCAAGAACAAGTCAAATTCAGTAATGTAGTTCGTATCTCTTTTAAATTTTGTGGTAATTTTTTCATTTTTGTACGCGAATGTTCTCTCTCTCTCTCTCTCTCTCTCTCTCTCTCTCTCTCTCTCTCTCACACACACACACACACACACACACACACACACACACAGAACTAACAAGGTTAATTCAAAATCATCTATCTTTTATTCTTTTTTCCCTCTGTTTCAACGATCTTTTGTTTCTCTTCTACCGTGGAATTGGTTTCTCCGGTTCCGTTCCGTATTCAGGTTGACGCCTGTTTTCTGAATTCACTATTAGTACGACAAAAAATGTGGGATGAAAAGGAATGAACTTAACGACATTTTTTTAATAGCACGGGAATCGGCAACATTTCTTCGTTAGATTTTAGCAATGACAGCTTGTAATGTCGTAATGAATTTATTACATACCACACCTGGGAAATTATAAACTACCGGGCAGTTGTTATAGCATTCCAAATTGAATTTATATTTCGGTCCGTCTTAGTTATCTTAAGTCGTGCCGTCCATGCAAATTATGTTCTTAAAATGTACGGTCTTATCTCGCGGTGCGAAGAACGAATTATCCTTAACGAGTCTAATTATCATTCTTTACTGCATATTAGGTGCGATTTAACAACAGGTGATCAAACAAGACCGTTATTTGCTACAACTAATCTACATAGACTAGTTTATCCAAAATTCCTGTGAAAATGAAATTACATGGAAAACCTTGTCTGGATGAGGCTGACAGAATAAAGTTTATTAAAGAAATAAAAATAACTAAATGTAAAAGTGTACACCCTCTACTTTGGTAGAATAGATGTGAAAATACATGCAACACCTATTACACGTATCAATTTATCTCGCCTAAAGTTTTAACAAGATTAACATTAGGAAAGAAACATAGGATTTTATTGGATACTGCCAACATAATAACCATGGATTAAAACTGCTCAGAAAAATCTGTACCCTCTGTTCTGTAAGATTTTGCTAGTTCGGATTTTCGCTTTCTATTCGCATATTTATGTCACTGCAGGATTTAAATTTCTCGATTAAGACAAAAAATGTGTGTAAGAATTAAATTACAACTGCAGTGCCACTGTTAATCGTAAAAAGATAGTTAAAATATGGCATTTGCTCCATATGCATTTAAATATTCAACACTTACATCTTTTGAAGAAAAAAAGTTGAAGTCGTAATTATTATGGTTTCGTCAGTTTCGCTGATACAGTATATGCGGGGACACACTAACAAACCTTTCTAAAGGTGAATTTGATTTCCTGATATATGTACTTGAGGTATACTTACTATTAATAAGGATAAGGAGTTTGAAATGCAACCTTTGACGCTTCAGTCTCTTATGTGTACGTTTAGAGCTCACGAACAGTTTGACAGACAGAAAAGTATATTTATACATGAATAATGAAAATTATTCCTCCTGGTGAGAAAGGTATGCGCTATGTACTACAATGTACATTGTTGATAAAGATATATTTAAAAGAGGACATTTGCTTTAAAATAATTTTTAAAGCAGTGTCTTCGTAATAAATTCGATATATATATATATATATATATATATATATATATATATATATATATATATATATATATATATATATATATGTGTGTGTGTGTGTGTGTGTGTGTGTGTGTGTGTGTTTGATAAACATGCCCGTTTGTAAATATGTTCGACAATCTGGAAAAAAAAGTAACGCTGGTCAGTAAATATACAATTAGAACTGCTATTTGGTGGTGTACAACTAGTCCAATAAAAAAAAAAAAACACAATGGTCTAGTTGAAAATAATCAGTCCTTCGTCCCAAATACACTGTACGTCCATTAATATCTACATTATGTAATGGTAAATAACCTGACTATGCGTAGTTGAATTGATGACAAATTATCAGGTCTGATTCTGTTGTAAACGGTTTTTTTAAAATACCGAACTATGTTGTAGACAATGTTGAAAATATTGTATGCAAATGTTTTGGTGCAGTAGGTTCCAGTAATGTGCAGAAGTGTGAGTAGATGTTCTTTAACCTTTACTTTTTATTCTTTCAGTCGTTCTTAACCATAAAATAACAATAACGGTTTTTTAAATTTCTATGTTTATTTTATCTTATGTTAATTACATTTTGTAAAATTTTAATACTTCTCGTCCTAATATTTAATATCTTCCTCAGTGTTTTCCTCTCTCTAATTATTTTCCTTCCACTAATATGACATCTATTTGTCTTTGCAGCATTTGCGGCATTAAAAAGATGATATCAATAAAACCAACCTCTGTAAATGAAGTAAAAGGCAGAAATCAAGTATATTTGTTTTCTCTATGAAGAAGATGAAATAAACAAGGTACAAAAGTACTAAGAAGATTTCTGTTTAAGTATTACAGTAATATTCAAAATGTTATTTGTATGACGCCAGTGCTCTCGGTTAAAACACGGGCCTAGAGTATCACTCTGGTACGGTAAAAGTTCTGAACCATTTGTTAAGAGTACATAACATTCCTTTTTATTGACTTACGTGTTTTTACGGCATTAACGGCATGTCCAAAATTACGTTATCTCTGAAAGCTAAAAGGCAGGCTGCTTTATCTTACACATTACGTCGTATTCTTTTAAGAGAAATGTGTATGTTCCTTGTAAGCTTTCTTCATTCATATTGATATAGAAAAGAACTAAGTTACCATTTTATTATACCATAGATAATGAGCTACTTCAGACATATGTTGAACGTTTCAAGTCGCATTGTTTACCAGTTATTATTTAACTTCAGGCATTTTTAATGGCAGTAATATCTTAATAAAAAGCAAATTCCAGTGCGAAATACAAGTTTATTTCTTGTTTGTTTATGCTCTGTGCTAAATAATTTAATCGTTTCAGCCTCCATTTATCCATAGCCAGGCGATTATGTTTGATTCTTTCGTAGAGAGACACAGAGACAGACAGACAAACAGACAGAGATCAAACAAAGCACAGTGCTAACAAGTGCAAACCGCCCTCCCTTAGCAATTGGTGGTCCTGGTATCTTTTTTTTTTTACAAAGGTGACGAAACAAAATACAAAAGCATAGCAATTAACACCGAAAACAAAAACGTATTTTCTCGTTGCCTTTTCAGTTATATACAAAAATGTTCATATGGTTTACAAGGACTGCAAATATCACACACAACAGGATAATCGAGTGAATGCAGATATTTATGCTGCAATGACAGGATAAAAATGCGTCTATGACTTCAAGTCTGGGCAGCATATTAATTATAACGTTCTGTTTTGTATTCGTACATAATCCATTTATGAATGAACAAACGTGCTGCAAAACTGACAGTCAAGACCAAAGCCAGATGCATCCAACCCCAGACAGAAAAACGTTGTTCGTGTGCATTTATTGATTGATTGATAGACCTGATGCCAAATTAGACCTGACTGGTATAGTTGACTTTTCACTTTCATTAAATTAATAGAAAGAAGTTCTTCTCGGTAAATCACTGAAGAAACAAGAGTCGGGTGCTCCTCCTATTCAGAATTAGCACCGTTACAGTAGATAACTGATAATAAAAACGTAATTATCAGGGTTTATGATCCGACATGATACTCTTGAATCGACTTTGATGTTTATCCTGAGATAAAAATCCACTAAGTTTTTAAAGCTCTACCTGCCTAACGGGTTTCCGGCCGAAAATTAGAAGAGATGTTTACCTACGTAAACATTATAAAACTAGGTCATTATCAGAACTATAGTGCTTGATTTTAAATGCATTCACAAAATAAAGAAAACAAGTAAGTTCATCATAATGGCATTATCACCGAAGCTAAACAGTTATCCTCAAAGTATGTTTTTATTTATTTAAAAGCTATGAAACAGGTTGATTCATAGTATGTTTCCTTCCTTTCAGTGAGATCTTTACGAGATTATTGGCTTTGTCATGCCGAGAAAATGGGAGTTAAGTCCCTTTCTGAGAGTTACATCGAGGCTCCCGACCAAGACTGGCTTGAGTGGATGAAAAACAAAACGCGACCCAGATATCCTTGTATAAAAAAAACATAAATTAGTCGTATTCTCTCTTAAATTTCAGTTTATTCTTCATTACCTAAAGATGTCCATACTGATAAACAGGACGATTCAGAGTAGAATTACCACAAACACAGCTTAGTTTCGCTCTGTTTCAAATTAATGTTAAGACCCTCTTCATCCAAAAACAACAACAATGAAGCACATATTTTCTGTTTGAAGTCGACATTTTGTTTTGATTATTAATTTTACAAAGGCTGGAAATATCAGCAAAATTTTGATGGATAAATATAAACAGATTTACGTCAGAATACTGCTATGTGGTCTCCTATCTTCACAAGTTTGGATTAGACTGGAGGGAGCATCACTCTAGAGGTTCTCTATCGATCCGATCAACCACTGGATTTATTAAAAACAAGTAACATGCTTCATATCTTTCTGTAACTTAAAATGATGTATGTTTTTTCGATAGATATCCATTAATTAATAGCGTTTTTTCTTCGCACAGCATGTCGATATTGAAAATCCATCAACCCGCATTTACTCTGACATTTTATCTTTTAATTTAAAAGATAGTCCCGCAATATTTCATTCGAATTAATGGTGTTTATGTTTAATCAAATCACACATCGTTTCGTGTGAATTATCTGGTATACAAACCCCAAATTTCTCAGTTACATATTGTAGCATCCTCGGAAAAGGTCTATTTTTATAATAAAATTTGATTTATATTGATTTATATAAAACATGTTGTCTTTGGCGTAAGCTGCATTGTGGAACGTTTGTTCAATTAATTTATTTCGACAATTGGCGATATGATTTGTGCAATCTCAGCAAAATAACGCTTATCACTTTAATTTGTGATTCTTCATCGATTGTCGGATATTTCGCATGTTTACACATAGAAAACCATTTTTGGGGAGATACATGTTATATTTCGAGTGTTTACACATAGAAAACCATTAAACGTGAAAGGAATATTATATTTCGCATGTTTTCACACAAAAAACATTCATCATGAGAGAAATGTTATATTTCGCAAAGCTGATGTCGAGATATATATATAACGATACTGTATGCATTAAATTTTATAAATTCTGAAGGGAGAAAAAATATAAATATATGAATCCACAGCCTAAAGGAAGTAGTTTGGGTATGTAATGCCGTGTTCTAATGTAATTTAAGTTGTAATTCAAGTTTTTTTCCCTCCTATTAGCATATATATTTAGGTTCCTAGGTTCTTGAATCGACACGCACTTGATAAGTCTATGGATAGCTTTTTTGTCTTATGGTAACCTTTAAGATATCACAGAAAAGCTACAGGACTTGTATTCCATTGTCTCATATTTCCTGTGGTAGTTGTGAAAGCCATTTGCAATGTTCAGAAAATGGCACGAAAAAAACGCTCACCGTGTGTAACCTGGAATTGTGTAACTCTAGTTATAGGTGTAGCACGCCACTCATTCCTCCGCTGGCATTTCCCATTGCATCCGTGTGTAACTCGAGTCCTCGGTGTAACATGATACTCATTAATCCGTGGTATCGATGATGTCATCATTGTCTAAAATATCAGATTTAAACATTTTGAAAATTTTCGACACCTTTATCTTCATTCATATTGATTGCAAGAAAATTAAATAAATTAAATATTTGATACGTACATTCCTTTTTCAGTCCAAAATGTTTAAGTGACTCATTAAAATCTAATTTTTGAGCGCTCATACACACCGGATGGCTGTGATTTAAATTTTTGGAAATCGCAGACTTTCAAAGCTTTAAATTTATAAACAGTTTCTGATTTAAAGACTTTTGCCATTGGGTTCAGTACAAGAAAAAAATGTATTTCTCCTGAGTGCATACGTCTGCCCATAAATTCAGCCAGCCAGCTAACCAACCATTTTTCTAAAAAGATATGCCTCATATTGTGTACAATATTGAATTGGGGGCCCTGGTTGGCCCAATGGGTCTAAAGCGATTGCCTTAACAGATCACTAACATAGGTCTGAATGGGTTCAAGCCAACGTCGGCTTGCTATAAGCTTCCAATGGATCGGTGGTTCGTTCCATGGTTTCCAGGGGTTTTTCATCCACCCAATATACTTGCATCTATATATAGCCTATCATGTGCTGAAATAATGAAACCAACCAGTCATTCAACTACACTGATTAATATGGGTTTTGCACCATCTGAGAATTGAAAACGATTTCTATATCTCCTCACTTTGAACCATGGGTTAACGCAGCTTAATAAATCAAACAAATAACTTTCCCTGGATTGACAAATACCATTTGAAGCCACGGAGTGCTAGTATATGGAAATATACATTTTTATATTTGTTTCAAAAGGTTAATTTTCATATCGTGGATAATGATATTGTGGAGTTGAATCAATCAGTTTGTTTGTTTTCTGTCTGTGTAAACATGATTAGACCGTATTTCCAGTGCAAAAGAGAACATATGCAGTTCCTCCAAAGCTTGTAAAAAGAAATCACTGACCGATGTAACCTTTCCTTTTCAATCCTTATCACTTGTGCATAGCGCTGCGAATTCCCACAAAAGATTCTTTCTATTTTTTCGATTATAATGGAAAGAGCAGTCTGGAAAGAGAGACGTAAGAAAAGCTGATGAAAAACTTAGGAAAGTGCATTCACGTGATCATATCCTCTTAAATTTAAAGTTGCCTTTGCAGCAAATTCACGGGTAGTTGATTCGATGGCCTAAGTGGATAGAGCGTATGTGGGTTCGAGCTATGGTCGCGTCATAAAACGTAAAAAATGGTACTAACAGCTGCTTCGCTAGGCGCTCAGCATTAAGAGGTTAGTGTTAGTACTGGTTGCCTGGTGATAGGATCATGTGACTGGGTGGGACATGATGCTACATGCATACGGTCTGATGCCACCGTGGTAGATATTGTAGCAATATCATTGAATGTTTTGTAAAGCTACATTAAACATCCAAATCACACACACACACACACACACACACACACACACACACACACACACACACACACACCATTACTTGAATAACTGTCGGACTGTATTCGGATCTTATAATGTAAAATTTAATTTATATTCCCGAGGAAAAAATCCCCGATTGAGATTTGCAATCAAAGAAGTTGTTTACTCCGAATTTTGAGTGCTAAAGAAGTAAACTTATCTTGTTATTCTTTGCCACATTATGACTATTTAACAGTTTATGGGTTATTTCTCAATAATCACTGTGTTCTTGAACCCCATTCAAGAAAGGATAGTAGGGTGGGGTTTTTTTGTATAAAATTGACGCATCGAAAGAGGCCGTTCAAAGTTTACCTTTTTAAACATGTCTAAAAAAAAAGGCTAGCACGAAATAGGTTTGCAATAGAGAGAAAATGAAACAATCAAGCGAAAATTCTTTTCACTTAAGTCTTAAACAATCGTAATCCAGCGCATGATCACTGTTAACTAAGGCAGAAAGAAAGACACTGTGAAGAATAAAAGCAGCTAGACAAATTCAAGGTAAGGAAATATTTTCAAAGGGTATTATTATTCTTGTATGTTTCGTTCGGCCTAATAAACATTCCGTACTCATTTCACTAAATACGGGTCCTGCTCAAAATAGAGCGTCATAAACAAATAAGCAATTGTCTGAAGAAGATCACAATCAAAAACACTTTTTAAACGATTTCCAGATAATTAGAACATAGTTTTATTCGCATAAAAGTGTCAGCCTATTGTATCCTGTCATCAGTTACCAATTTTATGACCGCTATATATATCTGATATGTCATTCAGCATTACCTGGGTAAAACCCTACCCAGGAAAATGATAAAATCTACACCATCACTTACCTGATTAAATGCCGTTATCGAAATAAATGGCGCTTGCTTGACTTGTTAGGTCCTTGTCTAAAAGGTTATTTCCGTTTTCTGAAAATTGATCGCGATATTTAATGAATGAATACGATTGGGGGAAAAAAACGGGTCGTATGTCGTTAACTATTTCTTCTTTGAAGAATTGAAGACGAGAATCTGCAGATAAAAAAAAAGAGAAGGAATCTGTGAATATTTTTGCAATCTGATAGAAACCGTCCCAGTGTCAAGGTTCGCTGAGAACAACTACCCTGCCCTAACACACACACACACACACATACCACCACCATCAAAGTAAATTACGGCGCTATTCAAATACAATTGTGTAAAGCTGACATTTTCCAACATTTACGTTTAGTGCCCTTAATTAAAAAGCATAATTTTCTTTTTGAATTATAGCACCTCAGATAAAATTAGAACGTCATTATAACGAGTAGGTGATGATGATTTATCCATTTGAATATCGCACTTGTCTTGTGTTTGCTTTTTGGTTGTAATGAATATGACCCCAATAAAGAAAGAAAATATTTATTATTTTATTATCTAAAGAGTTCAAGTCAAAATGCCGCCATTACATGCAAAAAGTCATATATGCCAAACCCTCTGAATAATACTGAATATTGAAGGATGTTGACCCCCAGACTTTGTTGGGTTCAATTACAACCTGATCATATCGACCTTTCATCGCGTTATCAGCCATACAATGTCTCTCTCGAACCGAGAAACCCAGCCAAATCTTACAAGTAGACGAATTAATCCGTTGTGGATCGGTTGCATCCGTGGGTCAATCGATTTCAGTCGAAAGCTGGAACAAAATATTTGAGGACGTCACCGTTGAAAACGTTAGAAGCCAACAGCAGGTTAGGATGAATACGGTAAGTGATTCTTATGTAAAACGAAATTCTCATACTGCGTTTGATATGATGCAGTACCAGCCTATCAATGACGCAAATGACGTAGATTTTTTTTTACAATTAATATGTAAATACGCAACAGTTGGGTTTGTCGTTAGCTTAAATTCAAAGTATTCCAGCTCCCCAGCTATCACCAATATTCACCAGTCTTACTTTTGTCTAATGCACGCTTTTAATTCCTTCATATTCACTTTAAAAAGCCGACCTACATATCTTCATTCCCTATCGAATCAATTGGTCCCAATCGAACGAATGTTGTTGGTAATAGATTAGTCACTAACGGAATTTGTTAAGTGTATCGTATCACTACTTTTGGAGCATTCCCGAAAACAAAGGAAATTATGAATGACTTCGGTGACTGACTTAAAGAAGTAGCACCTCTTAATTCTAAAATGAATATGTGAACATCGCTTAAACCGAAGAAACTGATTATTTCAGGTAGCTTTTAACAAATTATTTCCTTCCTTCCAAGCTTGTTTTAGATTGGAAGAATGGCGAAATTCATGAATAAAAGCGACGTTCGGTTTTAATAAAACAAGACGGTTAAATGCCAAAAAGTTGTTTTACCCGAAACATCGAACGCATGAATAATGAATAGAATAAATAAACCCATGTAGGCGGGTGATAGAGCTAATTAGGACTAATTAGTATTTGGCGTGATAACGGACTGCATACATGTAAAGACTGGCATCTCATCAGCAACGTTTTCTTTCAAATTATGAAGATGGAACCTTTTTGAAAGGATGCACGTAGTCTTCTTAACCACGGTTGTTACGTGCAAAGACGTGTAAAATGGGGAAACATTTTCTCTTAAGGGCAAAAGTACATATCCACTGAGTACTCATTTAAGACGCAATTTTAAATTGTTTAACAAAAATCAAACAGTAATAGAAAGAAAGGAAACAACATGAACGAAATAGGAAGAGATAGAAAATTATGAGAGGAAGATAAGTCAGTTTTAAGTTTCATCATTTTAAAAACACTTGCAAATTCGATTGGGATAATTGTCATCTGTTAAAGTAAATTTTATTATTAAAACTATAAGTTGAGTTTCATATTTAGTTCATTCGTAATCCTTTAAATTCATTAAGCTGGAATGTAGGCACGACGTCTGAAGCATGGCAACAATAGTTAATAATTATGAAATTTAGATTTAATAATAATAATAATAATAATAATAATAATAATAATACTACTACTACTACTACTACTACTACTACTACTACTACTACTAAAAATAATATCAGATGCTTATTACTAATTATATCTAATATAAATTAAGCAAGCAATGTTTATTTAAATTGTAAAAAATCATTATGCCCGTAGAAGACAGATGCTGTTGGTCCCTATTCACTTATTCTGTACTATCCACTTCAAACCGGTTTACACCTGAATTTCAGAAAACAGTTGTAAGCTGGTATATATGAACAATTATTGTAACTTTTCATTATTAAACAACAACAACAACAAAAAACAATTATTTTTAAACGTTTCTAATCCTAGACGAAATTATTTCTTTTTATAAAAAATAGACGTCATTTCCAATGTTAAAAATAATAAAGCGTTTATTTTAATTTTTTTCAGAAAGCGACTAAACTAACAATTTTGAAACAAAATCAAATTATAATTTATAAAAACTTCTTTAAAAATAACTAACTTTCCCAATAATCTTACACCATCACATTTTTCAAAAAAAAATTGACTCCAAAAATAAAAGTCATGACGAGTGGTCATTAGATTAGATTAAAACTGACATGCCACGGAGTTTCTCAAAAATTACCAATTAAAATATTAATCCAAACAAAACTTAGACACCTAAATATTTTAACTTAAAATAGTTCTCGAAGAAAATAAAGCCTACGATATATACATGTAAGGTTGAGAGCGGTGATAGAAGAGAATGAGTTCTTGAAAATAAGTTCATTGAAATTATTTGATTAAAATTAGTCTTCAGAAAGTTCTTTTTTAAAATAACAGACCAAGAATCACTGGGTAATTTGAAAAAATTACTTAAATTTACCTATGCCTTCATCCAGTCTAAAGGTACAAAGAAATGAAATAAGTAACTGATCTCTTGTGTAATTGGTGATATATTTTTAGCCCAGAATTCCAAATAATTTATATTAGTCTAAACTAATTTATCTTTCTTTTGCCAAAAGAAAAAATTATTTATAGAAATAATGAAGGTAGAATAGTATATAAATTATATTCCTTCTGATTTAATTAAATATGTTTCTTAAAAACTTCCTAAATTTAAAAAATGATAACTAAATTTTATGTTACTGATGTAAAGGAACCATTTTTATAAAAGTATTCAATGCAGTTATCACGCTCTGCCTAACGACGTCATCTCTTTAGCTTACGTACGCAAAATCAAGACTTGTTCTCTTCGATCACTAATACCGCGTGACCAGGTTTTTCAAGCTATTTACAGTTATTTAGAGGCATCCCATGGGAATCCATTACCTTTAAGTCTTCTTCTCTAATGATGATATTTTAAGAGTTTATGGCACATCCTTGTAATTACTACATTGTATAAAATAAAGTCACCTGTGAAAACCTTTTAACGTGTATATTTCTTGCAAAGAGAGTCCAAATAAAATATTATAAAACTCTGTATATGATCTTTGAGGTGGAAGGGAACTTCTAATATTGTTAGTTTTATCTAGATACGGAAATACATAGGATATCACCAAATACAAATAATACAACAAATAATGCAACAAGATAATAACAACTAACATAATTTTTCTCAGCTGTCTTGTTCCACTGTGAAGACGTCCTTTGTTTTTGAATAAACCGCCATCACTTGATCGCCAGGCAATCCGCTTATGCTATGATGGACCCTCATTAATTGCTTTAAATGACCACACCTTGATTCTTCATACTACAGTGTGCTCCAGACTAAACGAACTTGGACTACATTCATCGTTACTTAAATGTAAACGGTAGCAATAAAAGAAACGTTGTTTCAAAGCTGTCCGGCGTAGAACATGAAGAAACCATTAGAGATTCGCTTGACAACACAATTTCAATTGACGCGTCACCATACAGTTATGATACAGAATTTCAGCGACAACGATTAGGAGCATTTGAACCTGTTTCTATTGATTTAGTACGGACAATCCTAATGAAGAGTGCACCAAAGTCTTGTGAACTTGATCGAATTCAATCATAACTGTTGCTTGAGTGCTTAGACCCAATATTGCCTTCACTAACTGATGTTATTAATCTCTCTCTCTCTCTCTCTCTCTCTCTCTCTCTCTCTCTCTCTCTCTCTCTCTCTCTCTCTCTCTCACACACATCGGGGGAATTCCCATCATTTTTCAAAACTGCCATCTTAAAGCCTCTGCTGAAGAAAGCAATACTTGACCATAACGATTTAAAGAACTACCGCCCAGTTTCTAATCTCCCATTCATATAAATATTTTTAGAAAAAGTTATTCTAACCCAACTTGTACCTCATTTGAATGTAAGCAACCTTTCTAGCAATGTACAGTCTGCATATTGCCCTTGCCACAGTACTGAAACTACTCTTCTGAAAGTATTTGATGACATTCTCTCTGCTTTGGATAGTGGAAAGATTACAGTCCTCACCCTCCTGGATTTATCTGCAGCATTTGACACAATAGACCATGATATATTACTTCACCGTCTCCAGCATGTATTTGGTATTCAGATCATAGCTTTACAGTGGTTAAAGTCATTCTTAGTCAACAGGACACAAACTGTATCTGCAAATGGAATACATTCCAGCCCAGTTGATCTATGGTGTGGTGTTCCATAGATGTCTGTTCTTGGACCTGTTCTATTCATTATGCACACTCAGGCGCTCTCAAGTGTCATATAACATCACCCAGTTTCACCAATTGTACGCTGATGACACCCAAATATACAAGTCTAGCCCCCCAACTGAAGTTGATGCTACCATCCATGGAGTAGAGAGGTGCATTTCTGATATGAAATCATGGATGAAATGTAACAAGCTGCAGATGAATAATGATGAAACTGAGGCCATTCTGATCGCAACACAAATACTTTCTCATTCACATCGTTTACCTCAGACAATAAATATCAGCAACACCAACATTAAATTCACAAAGTCAGTACGAAACCTAGGTGCTACTCATTAAAGTACTCTCACATTGCACCAGCATGTCATGAACATATGCAGAACTGCAGATCTTGAACTGAGACACATCAGTTCCATTCGTAAATATCTTTCAGTTGATGCCACTAAAACACTTGTGTGTTCATTAATACTTTCAAGACTGGGCTAATGTAACTCAATTCTGTCTGGTTCGTCACAATATTTACTCCAGAAACTTCAAACAGTTCAAGACACAGCTGCTCAGATCATCTTTAGAGTACCTCGATCAGAGCACACATCACCACTGCTCTGTACCCTACACTGGCTATCATTTTGATACAGAATCAAACACACAGTTTGTTCTCTGTGTATGTTTCATTGACAGACTCCAGTCCAACATACCTATCTGGCCTCTCCCATGTGTATACACCAGAAAGATACTTACGCTCCTCTTCTGACAATCGTATACCAATTGTTCCCACTATGAAAACGAAGTCATATGGACAACATTCTTTTGCATACCAGGGCCCGGTGATGTGGAACGAATTGCCCATTGAAATTAGACACAAAGACACGGTGGTCCCTTTTTCGACAGCAGGAACAAACTTAAAAGACTTAACAATGTTTTGTATCTCATATGTTTTCAGCATGTTTTTGTCTTTTCCGATTAACACATATGATATCACCAAATACGACTAGTACAACAAGATCATAAAAACGAATACAAATGATATCACCGAATACTAATATCACAACAGGATCATAACAACAAATACATAGGATATCACCAAATACGAACAGTGCAACAAAATGATACCAACTAACACTTATGATATCACCAAATACGAATAGTACAACTAGTTCATAATAACTAATACATATGATATCACCAAATACAAATAGTACAACAAGACCATACCAACTAATACATAGGATATCACCGAATACGAATATCACAACAGGATCATAGCAACAAATACATAGGATATCACCGAATACGAATATCACAACAGGATCATAACCACTAATACATAGGATATCACCGAATACGAATATCACAACAGGATCATAGCAACTAATACATAGGATATCACAAAATACGAATAGTACAACACAGATCATAACCCACTTGTACCAATTCAAACTTAGACTCACAATAACTGTTTCACCAGACACAGAAACGGAAGAACTAAATGGTGTTTGCGAATACGCTGCTGAATTTAGTGATGTAAATCTTACTTTTTGAAAAAGAAATTAAAAACTGTACAGATTTAAATATAGAAAATTATGAAGTACGAAACTGGTACACTTTTCCAGCGCGACAAGGAAAGTAAATCTCGTTGAATTAGTAAATTCGAAATAGTGACATTCAAAGTACGCAATTAAATATGTCAGACAGATAAGTGAATTAGTAAATGATATCAGCGTTCCGAAAAATTAAAACAGTTAAAGGTAGATAAAACGAACTGTTTTTCAGATCTAGAAATACATTTTTGAGAAAATACTATTAACACTTATTCAAACTTATACGCAAGTTACTATGAGCTTCGATACTACAGCGGCCAATAAAGAAAGGTGTAAGTTACTACTATGTGATGCTACATCTATCATTGCAAGACTCGTGCTTCTTCTATATCAGTCTATGTACGACGATTAAGAAGAGGCGCAAAATTAAGCATTAGAGATGAAAGTACTGAAAAGATATTTAATGGATACTGAAAGCTATTTTCTTAATTTCCTATATATAAAAAAAACCACCAGCAACTCATTGGCAGTGTAATAACCTGACAATTTTAACCTACTGGACAAATTATTTATGTGATCTATGTAGATTATCTTGTCATTGCAATAATTTGTATGGTGTTTGTTAATATAATCAAACATATAAAAACAATAAAAACAACAACAGCAGATCAAATTAACAAATATCTAAACCTAATTAACAAAGCTAATTATACCAGCTTCTACAATCGTAAATATAGTAATAAATTCTTTGCGGGTGAGAAGAGATGAGAAGAGCTTTATATTTTATCATCTAATTCTATAGATACAAGTATTGATCTAATGGAGGAATAACGTGTGACTTATAAATCATAACTCACGCTCACGTTAACTTGTTTATTATTGTTTAAGACACATTTATAATTTTAAAAAAACACAACAACAACTGACCATTAGTTAATGTTATTAACATCTGTACCAATCAGCTTTTATGTCAGAGTTCAGTCCCAGAATAAATATACAAGAAGATATTAGTATAATGTTCGTTCAAGCTTTAAGCTTCGTATTTCGATCACCATATCATCTAAAATTATAAATAATTAATTACTAACAACATAATATTTTAGTCTTACTATTGAATCTGGGATGTATTGTTGAAATATTGCTGTAATATTTTTATCTGAGTCATAACCTTTCTGGCCTAATGTAACGCTAGAATAGCATTTGTGATATACGCGGACAAAGAATTCAATTAAATCAAATATAAATTAAATCAGAAATTCGTAACATCAGACAATTGCTGTCTTGTAGACAATAATATGTCCGTAGTTGTTTTATCATCATCGCGGAGCTAAAAGTTCATTTTTTTCAGGAGTATTCGTCTGTTCCAGACCCATAATACATCTGGCTTGGGTTATAATACCCGCTGATTAACACTTGATGACAAAATTATGGTATTGCATATGCACACAAAAAGTTTTTATTTGAATAACACATCCCAATGTTTCGAAAAATACTACCCAGTCTATCTAATTTTACTAAAATTTCATACACACCTTTCTTTAAATATGTTTATCATCATTATCCAATTTCATATTATATTTAAAACAATTGATATCAAGTGTACACTAATTATTTGTTTCAGTATATCTGAAACGTCTTCAGATGGGAACAATTTTGAACCTCTCAATTTAAAATAATGTTCCCCTCCCTTTTAGTTTGCAATAGTTTAGAATTTCGTTGCTATTCCTTATCTCTAGTTCTATACAATATCTGCAATGCTTCTAACCTCGCCTGTTTTTTTCCTTTTTAACTTCCTATGCTTTAATTAGTTTAACAGTTCTATCATTTCTATTTCTGCTATTTCTTCCCGCTCCCATTTTATCTTTTTTCGGCCTGTTTTTCTAATGCTATTTTCTCCCTCTCGGACTGCTTTTCTAACTCTATTTTATTATTTTTAATAGCCTTTTATCTTAAGCTTCCCTTTGTAGCTCTAGTTTTTTTCTTTCAGCCTTCTTTTCTAGTTCTATCAACGTTCTCTTGGCTTCCCTTTCTTTTTCTTTCTGGTCCCATTCCCTTCAAGAACGAAATTTATGAGGGATACCCCTCGTAGCCAAACTGTTTCCCAATTCTTTCATTGATGACATTTCAAAAGTTTGGTGTGACCAACTTAAAGAGCAGTCCTAAACACAATGCGTTATTACTACACAACAAACCGTATCTTCCTTTCTCGAAAGGCAACATAAACATGAAAGACATACAAAAAAAATAAAGTAATGTGTAAAGTTATGTGTCAATCGAACCTCACTGTCTTGTCTAGAGCGTATGACACACACAAAAGAGCAAACCAGTATATTCAAACAATATTAGTGTTTCGTTAAAACTGGAAATGATCCCACTTCTGACACCATTGTAACAAGATAACCCGGTGGAATTTCCGGATTACCAACATAACACTTTTGACAATGATATAAATACAATGTTTCATAATAACTGACTTGAATGAGCAATTGGTTATGAATACGTGCGTTTATATTTAATCCAAATATTGGATTAATTGACATAAAAAAGCACAAATGTAACAATGAAAATAATACAAACACAACGGTTGAATGATTTACAGTGACTACACAATGGAAAGACAGATATTGTTTACTCAGCTAGCAAACAAGCCATATGTATAATTTTACCCATGTTATAAAATGAATTCACTCATAGTGAAATTATGCAAACGAAAATTGACATATATGCAACTTATACTTACAGTCCCGAGATATTAAGTGGGTTATACTTACCCCAAAATTAGTACACGGCTACAAGATTATATCTAAGGAGATACGCTCCGTTGTCAGAACACTTTATTTCAGCTCAACGGCTGCTAAAGGTCGAAT
The DNA here is from genome assembly GCA_030141615.1 of Unio pictorum. Classification (NCBI taxonomy): domain Eukaryota; kingdom Metazoa; phylum Mollusca; class Bivalvia; order Unionida; family Unionidae; genus Unio; species Unio pictorum. The sequence goes on along the minus strand of JARLTB010000026.1, from coordinate 6,567,380 downwards.
AATTACTGTAGTTTACTTGACATCTTGCACCACGTAGACCTCGATTACTCCTATAACTTGGAACGTTCGGGTCACTCTAGCCCCTCTGGACACTCTAGACATCTACACATTCCGGACACACCGGACAACACCAGACAGCACCAGACAACATCAGATACTCTCGACTCTGGCCACTCCAAACACTCGACAGCTGAAAATATATTCAATACCGTGTATTATATATGACATGGGCGTAAACACATAATAACGTATTACACGGTAAATTATATAGATTAAGTTACATGCGTAATAATTACAAACAACAAATTCAGAAGTAAACCCATCCCGGCTCAATAAGAATCCTACTGTACTAAACATTTCTTAAAAATGTAGCCTTATATTAATAGTATAAACCCCATGCTAAGTTGAATACAATAATAGAACTATGTGCATTATAGTGCTTAAACCACACATATATCAAACATACACAAATAAAAGTGATAGTACAATAAATATATATTATATACAAAGAATTAATAAATTACACTACCTATACAGCTGGAGATGTGCAATTCCTTATAGTATACCATAGAGTAGACCATTGACTGACAAGACAATCCGTATTATAGAAAGCTTTACATGCGGAGAGGTAATTATACATTGATGATATCAGTGCACTGTAGGCATTCGGTTCTTCCCATCGAAAGCACTTTGCAGGTGCGGCATAGGGTGGACCGACATCATCATTTTGAAATATGACACAATATACATTAATCACCCTAGAGTATCGTTTTATGTCAAAAATGAAGCACGGTACATGTATCTAATAAATAAAATGGTTTATACAATTATCTGACAATAGGCTCATCATCCTAAATATCATCTAGTAAATCTATTATTTCTGTAAAATATTTTACATAATTTATTTGTAAGAACTTACTCTGTTCTATCACTGCTTTCAAACTTTTATTTATATCCGTATCTTTAGAACTCATTCTCTTCAATCAAATGGTTTAAACTGAAATATAAGAGTGAACTCCATGTTTTTTTGTGTTTTTGAATATTTAGACACTTTAGGCAAAGTCATTAGTTTGTCTTTATCTTCATCTTCTTAATCATTATCATCATCATATTGATTTTATATTTAATAATAATAATAATAATAATAATAATAATAATAATAATAATAATAATAATAATAATAATAATAATAATAATAATAAATAATTAATAATAACAAATAATGAAAGCAATATCAGCAGCAGACAAATAATTATTTTGAAAACATATCTTGCTGGAGACCATTTTTCCACATTCATTTCAATTATTCCTTTTTGTGATATTTCCGTCGTTAACCCATCTAAAACAAAACTCTAGGCATTAACAAACTCACATGTTATATGGCTCTTTAAGCAGAAATAATTTATAGTTTTATAAGATAGAACACAATCTGTCGTAATAATGTTAATATTTCCCTTGCGAATTAGGCAGTAGTATATTAATGACCCAGACAATAGACAACACTGATTATACTCTTTTTCAGTTCAGTCACATGTCTGTGTTACATAATTAATTTTTTGTTTATAATACAATATATCAGCGTACTCTGTACAACATGTTTAGATCCATCAGATAAACACAAAAGAAATATATTATATTGGCTACTTCTTTTTTATCCATCCATCACCCATGTCTGCCCCAATGAAAGAGCATCTGTATCATTGCCTGAAACCAGATTAGTTCTCTATTTTAATTTTATTTTAAAGTGTCCTTGATGTAATACTACTGTGTAGATTGGAACGAAGGGGGAGTATTTGTGGCATGCAAGACAAAGACGGACAACAAAATTCCTTTAAAAAATTCCGTTATTGAAAAAAATACTTGAGTTAGGAATCGATTGATCTTACTGCAGTATTAAACAAACATAGCTTTGGAAGATAGAGGTAGAATGTTTTTCGACGAGTGCACGTAAGAATTAGCGGGAGAATCCAGATCAGCCAAAAAATACCTGAGAATCAGAATATGGTTCAAGAAAGATCAATATTCTTCACAATACCTGACAATAAAAGAGTAGTTTCAATTTGGTTTCTTAACAACTGCAAAAATCTGTTTTTCAAGTTGTTTGATAATGTAAATCGCTCTTCCTTGTATTATTTATTAATTTTATTTATTATTAGATCCGTTTTACTCGTTTTCGAAAAATCAAAAGCTGGTTAAATAAACAGGGGGAGATATAATTTCACTGTATTTATCAGGTGGCAGAGACATACGTTATTTATTATAATTTTGATTCGATGAGATGTTGTTCGTTACATTTTAATTCCAAGTATTAGTCAACAGCGATTATAAATGTAAAGAATAGAGTCTTTGATGTCATGAATATCTTACAGAAAAAGTATTGCCATTCTTCAGATACTATGCTGCAGCACTGTTTTTGTCTTGAATAAAGAACACACCAAGAAATATTTTTAAAACTGGTAAGAAAATATTTTTGTACGATTATCATTAGGACGTGAATTCCAAGTGTAATTTTCTTTTCGCAAATATTGGGGAATTCTATTGATAACATTGTCGAAATATAACTATAAAATCTGTCATTTATTACATTTTTTTACGTAAGATGGCATACATTTAGGTTGCACTAATCAGACAACAGCTTCGTTTAAAAAAACTTGGCCTTTATTCCGGCCAACAGGAAGTTAAGTCTGATTGTGTCCGCGTCGCCGAAATTCACGAAACTAAGGCTTACGATGGCAGCCTAAGTGATATTTTTTTTTTTATAAATTTGGATAATTTAAGCCCTTCTAGATTTGTTGAGTGTGAATATAATAATTCTTATCTAATGTTGTAACTAATATACGTAGTAACCATCTCTTTGTGAATTTGGAACGGAATCCCTGGTTTCAAATCCTGAAATCATCTGCCTTGCATAATGATATTACGTGTTCAGTTTATAAACGTATATAAACGAATTTGATGGAGCATGCAAAAACATTAAAATGATGGATTGTAGATATTTAGTCTAAAAATTTCCATCCAAGTGTCGCAAATTAAAGAATATATATATATATATATATATATATATATATATATATATATATATATATATATATATATATATATATATATATATATATATATATATATATATATATTTACTATATATGTGTGTGTGTGTGTGTGTGTGTCAGTTTGTCATAAATGGACATTGATTCAAAGAGTAAAATGATATAAATCTTCTAGCAGGGAAAATATTTCAGTGGTGTTTGGTAACCCGGGGAAACTTCCATTGCATTGTCTATAATACAAACACGTGGATATCGAGGGGAAAAAACACGTCTACTCCAATATATACCTGGAGTGAGAGATTCGTAGTTTGTCACATTTGATCCAGAACATGCTTCGGATTTCACTCGCAAGAAAGAACTGAACATTTTAACTTTAGTATAATAATAAATTATCATGCATTCAATTCTTTGACAGATCGAAGTACCGCTTTCATTATAAACAATGAACATCTTTTTTAGCAATGTCAATCATGGATCCAATTCATAGAACAAACGGAAAGATCATTGGTATTATTAACAGATGCAGCGCAAAGTCTTCTGGTGTTATTGGAAACTCGCTGCATATGTCTGACGCACATTCCGCAGATATTATTGAAACATCAAGGTCTGCGTAGATCTTACGCAGTTTCTGTTGGTATTGCTGGTATCTCAACACCTGCATATATGCGTTGTAAATTCTTCTCGTTCATATGAACATCTGGTCTTGCATCAATATAAAGTCTTCTGGTATTATTGGAACATCCAGTCAAGCTTTAAAGATTTGTTTACTCACAACTTTAAGATTACATTTACCTGAAGCTTTTAATTGTACTAGCTTTTTTCAGCCCAAGCTACATTGGTCATTATTAACAATTTGGCAACATTAATTTAATGTCTTTGCTTAACAAGAACTGTGATATTCCATCATTGAAATCGGAGTAAACGTTGGAATCCTTTAATAGAACTGCGACATTCCATAATTGACATCAGAGTAAACGTTAGGATCCTTTAATAAAATTGTGATATTCGACAATTTAAATAAACGTTGGACTTCTTTAATAGAACTGTGATATTCCATTATTAAAATAAGAGTAAACATTCGAATCCTTTAATAGAACTGTGATTTTCAACTATTGAAATCAGATTAAACGTTTGACTCCTCTAATAGATCTGTGATATTCCATTATTGAAATAAGAGTAAACGTTCGAATCCTTTAATAGAACTGTGATATTCCACAATTTAAATAAACGTTTGACTTCTTTAATAGAACTGTGATATTCCACTACTAAAATCAGAGTAAACGCTGGAATCCTTTAACAAAACTGTGATATTCCACTGTTAGAATTAGTGTATAAAGTTGGAATCCTTTAATAGAACTGTGATATTCCACTGTTGAAATCAGAGAAAACATTGGAATCCTTTATTAGAACTGTGATATTCCACTGTTGAAATCAGTGTATAAAGTTGTAATCCTTTAATAAAACTGTGATATTCCATTATTGAAATAATAATAATAATAATAATAATAATAATAATAATAATAATAATAATAATAATAATAATAATAATAATAATAATGAGGACTTTGTAAAGCGCATAATCTTTCGAAGCTCTAAGCGCTTTGCACCATCAATAATGATATGACTACACTACAAAACAACAAATGATAAAAACAATGAAATTGGAAAACATAAAAACATGCTGAAAACATATAAGATACAAAACATGATTATGTCGCTAAGTTTGTACATGCAGTCGAAACAGGTGAGTCTTAAGAGCACTCTTAAAAGGGACCACTGTGTCTTTACGTATAAGACAGTAAGAGTAAACGTTGGAATACTTTCATAGAACTGTGATATTCCATTGTTGATATAAGAGTAAACGTTGGAATACTTTCATAGAACTGTGATATTCCATTATTGATATAAGAGTAAACGTTGGAATACTTTCATAGAACTGTGATATTCCTTTATTGATTAACCATTAAAGTATAAATTGCTCATGGCGATATGCATATGTATATGTAAAGTTTAATGATACTTGTTACTTATGTATGTGTTCACATTAGTGATACTTCTTACTGTTTATTAGGCCGCTCCGATGGCCTTGTCCTTATAGCGTTCGACTTAGATGCGGGAGGTCATGGGTTCGATTCAATCCCGAGACATACTAAAGACTTACAAAAATGGTACTAATATCTGCCTCGCTTGGCACTCAGCATTAAGAGATTAGTGTTTGGACTGGTCAGCCTGGTGTCAAGATAATGTGACTAGGTGGGGCATCATGCTACATGTCTGCGGCAAGATGCGCCAGTACTAGGCACCACTATAAACTGTCACACTGCAGACATCGTAGCGATATGACTGAAATATTGTTAAAGCCACGTTAAAATTCCAATCATACATACACGCACACACACACACACACACACACACACACACACACACACACACACACTTATATATGTGTTTATATTAGTGATACTTGTTACTTACATAGGTGTACATGTGATTTCCTCCCTCAGTTTTGTTTCATTGCATCAATAATATTGATTTTATACAATTTCATTTTATTTTTTCTTATAAAATATTTAAGGGAAAAAACACTAAATGGAGACTATACATTAGAAAACATTTAATGAAAATTTATAAACATTTTGCAAGTAAATTGATATATTTCATTAAATTGCGTTAAAGATGAATATATTCAGGGACTTCCACATTTCAGCTAATCTCTAACCATACTATCGGTTTTGTATCCATTGATTTTCGACTGCGAGAAAATATCCAATCTACCAAGGGTCAAACATAGCTGGCATTCAAACTGTCGTCTTTTTTGAAAACATTCAACTCATCGTGATTTGAATTGATACAAATCTGGAATATTTACTATGTGTGCATCAAGTAGACAATATTGTATTTTTGCATGATTGCGGTAATTTCTCTTTGGATTTCTGGATACAGATCACTATGTAGGAGTCTAATTCTTTCATGAAGTAAATCAAAATACAATCGTTTATAATGTACTCAAATATGGATTTTGATAGATTGATACTTTGAATACTAGCCGTAGATACCTATTTTGAGTATTTTGAAGACAGAATAAATCAAGCACCGGATTAAGTGACTTCTTTTTTTCTTCAATTATTATTTTTGTTAGTGAAACCGTTAGCCTCCAGTATATAATTAGTTCCCAGTTTTCTTCATAATGTTGTGCGCATACAGTTTTCAGGCCTGGAATAATTAAAATATTGCTTAGAATATCTGTGTCTCTCAAGTGTTCTGGATAACATATACTCCGCAAATGATGAAATATGGTATGTTATGCATAAGTTATTAATAGTCCGATTATCGCTCTTCGTCGTGCTAGAAAATGAGCTAGTATATTAAGATATCCGGTACAGTATCGAAATACCTTAAGAACCCCTCTATGACGTAGATGTTTGTTTCTTTCAATAAAGATATCGAGAATATTTTTGTTAAAAGAAAGAATTGATTTTATCATCTCCGCTTAGTAACCAAGGAAACCTTTCGTCAAATCTTAGGTAATGTATTTACAGTTTTGGGAAAGCTTTATAATGAGACCAAACTTCCAGCACAACAAAAAGCAAATCTTATCGTCTACCGGATTGCTGTATAAGAGCCAAACTCTTTCCTTTAGAAAAACAAAAATTATTTGCATTTGAGCTTTCGTTTTATTTATTTCATTTCATTTTTCAGGGCGGGGGGGGGGGGGGGGTTCGTTATATTGAATTCCGGTAAAAGGCTTAATTTCATCCCTGTATCCTGGTCATGTAGTTTTATATATTTATGCGAGCAGAATATGAAATCTTTAATTTTCCTTTAAAACGAAAATGATTAACATAGGAGTATTAACCACATACAAACAATTGTAGCATCCATCATAAAAAAACAAGCAAAGTGTGGCCGTCATCACTCACCCACTCTATCAGAGGTTAGTCTTTTTTTTTCTCCAGCTAAATCAAACTAGTTGGTGAATATGTATTTATTTCCAATGAAGAGAGGCATAAAAATGAATACAAGAGTCAAAGCTGTTTAACTGAATCTTGCAGAAAGGAATAAATCCAATTGCTTATAACCTGAAATAGCTCTGTTTTGCACTTTGACCAAGTGATAGACTAGTTTAATCTTCATCTCTTTGTAATTTCGAAATTTAATAAGAGACGAGCAAAATCTAATATTCTTGTAATGTTCGATCTTATTTGACAGAATTACAGATTTAAGAATGTATTTTATTTTCCAGTGCACAAGGAATATTGCATGACCAGCCACCAATCTTCATCTGGCAAGTTCATTTTGCAACATGAATAAGCGACTATCGTGCCCTTAGTTAATTTCTGAATCAATATTGAGTTATCCCGTTTGACATAATGTTCTTTATCGTCAAGGAAAAGGGTACAGACAAAATTGTCTAATAGGTATTACGATCTCGTTCTTTCTAATTCCGGTTTTAAAATTAGTCAACGTTTTTGATTTTGCTCATCGAATTGACGGCGTAGAATGCTTCAGTTTTATTCTATCCCATTGTTCTTATGCAAAAATATTAAAATGAAACCCGTCGATTATCTGCCTCTTCTTTATATTAGTAGAAAAGTAACGACTATAATGAGTATGTATGTATGTATGCATGCATGCATGCATGCATGCATGCATGCATGCATGCATGCATGCATGTATGTATGTATGTATGTATGTATGTATGTATGTATGTATGTATGTATGTATGTATGTATGTATGTATGTATGTATGTATGTATGTATGTATGTATGTTGGATGGATGGGTGATGGATGGATGGATGTGTGCGTGTGTGTATTGTTGTTGATGGTAGTGTGTGTGTGTGTGTGTGTGTGTGTGTGTGTGTGTGTGTGTGTCTAATTTGTAACCAAATGCTCGAGACTGAATCTCAGAGAAGTTCGACAATATCAGTTAGTTCAACGTTCAATCAGAGGTTAGAATGTGGAACCAGTCTGTCTTTTAGCTGTGCCACTCAAAATGTTTGCAAGACTATTGATTTATAGAAAGCAAATGAATAATCACAAAATCCACATTCACTTCAAAGTCAAATGGAAATTTAATAAGTTTTATAACTGCATTGGACATTTAATCGGGTCAAACGTGGGGTGGATTGACATAGATCGCACAAGCAAGGAAAGATGATGGATACTACAAGTGAAAAATCGCGTGGAATGTGTCCTAAATAAAAACTAAACTTCCCTTTGCAGCAAAACTTACAACCAGTCTTAAGCTTTTAAACGGTAAGAAATTTCTGATACTATTTACTGACGCGCGAGCGCGTGTGTTTGTGTGTGTCAGTGTCAGTGTCTGTGTCAGTGCAGTGTCTGTGTCAGTGTCTGTGTCTCTGTGTGATATTTAGATTATTAACATAGCTTTAACAATTTCTAGTCATATCGCAACGATGTCTGCAGTGTGGCAGTTTAAAGTGATGTCTAGCACTGGGGCGTTATGCGCAGACAGGTAGCATATGTCACACCCGGTCACATTATCCTGACACCAGGCCAAACAGTACTAACACTAAGATCTTAATGCTAAGAGCCAAGCGAGACAGCTGTTAGTACCAGTTTTAGAAGTCATTTGTGTATGTTAGCTGTTCATTCCATTGACGTAAAGCTTGTTTAACTTATTATGAATATTTAATTTGTGTTGTATCATTGACCATTGTCCATAATTGAGAGTAGGAGTTTGGACCTACATGACTAAAGTCCTTTTATTGTAAATATGTTTACTTAGGTTTGACCTCTAAGTAAAGCCTGAAGTCTGACTTTAGAAAATTCTGAAAACGAATTTTGTTTGCAGTTCAATGAAAAATTCCATTATGAGGACAGTCCATATGGGGATTTATACAATATTGTTTACAGCGTAGATTGTTATGGAAATTAACTTGAGAACTTCATCCTGGTCCCCATGTTGTAAATTGTGTTTGTATGGTAGGTTGTTTGCATCATAATTATTCATTCCTTTCTTTAACTTCAGTTTTAATCAGATTTAATTTGCGAGGTATCTTGTACTTTATTTATCAATTTGAAATACAAAGTGCTCATTAATACGCACCGGACCCAGTCACTTGTTTGGAATTATTGTGAAACATTTTCAATATACTCTTGATTATATCATTATGATACATCACGACTGTTAGCACAGAATCACAATTCTAGGCTATTAGCACATCTGCTCATTCAAGACTGGAATTAATTCGGAACACAACTGGAATTCATTTGGCACGCTACACTTTTGGACTTGTGAGTTTTTCTTAAAGTTTGCTCAATTACGTCACGTGCAACATCTAACTGATATCTAACCAAGTCTAATTTACAACAAAATAGATTAAATGAAAAGAGAAAGTTGTAAAAAGGTGAGACCTATAATCTACTTGGTAAAGGCGTAAATTTGGTCCGTGTCATGGTCTCTGACCAACACCAAGATCATATAAAACAGTGAATCTTGCTCGTACCATGACTAAAGTGTTGTCCATGATTGTTAAAAGGAACCAAATGATTTATTCTAACCCGCAGAACGAAATAAAGTGAAGGATGGTGGTGGTGGCTTTTATATTGATTAGATTTGCTTATCGGCAGCTACAACTAAATTATAAATATCAAAATCAAAATCAATCGTTGAAAACTCAATGCATGATACGATACTAGTCGGCATAATAAAGGATGTCTCCATCCAACATTGGGGATCTTCCCGTCCGAAACAATAGCATTTCATTAGTTTTCGAAAAACACCTAGTCTTTCATTAAAATGTGTCTATAATATATATCAACCTGCCAGAATCAATTATTTAGCGTGTGTTAACGATCTGTAACTGTTTTGGTGAACTATACAAATATAATGATTCTGTCCGAAAGAGAAGACAGTTATGAATGGCACACAAAATGGAGTTTAGAATCAACATATGTGCAGCTCGGCGCATAAGTATAGGACAAACTACATCAACCTAACTTATGATTAATGAAGCTATTTAATTTAATTTATTTAATTTATTTATTTAAGCTATTTATTTTAATTTATTTAATTTATTTACTTAATTAATTTATTTAATTTAATTTAATTTATTCTATTCTATTTAAGAGTGCTCTTAAGACTCACCTGTTTCGACTGCAGGGACAAACTTAGCGACCTAATCATGTTTTGTATCTTATATGTTTTCAGCATATTTTTATGTTTTTCCAATTTCATTGTTTTTGTCATTTGTTGTTCTGTTGTGTAGTCATATCATTATCAAGATTAGGCTCTATACAAAGTCCTCATTATTATTATTATGAAGCACATTGAAAAATACAACACATACCCTTGGCTTTTTCAAGGAAGCGATCTTGTTTGCTTTTAAAATAATATGAGAGCAAACACTCGTGCTTGGCTGGTGTAATATAAATGGTGAATATAAATGGTGGTCTATACACAGGACGGTATGGGTGTGGAGGGAATTAGTTTAAATGCGGAGAAAGCGTTTGATGATGTGTTAGTAAATAGATTATCATATGAAATATCCAATTACTTACTTTTTTGTTCCACCAATTAGCTTTAAACTTCGTATATTTTATAAATAATGTAAGAAGTACCTGAATTGCCGAGAGCTTTTCTTTACAAATTCAAAATTGTGATATCTCTTCTAGATGATTATTTTTTATTTGATAGACACTCGTTCATTTGTGAATTTCTTTCGTTTTTCACAACTAGAATAATTGACTGGTCTCTATGTAGAGACTGGAGTGTGTATCTTAATTACGACATGGACACTGGTAATTATAGGCAATAACCTCACAAGAAAACGTGGGATCAAATCCGTCTATTAATAACATTTTTACCATGTAGATATATTAAGTGAAGTAAACATATCACCAAATTGATCAAACGTATGAATTCCTTTAAATAACGAAGCAACGTCGTACTACTGAGGGTATCATCAGAATTTCAAACATTCCTAGAAAACTCAGATATTGACCGTCGTTTTAATTCAGATCACTGTCCTATCTCTAGATTCCTTGACTCATCCGACTAGCAAAATGGACGAATCTGTTTTGAAATTTTCTTGAATACGTTAAGATTGTACAACACAGCATCTTTTAGGCAACTATAGGAATATGTCTATTAAATTATGAATATGTAACTTGACTATGGTCATTACTGCAATTAGTAAACAAGAACGATGTTTTTTTTAATTTGAGTTCAGGGCCTGTACTTGGGTTTTTTTCCTTTGAAAATCTATTATGTCGTTGGTCAAATGAAATTTATATATAATGCTGACAAATGAGTTAAGTCTGTTTATTATCTGTCTTTTAGAACATATAATCAGATTCCAAACTATTGGTAAACTGGAATATTCATGACTATTGGTAACTCAGAATATTCCAACTATTGGTAAATCGGAATATTCATGACTATTGGTAAATCGGCATATTTAAAACTATTGGTTAATCGGAATATTCAAGACTATTGGTACACTATGATATTCAGTACGATTTTAATTCATCTGGAATCTCCTTTACCGTTGGACATGTGATGGGACACCCAACCACTCAATTTGCATGATGTGTGCCACATACATGGACATAATAGTTAGATTACTTCACATTACTGCCTCTAGAAAGGCATGGGTATAAATAATAAAGTTATTACCAATTGCTGACAGTTTATATCTAGAGTCAGCTACTACTATGGCTAGCATAATTGTTATTGTTGTTGTTGTTGTTGTTGTTGTTGTAGAGTTTATGGCAGCCAGTATTAATGGTGGAGGAAAAACCAGTGAGAACCCTCGGAAAGAACAACCGACCTACGAGAAGCTACCCGCAAACTTTCTCACATACCCACATTGGCCAAATCTGCGACTCGAACCCACACAGAGATGAGATGGCAGTGATCCGTAACGGAGAGCACTTTAGACCACTCGACTACTCGAGGCCACTTCTACATGGTAGTTAAAGTTGGAATGCATGGTAATATAAAATAAACGAATGTAAAGATCAGTTGCACATTTATAATTTAACTACATCACTTAGCAGCTTTTTTTTAATCAAAGTTCCAATCAGAAATCTCTGCGGTAACGAGCGGATTGTAAAGAGGCTCTTTAGAATGATGTTGGTATCAAACCACATATAGCATGTTCAGATACTGCCAGAATGGTGAAAGCGTTTCCATTCTGACTTCTTCGTGATATATAAATACTTCCTGCCAGGCAGTACGTCTATACCTTATGGCACAATTACAGTTTTGAATGGAATGGTTAGTCGCGTCTCAGACTGCAATCATAGGTTAGTAATGACGCAAAGGGACCTAGACGATATACATACAGTACGTTACATTATTGCCAAAAAAACAACATTTTATTTTATCTCCAAATCCATATCTACCCGACGCAAATCAGTTTTCTCTCATGTATTTTGCAACTTGATCATCACACGCTTCAAACTTGTATCAAATGATTCTAGGCAAGCATTAATTTTATGATAACTAAAATAAGTACAATTTAACCATTCATTGTATGATAATTCAAATTAGTACAATACAAGCATCCCTTCTGTCATTACTTAACGAATGCATAAGACTTCGTAACATGAATTGTAATGAAAGGGTTTTAACCAAATAATATTTAACGTCTTTACTATTTGATTTATGAAATAAAAATGTGGCCTCCAGCTACCAAAGTTTTATGGAAATATTGTAGATCATATTCTCTATTAAATTGCAGATTCGGTTCTATGAACAGGTAATGAAATGGGTTTATTGTTCATGACATATAACTACCCGATTCATGGCCGAAGCGGGTCAAGTGTTTCCGTACCAGCTCTTCTCCCCTCCCGTTTATAAGGAAAACACACACACACACACACACACACACACACACACACACACACACACACACACACACACAAACGTGCACTCACTTGAATGTAACCATCATTGTATTCTTGCGCACGTTTATTGAGATTATGCACAATTTTAGTAAATAGACACATTCTAAGAAAGTCAGGGCTCATTAATATTTTGGTAACCCCTCTATCACCTTACCTCATATATTGTGTATTACGCTTTTCTATTAGAATATATATACGGTTCTTTTCCATAAGTTACTAATGCCCATATGCTGCAAGTTCTAAGAATTCAGCTACATACATTCATTAAAGATTTGAATGGTTATATCCCCTTATCTTGCAAATATTTTGGGCTGACCATTGCTTGAACCAAAATTTGAATAACATTTAAGTTTATCTTCATATTATAACGCTTAATATTGCTGTTATCCATTTATATCTAAGCATATATTTATTAATTGATCTGCTATTTGATTTGCATTGATCTTGATAAGCGTGTATATTTAATTTCAAAATTTGGTGCATATTTTATACTATAAATGATTCTACTTTGGTTTTACTGTACCATCAACCATTGGGGCCTCTAGTAACCGAATGGTCTAAGGCTCTCGGCTTTGCAGAACACCGACATGTCACCTTTGCCGGCGAAACGGTATGAACAATCTTTAAAGTACACACACACACACACACACAAACACACACACACACACACACACACACACACACACACACACACACATATATATATATATATATATAAAGAGATAGGTCGGCGTTAGAACTTACCGAACATGTCCGGTGCATTCATGGAAATAGCAGAGTAAAAGAGAAAAACACGTTTCCGACACAAATTAGTACTGGAAGTTGATTGGTAAATGAAATGTCTAACATGCTAACATAGAATTTCGCTTAATTGATTGATATCAATAAACGCATTATGCTATAAGCTGCTACTGGACGATAACATGTTGAATACGCATGGACACGAATAGGAAACAAACGTGCATATTTTTTGAGAAAAGATGGAAACAGCTTATGTTATGAGGAGAGAGGATGGTTTCACGCTGCTTCTATTAACCATGTCTTAAGAATCAGTATTGTTTCCAAAACGTTACCAATAAGCATCAAAGTAATAAGTTTATTAGTATCGGAAGAAGTTAACTAGCTTTAATAATGTTCTTAAACATCAGTCATGTAAAATATTTGTTATTTGCATTATCTTTGATTTATATATTGTAATGAATAACTGAATTATTCGAACCTGCAAGATTATTTGACATCTTGAATACCATAGTTACAGTGGAAGTCCGCATCGATTTACCGCCATATTGATGTTTGAGAATATATATATATATATATATATATCCATCAGTACTCATACGTTGCATTATATGTTACTAGAATATAATTGATGATCTCCAGGGAATTTGCGTGAAAGGTTGTAATTTATCATCAATATTCCGTGATGGTCGTTAATTAAATTAGGAAAACAAATTGGTAGCTTTTGATAAGCAAGTATATATGATCGTAAACGACGGCTTGCTTTCATGAAGAAGTACGGTATTTTTCAATGCGCGAACGATTTCTAAAGCCGTCTAAAAATTATTATACTCGATGAGAGATTTATTGCTCTCACTAGATAAAACAAAACAAAATCCAATGCTTGAGTTTTTAGGATGCTGGTTTCTTAATCACGGGAGGTTTAATGGTGTCTTAATTGTGTTTAACAAAATAAAGTTGATGGAATCGGCGTTTTCGTTGAATCGTGTCAAAACCAAATTGTTGTTGAGCCAGGGTTAAGTCGTGTGACACGGTTCATGCAACACAAAATTATTAGAAGATTAGAAGTGTATATATATATATATATATATATATATATATATATATATATATATATATATATATATATATATATATATATATATATATATATATATATATATATATATATATATATATATATATATATATATATATATATATATATATATATATATATATATGATTCTTAAAATAAGTTAGAAGAAATTGAAAGCTGCTGTATTACTTATTCAAACTAAAATGAAATTAAGCGATTTAAGTTATTAAATTTTTAATGTAGACATAATGACAAGAGCGGTAGGAGAGAAACATCATTACGGCTCAGAGTAACTGAGGATGAGAAAATAAACCTGTTGACGTTCAAAGGTTCCCAATAAATATCAAGCTGGAAGGTACCGTTACGTTTCCCGTGTCTGGAAGTCATCAAAATCTTTAAACCATCACTTCGCATTTAAATTTAAAACATTCACTATCTTTAACTTTCTCTAGAATAATCTTAAATAATTAAATTTAGAGGAAAGTTTGTGATTACACTTTTGAAGACAAATGATACATTCTAACTTGTGTTTTCAAAAGAATTTGGATTTTAATGTTAGCTTAATTTTATTATATTAACAAAAGTTTTATAACCTCCCGACGGCTGAGTGTACACTTCAATAAAATCTTCTCTACTCTGTTGCTAACGACATATTTAGTGAAAAAGAAAATTAGTATAGTTTCAATTTATTCAGAAGATGTTTTTCGTTGTATGTGCCTACTTTAAATAATGAAATTTATTAAATAAAATGGCTATGGCAGTGTTAAATTGGAGTGCACACTTGAGGTGAGGAGCCTCTTTCATAAAGGGATTGGCCGCGTACATCACTGATAAAAACAAAGAAAAAAATGGATGGATTCAATAAGATTAAATGTGTAAAGGAATCAACGCTGGTAAGAGGTAGGGTCGTATCGACGAATCGGTTTGGCAAAGAACTGGCCACCTTAAGCAAAATGACCAATTAATCGATTACGATTTCCATTAATCCACGGTTTGTAGAAATTTAGTTAGCAAGATATTAAAAGACTAAATTAATTGATTATTACTCGATTATTCATCGGTTAGCAGAAGCAATGATCAGTCTTGACATTGTATCCAATCCCCGACCCTAGTGGCAGATATCGCACGAAGGTTGTCGTGCAGGACAGTAAACTTTTCATTTAAAAAAGAACATTATAGAGAAAGCAAAATTTCAAAGTGATGTAAGAAAGTTTTAAGTTTAATATCATATAACATTTGTCTAAAACTTTATTTCCAAATAACGTGTTCAGTGAGGACTGAAATGCTGAAGCTTGATTCGATGACTTGGCACCGCTATTCATTATCCACTTTAAGCTCACCCTCTGTCAAACCCAATGCTCTAGTAAGCTGCTTATTACAAGTTCCAAAAGCACCCCTGGCGAAACAGCACAGTTGTCACTTCCAGGATGAGCACTACAATACTGTCATCAGAAGTCAGATGAACAAGATTAAACTACTCCACAAGCATTTACAACAACAGAGCTTGAAACGGTGCTCTGTAACATTCAACCAGACAAAGCAGCAAGGTACGACAACATCCTGCCTTAGTTCTTGGATCATCTTGGCCCACTTTTTACACCCGGGTTGTTAAGGAAAAGTTCATGCCAACTTTGTGTCGTCAGGTAAAGATTCTTGCGTTACAAAAGCCTGATATAGATTCCCACATTGCGGTGATTTATTGGCCGATCTCCTTGCTTTCAGTCTGTTTTATGGTACTGTAGCGTCCGATTTTTCAAAGCATTGGTTGAGACGTGGAGAATATTATAAATGTTGAGCAGGCTGGATTCATGTATTGCAGTGGCACCTGCAATCAAGTACATTCCCTTCCTGCGTTCACTGAAAACGGTTTTCAGAGAAACCTTCAATCTAGTGGTGTGTTCCTTGTTTCTTCCACTTTAGCACTGAAATGCGAACCGTGAGCTTTGCATCCTCCTAACTGGGCAGCAAATAAAACATAACCCGACTTCAACATACCTTGGTATGACTCTAGACATATGATTTAGATTCTACAACCATCTGAAGAAAACTTCACCAAACTTTAACACTCGAAACAACATACTCTGCAAACTGGTTGGCTCAACCTGGGGCGCTAGAGCTCAAACACTCAAGACATCAGCAGTGGCCCGCTTTTATTCGACAGCAAATCATTGCCTTCCTGTCTGGGTTCGATCACACCACACAAAGTTAATTGATGTCCAAGTCAACAAAACAATGTACATAATCTCAGGAACACTACGTCACACGCCTTTACCTTGGCTGCCGGTAACATTCCTCCGCCACATCTGCGTCGCCCGGAAGCAGCCACAAAAGTGTTGGCTAAGGTCTAGGCCAGTGAGAATCTGCAAACTGTACCTCACATTCAACAGTCTGTTTGACTTCGACCGTTTTCGGATAGGTCATGATCGTTGTGCAGTCCACCTTGTCCGAAGAATGAGTCATGGCCACTGACACTTCTTGTTGCTGTGGAGCTCTACAGACCATGTCACACATTATGAACAACTGTCATCTGACAAAGTTCACAAGAGGACTGCAATCTATGCGCCTTGCTGATGATGACGCTGTTAATTGGCAGAGCATGCACTGTACACGATAAATAAATAGGTGGCCCCACGCGTAAATCCAGGAGTACAGCCAAAATGATCCAAATTAGGCCCCGCGTTTGCTAAGGTCATTGTCATGGTTGCTGAAATGTATCAGAAAACAGCTGCCATTCCATGAATTAATACGATCTTACTTTTTGAAATTGTAACAAACACTTCGAAGTGCTTTGATGAAACTGTATGGCGGACCAGCGACAAAAGTATATAATGTTGCTTAGGGTGCATAAGCAATTCATTCTTTAAGAGCAAAACGGTTTACTTTAATCAACATGAATGTAAAACGATAAATACGTCCAAGTACTAATGTTTTGGGTGCCTTCATGGGACGTCTGAACATGGGCCAGCCTTAGAGCTACACCAAACCCTGTTTCCTCGACATTTTCTCAGCTCAAGCTCGATGCCCTGAAAAAAAAACTGATACGTGGTGGAACAAATCAGGTTGAATTAAACATCATCGAGGTATAAAATGTACGAAAGTTAAGGAGATCCTGGAAACTCGACGGCTCTATTTTATTCTCATAAATACAGTGAAATTCGAACTCATAAATATATTCGTATGAACCTCACTTTCAATGTTCCCTGTCACTTCTGGGACATGGAGTTATAATAGTTTGCTTTCTCTTGAACATGGGAGACGGACTTTACTATTCGAAATAACCGTATGAAAAATGTGCTGTTCTACCGAAGATGGGTCGAGTACCAGCAGTCCATGAGGAAAAGCTACATCACCAAATCTTGAAGGGCATGAACTAGTCAGGGTTCGACAATCTTGCATGCTTCGTATTGGTCTTTTGACCTTCTAGTGATATATTTGTATGCCTTATGCGGTTTATTTCTTTCCATGATAAATCTATTCACTCAGGGAAAATACCAACTAATCTCGTATTTAATTGATACCTCGAATAATTACTTTCCTTTTGTACAGAAACACCAATGCTTATAGTATCGCCGTTAAGAAATTTCATGACAACATGATTAATGAAATTTCATTCTGTACTTAGATGATATCCTATTATTGGATGAATTACAAAAATTTGGTCACTTGAAAAACTCCACAATTCGACTTCTGTTTCCAATTTGGCGTCTTTGAAATCAAAATTAACTTGTACTCACTTGTAAAACGAACATCCAAATGCAGATTATTGATGTATATTAACCTTTGTTTTATCACTTCTTGCAAAACAGACCATGATTTGGCCTGGGTCAGAAACATGATGCGCATAGGTAAATACAAATTGTTTAGACAGTCATATATATATATATATATATATATATATATATATATATATATATATATATATATATATATATATATACATGTATATGTATGTATATATATATATATATATATATATATATATATATATATATATATATATATATATATATATATATATATATATATAAGTCTGACTGTCTAAACAATTTGTATTTACGTATTTACATGACTATAAAACGGGTGTATATATATATATATATATATATATATATATATATATATATATATATATATATATATATATATATATATATATATATATATCCGTTTTATAGTCATGTCTTTAATATTTTCAAAAGATATTCACCATCGGTTCCACTTATGGAATTCGCAAACTACGAATCTTTATTTCTAGCATGATTTATTTGGAGAAGAAAATATTTTTTTGGCGGGGGGTGGTTTGGTTAATTGTCATGGTTTGTTGTATGCAATATGATTTACTTCTTATTTAAGTTCTATCTCCCCTACTCAGCCATGTTTTACTCTAGGCGTGATGAGCACTCTTTTATAATGTAGATTGCAAATAATGGTATCAACCTGTTTGCTTTGATCGGCACAAGGCGATTATATATCCAGGTGAGTCATTGGACTTGCAATTTTTGTATGTATATTTTGAACCTGTGTTCTAATGATTTGGGCTCTTTTGCAGTTTTCTTTTCTTATGTGCCTTTAGGGCTTTTGTTATTTTTTTAATTTTTTTACAGCGTATTTCCTTTTTGTGAGCTCGTTTAGCAGCTTTATCATCTTGATATATTAAAGAAACCCTAAGCTTTTAAGTTGTCGTACATTTGCTATGCATTTTTTGTGTCACTTCTACATTTTTAACAGAATTATTCAAATAAGTTTAACATAATCTTCAGAACGCACAACGGACTATTTTTAGTTGTAAAGGCCTGACAAAAATACATCTCAAATATACTTGCGATTCTTATCAAGTTTAGAGCATGTATTTTTTTGTATAGGTGGTCAAAAGTAACAAAGATTCTTATCGCGTTTCGAGCATATATTATTTATAGGTGTTATTTATAGGTGTTATTTATAGGTGGTCAATAGTAGCAACGATTGTCGTCGCGTTTAGAGCATGTATTATTTCCGGGTGGTCAAAAGTAGCAGCGACTGTATTTTTTAAAAAGTTTGAAAGTAATCACTTTTTTTAAAATCCTAGTTACATCTGTAAATCTCTAGAGTTGGAGCATACAAAAATTAGGTCGTCAGATTCTCTTCACAATTCAGTCATTTTTTTAAAAAATATATTGTGTTAATTAATTGATGACCAAAATGTGTAAGAAAACACAAAAATTGAAAAAGAAGAATTTCCATAATATGCCGATACTATATGTTTCCCATGATCCAAACGGCATTATTTATCCTTCTTTGACATTAGCGTTCTTTAAGCGATGACAAGAGAAAGCCAAGTTATCTGTGTAAGCATTTTAAATGACATATTTAGAAATTATATAATTCTTGTAGCTCAAAATTTAGATCTGAATAAAAAAAATAAAAGTAAAACAAGTACCACGTGAATGGTGAAAATATTCATACATACATATAAGTTAATTTTGTGCACTGCGACGGGGAGGAATGTCTTTTTGATAATTATTTCTTACAATGCATATATTTGAAATTCAGATTTAAGAATGAGAGGAAAGTCGTTATCAAATCACGTACTATCCATTGCAAATATGCGAATAAAATATAATACGTTTTGGAAACAATACAGCAAATATTTTTTTAAAAATATTACAAGCTCATATCAATTCAACACTTATGACGGCAAGGGCGGCATGGCACTGAATTGTTGATATATGAAGACCTGGGCTAGAATGACAAAACCTGTCAATGCTACACTATAATCATATACAAAGCCTTTTTTATTATCTTTTTTTGGTTGTCATAGCGATTTAAGACTTTAAACTAATTTAAAGATCCCAATTTTATATATATACACACACACGCACACGCACACATGCACATGACAAAGCTTCCGCTTCCGCCCTACAAGTTTCCAATAAAAACATCTTACATCTTTGACTGACAATATGCTAGGATATTCGCTGTATTGGAGCAACACATATCTTTAACAGCACATTTGTCTAATTGATGCATTTAAGATTGCCAGTGTGCCTGAATTTAAGCCGCTTTTCACAAACTGCAAATCTTATCCAGTATGTGTCGATACCGAGAGCATTTAAAGCCTTGCAAAATAATCGCAATGCATTTTATGACTTCTCCATTTAACTGGGAGAATATTTTTTTTTTTTACTTTCGCAGTCCTGATTGCTATGTTGATAACCGAAACCAACTCAATATTGTCAAATTGAGGCAGTTGATGCATACGTAGTCATCAAGGAAAGACTTTTAAGTGGAGACAAATTAGTATTCTTTTCGTTAATATTACCAATTTAGCGAATTTTAGGAAGATGTTCTTTAAACGCAGTTAAAGGTTACTATAAGTACCTACAAATTTTGTTTGTTTTATTGTAAGATCTTCGCACATTTAAAGATTTTCTAAATGAATATCGTGTGTGTGTGTGTGTGTGTGTGTGTGTGTGTGTGTGTGTGTGTGTTTTGTGATTTATAACTTAGCTTATCGCTAGGATGTTTACAGTCTGACAGTTTATAGTTATGTCTAGCACTGGGGCATCATGCCCCAGACATTTGGCATCATGTCCCACCCAGTCACATAATCCTGAAACTATACCGACCAGTCCTAACACTAACATCTTAATGCTGAGCGTCGAGCGAGGCAGCAGTAAATACCATTTTTATAAGTCTTTGGTATGACTCAGCCCGGGTTCTAACCCACGACCTCCTGCATCCGAGGCGGACGCGTTAACCACTAGGCTGCCAGAGAGGTGAAAGTCTTCTGGTTATGAATCTATTTAAATTATATATGTTCTCCCTTTTAATTGGTTCCTTTCAAGAAACCGAACTAAAAGAATTGCAATAGTTTCGCAGGTGTTTGGATATTGGTCTAAAAAGTCTCGAATTATTCATTTGGATTTATTTAACTTTAAATACTTCAATCTATTTAACTGCTAGTTCTAACTTCCGAATAATTTAACAACTGATTTTAGATTGTTTTCGCGTCACTATTGTATACGTAAAATTACGTCACTGTGTTGCAAACAGAAATTCGTCTTAACATACGGCCTATTTTATGCGCTTTGGTGTAGAATGCAAGTTGAAATGATGTCATTTTTTTGTCCTGTGTATTTCAAAATGCAAAATATTAATATTGATCATGCTTCCAAGACTCAAATTTGGTCACATATTCTGTAAAACTTTAGGACACATGCGTCTAAGACTCAAATTTAGTCATATAATCTTTACAACTTTAGGACGCATGCGTATAAGACTCAAATTTGGTCACATATTGTTTACAACTTTAGGACGCATGCGTCACAGAATGACATTCTTACAACGTTAGAAGTTTCCCAAAGAGTGTGCAACTATTCCGATAGATGATGGTGGAATTATTCCAATGAAACCAGATATTTAATTGAAGAAAAGATATATGATAATTATAGCAGCTAACATCTGTACATTGCAAAATATATCTCGCAGTTGAAACAAATCGAGAAGGACTGCGCAAGTAAATAATTACTTAAAGGGATCGAAAGCAAAAAAAAAGAGCGACTGATGTTTAGGAAATGTTCGATGACCAGTTGCAGTCGAGGTACGTTTTATCTTCGTTCACTAAAAAAACTTAAATATGCTTTATTGAGCTGCTGATAATTAAGAAACCTAATCGATGTACAGTTGATCCTCGACTATCCGCATTTGTTGTAGTGGTTTTTTTTATTTACACGAGAATGGTTCGGATATTCGGACGATGAAGACTTTACCTGCAACATTTTGAAATGTTAGGATAACATATGGTACTTGTTCAGATACACAGAGCGCTCAGATCAATTGAACTTGATGACGATCCCTTAAATCGGCCTGTGAATCCTAACTATACTACATTTGTGTGGGACGGTATAACAAATATCATCCGCATTTAGCTCTCCATGCAGGTGTTAAGCAGCAGATCTTCGTTTGAACTGTTTGACAAAATTTCCATGAAGTAAACGTTGCAACTATTAATAAAATGAATTACCTGTTAAATGGCCAGTACTAATGAAAGTAAATTTCTCTTCTATTCGAGTTATTACCCTGATTAATCATTTGCATCACTATTCGAGCCCCTTCCAGATCTCTGCTCATTAACAGACTGGCATACTATACATTACAGATGCAGGTGCTTTATCAATTTTCAGATGTAAGAACGGAGCATTACGCCAAATTTCCAATAACTTACGCTCGTGATAGCTATGCCAGTAATTATTCTATACCTACGAACGAGGAATATACGAATGGGGTGATTTTAACTTGTGATGAGTGACTAACTGTATGAGTTTCAATTATTAGGCAAGCTGGTGGTCGAATTCACATGTGTGTGTGTGTGTGTGTGTGTGTATAAATAAATAAATAAATAAATATATATATATATATATATATATATATATATATATATATATATATATATATATATATATATATATATATATATATATATATATATATATATATATATATATATATATATATATATCTTGATTGCTGACTTGTGCATGCTGTCTCCATAGCATAATGGCTTGAATCAAAATTGTTCTCTCTTTGCCACGTGATTTTCCTTATAATATCTTTGTTTTTATACATCTTGTCATGAAAAGAGGAAAAAGTAATGAACGGAAACTGCATGGTAGAAACATGCATACTGTTGTGTTTTTCTTCAGCGAAGAGATTGTTTATTAATTAATGCACGCTATATCAGAAACCTGTAATCAGTTTGAACATTTTCAAGAGTGTGGGCCAGTGTCCTATATCACAAATAATTATTATTATTATTATTATTATTATTATTATTATTATTATTATTATTATTATTATTATTATTATTATATATGTTTGTGAAATTTCTTGAATTATTTTGCCATTAAATATAGAACACATTTTCATATATTTTAACGTTTGCCAGTAATTTGTAAGGTATTGATGTTCCTTCTATGTGTTTTTACAAAATAGCACGTTACGTTGCTTAAAGCCAACCCGTCTAGCCTGGTTCTCGAGTTATATGCCCCTCTGCTATGCGGTGCAGAGGCGTAGCGATGATATTTTGCGCCCGGGGACGAACTATAAAATTGGCGCCCCAGCGATCTTGTGACCGATTTATTACCCTTGTTTACTTATTATAATGTAACGTTGCAAGCCTCATTTTAGCGCCCCTGTACCTTGGCGCCCGGGGACATATGTACCCCCCTGCCCCCACCTAGCTACGCCTCTGATGCGGTGTGCAGAAACTAACCCGTAAGTATAGCTTATATAATCGAAATCGGAAATCGGAACATCGATTGGCTTTTTCCATCAATTCGAAATTAACTTCGGATACACATAATGTCGTGAGTTTCAATGATTCGTCTAGGGCGTGGTGCACCACATATGTTGTATCATTGTTCTTAATGTGACTTGGTATCCTTCCGCAAACATATTTTTGATGTGAACAAAAGTTGTTCCGAACTTAGTTATGTTAGGTGGCGAATTGCATCTTATGTCTCTTTCTGGATTCGACATAAATTGTTGTTCCGACTGGTATGTTAACATTAAAGTGTTCGTAACACTACATATACCTAACATACTCCATCTTTAGGGAAAGTACTGAATCTCTGTCAGGAATCGCATCCCAATTAATACTTCCACTTCAGTACCCCACAAATGTAGTTCTAGTCTATTTTTAGAACATTTTTTCCTCTCTCATGTTGGTGGTAATTAAAGAGTTATTTGTATGCATTTTTGTAGGGATTTAAAGGTAATTGTTTATCCTTGAGAATATAAACTCAGATAATGGTTGTATTTGTGTATGTCGTCGACAGTGCACAGTGTGTAATTAGGCCTTAGTGATGATCCGGAAGTGAAATATGTGTTCTGTTTACATGCTGCTCTGTTTACAGTGCAGGCTCACAAAGCAATGCCAGTGAACCTTTGACAAGAACTTCACCGTGAAATCATCTTTGAAACTATTTTAGATTAACTTATGATTTGTTTTGATTGTCACGCAGTGGAAAGGTCAAAACTGAGAAATAAATGTTCAGAACATATAGTAAAATTAATTGTGATGCATTTCCTGTGCACCGCGTTGATGTGGAACTGCTTGCCAAACAATGCATTTGAATATGAAGTCTCTGATTTAGTTATTAGTGGAATGATGTCTCTGGTGAACCAATCTGGAGACACGGCTTCAGAAGTTACCGTACTGTCCTATTGGCAAGGCAAGTTAGAAAGCTTTATTCAAAATGATTTGATTCAAAATAAAATTTTAATTTTTTATTTGTTTGTAACAAATTGTGAATGAAAGGTCACGTTAAATGCAGTGGAAAATTGTTTTCAGTCTAATTTCAATCTTCGCTAGGCGACATTAGGATAGAAATTGTACATATAATCGGATCGATCTTCGAAACCGTGGTTTGGAGATATTTGAAACTGAGCTCATTGCAAATGTCAGCATTCCTTCGTAATTTGAGTGAAAATAATCACGTGTTGCAATCCATTGTTTTTATGTAACGTCACAAAACGTGTGTACTTTCATATCCGCCATTTTTTTTTTAAATTCTAT
This sequence comes from Unio pictorum, assembly GCA_030141615.1. Classification (NCBI taxonomy): domain Eukaryota; kingdom Metazoa; phylum Mollusca; class Bivalvia; order Unionida; family Unionidae; genus Unio; species Unio pictorum. The sequence goes on along the minus strand of JARLTB010000026.1, from coordinate 6,542,085 downwards.
ATCTGCAGGAACTGGCACCTAACAGGATTGTTCATCCGACATAATTATGAAGGTATGTCTCATTTTGAAGGTCACATAATTATGAAGGTATGTCTCATTTTGAAGGTCACATAATTATGAAGGTATGTCTCATTTTGAAGGTCACATAATTATGAAGGTATGTCTCATTTTGAAGGTCACATAATTATAAAGGTATGTCTCATTTTGAAGGTCACATAATTATAAAGGTATGTCTCATTTTGAAGGTCACATAATTAGGAAGGTATGTCTCATTTTGAAGGTCACATAATTAGGAAGGTATGTCTCATTTTGTGCAAAAAGATATAATAATGCATCGCATTATGTTGTGGGGCCCCCGAGTGGTCTAAAGCGCTCTCCATCACGGATCACTGCCTTCTCACCTCTATCTGCGTAGGTTCGAGTCTTGGATTCGGCCAATGTGGATATGTCAGAAAGCTTGCCGGTAGCTTCTCGTGAGTCGGTGTTTTTTTTTCCAGGGTTTCCGGGTTCTTCCTCCACAATTATTACTGGCCGCCATGGATAGCCTATCTTGTGCTGAAAAATGGCGTTAAACCCTACAACAACATTAAAATGTGCATATCAACTGCACGAGACTAAATGCATGACTATTCTTCTTTTATCTTCAAATAAAGCATTGAAATTTCAAAGATCTTTTCTATTATTTCCTAAACAAATAGATCCATTAACAAACAGACGCATAAACAAATGTATACACAAACAAGTAGAAACATGTACCGATATTTCAATTTATATGGGCCGAATGAAATCAATCTTTTAATTATAATTCAAGTACAAAAGCCAATTTTCAACATATATTTTAATATTTTTAAAAGTATTTCAAGAATACTCGATTTTGACATTCGGTACAAAATCATGCTCCGTAAGGCAAATGTTTCGTTTTAATACACTGAAGACGATATTTCTTTGAACGGTTATCGCTTATATTCAATATCATCCAATATCCATAGTCTCTGCAACAAATACAACATTGGACCCTACTCAGTGAAATTGGCTTGTCAGCTGTCTTTCGCACATGCACGTATTTGCGAAAAGCCTTTGTACATAAATGTTCTGGCATAATACACATGCTATAAAAAAAAATCCGTAACTGTATTATATCCCGATGATCATTGTCTGTAAACAGTCTTTTAAGGAGACAAGCTTAGGGACATCACACATAAATTTTAAAAGACAATATTGTCTGTTTGGATATATAAGCTCGATTACGGTTCAGCTTCGCTCTTCTGTCTTTTGATATGAGCCAGGTATCTTATCATGGTTTATTTTCTTTTCGTGCTATAGGGTCACATAATTTCAAGTATAATCTATGTAAAATTTCAATTATGTAAATATCCTGATCGAAAATTATATCAGATTATTTTCTTGGATACATGTTATGACTCATGTTGATAAAGGGTTATTATCGGCTCAAAATGGGGGGGTGGGGGGTGGAATACATTGTGAGTATTTGCATACACAATCTTTGAAAACATCCCATAAAGAAATTATTTAAATTTCGAAAGCTTGTTTTCTTTACATTTCGATGGAAGGCGTAATATCTACAATGTTATCTGCAAATGCAATTTCGATCCATTCCTTTCAGTTTTTATGCTATGCAATCAATTGTAATAAATCATTTTGACATCTACCTAATTCACACAGACGATTCGTAAACATACTTATGTCAGGCTTTTTGATTTATTTGACAGAAATGTTATGTAAATTAGAAGAGTATGAAAACGATACAATCTTGAGGAAAATACATTTCTGACAACTTGAATAAGCATATTCGTAAAATAAAGTTGAAACACGTTTTGACTTCACTCGTCAATACCCACCCCTCTTACTCCTCCTAACATGTTCCTCAGTCTCAATACCTCTCAGCTACCAACTTTGTCACAAATGACATTTCACTGCCATTCTCGTTATATCCCTGTTATGTATGTATGTATGTATGTATGTATGTATGTATGTATGTATGTATGTATGTATGTATGTATGTATGTATGTGTGTGTGTGTGTGTGTGTGTGTGTGTGTGTGTGTGTGTGTGTGTGTGTGTGCTATGGGATCATATAAGAGGAGGAATTAACCGAAGGTTCATGGAGTAGTTTAGGGATGAGAGTGCGGAAAATATCAAAGTTTCGAAAAATGCGAAGTTGGAAGGTATGAAGAGTTGGCTAATGCCAGAGAAGGGATTGATACAGAAAATTACAATTTTAAGTCCATGTAATAATGCTGGTCATTTGGTGTAAGTTTCCCTGAAACAATGCTGGTCGATTGTTGTAAGTTTCCCATTAACATTGCTATTCTGTTGGTGTAAGTTGACCTGAAACAATACTGGCCAATTTGTGTAAGTTTCCCTGTAACAATGATGATCAATTGGTGTATATTTCGAACTGGCTTTTAATTACCCTCAATAAACAATTTCATTTTATTTCCAACTCTTGACTTATAAATAACGGAAGAGAAAAGCAAATATAAAGCTTCCTAAGTAAGTAACAAAGAATCAAAAATAGAATAATAAACACGAATAAGTGCATATTCTATTTTGCGTAGTAACGTCGAGGTCACCAGTATGCGTGAAACATGCTTGAAATGTTACATCAACGAAACAAAACAACACAAAAGAGCCAGTTTTCCTTGCAGTGTGATTTTTATGAAAAGGAATGATTTCAATTTCCTCTCGTATAAATTTCTACATGTAATAAAGAAAATATTCTTCCACATCAAACGATTTACTAAGAATTGATGCGATGCGTGTTCTTCTCCTAACCATGTTTATATTAGTGTACCCTGTTTCATTCATAATTGACAGCATATGCGATGTCATGATGTCAAGACTGATACGAAATTGAGTGAATAATGATTCTGTAGAGCATATTCGGTTTGAAATTAGATCTAAAGAAAACTGAATGTGTATTTGGTTGCTATTAAATTTAATTAAGAGGCGATAAATAGTTGCCATCCTTCAATCCAAACCATGGTGGCTCAACGGAAAGAGGGTTATGGTTATAGAATGAATGAATGAATGAATGAATGAATGAATGAATGAATGAATGAATCAATCAATCAATCATTCAAGCAAGCAATCAAGCAAGCAATCATTCAAGCAAGCAATCAAGCAAGCAATCAAGCAAGCAATCAAATGGCATTTTTCTCAAAGTACTAATTTTCCTTTATGGGTAAAATTGACTTAAAATTCAGATATTCTTCCTCTTTCTCTTTAATTTAGATCAAGCTAAAAATCGTACGACTTTCAGATCCACACGTTTCTTTGGTTTGTCCACAAACATGCTACGTTTCCATGACGTAGATATTATCATCAACAAAAAGTTTATTTTGGTTTTATTTAACATGAGAGTGAGTCTAAAACTCGAATATTATTTAAAAATAGAAAGCAAATACGTGTTGCTTGGAGCTAAATACATTGAACATGTGTGTGTGTGTGATTTGGAATTTTAACGTATCTTTTTATAATTAAAAATTTAGTCGCTACGATGTCTACAGTGTGGAAGTTTATAGTAATGTCTAGCACCGGGTCATTATGACGCAGACATGTAGCATGATATCCCACCCAGTCACATTATCCTGACACCAGGTCAGCCAGTCCTAACACTAATCTCTTAATGTTGAGCGCCTAGCGAATCAGCTGTTAGTACCATTTTATAAGTCCTTGTTTTGACTCGGCCGGGAATCGAACCCGCGGCCTTCCACATCCATGGGCAGACGCTCTAACCACCAGACGCTCTAACCACGGTCAGGTGAACAGTTTAGTGGTCTTGAGGTGAAGGGCCGGATCAGTAAGGTGTTGTTGTTGTTGTTGTTATTATTATTATTATTATTAGTAGTAGTAGTAGTAGTAGTAGTAGTAGTAGTAGTAGTAGTAGTAGTAGTAGTAGTAGTAGTAGTAGTAGTAGTGTATTGTTTAACAACACTGTTCAGCACATACAATGCTATACACGGCGGCTAGCATATTTGGTGGAGGAAGAACATGGAAGCTACTGGCAAAATTTCCCACATAGCCACGTTGGCGTCTCAGTAAGTTATTCGAGATCGGGACAAAGGATCGTATCAGGTGTTATTTGACCTCGTGGCAAACAAAGGACACAACGGCAGTTTTTCGAGCTTAGGGCAATCAAAGAATCGTATCAGTAGTTTTTCTTGCTTGGGGCAAACAAAGAATCGTATCAGTAGTTTTTCTTGCTTGGGGCAAACAAAGGATCGTATCAGTAGTTATTCGAGCTTAGGGCAATCAAAGAATCGTATCAGTAGTTTTTCTTGCTTGGGGCAAACAAAGAATCGTATCAGTAGTTTTTTCTTGCTTCGGGCAAACAAAGGATCGTAACAGTAGTTATTCGAGCTTATGGCAAACAAAGGATCGTATCAGTAGTTATTCGAGCTCAGGCTATTTGCTAGAATATTATGTGATGCGTTTATGATCATGGTGATTGGCATTGTGATCTCATCTTTTTTTTTTTTTTTTGATGGAACTTGCTCTTATCAATGATAAACAAAAGACACCCTGAACTAACCACTAACAATATTCTTGATTTTAACAAAATATTCGAAAAACTCCATCTTGATGTACCAATGTCATTCATGTGGGCAACTTTATGCACTACGTTGTTGCTTTATTTGTTTGGGGGGTGGGGTGAGGAGGTGTCTTAAACTATTTAATATGACAAGGATTTTTTTTATATGAATGTCTTTTTACGGTTTCTAATATAAATATCTTTTTACGATTTTTACTATGCAAGGTGTCTTAACATATCCTGGTCCTGAAAGTAGAAACATCTTTATATAATGTCAGTCGATATTAGCTTTTCAATGCATCGGTTCTCGACACAGTTTCAATTGTGGTCACTTCGATCCTTGAAGATATAACAGAATTGAGTATAAAAAAATATGGCATCAGTGTTAGATAAGTGGGTGGCTTTGTGAAATAATAATACATTTCTTCAAAAATTAAAGTAAGAACGTTATTCATCCAGGCCTTCCAACGTACAAAAGATTGCAACTGGTAGACTGACATTTATTGTACATGGAGAAATATTCTCAGCTTTCGTTTGTTTTGAAACAACGGAAATAACTGCGTCATTTTGAAGCATATTCTTTCCGTTATTGTGCTGGAATGTTTATAGTGTATAAAGTTTCTGACAGTGTGTACATTGGTACGACAATCCATTTTGTAAAGACTCTGATCTCTTGATATCGTCTATGTTATTTATCTATATTGATGTCAAACAAAAAGCTTCAACTTTGACTTTAAACAAATCGATTAATTCTCATATCTATTAGCAAACGATGCTCATGTAATTCTCCACCAACTGCTGTTTACAGGAACCCAAAATGGGAAGCAGAGAGCCGAATAAACACGCGGTATGATCATCACTTCCTGTGCGGCAAATATTTACAAGCTCTGGAAAATCTCTCTAGCGCACGTCATTTATTACAAGATAGAAATTATTTTTCAGGCTGCCTTTGATGAAGCGTCTTGTCTTTGAGCTTTACACATGTATGCAGCCGTTTATGTCTTCAGGTTTTCAGTTGTCCAACGTTTATAATTGAAACTTCTTTTCTTCAAGCATGTTTCTCTCTCTCGTTTTTACCCTAATCATCATGTCTCGACGCCTCTTTCATCTCTAAAACGCAATGGCTGGACTGTATTTCTTTCGCTTTATGACTTAACCTACATTCTGATGAGTTTGAAACGCGAAGCTAAAGTAATTAAGTAGTTGAACTAACAGATAATATTCTTTTGGAAGAATACAATTTAGAAATTATTTATATCCTGTTAGTCTTCAAATATGGTGCAATATTTTTCACCTTAAGAACATTGCTCAACATTAGTCAATTAGTTACGTAGTTAATTAGTTACGTAGTTTGTTTCTTCGGTAGCATAAACCAAAGTTAACACTGATTTCTAAAGCAGAAAGTGATGGAATATTTCCACTATGGGGAATTAATGGACACTTGCCAGTCGGCAAGTGTTTGGAGTTAATTTCAACTTAATTTGTTTGGCATGTTTATTGTATAGCGGTACACTGGAAACTAATTTGATACAAATGGGATAATAGATGCCAGATTGTATCACTAGTCATTTTGCAGCCTTATTCAGTAGATGAATGTAAAATTTCCGTTAAAAATATTGCTTTTCAAATACGGGCTACCGTTCTTAAATGCCCATGATATCCTAAATTAAGAATAAGGGTTTTGCTGAACGGTTTATAACAAATCTTTAACCAGTTTACAAATGTCAATTCTCAGTGACTTTTTAAATGGCATTGTTAAAATCATTCATCAAACATACTATACTATAAGTGTAAAATGTAGTTAATGCTTTTCCCTCCAAAAAACAAAAAGCTAGCAAATGTGTTTGCAAAGAGGCTGAATAGTGAAGATCAAGTTGCAAATCGATGGCATACGTACGTACGTACGTACATGCATGCATGCATGCATGCATACATACATACATACATACATACATACATACATACATACATACATACATACATACATACATACATACATACATACATACATACCAAATTATTTAATTTGAGTTGAGCTTTTTTTAATTTTAATTTTTATAAGTTGTTACAAAATATTTCATGCCGAATAATAGTTTCATGCATGTATCATTTTTATGTTCCATACTAATTTAAAAGTTTGAATTTCATACAATGATGTTACAACTAGTAAGATGATCTCTCGACTTCACAAGTGTTTACCTGATGGTGTTCGAGAAATCTGGACGTCTTGAAGAAAGCCACCAACCATTGATGACAAGTGATGAAAATGGGAAACAAAAACTGGGGTCGAGAGCATGCGCAATCCGGCCGTGTACTATTCTAAGTTCTGTCATTAATTCACTGTTTAACTTATATCCGGAATTAATTTCAAAATAAAACACGGTGTCGAATGTCTTTTTCTTTTCTTGTCACCATTTAAGTCAGATGAATTGTCTTACATTGTGAAGGAAAACATGTAAAGATGACGACTGATGCGCTATATTTACAAAGAACAATATTGATCAAAAAGATGAACAAAACTAACGGTACTACGCTGTACCATTGCAATATATAGCTACTTTCGTATGGTAAATTAATTTTATTTTATTTGCTAATGTATTAAAAGAAACTGAAAATATAAAAACTAATTTAATCATACAAGGAATAATATGCATATTGCATACTTGTATACTTTGCGATTGTTTCCAAAAAATATACGAGAGAGAGAGAGAGAGAGAGAGAGAGAGAGAGAGAGAGAGAGAGAGAGAGAGAGAGAGAGAGATGCTGCCAGCATGTTTGTTTATGTTTGATCAAATTAGGATCCGTTTTCCCCACTACAAGTAAATCTTGCCAGACATCGGCTAAAACACACCTCTTCTTTGTTAATCAGGTAGGCATTTTGGATCTGTTTGTATCATTATCGGTAACTTCGGTTGAGAAGATTACCGTCTGTTTTAGCGTATAACCACTTTAAATTATCTTCGTACAAACCGTGCATACAGACGTACAGAACACGCTCTGAATGGATGCAGTCTCATTATTGCATGTCAAGATTTTTTGAATTAACAATTTTGAAGTACGGCAATAAAGTCCACTTGCTTGAGTTTTCTCGTGGAAGGAACCCATTTTCAGTGGGTGGAGATTACCGTGTGTTTACGGTAATTGTCTGTCTCTTGGAGAAAACATGAACCACGTCTTTCCATATGTTTAATTACTTAGATTACTTCGCCTGCATCCATTAGAATCTATACAGAGTACGTTTTACAATAAACAATAACGTGTAGTTCCATAAACATAATAGGTGTTTTCTGAATAACATTCATGACAGTTGGTTCAATTAATTCTCTTCGGAATAGAAAGATTTACCCCCCAAAAAAGGAAGACAGTAATATTTTTAATGTTACGCAGCGATATGAATTTAATATATATAACTGATGACTTACAGAAAGAGACAGACAGATTAGCCGTCTGAAGTAAAGTATATCAATACATTAATTTTTATATACAAAAACTTGTGCTGTACAGAATTATTTATCTGACGGTAGTTTATTAGATCCTGACTGAGAGACGTTTTGGAGTTTGACAATTTATTTGTACTAATATCTTGGCTTGCCTTCTGCTACTGCTTTTGTTCTAGAAATTGTTTTCCCTTGGTTACTGGACCTGTTAAAAATGACTACATTACGTATTTCTATTTTATATGCAACAACACGGATACATATACATGGAGAAAATATATATGTACAGAACATTGAATATAAATGTAAATATTTCAAGTCATGCACGAAAAGAAAATAGCCAACTTCAGTAATGCCATTCTTTTATAATACAATTTCATGGGCCTCGGTCAAATTTATGGTACAATGTTCAATATTACTGAGAATGGATTTCTTAGTTTACGTCAGCTGCTTCATTGTTTGCTCTTTTGTCCACTTGATATGATCGAGTTATATGTACTCTTGGTTCAAAGAAGAAAATAAAGATACCAGTCTATCCCCCTTCCCTCGTTCGAGCTCGTCGGCTACGCTGGCTGCGTGTCGATAGAGGGGACAAATGGAGGCCTCCTATTTCCCATTGGATATATCCCATAAAGCTCCATTAATAATAATAATAATAATAATAATAATAATAATAATAATAATTTGTATTTTAAGCAATTGACCCCTTTCGCCTTTATTTATGTTCTGTATTTCATTTCCTAGATGCCCAAATTTATTTGTACTATATAGCCAGTACAATACAGCTAGGAATGTGCCGATATACTCTTAAAACAATTATATACATATGGCATTCCAGGCAATATCACACGCCATTATCCGCAAATGGCCTGTCGCAATTAATTGCGTATTCAGGATTTATTTTAAGAATTTATAAACGCTTAATACTTTCTTTCTTTACCTTTCACAACATGTGTATTAATTTAAATCTTATATTGTATTGTACGGCCATATGTCGTTGTAGAAGTGCTTGTCTCCAGAATGGTTCCTATTAAAAATCATATTGTGTTTATTTACAGACTAATAACATGTTCTCATTAAAAAGTAAGTCCACAATAAAAGGAATTCCTAATAATTTTATGAATAAAAAAGTTTTTAAAAAGTGCCTCTGTATTTTGTGACATTTGGGTATAAAAACAACAGAGATGTGTCATGCAGTGTGCAAGAGAATTATGATACAATATTTCAGATAAATGCAGCGAGCCAAGCGTTTCTACTAGACGGTTTCAGGCAAACTTAGCATCGGTTTTTATTGGAAGAAAACAAAGAACCCGCCTGGACAATACACCACAATTAATTTTACGATATCTTCTGTACATATATTTCTCAGTGCTGACCTTTCCACTGTGTGGCAATAAATACAAATCATATGTTAATCAAAAATACCCCCAAAGATGACTTCACGGTGAAGTTCTTGTCAAGGGTTGATCGGTATTTTTTTGAGTGGCTGCACTGTAAACAGAGCAGCATGTACACAGAACACTGATTTCACTTCCGGATCATCACTAAGGCCTAATTACACACTGTGTACTGGCGCCGAAATACACACAGACAACCACTATGGTATAACGGTACCAATTGCGCATGTCCAGGTGGGCGGTGCTTAAGGTGTAGGGTCCATTGCAGGCAGTAATAAAGAACAACACAAGCTATGATTAGTGGATTATGTAAGAGTTGTACTTTCTGTTAAGCTTAAAAAAAGTTTAGCCTCTTGGCAACATGTGAATTTATGCTAATTCCTAAATAGATCAAATTTTGTATTTTTTATGATTTTTTGAAAATGTAATACACACATGACTGAAAATAGGTATGTTGTGACTAGATAACTCATACCCCTGTCTAGTTCCAGCAGAGTTATCTCTCTTAAATGCAATGGAGTACCTGGTTTTGTCATCATCAAATTGACAATCTAACATTGTTCTCTATAACAGTGTGTGAGATGCATGCTAAATTAGGATAGAAAATATATTTATCTCTCCAAATATTAGCATTGAGGTCTATGGAAAAACAATTGGTACCGTGATACCCTATCAGAGCTCCTATTCTCAAGAATAAACGATTATCTTTAAATCCCTACCAAAAATGTATCAATATAACTCTTTTATCACCACCAAAATTAGAGCGGAAAAAATGTTCTAAAAATAGACTAGAACTACATTTGTGGGGTACTGAAGTGGAAGCATTAATTGTGATGCGATTCCGCCTGGGAGATAAAACAACCGCACTCACTGACACGGTTCATGAATAGCACAGCCCTGATGGGGTGCGAATGAAGCAACAGCTCATTTGGAAACTCTTCCATACTTCCCTGATGTGTGTGTGTGTGTGTGTGTGTGTGTGTGTGTGTGTGTGTGTGTGAGAGAGAGACAGACAGACAGACAGACAGAGACAGACAGAGCATTATTGCTGAACAATATAAACACTATATAATAATAAGAACTAAAACATAATCATCAATGACACACAAAATAAATCAAGTTCAAGGATCCATATCGAATGCAATTTCTCGAAGAAGCAAAGAAGTATAACAAAAAAAAAACTACAACAACAACTTAATGATATGTGACTATTCATTTTAGGAATACATGACTTATTTCAAGTAATTTTACAACGGAAGTTATCTTCAAACTTTTAGAATCCATCTTAGAAACAATGTCTGTCTTCTTTTTCTGCCTCAAAGTAATTTAAAACATCATGTCTTAACCACCGATGAACTTGGTTGCTAATGAAAACACTTTTGGTAACTGGAATTGAAATACATGGAGCAGGAAATGACAACAGAGAATGTTGCCCACCTTTGAAAGGGAATCACACTCATAATGTGCATATGTTTGCGATTAATGCGATTAATGTAGGATTTTATGTTCATTTTGCCTTATTATGTGTTGCATTTGCTTTGTATGTAGGAGGTGCACTCTATAATGTATTTTTACAACTACCAGTTTTATGCCAGTATATGGCATTTACCACCGTTCCGCATATTTAGTGTTTCAACAAGACTAAAAGTACAGTGAAGTATTTATTTTTATACTTTACCAATTACTTTGGATAAAACAGCCTAAATTATGCACTTCCACTAATACCGCTGTATATCGTTCAATGAGTGGATTTGATTGACAGGTCGGGTCTATGCATGGATTACAGGAACAGATTGTGAATTACTTTTGTGTTTTATTCTTCTATTTGTTTCGTTTTTGTATTCGACAGACGAGTTGCCAAGGCTTATTAACACCTTTATCTTGCAGAAGGTAATAATCTGTTTACCAGGTTTTCTTGCTTTCTACTTGTGCTCTCCTCATTTTCAGGATTCCGTGAGATACATAAAGAGATTTGTTAGTTGTTTTTCTCCTCCACAAGCCTCTTCAACCATGTTAATCTCCAGAAAGGCAAAACAGCTCACTAAAGCATGTGAGAGATACAAGCTCTCAAATAAAGTGCACTCTTAACCAAAGCTGTATTTTATCTAGATTTATGAGTGGATCGAGTGTAAACTACTGTATATTACCTCAACGTTAATAGTAATATTATCAATTGAGATCACGTAATATTATCATTTTATGTCCTATTTGTATGTTGATTATACATCGCTTAATATATTCTGCAATAATTTTGCTTTCATGGCGATTTTTCGACAAAATATCGACATGTTATCGACATCAAAGACACAGGACTATAATAAATCACAAGTCTGATGCTTGAAAGAACCTCTAAGAGAGTGCCTCATTGAGATAAACTGTATAAATAAGAAGCGACTTTCTTAACTTGAAAGACTTAAGTAAGTACCTTAATTACAATTAATTACTGTCGAGTTTGGAATAAAGCAAAATCAAATGAACACTTCAACGCTATTAAAACAGGTGTAAATTAATGGAGATTGCTTATAATAACTGATGTTCTAAACAAGCACTCTGAAAGTATATAACGAAACAAATATGTCTTAAGCTGTTTGATCTTGACCAAAATACTTCCTGCAAAGGAAGACTACAATATTCCATGCATGATGGTGCAGCGTGGAATCCATTGTTGGTATACGACTTCATGAATCTTTATTAATTTATTTTTGATCGGCACATCCACAGATGAATAAAAAATACTGTGACGAGGTAAAGGGATGAGGCACCGCATGGTGGTCAACCCTGGATTGTCTGTACAGGATTCAAACCCGCACCCTCCAGGCCGTGAGTCCTACAGTCTAACCCTTGAGTCGCCAAGCTTCGTCAACATGTGGCGGCAGATATTTAATATATGTGCACAACTGCTATTGTTGCGTTTAATTTTTCGTATAAACACAGCCTATGTGCTTGACTCAAAATCTACAATTCTACTTTTTTTACGAAAGCGTTGTATACAGTGTTAGGGTCATACTGTATTACCATCTTTATCTTACGCTTAGTCTAGACTTGCAATATCTGATTGGTCATGTATTACAATATGGACCCACGTTAAGACCTGTGTTGCTGTAATAACAGCAAGTCCAACATACGGGACGCAAAGACCCGAGATCAAAAACATCATATTACGTTTTGCCCGAATTAGGATTTGGAGCTCATGCAGATAAATCAAATGGGGCCAAAGAAAAATAGTGGAACGTTTAGTTATGTAAAGTTAGCAGTCGTCGGGGTGGAGACACGGACCAAAAGGTCTTACTGGACAGTTTTACTGGCAAATGTTCATCCGACGATGTCCTATTGCGGATTTTTAAAAAAAAAAATATTACGTTAATGATACAATAAAAAAAACTAACTAATGATTTTTTTTTTGAAAGGATGCTTGTAAGATACTGACTAAGGTATAAACGTTAATTCCTTATGCAACTAGTGGCTTTTATACAAAACAAACACTGCCACCAACCCCTCATTTTGCATTCATTTTTGACAGGAAAGAGTTATTTTGAATATTTTCTTTTGACAAGACAGCTAAAAGAAGCAGTATGTGCCTTATGCATGGGTAAAGCTCACTAGTACTGTAACAAATTACCATACTTTTCATCACCCTTCATAGAGAATTTTTTTAATAGATATTTACCTCTGTAGCAGACACGTAAATACGTAAGCCAAGTCGGCTGCTCATTTGCAGCCAAAGTTACGCATTTGATCTCCAATGCTAATCTGTGACAGGCAGTCATCAACAAGTCAACCCATTTCCAAGCCTAACTCAAAGTAAATATGAACCACATTACAGATTTAGCTTATGTGCGAATTTTAAAACGTTAGAATTGTGCTAATTAGGCTCATGCAGAGGCGTAGCGATGATATTTTGCGCCCGGAGACGAACTATAAAATTGGCGCCCCAGCGATCTTGTGACCGATTTATTACCCTTGTTTACTTATTATAATGTAACGTTGCAAGCATCATTTTGGCGTCCCTGTACCTTGGCGCCCGGGGACATATGTACCCCCCTGCCCCCCACCCTAGCTACGCCTCTGGGCTCATGTCTTCTACCTTAAAAATAAGGCATACTCGCTGAACAACGGGAAATCACTCTTGTAAACTGTATACATCTTCGCCGAATCATTACTTCCCTTAATTTGTGCGTTTTTACAATTAGATGCAGTTCACGCATAAAGGTTTGAATGTTTGTGTACAAAGAGTTAATAGGGATCAATTTTAACAAGGTAACTTTTAAAAAAACACACAAAAACCCCGGCTTCAAAATAACTTGAAAAGAATGGCATTGTATGATGAACATCATATAATATCCATATTAGTTGACAAATATAAATTATTGTGCGGTCAAAGACAACAACAAAAAATTAAATATATGACAGATCAAAAGAAAAACTTGGTCACACCCCGAGTACCAAAACATATAAATGGTCGGCAGTCATGTCACAATTAAATATAAAATGTATGAAGCTATACAATGGGGTAAAACTTACTGGAAGCTAAATAATACAATACTACAACTTCCAGAGTTCTATTCTGAAATTGAAAACTTTTTTAATAATATCAACAATGAAAATATACTCCCATTGTGGGATAACATGAAACAAAACATAAAAACTAAATGCCAAAAATACTCTAGACTACAAAGTGAGAGTCAGAGATTAATAGAATCAGAATGTATAAGAATTCTGAATAATCCAAATATAAGCGATGAACAAAGAATTCAAACAAATAAAGTTCTTGATAATGTAAATGAATACAAGTTGAATGGAGGTAAAATAAAATCGGGCTTATTTAAAAATATTTATAATACTGGAAAAAACATATACAAAAAAGAAGAAATAAGACGAGGAGCTGAAAATTCTATTACAAAACTTAAAAATAATGGCATAATACTTGAATCCAAAAATGACATAATGGAACATGTAAAGAAATTCTATCAAGAATTATACAAAACAAAAAATATAACTGAAAATAAAATTGATGAATATTTAAATAAAATTAATCTACCAAATATAGATGAAGAAGAAGCAAACATATGCGAGATAAATATTACAATAGAAGAAGTAGAAAATGCTATAAATACATTATCGCTAAATAAATCACCAGGCATTGATGGAACAACAGCTGAATTTTACAAAAAAATCAAAAATAAAAATGATCCCAATTTTAACAAAACTTTATAATGAGAATTTTTATAATAAAAATATGAGTGAGACCATGAAAATGGGAATGATCACCCTAATATATAAAAATAAGGGTGATCATATGGACCTAAAAAAAACTGGCGTCCCATATCATTACTCAACATTGATTATAAAATACTTAGTACCATTTTGGCAAATAGAATAAAAACAACCTTCAATAAAATTATAATGCATAACCAGTCCTGCGGAGAAGAAGGTAGACAAATTTTGGACAATATATTATCAATAAAAACGACAATAGAATATATGGAAACAAATGATAGAAATGGTGTTCTCATTCTCTTCGATCAAGAAAAAGCATTTGACAAAATTGAATTAAATTATATATTAAAAACGCTTAAATGTTTTGGTTTCGGACCAAAATTTATATCATGTATTGAAACGTTATATCATGAAATACAATCAACAGTACAGATAAATGGAACCTGGACAGATCCGTTCTACGTAACGAGATCAGTCCGACAAGGCTGCCCTTTATTTATGTTGTTATATGTTGTGGGTATAGAACCCATCAATAGATCTATACAAGATGACAATAACATTGAAGGAATATATATTCCAAATATTAAATACATTACGAAAACCTTTCTGCATGCGGATGATATCAGCAATATCATAACCACGAATGACTCGTATAAACATTTACTTAAACAATTTAAAAACTTCAGTGAAGCCTCTGGTTCAGAAATAAATGAGAACAAAACGGAAATTCTACTTATAGGAAACTGGAAAAATTCATGCCAATCATGTAGTAACCTTCCAATAGAGAAAATAAAATAATATGTAAAAGTGTTAGGAGTGTACCTAGGGAAAAACAGTAAACCCCTAAACACAGCTCAAATTATAAATAAAATTGAAAAACACAAAAAGGTATGGAATATACGAAACTTTACATTTATGGAAAAAATTCAAATAACACAAACATACCTGTTTAATTCAATATGGCACGAAATTAATATTATAGACTTCGATTTATACTATATAAAGAAAATTGAAAAGCTATTTATGAATTTGTATGGAAAAAAAATATGCCGGATATCGCGTTTTACGCTACAAAAAGATAAAGAAAAAGGTGGTATGAACTTACCCAATTTAAAACTTAAACAAACGGCAACGTATTTGGACCGAATAAACAAACTTGATGATAAACCCTCACACATGATGCCCTTGTGATAGACATCACTACAAAATGTCACAGTGTGGGCATCATAGTGATATGACTTAAAAATTAATATAGCTACATTAAAAATCCAAATTACACACACACACACACACACACACACACACACACACACACGGCGAGCGCGCCTATGTTCTGGCTGTTTTAGCGTAAAGTCCAGAAAGTCAGAAAGTTATGGAATTTGAACAAAACATCTAGACAAAGATCTTTGAAAAGTTCTGCTTTCTCTATGGGTATGGTAATGACTGTAATAACTCTCTCAACATGTTCTCGAACGAAGAGGATTACCACCATAAATCAAATATTGGTCGATGCAGATTGAAAGTGACACTATGCAAGTGCTACTTTCCTTCTGCATTATTGTCAATGGCTGCTTACAAGTGCTACATTCATAATTCTAGTCATGAATGTTTTATTCTTCATTGGTGCAAGGTGTCAATAGCTGCTTAAAAGTGTTTCGAACTACTTTCCTTCTTTGCGATTGTATCTTGCAATTTGCCAACTAATGAATTGATTATGTTGTTTGCCGTATGGCAAATGATATGACAGTTATTAAAAGTTTTAACATTCTACTTATAAACATGCTATTTCAAAAGTTACACAAATTGCACCTTCTAAAATCATGATTATAATGTAGCATCCAGCATGTTACAAGTTAGCATTAAGGAAGTTAGCATAAATAATGCCGCATTATGACAACAGATGGCGCTATGACACGTCAATTTCTTACAAAACATTTACTCCCCTGACCTTGCTACAAGAGGTTATACCATTTTACGCAATGTTTGAGCGTCTTTATAAAACATCATTCGAATTAAAATTACAGTATTGTAGTCAGCTGATTACTTAGAGTATTACGTTCGGAAGAGAGGTGGTCTGCATGAAGCACAAAACAAAATAAATAGATCAAATTGTTTAAAATTAGATGTATTTACACAACGTTATATTTCCAATGAACGTTCCCACCCAATTTTATATGAACATTTTGTGGGTGTAATGTATTGCTGTCGCACGGTGCCAGAATAGGTTGCCGCTTACAAGCAAAATTTAATGTCCTAATTTTATATATTCTCATTCCCAATGATATATGAGAGAGAGAGAGAGAGAGAGAGAGAGAGAGAGAGAGAGAGAGAGAGAGAGAGTAAGCAAGAAAACTATTCGAATATGACAAGTATCTCATATCTCCATTTTCATTTTAAAATCTCTAATTCCAATACAATGGCAAGAGGTAAATAACTGAAAACAAGGACATCACATACAATGCATATACTGTAGCATAGATATATGCTAAAAACTACAAACCTATTGCATTATATAACAAATACTAACAGTATGAAATCTATTTTCTAAGCATAAAGAACATTTCCATACAATTATCAGGTGCTTTATTTCCACAGATATCCAACTGTATTATTTAAAATCGTATTCATCCTAATATGAAGCTATATTTATAGCAATTTGACAAAAATAAAATAATGAACGTAAACAACGATGTTACCACTACCAGTAACCAGATCAGTTTGTTTATTACTACTGTTGCAATACAATATCAGGCGTGCATGATACTTTTGGATGACAAAACTAACGTAGCAGTTAAAAAGATTAATAAGTTTTTTCACATGTATCTTATACGTATATTATTGTTTTCTGTTAGAAGAGGAAGACACCCCTCCCCCACATAAGTGTCTACCAAACGTGTAAAGTTTATAATGTTACTCACAGCTCAGGCTGTTGTAGCATGCACCCATCCCCGCATAAACATCTTCTCTTGTCTGTGATTTTATCATTATTTTCTCATGTTGAAAATGTAAATTAATATTGTTATGACACCAAAAAAAATATCAGCACAATACAACTATGCGATAAAGCAAAATAAATAAATAAAAACTATATACAGTCCTGTGTTTAACTTTTCATATCAAATATTAGAGAAAAAATATTTAATGTAAACCGGTATTCATAAAACCAATTTTGTTAGATGAATTAGTCTGAAACAAAAATTATCATACAAGTAGGCAATTATAAAGGAGCAAATACATGGATTGTCTTGTTACGTTGTTCTTATAGATTTACCAATCACTTTTCTTTTTCCTTTCACATGAATGAAACATGAACAAAGACAAGCGTTTCACACAATTTGGCTTTTAGATTGGACTCACACGCATAATTATAAATTCTGAGGAATTAAAACTGTAAATTCTGGATTGGCCAAGACACATTATCTTTTGTATAAATTACATAAATGTGTAAATTATGACTCAAGAGCAACCGGGTTATTTATTATATTATTCATATTTCGAAAACTATATTAGTTATATTTTATATTATTCATATTTCGAAAATTCTTTACATATTTTTTTAATTTTTAATGTGACAAAAAATGGCTGAATAATTACAACCTAAGAGTGCTAAAGTTATAGTTTTAAAATTCTGGTAACAATGTATTATTTCTAATTGGTTTGATAATGGTAAGAATTACAATAAATAAAAGTAAAATCTCCTACAATATCTTTTGCCTCTGATTTTATTTCCACTTTTAGAGACAATGGTTTTAAAAACCTGCAACGCAGTTTTAAAGCGTGTTTTTTTTTAAAAAAAAAATATATAAATATATTCAAAGGTTGGGGTTCTGCACGTTAACGATGCAACTTAAGTATTAGAAAATAACCGTCCACTAAATCTAATACTTTTAATCGCAAGTAAACATTTTTATCATCATACGAACATGATTTTTCACAATTTGATTATTTCGGCTTTTGTGACAAAATATCTTCCAAAATGAAGATCATGATAAGAATAAGAAGACCTTTAGGAATGCTTAATTTTTTAATGTCATTTTACCAATAAACGCGTTTGTGCTATTGATATTCTTCTGAAATAATTTTTTTTCGCGAGAGATTATGTGCAATAGTATCACGGGAAAATGTAGACGTCTGTGAGGTGCGTCAAAATGTATGACGAACAATACAATATTTACAATCAGGGGTCGTCTGATGAAAGCTCGTTAGAAAAGTACGATGGAATATATCATTGTCATTCCTGATCCTTACTTTGCTAAAACAACTAATGTTTCCATTGTAATGATACATAATCTCAGTGAATAATTAAGTGCGTCAAAACTGGGGTTGAAGAAGTTGAACCACCCTGCTGTCGTGTGTGTTTTTGTTTTCGTAAGGTGGTACAAATCACTTAGATCTTCAAGAAAGCACGTGATTTTAGAGAATGATTAAAACTTCGTTGTTAACGTAAAATGATCGAAAGAGTTACAATGTTTATCGACACAAAATGAATGCCGTAAAGCTCCGTGGGGAGCATTACATTTTCTAATAAAGGAAAAGCTTTAGAACTTTAGAGCGCCTTTGTTGTCATAATGCCATGCTAATTTATAGTATATCATTATGACAACATATGGCGACACGAGTTGGACAACAAAGATGATACTGCTAAAATTTGGTATTACATTCTTGGAAGGCCAACTTAGTATGAAAACAGCAGGTGGAATGATGTAATTTTAAAGTTAATAAACGGAATATACAAAATTTGTATTGACTGACATAGCTTTTGCCATACCACAAACTTTAGAATCAATTCGGTAGTTGGCAAATTATAAGATACAATGACGCAGAAAGAAAGTAGATTGAATTACTTGCAAGCACCCATTTACAGCTTGCATGAATGAAGAATAGAAAATTCGTGACAGAATTATGAAAGTAGCACTTGCAAGCTGCCATTGACAATAATGCAAAAGGAACTTAGCACTTGCAAACTGCCACGTACAATTTGCATCAATGAAAATACAATATACATTGACAGAATTGGGAACGTAGCACTTGGAAGCAGCCATTGACAATAATGCATCAAGGAAGATTAGGAAATACACGCATAGAATTATGGCGGTAATCTCCCTCCATAGTCCTCAGTGTGCTTTATATTTGTGCCCCCTCCTCCCGTAAGCTCCCAGCTTTATTAGCTGTTAAACCCTTTAAACGCCCATCCCCCCTCCCCCAACATGTAATCTAAATGTTATACCTACTGTGGCCGAAATTTTAAAAAGCATTTTATATCGTTGTGTATCTCCGTTTTCTTCTCGGCTTCCCCAAAGCAGAGGAAGAAATAAACGATAAGATTGGGATGTTTTTGACATAAATCGTGAAAGTGTGGGCATGTGTGATGTCTTCCTTCTTTATTTGTTTCTTTCCTCTTCTTAAAATAATTCTATCTGATAAGACATTCATATAAATATTAAAAATCAAAATCACGATGAAAACAACAATATATATATATATATATATATATATATATATATATATATATATATATATATATATATATATATATATATATATACATATATATATAAACAAACGCCACTCATCTCTTTATCACAAAGTTATGGTAATTCATGTGCAGCTTTTAAGCTAAAGTATGTTCAAAATCGATTTATATATTTGTGTAGTTCTTTAATTAATTAGCAGCATGGAAAGGGAAAATTAAGTAATTGAAATTTCTTCAACTCTCAGCATTATATATAGTACTATATCAGTAGTCGCTTTTCAAATGATGATCATACAACGAATATATTAAAAATATGATATTCGTATTTTGTTCCGTTTTTCAGCAATCGTAAAGTAATTGTTTGAAAATGGATTTGAACCAGTGTGTTAGTTAATATAAACAATACGCTACTTTTTATCTTTGCAAGTATGTTCAACTGAATATGCATATTATCTTAGATATATTGAATGGAAAATATAAATAAATAAAAATGCATTAAGTACTGCTTAAAGAATATTAACTTATTTTAATTATTTATCTGTGTTGTCATCCAAATAAGTTAAACGGTGTAAGTTTGCGATGGGTTACCTCTCTTTGAAAACTGTTTAAATGCTCATAACTTTTAGGCAACTTTAAAACTATTAAAATGATTACGATCGAATATTTACTGTTTAGTGTGCTATATATATATATATATAATCATTCATCGAGAGTCAGAGCAGGTCTTTTCTATACAGCGATTCCAAACCTCATTCTTCAATATGTAGCCATATCTTCACCGTTATGTGGGACGCCCTTTTGTTAAGAGAG
Organism: Unio pictorum; assembly: GCA_030141615.1. Taxonomy (NCBI): domain Eukaryota; kingdom Metazoa; phylum Mollusca; class Bivalvia; order Unionida; family Unionidae; genus Unio; species Unio pictorum. The sequence continues at coordinate 6,521,197 of JARLTB010000026.1, read as the reverse complement.
TCTGAACTATTTTCTCCTTCTTTTTCTTCTCTCTCTCTGTCTCTGTCTCTGTCTCTCTCTCTCTCTCTCTCTCTCTCTCTCTCTCTCCATAACAAGAAATGAGAAGAGATTATGAGACAATTCTTTTCATAACATAAGTTATATAATTTTTATATTGGAAGTCAAATCTTCTATTCTGCGACCAATCTCTTCAAAAAAATATCTACTATTTTTCTGACATGTTGATTTTCTAATTCTTAATTCTTTAGCGCAAGATATGTGTGAAGTGGCAAATTTCAGTCGATCTATTAATTGAACATTAGTTGTGGCCAGATAGCCATTAGTTAGATTTATGATGCCAAACTATGCCAAAGAGAGATCTGTATAGTAGGAGACGACCGTTGTACTAATTAAACGTTGTTTACACAGCAGCTGGGCTGACTGCTGGCGACATTTTAAAGTTTCATTTCCCACGAAAAGTGTCAGAGTTGAGAAAATGCAGAGATTCTGTTACTTAAAACCAAGCATGTCATATTGACCAAGACGTAAGCGACTTTTAGAGGAAAGCGGGAGAAAATACATTTGATTCTGATTGGTCACGGTCAAATAAGAGGGATGTTTTTACCCGAAGATCTTTAGAACATAATATCGCACTAGCTAAATTAGAAGCCAGTCTTGAAAATTTCTCTGCAAGAGGACCAGTGGTAGAATTATTTAGTAAACGCTCCGGATGTTATTTTAGAGAAGTACATCCGCTAAATCATAGTCCAGGGGGAAAAGTGCCAAACTAAGGAAGGGACACACCAAAAACACAAAGGAAGAGATTAGTTTTTGGGAAGATCGTGAAGTTACGGGAATAACGACGTAAACTTTGGGAAAAGAAATCGAGAGAAACGGAAAATGCAGTGTACGCATGATACAGTGGACAATTCCGGTATCAAGTGGAAAGATCCACGAGTGTAGATTATCTAGAGAGAGAGAGGGACTTCTAGAACAACAATAGATTGAACAGTGAACGTGGATCGAGAAAAAGCAGGTTATTAAAATCGAACAAAGCATCGACTTCGATTGTACCACTCGATCCTATTATGATTTAAAACTATCAGTAATAAAACTGCTAATTCGTTTAAATCTATTTCAAATCTTATTGTAATTCGGTGAAAGTTGTATTTCTAAACCGCGTGTATTCCTAATGAAAGGAATTTTCATAATTGTATATGTAATTTATTAAATTGTTTATTTATCTTTACGAGGGCTCGGAGTTGTTTGTTCAATATACCTGCTCAGTTTACCATAACTACTATTCTCATACTCGAACCGGGCAATTATATCGAGGGCGGTCATCTTTTAGATAACAAGTATTAAAAGAGAGTGGGTTAGAGTTATTATTTTTATATGTTGTACAATACCCCTTGACAAAATGGGACCTAACACTTACCCTTTGACAGGTAGAGCTTGTGCAATACTATACGAATAACGCTCATAACCCGCGAGTAACCTGACAATATATACGAACATAGATGATAAGTACACTATGATAACTGGCTAGTTTTCCCTGTGTAGGCTTACTACTTCACCAAAATATTTCAAAATACAAGTAGAAAGTACCCGACTAAGTATACGCATCTCAATCGAACTGAAACACTTGGTTTAAAGAAAGCGGAATTGAAGCAAATAATGTAATTTATAAAAATGAAAACAAAATCTATTCCATTTCACCACACAACAGTAAGTTGCCTATTTCAAACCAATTTCTTACACAAACATAGTCAGAAGCTTGGTTTTCTTTTGAAAATTTATATCATTTATAGCACTGAACATTTTACCATCATTTTAAAAATCTAACCTTAGATTGGTAAAGACCTTTGAATACTTTGAATACTTTGCAGGCGCGTAGCTAGACTCTATTTGGTCATACGCAATAATGGAATGACGAAGACAATTCTGCCGTCACGTGGCGAACAACAAAGTGGTCGCGTATATTCAATGTAAACACTGATCGTGAAACCATAGACTGATTTTCTCATGTCAATATTGATTGCAATACTAAGAAATCCAGTGACGGATTACCAAATGGGCAGAGTAGGCACCGGCCCAAGGGACCCGCGCCTTTCTGGGGCCTTGCGAAAACGATCAAAATTGCATTGTTAGGGATATAATTTGCGATGGGGTGGGGGGGGATGAGATGGGGCAAGATTTCAACTGCCTAAGGGCTTCCACAGGATTAATCCGGTCCTAAACAAATCATTAAAATACTTGTTTTTAAATGCACTTTTTCTTGTCAAATTTTCAAAAGCAACTGCGTATCTCTGTCTAGGCTGTCATGTGACTGGTTTGGTCAATAAAAAAGTAACTTTATGTAAAAGCTTATTCTTCCTTGACGGAGCATTTGAATCATACATAGTGTTAATTAGAATATATATTATAATATCTTGTTTGGTTTAAAACATATTTAATTGCATATTTCAAAAAAGCAAGAAAGAATTTTTTTAATTAAATAATTCACTTTGTGTCGCCGATATTACAAATAAGTTTACCTTCATTTGTATTATATCAATAAATATTTAACAAAGTTAAACTTTTATTTGCGAAAGATCTTTGGTGATTGTCACGGCGATTGGTTTGATTTCGTGAACATATCCGAAATCCTCCATTGTCGCCAAGATAATAAGTTAATATCAGATCCGAACCAAAAATAAACATGTAATATACAGGAAAACGAAAATGAAAGCAATTAAATAACTTGTGTCCAAAATATTGTATTGTAACATAAGAATGGTACATGTATCTCGTTTTGGTGAAGTGAGTGAGTCGACATCTAGTGGTTTGAGGTGGTCTTGAATAAACTGTTTCATTCCAGTCAAAAGTTCACATTTTGGCAATGAGCCAGCGAAACTACAAGCATGCATTTAGATCAGACATGTCTTGGCAAAAGCATTCAGCTGACTGTGATAAATGTTCTTAATACGTTTTGTGTGTATTGCATTCATTTCATTCCAGTCAAAAGTTCACATTTTGGCAATGAGCCAGCGAAACTACAAGCATGCATTTAGATCAGACATGTCTTGGCAAAAGCATTCAGCTGACTGTGATAAATGTTCTTAATACGTTTTGTGTGTATTGCATTCATTTCATTCCAGTCAAAAGTTCACATTTTGGCAATGAGCCAGCGAAACTACAAGCATGCATTTAGATCAGACATGTCTTGGCAAAAGCATTCAGCTGACTGTGATAAATGTTCTTAATACGTTTTGTGTGTATTGCATTCATTTCATTCCAGTCAAAAGTTCACATTTTGGCAATGAGCCAGCGAAACTACAAGCATGCATTTAGATCAGACATGTCTTGGCAAAAGCATTCAGCTGACTGTGATAAATGTTCTTAATACGTTTTGTGTGTATTGCATTCATTTCATTCCAGTCAAAAGTTCACATTTTGGCAATGAGCCAGCGAAACTACAAGCATGCATTTAGATCAGACATGTCTTGGCAAAAGCATTCAGCTGACTGTGATAAATGTTCTTAATACGTTTTGTGTGTATTGCATTCATTTCATTCCAGTCAAAAGTTCACATTTTGGCAATGAGCCAGCGAAACTACAAGCATGCATTTAGATCAGACATGTCTTGGCAAAAGCATTCAGCTGACTGTGATAAATGTTCTTAATACGTTTTGTGTGTATTGCATTCATTTCATTCCAGTCAAAAGTTCACATTTTGGCAATGAGCCAGCGAAACTACAAGCATGCATTTAGATCAGACATGTCTTGGCAAAAGCATTCAGCTGACTGTGATAAATGTTCTTAATACGTTTTGTGTGTATTGCATTCATTTCATTCCAGTCAAAAGTTCACATTTTGGCAATGAGCCAGCGAAACTACAAGCATGCATTTAGATCAGACATGTCTTGGCAAAAGCATTCAGCTGACTGTGATAAATGTTCTTAATACGTTTTGTGTGTATTGCATTCATTTCATTCCAGTCAAAAGTTCACATTTTGGCAATGAGCCAGCGAAACTACAAGCATGCATTTAGATCAGACATGTCTTGGCAAAAGCATTCAGCTGACTGTGATAAATGTTCTTAATACGTTTTGTGTGTATTGCATTCATTTCATTCCAGTCAAAAGTTCACATTTTGGCAATGAGCCAGCGAAACTACAAGCATGCATTTAGATCAGACATGTCTTGGCAAAAGCATTCAGCTGACTGTGATAAATGTTCTTAATACGTTTTGTGTGTATTGCATTCATTTCATTCCAGTCAAAAGTTCACATTTTGGCAATGAGCCAGCGAAACTACAAGCATGCATTTAGATCAGACATGTCTTGGCAAAAGCATTCAGCTGACTGTGATAAATGTTCTTAATACGTTTTGTGTGTATTGCATTCATTTCATTCCAGTCAAAAGTTCACATTTTGGCAATGAGCCAGCGAAACTACAAGCATGCATTTAGATCAGACATGTCTTGGCAAAAGCATTCAGCTGACTGTGATAAATGTTCTTAATACGTTTTGTGTGTATTGCATTCATTTCATTCCAGTCAAAAGTTCACATTTTGGCAATGAGCCAGCGAAACTACAAGCATGCATTTAGATCAGACATGTCTTGGCAAAAGCATTCAGCTGACTGTGATAAATGTTCTTAATACGTTTTGTGTGTATTGCATTCATTTCATTCCAGTCAAAAGTTCACATTTTGGCAATGAGCCAGCGAAACTACAAGCATGCATTTAGATCAGACATGTCTTGGCAAAAGCATTCAGCTGACTGTGATAAATGTTCTTAATACGTTTTGTGTGTATTGCATTCATTTCATTCCAGTCAAAAGTTCACATTTTGGCAATGAGCCAGCGAAACTACAAGCATGCATTTAGATCAGACATGTCTTGGCAAAAGCATTCAGCTGACTGTGATAAATGTTCTTAATACGTTTTGTGTGTATTGCATTCATTTCATTCCAGTCAAAAGTTCACATTTTGGCAATGAGCCAGCGAAACTACAAGCATGCATTTAGATCAGACATGTCTTGGCAAAAGCATTCAGCTGACTGTGATAAATGTTCTTAATACGTTTTGTGTGTATTGCATTCATTTCATTCCAGTCAAAAGTTCACATTTTGGCAATGAGCCAGCGAAACTACAAGCATGCATTTAGATCAGACATGTCTTGGCAAAAGCATTCAGCTGACTGTGATAAATGTTCTTAATACGTTTTGTGTGTATTGCATTCATTTCATTCCAGTCAAAAGTTCACATTTTGGCAATGAGCCAGCGAAACTACAAGCATGCATTTAGATCAGACATGTCTTGGCAAAAGCATTCAGCTGACTGTGATAAATGTTCTTAATACGTTTTGTGTGTATTGCATTCATTTCATTCCAGTCAAAAGTTCACATTTTGGCAATGAGCCAGCGAAACTACAAGCATGCATTTAGATCAGACATGTCTTGGCAAAAGCATTCAGCTGACTGTGATAAATGTTCTTAATACGTTTTGTGTGTATTGCATTCATTTCATTCCAGTCAAAAGTTCACATTTTGGCAATGAGCCAGCGAAACTACAAGCATGCATTTAGATCAGACATGTCTTGGCAAAAGCATTCAGCTGACTGTGATAAATGTTCTTAATACGTTTTGTGTGTATTGCATTCATTTCATTCCAGTCAAAAGTTCACATTTTGGCAATGAGCCAGCGAAACTACAAGCATGCATTTAGATCAGACATGTCTTGGCAAAAGCATTCAGCTGACTGTGATAAATGTTCTTAATACGTTTTGTGTGTATTGCATTCATTTCATTCCAGTCAAAAGTTCACATTTTGGCAATGAGCCAGCGAAACTACAAGCATGCATTTAGATCAGACATGTCTTGGCAAAAGCATTCAGCTGACTGTGATAAATGTTCTTAATACGTTTTGTGTGTATTGCATTCATTTCATTCCAGTCAAAAGTTCACATTTTGGCAATGAGCCAGCGAAACTACAAGCATGCATTTAGATCAGACATGTCTTGGCAAAAGCATTCAGCTGACTGTGATAAATGTTCTTAATACGTTTTGTGTGTATTGCATTCATTTCATTCCAGTCAAAAGTTCACATTTTGGCAATGAGCCAGCGAAACTACAAGCATGCATTTAGATCAGACATGTCTTGGCAAAAGCATTCAGCTGACTGTGATAAATGTTCTTAATACGTTTTGTGTGTATTGCATTCATTCGTTTACTCTTTCACAATACAAATTTGCGTGAATATCATACCACATTAAACATGTTACAGGCATTTTAAAAAACGCCCGCAAAACAAGCCGATCCTAGAACACACTACTAATAAAAGCAGCCATTACATTCCAACGAATGTCATTTTTACATGGCAACTTCACGCAACACTGAGTTACAAGCTTTCATTTCACGTGAATGTCATGATTTTGTATGGGAAAGACGTAACTAGTTCAAACATTCTATATGTTTTCATAGTCGGTATGTAAATTGAGATCAACTCACTTGTACTGATTATTTTCTGAAAATCATCTGATCTAATCAACACGACAACCGCTTGTCTTTTCATATTTTGTAAGTCGTCAGTTCTTAACGGGTTTTATACCGATCGAATACTTAGTTGTGCTTGATTTACTTTTCGTCCTTTCAGAATATTAACAATGTGAGGCTAATATCGTACTGAGCTAGCTTAGTATTCGATCTGGGTTAATCAGATGGTGGGAATCGAACCTGCACCCTCCTGGTGTTATGTCCTACGCCGTGACAACTAAGTCACATCGACACCACCTTGAGAAAACGGCTATTTTTCCATATTACCATCCCTACCCTCCGCATGCTCAATGATGTAAAATACACACTTGGCACTCGCCTACATATTGTAAGAGGCCACTAATGGAAACATAAACCGCGGTACTGCAGTAGGTTAGCATGCAGACAGAGCTCGAAACCGAAAGGGCACGAGTTCGAAATGATGCAATGCGACAATCCTGAGGAGAATACTGAGGTGTATAGATAAGCAAGGTACGTTATTACAATCGTTTCGCCATTATATAACCTACATGTGATGTTATGCCATATTACACCATATCAAATCAAAGCAAGTTTGAATGTTTTTTTCTCTAACTGACGATGGTATTTATGCAATAATTTCAAAGTACGATTGCACCGAAATAAAAAAAAATACTCAGGGGCTGATCTAGAGTAGGTTAGACTGGCGCGTGTGTGTGTGTGTGTGTGTACGTGTCTGTGACCGAATCACTGAAACACATACACACACATACATAAATACATATACATACATACATACATACATACATACATACATACATACATACATACATACATACATACATACATACACATATACATACATACATACATACATACATACATACATACATACATACATACATACATACATACATATAGCTAACTAATCAACTACATGTACTTCAAAACCTAATAGATGGTTTCCATGAAAAGCTTTCGGCATATTAACTTGACAGCTATGGTTGTTGATTCCTCTTTCTTGTATGTTTATGGGCTTCAGTGATTGATTGTCAGAAATATCTGGTTTGGTTTTAAACATATTTAATTGCATATTTCAGAAGAGCAACGGGGTTATGCACACGTTTTCTGACTAAGAATGACATTTCCCATAACAAATACATAACACATAATACGCCATGCGTCAGGTACAAAAATAAAATTATCTTTGAATGAGTGTACGAAATGAATGGATCTAAATCAATCAGTATTTGAGGTTCGAGATTATACAGGAAAAATGAAGGTGAGACCCCATATGATAATGGGTCAAACAACTTTATGGATATTTTAGACAAATATATATGCAGTTCTTTTTTTAGTATTGAATTTTATAAGGGGATTACTCAAATAGTAATGTAATTACATTTGGATAACATATAATAATTTATTATAATATAATAATAGTCTGGAATAACATATGAACTTATATGCTCTACATATATACTGACATACACACACGTTAATATTCATACACACACATACACACAGACACACACACATCTGCGTGCATAGATTGTCATGTATTTACATTCATATACACATATACACATACATGCGTATGATCATATGCACATACATAGATGCATACACACACATACATGTACATACATACATACATACATACATACATACATACATACATACATACATACATACATACATACATACATACATACATACATACATACATACATACATACATACATACATACATACATACATACATACATACATATAATAGATTATTCAGAACACGACCCAGTTTAAGAATTATTCCGTGATGTTAGAAGTGAGACAACCAAGGTCAACGATGAAATAACTTAATTAAATATTTTGTACATTTTCTCAGATGCAAGCTTCTCGTGAAAACAAATTATAATATGAACAGCACAAAAAATAAAAATAAACCGTGTACGGTGTTATTAAATAAGTTACATGGTGATAGTTATACTTATTACTTTTTGATGTTGGAAATATGTGTTTAGATGATGGAATTTAACAATTTAATTAATTAAAAAATAAAATTGAACAAGACCAACTGTATGATAAGCTTCCACTTGAAAAATAAATTTACACAAAGTTCTAAAAATGCAGTTGGCAGTTCTGTTTACATATTTAGTAGATTAGATAGGGCGAATGTCAGCATGACAGCGAGTGATCGTTTTGAATTTAAATTGTCCAGCATGGCTGCATGGCCGGATGACTTTTTCCGGGTCATTGTCCAGATTAATATGAGCCATTAGGTTGGGATCAAATGGTTAACTCTAGCATCCTTACGCGTTGCTGATTTTAGAGCCTTTTTTATTTGCGTCCAGTCTTTTACTGATCGTCTACTATTATTCAAGTCGTTTACACCCGAACCCTCTCATTACACTTTACAGTTAGCCATATGGTATTTCAAAACACACACTAACTACTCGTATAGTTTCAGGTCACAACCTTGCCTTTCATAAAACAATATCGTTTCTGCCTACATACAAGATCTAGTTATATTTAATTAATTTAACGTAGTATAAAACATGATGCATTTCTCCAATGGATATAGTTAGTATTACTTACTGAAAGATAACATAGATTGCTCTTTCTTAATAACAATCAACCTGTCTGCAGTGAGAACTATTAATCACAATCTTGACTAGTTTCGAATACATGTTGACATATTACCAACAATAAAAAGCCGTAGATCCCGCCATGCTGCAAAGATATTAATACAACTAATTCATTGGTTAAAAAACTTCCCATCTTAGTTACACAAATAGGTCAAACAAAATCCACTTCTCGTCTGAATTACATTATTTGCTAACATGTTGTCTGCATAAACATCATATAAATCTAATATTAATCAATTTTAGTACACCTGATTCATACAGCATTCAAAGAAATAAATTCATTAAAAAAATCGGTTCATGACTCGTGCCAATTAAATTATGCATGAAATTAAGACACTGTACCTTACTCTGAGATTCGCTCACATGTGTCCTTTATAAAAAATCGCTTCTTTACACTCATGGTTACGTTTGTTTCAAAGACTTCCAGCTACACGTCTACTTGGACAATATTTTGCAAGGCAGTATTACTATCTCAGGAGTCAAGACCCTTTTCAGTTAATGGAAAAACCTTGGCAGGCTAGTTTTGCGATGTAAGACGGTTATAACGCACAAGACTTTGCCCTGAAAACCCACACTGACAATTAACTTGTCCAATCAGAATTCAGGTTTATCTAACCACCATTATCAACATACGAACCTCCAGAGTTGACATTTTTTAATGTTTTTCCCGCTTCTTCTTAATAAACCGATCTTTGCAAAGTTTCAAATTATTACAAATATTTCAGCAGCAGCAAACACTTGATCTGCAATATTTTAACCCTTGGCATTTCGATAAACAATATCAGAGCTTTACTCCAGTTTCATCTGATACAATTATCAAACAGAATATCATTACGAATCAATAAAATCCTTACCAGATGTCTTAAAGCGCAACATAATTAAACATGCCACATTTAACCAGATGCAAAAATCGCAAAAATCAATTTAATCGGTTCCTTCCACGAGAAGGACCAAAACAAGTGGACTTTACTGTTGTACCCCTAATTATTTATTCAGAATTTTTCTTATACAATGCGTCCATTTAAGACATGGCCTTTTTAGCTGTGTGCACAGTTTGAAGAAGAAGAAAAGGAAGCGAAGCAATAATGCTATTGCTAAAAGGTCTAACTTATGTGCTTGTAATTAATTTTTAAAAAAATCCACGTAAGGTCTAACTGTTTTTGAATAAAGCCGACAATTATCGAATTTGTACACAATATCGAGGCGAATATATTTATCTTTATTTGCCTCCCGTGTGCCTATTTTATGTTCCCTGCAAGTTCCATGGGCATGTGTTGTTACTGAAATAACATGCACCCGAACTCCATGTGACCGAGTGATCTAGAGCGCTCGCCTTTACCGAGCACTGCCATCTCACATAGATCTGAGTGGGTTCAAGTCTTAATGTGGACATGCGAGAAAGCTGCCAGTAGCTTTCCGCGGGTCATTGGTTCTTACCGGGTATTTCCCGGTTTCTTCCTCCACCAAATTTTACTGGCCGCATTATATAGCCAATCTTGGGCTGAGAAGTGGCGATAAACCAAATTTTTTATTTATAAAAAGTATACAACGATAAATTACGATTTTCAGAAATTTAGAAGCATTTGTTTAAAAAGTAGAATTGAAACTTCAGTTTGATCCGCAGTTTGTCTTCCTTTTCCTTCACAGATGTGTTCATCTGAAGATGCGTATTTTCGTATATATATATATATATATATATATATATATATATATATATATATATATATATATATATATATATCTATATATATATATATATATATATAATGCATTGGAGATAGCAAGAAAATAAAATGCATAGAGAACATTGCAATTCTTTGAATAATTTCCTTTTTTTGTGGTGTCATCATCAAAATCAGTAAAAAGTTGTTACTTTGCGATGAGTTACCTCTCTTTGAAAACGCTTCAATGGACATAACCTTCTAGCGCGTGAAAACCAATAAACTGATTGCGATTAAATATTTGCTGTTCAGTGTGCTACGATTCCCAGTGTTTGACATATTAATGTGTGTGTGTGTGTGTCTGTAGAGCATATACGTTTACATGTTATTTCAAACTGTTATTATATTATTATATAATTTTTTTTGGTTCAATTCACCATACAGCCACTATTGTGCTGAGGTAGTACCATGCTACACACACACACACACAGACATACATACATACATACATACATACATACATACATACATACATACATACATACATACATACATTGAGTATGACAGGCACTCCATATTTCTATTATGTCACATTCTGGCAGCAAGCCGGCAAACCCATACATGTTTTGTAGATCAGACATGTCTTGGCAAAGGCATTCAGCTGACGGTGATAAATGTCTTTTTTCCCCCTTTTTTCAAACAATGTTTATTTAACATACATGTTCTTCTAATGTTTTGCTACAAAAGGCTTACACATATAGAAAGTATTACTGTATTAGCCCTTTGTTTTAAAATAGGTATTTACATGAAAATCATACCACATTAAATGTTTTATAGACATTACACAAATACTTACAGACATTACACAAAATGCTTGCAAAACAAACCGATCCTACAACACACTACTAAAATAATGCTTCTACAACAAAGCAGCCATTACATTCCAACGAATGTCATTTTTACCTGGTAAGCTGTCACCACCGTGTGAGCTACAGTCACGTATTTCACGTGAATGATATTTCTTACCTGGTAAGCTGTCACCACCGTGTGAGCTACAGTCACGTATTTCATGTGAATGATATTTCTTACATACATACATACATACATACATACATACATACATACATACATACATACAGACAGACATACATACATCTCATCCTCATGTGGGGGCCACCGAGTGGTCGAGTGGTCTAAAGCGCTGTCCGTTACGGATCGCTGCCATCTCACCTATGTCTGCGTGGATTCGGCCAATGTGGGTATGTGAGAAAGCTTGCAGTAGCTTCTTGTGGATCGGTGGTTCTTTCCGGGTTCTTCCTCCACCATTAATAATGGCCGCCGTGTATAGCCTATATTGTGCTGAAAAATGGCGTTAAACCATAAAAACACAAACACATCCTAATGTGTAAATCCATGCACTCAAAGGTATGGGTGACAATATTAATTGCAATTAATGTCCAATATTTTTTTTGTTGAAATGTCTTTTGTTTGTGTATTTACTACACTCAGTTAAAAAAGACGGGGTTGCCTGAAGTTTTGTAAAGAAAGAAAGAAAGAAAGAAAGAAAGAAAGAAAGAAATAAAGAAAGAAAGAAAGAAAGAAAGAAAGAAAGAAAGAAAGAAAGAAAGAAGAAAGCAAAAAAAAAAGAAAGGATAAAAAGAAAGAAAGAAAGAAAACAATTAATTAGTAAAGGAAGACATTACAACCGTGATATCCACTAAGTCATAGGTAAAAAGGGTTTATCTAGGAAGGTATTAATGTGAAACACTGGTGTAACCTCAAACTGGGTCACAATGTCTTTAAATAGACTTGGACCAGGTAATGCTGGTATCACTCATGCTCAGACCACTCTTTTATTTTAAATCCTGGATGCAGGTACGCCAAACTCACCGGTAAAAAAAATTTGCTTCCTTTTATGTTTTTTTTTCTTAAAAAATTCCAGTTTACGTTATTTCAGTGTTAAGGTCCACTGTAACCACCTAGTTTGAAAACATGTTATATATATATATATATATATATATATATATATATATATATATATATATATATATATATATATATATATATATATATATATATATATATATGATATACACGTAAAGTTTAAGCGAACAATTCAGTTAAAGTTCAGACGTTTATGAAAGCGGGACAACCTTAATTTTTAAACTATACGTTGTGAAACCATCATACGATACAGCAAAGAGCTTGTATTATTTAAGAAACAAGTCATAAACCCTGGTTCCAGTAAAAGAATAACAAAGAAACAAATTCGGTATATTTATTTCTTTGTATCTTTATATAAAACGTTCAACTTGAGATCATTTAGACTGAGATTCAGTATTTTTCTGTTTGATATATTTCTTCTTAACTTCTTTATTACTCAATTATAACGCTATTTTTAAAAACTAATTTTAATGTCTCATTTTTTCATGTTCCTTGAAATGGTTTAATATTCCTCTCCCTCTTCCTCGCCCTCTCCTTCCACACTGTCTACACCAACTTCTTCGTAGTCCTTTTCCAGAGCTGCCAGATCTTCACGTGCCTCGGAGAACTCTCCCTCCTCCATACCTTCACCTACATACCAGTGGACGAAGGCTCTCTTGGCGTACATAAGATCGAACTTGTGATCCAGTCGGGCCCAGGCCTCTGCGATGGCCGTTGTGTTGCTCAACATGCATACTGCACGCTGCACCTTAGCCAAGTCACCTCCTGGAACAACTGTGGGTGGTTGATAGTTGATACCGACCTTGAATCCAGTTGGACACCAGTCAACGAACTGGATTGTCCTCTTGGTCTTGATGGTGGCAATAGCAGCATTGACATCTTTTGGCACGACATCACCTCTGTACAACATGCAGCAGGCCATGTACTTGCCGTGTCGTGGATCACACTTCACCATCTGGTTGGCTGGTTCAAAGCATGCGTTGGTAATCTCAGCAACAGACAGCTGTTCGTGGTAGGCCTTCTCAGCAGAGATGACGGGTGCGTATGTGGCCAGAGGGAAGTGGATACGTGGGTAGGGCACCAAATTAGTCTGGAACTCGGTCAGGTCCACATTGAGGGCACCGTCGAAGCGAAGTGAAGCAGTGATTGAGCTAACGATTTGAGCAATTAGACGGTTGAGATTAGTGTATGTTGGACGTTCGATGTCAAGGTTACGTCTACAGATGTCGTAGATAGCTTCGTTGTCGACCATGAAGGCGCAGTCAGAGTGCTCAAGGGTTGTGTGTGTGGTCAAGATGGAATTGTAAGGTTCAACAACGGCAGTGGAAATTTGAGGTGCAGGGTAGATAGCGAACTCCAGCTTGGATTTCTTGCCGTAGTCCACGCTCAATCTTTCCATAAGCAGAGATGTGAAGCCGGAGCCAGTACCACCACCGAAGCTGTGGAAAATCAGGAATCCCTGAAGACCGGTACATTGGTCAGCCAGCTTTCGGATCCTGTCCAGTACAAGGTCGACGATTTCCTTACCAATGGTGTAGTGACCTCTTGCGTAGTTATTGGCAGCATCCTCCTTGCCAGTGATCAACTGCTCTGGGTGGAACAGTTGACGGTAGGTGCCGGTTCTTACCTCATCTGAAATTGAATGAATACGATTTTACAAGAGAGAGAGAGAGAGAGAGAGAGAGAGAGAGAGAGAGTGAGAGAGAGAGCTTTTACTAAAACTGTGTAACTGAATGTTTGAAAAAAACATTTGTCAAAACAAACGCATAGTGTTGTTTCATTTTGATTTAAGAAGTTTTCAATTCATAACACCCCAAATATATTTGTTAGTTAACAATATTTCTAAAAAAATATTATGAGAGAGAGAGAGAGAGAGAGAGAGAGAGAGAGAGAGAGAGAGAGAGAGAGATTTAGACTGCAAACATAGGTGTTCCTTTAATGTATAACAAATCTTGCTTTTGCCTACAGGTCTTTATATACATTAGATGTGCCATTATAATTACTAACCGACTACAGTTGGCTCGAGATCAATGAAAACAGCTCTTGGCACGTGTTTTCCAGCCCCTGTCTCGCTAAAAAAAGTGTTGAACGAGTCATCTCCACCTCCGATGGTTTTATCACTGGGCATCTGACCATCAGGCTGGATACCATGTTCCAGACAGTACAACTCCCAGCATGCATTACCAATCTGGACTCCGGCCTGACCTACGTGAATACTGATGCACTCTCGCTGTAACATAAATAAAAAGAAAATTAGAAAAGAATATATATTTTATAACCACAACAACTATGCTCATTATATTTACACGACGGTATTTTAGGAAAACTTTTTTTTTTTTTTTTTTTTTATACATTTCCAATGTAACGCAGTTAATATTTTCAAAAAACGCATATTTGTTGTAAATTTGATCCACAGTGCCGACAGACTGTCTACGATTACCTAACGTTGTTTTAAAAGTATGGTTTGAGGCAAAAATAGCTAGCAACACCTAATATTACTATCTGAAAATTAAAAAGCCACGCGAAATAAAGATTGTATTATTTATTGAGGCGGATGGGAACATGATACCAAATATATGATTTCATTTTGCAATCCCAACAAATAAACTTAAGTCAAATTTCATTTTGGGAACAAAAGAATGTTCTGAACGTTAAAGCAATTTCCGCTCTCGTGGATCCTAAATATTTTAAAGCTGATTCACCACTCTTCACTTCACTGCTTCGAAAGGTGTCCATTGTTAAGCTGAAACACTAAAATCAACTCCCTATTCATAACACCTGTGTAAAAAGTGGCTAAATGATATCAAATTTTTAAAGTGGTTGGGTACTACTTATTCCGGTTCGAAGAATCACAAAAAACACGTACTCAAGAATAAATAACGATGGTAATTTAGCACTGAACGCGCTAAGGTATGCCATTTGTTTAACAGATAAAACGGCTAGCTTTTACTAAGGTTACTTCAATCTGAATTTGAAGTTTCAGTCTTTGTGTATTAGATCCCACAAAAAAATGTTTTCTTATTTACTGTGATTTTTTCCTGCATATGAATATAAATCATACAGAGTCACAACAATACACATTAGCAATCTGATCAAAATCTGGCGTGGAATCCGTAGTTTTGGTTTTTCTCTAATAGAGTTTGGTTTGTGATAGGGTGGTTTGTTCAGCATGAAGTGGTCTTCTTTAAATGTTGATTTTAGTTCAATGTGTACGTTTATAATTAGACCAATAGCAGGTTGACTGAACCAACCACACGTATCTAAATTCTTCTATTTAATGCCATACATGTACATCATTTACTTCGAAGTTACAGACAGATATATCATGTTGAAGCTCAAACTAAACTCATTCTAACCGCCTGTTTTACAACGGCCATTCGTTACATAGCAACTGGAGTCAACAGGATGATTTGGATTATAAGGCCAAGATTAAAAGGCACCGTTTTGCCTTTGACCGACCGACCCCACTAAAACCCCCAAGACCTAAAGTCTATATGTTGCCTGACATCAAATTCCCCAGCCATACTCCATCCAGTACAACCTAAATAATGCGTCACACTCGCTAGATTCCGCCATTGATGTTGACGTCTACTCCAGCTTTAGAGTTGGTGTGCGTTCAGAACTTGTGAACAACATAAGCGAACAGATCGAGGACAATAACTGCGATCTCAAAAGCACCAGAAGCAGTTGTCAGATAAACTTTGTATTGATGCCGCAGAGTTACTCGCCTTATTCTGACATCTTTGTTCTCGTTCACTCCCGATTTAAAGGTGTTGAGCTATCAATTAATTAACAGCCTTCACGAATAATATTCTTCAAGTTATGGCGAGAAGAACACTGAACATTGTTCGAGTCAGAAACGGTCTGGAAGCAGAACACTCCAATACCATGCAATCTGTGATTGAGAGCTTAGAGAGGCGAGTGCCGTGTACAGAAAGGAATATAGTGAAGCAGTGGAATTAACGGTCCCGTTATGTGTTACGGTTGAGAAGTGATGTGGAAACAATGTTAAACCTTTACTTTGGACGAATGGTCAGTAATAAGACAGTGAAAACATCTTAGAATCATGTTTAAGGTCCGGTTAGTTGATACTGAATCTTGACAAGAAAGTTTGTACTGGACATGCAAGCCACAAGACAGGAAACTGTTGTTGTTGTTGTAGGGTTTTAACGCCATTTAACAGCACACGATAGGCTATACATGGCGGCCAGTATTACTGGTAGATGAAGAACCATGGAAACCCCACGGAAATAACCACCGACCCACGAGAAGCTACTGGCAAGCTTTCTCACATACCAACATTGGCCGAATCTGAGACTCAGACCGACACAGAAATGAGATGGTAGTGATCCGTAATGAAGAGAGCTTTAGACCACTCGGCCACTCGGGACTTACACAGGAAACTGTACAGTCTTGGGTGCTTAAACCTATTTATGTTTTTGCGTGAGTTAGAATTGTTGGCTTTAACAGCACGTTTATCATAATGCTAGTTATATCATGCCGAGAAAGAATTGAGCTACCCACCCTTCCCAATGAGACACCGAAGCAGCCTACCTGGGCTGGCTTTGGCTGATATTAAACCAGCGACCCTTGGATTACGAGTCCGATGCTCTACCGCCGTGGCTCAGTAAACGTACGCAGTGGATTGAGTACACAGTCTGTGTGCACACAATACATCTCTGAAGTACTTAACCTGGCAACAAATGGTTCGAATCAAGAGCGGAAGCTGTGGCTACAAAACTAAACAAGGACCATAAATCATATACTAAAACTAATCGAGTGGGGTTTTCCGGCATGGAGATGGTCTAGATAAGAGTTTCCGTCCGTTTGTCTCAAAGTGAGATCCTACATCTTTTAGCTTACTGTACATGGGATAATGGTGTGAATTAAGTGAAATAGACACAATAAAAAGGGTAAATACATAGCAATCAGTTCCACATCAATTCACCTGGGAATAGTTTTAATCGTCAGTTAAATAAATGTATAAATAAAATAATAGAAACCGTGTTTATTTAGAGATAAAAATTTTCCATATGCTTTCAGTTTTATCTAGAATTGTTTCTATAGCAACTCATCTTGTGTCTATTCATACGGAGCTCATATATATTTTGTTTCAATTAAGTTTTCTTTTTAATTTTTTTATTTCTTGACTTAAGTTCTCTTGGAGTCGCAATATTTCGATAGAGAAAAATAGCGATTCATTTGGATATATAAAACAACGCTCAAATTGAGAATTTTGTTGCAAGTTTAAAAACTAGCAAACATGTCAGCTAAAGAACATTTGTTGAAAGTCCCAGATATTCTATTTAAACATTTTAATGGCATTAACGAAAAATAACATCAAAAATAATAACACATCTCAATAGTGAGTGGTGGGTCAATTTAGGAATTGTTCATTAAAAAAAAAAAACCCAAATATGCTTCTGCTTACCAAGATGGAGACAACGTCTGTTTTAGACTGCACGAATTAATTTCATATAATACTTGTGGAGGTGGTTGTAGCAGTGTAGGCAGAATAGCTTTTACTTACCATTTTCTTTTGCTATCTGCGGACGACGTTGACAAAATACTGTTTAAGTACTCACTTCGGACTTGAATCGTCGCTGGTGAGCGGCTCAATGACGGATTTTGCGCCAAAAACCCGGTTTAATCCTGTCCGACTTATCTGTTGCTATAAACAAAGGTATATCGAAAAGAAAATAATCCATTGTTCGATCTCCAAGGTTCTGTAAATACACGTTTCAAGTGAATCGATCACCTTGGTTTTGGTTCATTCTTATATGTACACAAAATAGTCAGCAATCATACAATAGAACAGCATAATAATAAGAAGACAACCTAGTCGTGTGTTTCTTAGCATGACGCATCGCTTTCATTAATCAATCTTGACCCAATTGGTAGCCTACAAGCAAGCAGGTTTTCTTTCTTAAAGTGCGGTTTTTGGAGACAGTCACGCATACAGCAAAGCTACGGCCAGGGACGTCATTTTGGGGAGGGTTTGAATTTGCATGTGCTGTAAAATTGACGCAGCCTATATATGAAAATTAACAAGTCCGTCATGTTTTGCCCACTCACCACCCCACCCCACCCACCCACGTCTCCCTGGCCACGGTCATTAGTAAGCAATGTTAATGGCTATAGTAAAGTTGTTGAATATCTTATTCATTAACATTTTTTAAATTGCAAATGTAGACAGTGAATTGATGAGTAATCAAACCTGAAATATACGATTTAGGGGTCACATCCAGGCCTTAGTAAAATCTGTCAAGACTACAGCATATTACCAGAGATATCGGAGGGTTTTTGTGTTACTACCGTCAATGTGGTCGTCCCAAATATTAATTCTAGCCTTTCAGAAGATCGCATCTGAACTGTATATATTTTCGGTAAATGCCGTCATTTTATGAAACACATTGTATAAAATCTTAAAATTCATCATGTTTGATAAATAATATTATGTATGGCATTCTCTACAGAGATGTGCTGGTTGTAATTCATTACACTCATGTGCTGCCACTCAGTCTTTACAGTCTACAATCATGTACTGCTTGTTATTATTTACAGTCATGTATGTACTGCTTGTTATTATTTACAATCATGTGCTGCTTGCTATTATTTACAATCATGTGCTGCTTGTTATTATTTACAATCATGTGCTGCTTGTTATTATTTACAATCATGTACTGCTTGTTATTATTTACAGTCATGTATGTACTGCTTGTTATTATTTACAGTCATGTATGTACTGCTTGTTATTATTTACAGTCATGTATGTACTGCTTGTTATTATTTACAGTCATGTATGTACTGCTTGTTATTATTTACAGTCATGTATGTACTGCTTGTTATTATTTACAGTCATGTATGTACTGCTTGTTATTATTTACAATCATGTGCTGCTTGTTATTATTTACAGTCATGTGCTGCTTGTTATTATTTACAGTCATGTATGTACTGCTTGTTATTATTTACAGTCATGTATGTACTGCTTGTTATTATTTACAATCATGTGCTGCTTGTTATTATTTACAATCATGTGCTGCTTGTTATTATTTACAGTCATGTGCTGCCAGTTATTCTTTATAGTCATGTAATGCTTGTCATTCTCTACAGGCATGTACTGATTTTCATTCTCTACAGTCATGTCTGTTTGTCATTCTCTACAGTCATGTCTGTTTGTCATTCTCTACAGTCATGTACTGCTTGTCATTCTCTACAGGCATGTACTGATTTTCATTCTCTACAGTCATGTCTGTTTGTCATTCTCTACAGTCATGTACTGCTTGTCATTCTCTACAGTCATGTACTGCTTGTCATTCTCTACAGTCATGTACTGCTTGTCATTCTCTACAGTCATGTCTGTTTGTCATTCTCTACAGTCATGTACTGCTTGTCATTCTCTACAGGCATGTACTGATTTTCATTCTCTACAGTCATGTCTGTTTGTCATTCTCTACAGTCATGTACTGCTTGTCATTCTCTACAGTCATGTAATGCTTGTCATTCTCTCTTGTCATTTAAAGTTTGTCATTCTTTACAGTCATGTAATGCTTGGCATTCTCTACAGTCATATGCTGTCTGGCATTCTCTACAGTCATGTACTGATTGTCATTATCTACAGTCATGTACTGATTGTCATTATCTACAGTCATGTACTGTTTGTCATTCTCTACAGTCATGTACTGATTGTCATTATCTACAGTCATGTACTGTTTGCCATTCTTTGCAGTCATGTACTGCTTGTCATTCTTTTTAGGCATGTGCTGCCTGATATTCTTTACAGTTATGTGCTGCCTGTCAGTCTTTATTGTCATGTACTGCCTGTCAGTCTTTATTGTCATGTACTGCCTGTCAGTCTTTATTGTCATGTGCTGCCTGTCATTATCTACAGTCATGTGGTGCATGTCATTTCTTTACAAACATGTTCTTCCTGTAATTCTCTACAGTCATGAGCTGTATTTAAATGTTTGATGTCATATGTACTGTCTGCCATTCTCTACAGTCATGTACTTCCTATCTATACAGTCAAGTGCTGCTTATTATTCAGTACAGTCGTGTGCTGCCTATCAGTCTCTACATATAATCGTGTCTATCAGTCTCTACATAGAATTGTGTCTATCAGTCTCTACATGTAATCGTGTCTATCAGTCTCTACCTAGAATCGTGTCTATCAGTCTCTACATAGAACTGTGTCTATCAGTCTCTACATATAATCGTGTCTATCAGTCTCTACATATAATTGTGTCTAGCAGGCTCTACATAGAATCGTGTCTATCAGTCTCTACATAGAATTGTGTCTATCATTTTCTACATAAAATTGTGTCTATCAGTCTCAGCTATCATGTGCTGCCTATCTATTTATAGTCATACGCAGCCAGTCATTTCCTACAGTCATGTGCTGTATGTCATTTCTTATAGCTTGTAATGCCTGCAGTTCATTAGTCATGCGCTGCTTGTCCTTATCTACAGTCATGTGATATTACCCTCTTCAGCCATGTGCTATCTGTCATTATGTGTATATGTTCTGCTTGTGATGCATACATTACTGTACTGCCGATCAATCTCTAGTCTTGTGCTGCCAGAAAATTACTTTGTGCGTGAATATAATGGCGTAATGTCCATCTTTTAATAAAGATGCAACATTTTCGAATTATTTACTATAGTTTATAGAGAAACCATGAAGTTAAAAATAAAATTCATAAATGTGGAAAAAGTTATACATTTAAGTCTTCTACAGATATAAAGTTCGTAAACAAAATGTCCACATGTCACCCAGTGAAATATTTCTACGTGCTGTGAGATATGTGGTCATCCATTTATACATTTTTATTATTATTATTATTATTATTATTATTATTATTATTATTATTATTATTATTATAACGCCATGTGATCTGTGGTCATCCTATGTTACATTAATGTACACGCAGTGTTATATGTGGTCTTCCAGTGTTATATTATTCATCATGCCATGTGATCTGTGGTCATCCAATGTTAAATTATTCATCATGCTATGTGATCTGTGGTCATCCTATGTTACATTAATGTACATGTAATGTGATATTTGGTCATCCTGTGTTACATTATTTTACACTCAATGTGATATAAGGTCATCCTGTTTTACATTATTATTCATGTCATGTGATATGTGGTCATATTCTTCATGCCTTGTGATCTGCGGTCATTCAGTGTTACATTATTTATACGACATGTGATCTATGATCATCATCTGGTACATTATTGTACAAAAAATGTGATCTGTTCTCATGCAGTGTTACATTATTCTTCACTCTTCATTCTATATTAACTGAAACTGTAATATTGACTGTGTAGGAAGTGTATTAGTCGCCATCTTTTTTCTTCTTCTTTCCATTCACTATATAGACGAGTCCTAAGACTATTTTTATACATGATTCATTGACATGTTCATGTTTGCTTTTCATAAACAGTTTACGTTTATCATGTTGGGTTATTTTTCAGGGCCAAAGAGAAATGGACAACATTACAGGCAAAGGAGATTTATTGAGTAGATAACTGGTACAATTCATTGACTGACTCACAGGGCTGCCTGACATTTTAATTTGCTGCGAATTTTTTTACAAATAAAATTTGCTCTAATGGAGACAATATACATAACTGGTAACAACTGAACGAATTAGGTGAAGAAAAAAAGACAAGAAAAAAAAAATAAGAAGAAAGAGTTCATACAGCAAGAATATCTGATTTATCATTAGTTATCTCTCATTATACATCACACAGCTGAGGGTTTCTGATCAATCATAGATAGGAACGGATACTTTATATATATATATATATATATATATATATATATATATATATATATATATATATATATATATATATATATATATACATATATATATATATTACTTTTCTCATTTCTAATAATAAAGAATTCATTTAGTAAACTAGAACAATTTAGTCCTGCATGTTTTCACAACTTGACAAAACACCGAACATGTGCAATAATGTTCACATTCATTTAATTACTGATCCTTAATTATATGGAAATAAAACTAAAATAATCTAAGAACAAAAGCATGCAATTGTTTTTAGTCACTGCATGGATCAAAGTTAGAAATAATCCAATAAAATTAGATATACCTTTTTGTCTTATCATTCAAACATAAAACAAATCTTTAACCACGGCCTGTTTTCCAGCTTTTAATGAAACTATTATGAAAACACCGTCTGCAATCTAGATATAGCTATGTTCTTGCTTAAGAAAACAAAATACGTATAGATCAGTGTTGAGTCAGGTGAAGAACCCAGGATATCAATAGATACACGTGTCGTAGCTTTCACAGCAATTTATTTTTCAGTGACGCTCATCAGTACTCACGGTCGATACGTAAGAAATCACTGTCCGTCACATTCAAAGATCCTTCCATCTAGGTTCTAAAGTTTAACGAGTAACTTTGACAGTCAGGGTCAGTAACCCTAGATGCGATCTGAGACTGTCGAAGCCAGTCGCAGGGCATAGGGATCTCATTCAGTCAATAGAGAAGATTTGATGCCGAGCCATAAGAAGCATTTTTTTTTAAAATTTCGATGTGTGGGGGGTTGGGGGTTATCCAATCATTTCCAATTATAAAACAAGCAGCATAGGCGCATGTGTCACTTTTTAGTATTATGGTATACAATGTAATTTTACATTTGTGGGTCTGCATTTAGCTGCAAGCTCATATTTGACACCAATTATCCTCCGTAATTTTCTTTAGAATGCAATAGATTCACAAATGTCTCGAAACTATCTCATTGTATATCCACACACATTTCAAATTTTAAACGACACATGAAAATCTAAAGTTATGATGGTTCCAAAATATATTTGGATGGTTGGGTCTTGTGACAAAATGAATTACATTACTACCAGGGAAGTGTCACACATGTTTATACTAGTACAAATTTCTTCTGACCCTTTCCACCTCATTTTAGAGATTTTTACATAAAATGACAGAATCTCTAAACAGTGGTCGGAAGGGACAAAGGAAACTTGGACTCATGATTTAACATGTTGAAACAGGACGAACTTTTCGCTTACGCCATGAATAAGCTTAGGTCAATGTTTGATTTATTTTAAATTTTGTAATGTGTGCCGCACCTGTATCTAAACCTTGTCTATTAACAGTTATGTTGCAGATTTTCAGCTTGACAACATAGAAAGTTGATATACATGCTATTGACTGATCTCATTACGACTGTCACAAAGGAAAATGAATGAATATACAAAGTAAATCATTTCGATATAAGGGACCAACCATGTAAATGGGGAAAGGTAGTATTTAATTGGAAATGAATCCTGCCCCGACTATTTTTTTTCCGAAAACATATTTGTGGTCCAATTTAAATAACAAAATAAAAAGGACTGATTATGTCGGTAATGTTAGTTATTAGATGAGACAAACAAATTAAGGTGATTAAATGGTCGGTCCCTACGGTTCTTTCACTGGCATGATAATTGAACTCGACGAACTCAAGTTACCATAATACCGATTGAGGCGAGCGCACAATTTTATCTAGCCAGGATATGCACTCTTTCATTCTGTAGACTTGGCAAAAAAAGAGGCTATTTATTACCTAAGTGAACCTTAAAGATTGTAACATAAAACCTTCTCTATTTTCACACATTAACCGTTGCCAAATGTGAACATCAAAACTCGGACTCAGTTTCTGTCTCTACTCGAGTATAAGTCGAGTCCTAATAGAGTGAAACAACTCCGGCACGCACAATGCGCAATGAAGGAATGTTGTTGTTGCTGTTGTTGTTATAGGGTTTAACGCCATTTTTCAGCACAAGATAGGCTACACATGGCGGACAGTATTAATGGTGGAGGAAGAACCCTGGAAATCCCCAGAAAGAACCACCGACCCACGAGAAGCAGCCGGCAAGCTTTCTCACATACCCACATTGGCTGAGCCCGAGACTCGAACCCACACAGATAAAGGTGAGACGGCAGTGATCCGTAACGGTGAGCGCTATAGACCACTCGGCCACTCGGGTCCCGAAGGAATGTTGAGTAAAGCAATTTTGGGTATAGTAACAATTTTTCCGTTCCGGTTATTTTTCAATAATAATACGAACGATATTATTTATTTGATTTTGTTATTATTGCTGCAGTGTCAAACTAGAATTACCCAGTACCCTGGCCTCCTATGATGTTCCAAACAAGCGGGAAGGGGGGAGAGGGTCTCTCTCTCTCTCTCTCTCTCTCTCTCTCTCTCTCTCTCTCTCTCTCTCTCTCTCTCTCTCTCTGTGGCTAGATACCATGATAGTTAAGAATGGTTTCTTTTTCATTTACAGATATTAAAAATGAGTGACCACGCGATGCATGTCCTCTGCTACTGAAAACGTTGGAAGAACATTGTCCGTCTCATTCCATTTACCGCTGCTTACTTATGATATCATTGTCTCTCACTACCTTGATACAGTCTTGGACGCGGCAATTAATAATAATAATAATAATAATAATAATAATAATAATAATAATAATATAAATAACAATAATATAAATAATAATATACTACCACTATTGCGACTCTAAATATCGTAAATAATACGTTGCTGAGTGGTAAAACAACTATTAATATCAAACGATATAAATATATAAAGATACTGTATATACACATTTAAAAAAGGTTAAATGTATTTGCGAGACACCATTTCTCAACTTCCATATTTGACTAAAAACTAAACCTCGAAATTTGTCTAATATTTTCACATGAAGCATACAGCGTATTGCCACACCATGCTAAACTTGCTATCAAAATAAACCAATAAAACCATGATAAAATACGTTTAGAAAAGTGTAGGGGTGAAACGATACACCTGTGCCACGTATCGATATGATTCACGATACGCAGCCTCAGATACGAGACATCGATACATATATGAATTTGATGGTTTTTCCAACCTTGGAATGTAGGTGGTGCCTTACATGTATGTTGACATTCAGGTTCTATTTCCAGTATGAAAAATACACATGGAAATATATAAATTAATTTTATGCTAAGCAATTAATTACTTGATTTTCTAATTAGGTCTCACGGGATAGTTTCGCATTTTGACACCTCCCTAATATTTAAGGTAGAAGGCATGGGCCTAATTATCACCATCCTAGCATTTTTCATTTCACACATAGGCTAAATCTGTAATGTGGGTTAGATTTACTTTGAGTTAGCCTTGGAAACTGGTTGACTTGTTGGGGACTGCCTGTCACAGTTAGACTAGCACTGGAGATCAAATGCGTAACTTTGGCTTCAAATGAGCCGCGGACTTGGCATGCGTATTTACGCAAACCATGATAAAATACGTTTAGAAAAGTGTAGGGGTGAAACGATACACCTGTGCCACGTATCGATATGATTCACGATACGCAGCCTCAGATACGAGACATATCGATACATATATGAATTTGATGGTTTTTCCAACCTTGGAAAGTAGGTGGCTTGCGTATCTGCTACAGAGGTAAATATCTAAAAATCTAGATGGTTGAGGGGTGATGAAAAGTATGTTAATTTGTTACAGTACTAGCAAACTTTATTCATGTATAAGGCACATACTGATTCTTTTAGCTCTTTTGTCACAGGAAAATATTAAATATACCACTTTTCTGTATATAAAAAAATGAGTGTAAAAAAGAGGGGTTGGGGGCAGTGTTGATTCAGTATAAAAGCCACTAGTTGCATGAGGAATTAACTTTAGTTACTCAGTCAGAATCTTACAAGCATCATTTCAACAAAAATCCTTAGTTCATTTTTATATATGTCTTTAATGTAATATTATTATAATTTTCTGCTATACAGTCATTGTCGGACAAAAGTTTGCCAAAACAACTGTCCATTGAGACCTAAATAATATTGTTCAGCACAGGAACTACTTTTTTTTTTTTGGGGGGGGGGTCAGAACATACTTACCTCCCTTTTATTTTCTTCTCAGTGAATTATTTGTGATTGTTTTCTTAATAATACCGGTTATCCTTGAAACTTGTTGTTTGTTATTCAGGAAATATCAGTTCATTTTTTATCAATCTGACGTGGAACTAATTTTGTGCGCAGGTACACATAGCACAGCAGAACACGACCGGTAAACAGCTGGCATTACCGTAAGAAATCTGCTAATTCACTGTTACAAACTTTAGGTAGCCAACGTATGCGAGCATAAAATACAAAGCATATTTGCTTGAAACGAGTGAATAGCGGATACATTTCATCTCGTGGGTGAATAGTTTGTATTTTCACTAATGCTTCGCTACTGGTGAAAATACTGAGTTTTGCATCCACTCGATGAAATATATCCGTTATTAACTCGTTTCAATTACATATCCATATATATATATATATTTATCATATATTGAAATGAAAATCTCATTGATGAGAAGATAATAAAAATACATTCAAAACATACTACCTGTTGGTTGCAGCAGGTTTTATCCAACGTTTTAGAACGTTTAATTTAACTCCCTGTGTTTTGTACATGAATGCTTTGAAAATGTCTTATTACGACTTTCGTGTCTCAGTTACACTAGGAAGACATTACGATGTTATCTTCAAAACAGAAGAAATAATACAATTTCCTCGTGAAAAGGAATTCTCATTTATAACAAATCCGGGCATGGGAATAAGGTTAAATACCAACAAAACTGATCACATTTTAACTCCTACAGATGCAAAAGGCTGCTGCATCCACAGTTAATTGTATTTGTTAGCAAAGACGGAAACTATTGGCTACACCTAGTCCTAGTCAGGAATTTGTTTTATATTTAAAAAAAACTTACACAAGGTGATAAACTTTAGCAGTTTGAAATCTGACCCGTCGCTCCCATTCTATGCTAATTTCATTTTATTCATAAGCACCTTAATTCAAAAATATATATGCATAAAAAAAATTTCAATTTTTTCTTCACCTTGACTATTTAAGTAAAAATGATGACATTATTTAATTGTAAAGGAGACCTCCCATTTTATCAAAGAAAAAAAAAACAACGAGGGAGAGGACGAAACGGTCATAAGTCAATATTTATCTAAACTTAAATATCTGTCTCTCTTCCTGCTCCACTTTCTTATAGCTCTGTTGAAATCAACTTTTTTGACAGATGTCACCTCCAGTTGTATAAGCATTATTCTGTTAATTAATTGTGAACAAACATGCTACCTTTCTTTGTATCAGTATTGTTATGTGCTTCTTTATGAAGGGTATATACATTGCTAGCTCAGATATAATATCTTTTGGAATACATCTGCTCTAAAATAGGATTTTTCACTAACATAAACTTCCTTTGTTAAATCAGTAGTTACAACCAGCGTGCCCTCTATTCGCAGGTTGAAGGATTGTTGTTTCTTTTAAAAAGATTTTTTTCCCCCGGGTCCATTGCTCTGATGCGGATAAGCACGTGCTTTTCGAATAGAAGTTTTTTTTTTTTTTTTTGTTTGTTTGTTGGTGCGGATGATAGATGGATATATTTACCCTTAGCTGGAAGGGGAAGATAGATACATTTATTGCAAATCGCGTCGGCTATGAGTTACCTTTTAGGTTATCTTACATAATGGTGTCTTCTGTGACATACACAGATGCAATGGTTTTAAAGATTTCGAGTAACAGTAACCCGAATGACAGTACTGCCATTATGTACCAATAATGCTCCATTTACATGGATAGAAAGCGAAGATCACTATCCAACACCGCGAAGCACTTGGAGGTTAATGAATTACCGACTTTGATAATGTCGTTATTGTTGCAGAACGTTAGAAAGCTACCAACGTTTTGAAAATCTTGCTATGAATCTCAACGCTACAAATAAGATGCATTTATCGCCGTAATCCCACCAAATGATGTGATTCTGTCAGTATATTTATGAATACGGCACTGACCGTTTTAACAACACAATAAATACATCATGCGTCGGGATTTTCAGTCTCTAGAAGAAGCATGTGCCATGTTCAGTAAGGACTCATAGTGTGATCCATTAAACAATGACCCAGTAGATTCATATAGCAATTGTCGTCGTGCGACATCTAGTGCTAGTACACACCAACACAATTAAGTGGCTATCATTTTGGACCTAAAATACGTATCGAAAGATCACGATTGCCGCCTTCATGTTTTACGGTACCAATTGTACAACCTCAGGTTGGCTAGCTTAAGGTGTATGGAACAGCATTCAGAGAAGAAGAAAAACAACACTAGCTGTGATTGGTGCTTTATGTGAGAGTTGTACTTTCTGTTAGGCTTTTAAAAAAAGTAAAGCCTCCTGGCAACATGTGACATTATTTTAATTTTAATTCATATTTAGATCATATTTTGTATATTTCTTTTAATTTTAAAAATGTGGCACACATGGGTGAAAATGTGACTGTTGTGACTAGATAACTTTTACCCCTGTCTAGTTCTAGCATATCTCTCTTAAATGCAGTGGAGTAATAATAATGAGGACTTGGTATAGCGCCTAATTATTTCGAAGCTCTAAGCGCTTTACACCATCAATAATGATATGACTACGCTACCGAACATCAAATGACAAAAACAATGAAATTGGAAAACATAAAAACATGCTGAAAACATAAGATATAAAACATGATTAGGTCTCTAAGTTTGTCCAAGCAGTCGAAACAGGTGAGTTTTAAAAGCACTCTTAAAAGGGACCACTGTGTCTCTGTGTTTTATTTCAATGAGCAATTCGTTCCACGTCGCCGGGCCCTGGTATGCAAAAGAACGTTGTCCATATGACTTTGATTTCACCGTGGAAACAATGAGTATACGATTGTCAGAAGAAGAGCTTAAGTATCTAGCTGGTGTATACACATGGGTGAGGCTGGAGAGGTATGCTGGACTGGAGTCTGTCAGTGAAACATAGCACAGAGAACAAATTTTGTGTTTGATTCTGTATCGAATCGATAGCCAGTGTAGGGTACAGAGCAGTGGTGAGGTGTGCTCTGAAGATGATCCATGCAGCTGTGTTTTGAACTTTTTGGAGTAAATATTGTGACGAACCAGACAGAATTGAGTTACAATAGTCCAGTCTTGAAAGTACTAATGAACACACAAGTGTTTTAGTGGCATCAACTGAAAGATATTTACGAATGGAACTGATACGTCTCAGTTCAAGATATGCAGCCTTGCATATGTTCATGCCATGTTGGTGCAATGAGAGAGAATTGTCTATAGTAACGCCTAGGTTTCGTACTGACTGTGAGAATTTAATGTTGGTGTTGCTGATATTTATTGTCTGAGGTAAAGGATGTGAATGAGAAAGTCTTTGTGTTGTGATCAGAATAGCCTCAGTTTTATCACCATTCATCTACAGCTTGTTCCATGTCATCCCTGATTTCACATCAGAAATGCATATCTCTACTCCATGGATGGTAGCATCAACTTCAGTTGGGTGGCTAGACTTGTATATCTGGGTGTCATCAGCATACAACTGAGACACTGAGTGATGATCTATGACACTTAAGAGCGGCTGTGTATAGAATGAAGAGAACGGGTCCAAAAACAGATCTCAGTGGAACACCACAACATACGTCAACTGCTATGGAAAGTATTCCATTTGCAGATATAATTTGTGTCCTCTTGACTAAGTAGGACTTGAACCACTGTAAGGCTATATTCACCAAAGTCATGTGAACTTGATCCAATTCCAACATCACTGCTGCTTGAGTGCTTAGATCCAATATTGCCTTCACTAACTGATGTTATCAGTATCTCTCTTTCATCGGGGGAATTCCCATCATTTTTCAAAACTGCCATCGTAAAGTCTCTGCTGAAGAAACCAACACTTTACCATAACGATTTAAAGAACTACTGCCCAATTTCTAATCTCCCATTCATATAAAAAATCTTAGAAAACGTTGTTCTAACCCAACCTGTATCTCATTTGAATTCAAATAGTCTTTTTTTTTTTTTTTAGTAATGTACAGTCTGCATATCGCCCTACCACGGTACTGAAACTACTCTTCTGAAAGTAGTTGATCACATTTTCTTTGCCGTGGATAGCGGAAAGATTACAGTCCTCACCCCACCCCCACCGAATTGTCCGCAGTATTTGATACATTAGACCATTCTATATTACTTCACCGTCTCCATCATGTATTTGGCATTTAAAATACAGCCTTACTGTGGCTGAAGTCCTACTTAATGAACAGGACACAAATTTCGCACAGTCAGTACGAAACCTAGATGTTACTCTGGACAGAACTCTCACAATGTACCAACATGGCATGAATATGCAAGGCTGCATATCTTGAGCAGAGACTCATCAGCACCAGTCGCAAATATCTTTCAGTTGATGCCACTAAAACATTTAAGTGTTCATTAGTACTTTCAAGACTGGACTAGTGACTAGCACTGAGAAATATATGTAGAGAACATATAGTAAAATTAATTGTGGTGTATGTCCGTATCTTGTTAATTTTCTTTGGGCATACTTGATTTCAGACTAAGTCTTCAACTGAGCGTACTACGTACCACGCAGTTTATACTGCATCAAAGAAAAAGGCATTGTATGAGAAGACAGAGACAACCCCATTCAAACATTTAAGATGGAAGAGAAGTTGATTCGTGTTGTTGTTAGTGATTTTGTATGTTTTAAACTTTCTATGTGATGTAATAACAACTTGTTCCTTGTTGTATTTCTCAAAAATCGAGTAGCGCTTTCGATCATATTTCGTGGAATAGAAATAAAAACCTGAGAATGCGGCTACCGTTCATTATGTAATGCTATGATGCCTCGCCATGGTAAGTTCGAATATTGCCATTTTAAACAGTCGTAAGTTTCAGTAGTATCTCATACGGGTCGGTATCACACCCATGACAGTACTCAGATTGCCGTTAATGTCAACTCGCATTCGCAAGAGAAGGACGCCATGAAATGTCGACATGTCTGTACTCTTAATTGAAATGGGGCTTAGGTAAGAGATTACGTCTTTATTATGTGTACATGCATCATCATGATTTTGCATTAATTAATTGATTATTAATTGGACCAATCTTTTATAATCAGAAATTTCGACGTGTAAAAGAAGTGTGATTACCAGTCGGCAACAAAAATACAGTTAGTTACTTTGGAAAGAAGTTACTCATTTCTAAAAATAGAAACTTGAAAGACATCATTGGGAATGACTTGTACCTGTAAAGGAATCATATTTAAAGCGATTCCTATTAATTTGCGTAAAACAGGGCCATACTGTTTCCAAACTAAATGCTTGCAAATTAAACATGTAAATTATTTGAATAATAATAATAATAATAATAATAATAAATGATATAAGTTAGTAGGTGGAACCCAGATCAACCAAACATTGCGATTTTCTGACACGTATCCTTGTATCCTTCTTCCCTCCCCCTTCCTCACGCAGAAACCATTAATCTGATTACTGCCTCACATATTTAAAGCGATTCCTATTAATTTGTGTAAAACAGGGCCATACTGTTTCCAAATTAAATGCTTGCAAATTAAACCTGTAAATTATTTGAATAATAATAATAATAATAATAATAATAATAATAATAATAAATGATATAAGTTAGTAGGTGGAACCCAGATCAACCAAACATTGCGATTTTCTGACACTTATCCTTGTATCCTTCTTCCCTCCCCCTTCCTCACGCAGAAACCATTAATCTGATTACTGCCTCACAGTTTGGTTGACCTTACTGCCACTGCCCAAAACTGACCAATCACATATAAGCAATGATTATTCTGATAAGTTTTAATTAACTGCATACACCTTAGACACACAACTGATTTTTTAAATTTATTTCTTTTAACACTTTTTTACTTTAAACACATTACTGGCTATAATCATGATCAGGGAATGGGAGCTAAGTGCATTTCCCAAGCACACACTGAGGCAGTCGACCCAGGATTGGTATCACACCCACAACCCTATAATTATGAGCTCACTACTGAGCTGCCATGTCTTTTGACAACTGAGAGCAGTCAGAAACCCAATTACCTCGAGTTCTTTGGTTATAGATCTGACTACAGCCAAGGTACTTATAGCCCAAAGTTACCAATATAATGACTTTTGATAAGAAGCTAACTTTTTGGAAGCAATCTTCAGTTGTATTGCTACTTGGGGAATTGTAGAACTTGGCTGTAAGTAGGCTTTTTAATGATCCTTCAGCAGAATAGGAGGGGCAAGCCATGTGTTGACCATTTTACGTTAGCAATAGAACTGGAAATACAGTATGACCATCAAATGGACGCAACAAGATATCTCTCTCTCTCTCTCTCTCTTTCTCTCTCTCTCTCTCTCTCTCTCTCTCTCTCTCTCTCTCTCTCTCTCTCTCATTTTCAAATATATGTGTT
Source organism: Unio pictorum (assembly GCA_030141615.1). Lineage (NCBI taxonomy): Eukaryota > Metazoa > Mollusca > Bivalvia > Unionida > Unionidae > Unio > Unio pictorum. Next base: position 6,488,137 of record JARLTB010000026.1, on the reverse strand, counting down.
GAATTTGTGACCAGAGGAAAATATTACTAATTGTTTATGAAACTCCACTACATTGTGGCATTCCTTCACCAAATAATATATCTTTATGTTACATTTTCTCATATTCATTTTAAATATCAGTAAACCAATCTACCCTTTTTCGTATTCATTGTATATAAAGTTTTTGTACCATTTTGGGAATCATACCTTATTGGACATACACTAGTGGACATCTGTCAATTACATACATATATACATACACGTACATACATACATACATACATACATACATACATACATACATACATACATACATACATACATACATACATACATACATACATACATACATACATCTGTCCAACTGCATGACTGGGCATCTGTTAGTCGCATACCCATCAAACTGTATGACTGCATCTCTTGGTCACATTTTCAGAACTCAGTCTATACAAGTTTAAATATGGATATAAAATATGTATGAAATTTATTTTGCAAGCACTACCAGGTAATCAAGCCAAGGGGTGAGAAGTTTAGAAAGGGTTTATGTTGAGGCAGTTCACAAAGGGGTGGTGGGTTTGGAAAATGGATATGGTTGAGGCAGATCACAAAAGGGTGGTGGGTTTGGAAAGTGAATAAGGTTGAGGCAGATATCAAGGGTTGCATGGTGGGTTTGGAAAGTGGATAAGGTTGAGGCAGGTCACAGTGAGGTAGTGGGTTCAGAAGGGGATCGGGTTTAGGTCACTCAGGGATGGTTTTTATAATGCGAGGTTACTAAGGTTTTGTTGTTTGGAGTGGGCTTAGGATGAGACAAATCAGTTAAAACAGAATGCATACATTTATGGTGCTTTCAATCTCCATTGAAATCTCAGCACCAACATATTATTTCCACATCACCATTCATATTTTCATGCATTTATTTTTTAAAGCCTGTTTTTTTCTTCTTCAGAGTCATAGGCAACTTGTTATCAAGGACATAGAAGTCCTTGTTTTAGCCCAAATACAACCCTCTTATGAAACTTAGTATTCAGGACTTAAAAGTCCTTGTTCTGACCAAATTCTGACTCACTAGTGACAGCATCAAGGACTTAAAAGTCCTTGTTTTCTGGCCAAATTCTGACTTTAGTGACACTTACCTATCTTTCAGAGATCGTTATGAGTATTCAAATTTTGCTGCTCAAAATAGACTGGTTTAGCTAAATATCTTTGATTATCTTTTTGTAGGTCAGACTGGTTTGCTGATCTGAAGTTTTGTGTTCATGATGTAATGCAAGAAATGAAGCAGTTGGAGTCTGATACAGTTTTTAGACATTTGCCATAATTACGTTTTATTCACAGGAAAGAAGTTGTATGTTGTTAATCATTTTTGACAGTTTTCACTTGGATTGACATCATTTTCATGTACAATTAGAAGCAGAAGGTTTGCAAATGAGAGACTAACTTTCTAACAGTATATTTTACTCCTAAAATGTCCATATAGAAGAGGAACAATTTAGTTTAGTTTGTCAAGGCAGATATATTGAAAATAATGACATGCACTACAGTTTCCAACTGAATCATATCACAGTCATATTTAGGGCTGTGTGTAGCTGACTGTGACATAGCACAGCAAAGAGATTAATATATTTCATTAATTTAGATGTCTCATATAAAATGGGTGAGTTAGAGTTGGTAATTTCACTGGATGAGAATTCTGGAACTTTTGATGCTCCTGACAATACCACAATTCAGAGTAACTTGCGACATCTGCAGACCTGTATTTTCTGTCCAAAAATGTGCACCCAATTCAACATGGCTACAAACAGAGACATGGTTGGTGAAAGACCAGGCTGTTTGGTTGGGTCTGGTCCCATGTCAGTTAACCGGGACCAGTTAGAGGAGCAATATGTTGCAAATCATGCTTCACCAAAATTGGATATGGAAGAGACATATACATCAATCAATGACGAAGAGTTATTTGGTGAGGGAGATAAAATGAAAATTGGTCCTTCGAATAGGATGGATATCAGTGATGGACAGATCAAAGATGAAGACAATTCGATGTTAAAAATGTCGTCTTCCCAGCAAAGAGATCCCAAATATCCTGAACAAGATACCTCATCTCAAAGAAGGAGGCAATTCAGAGACTCAAAAGATCTAGAAGTAAATAAAGATAGCGTATATGTTGATGATAGCAATGACATGCCAGATATAATTAAAAGTTCATCTGAGACAAGTCAATCATCTTCGGCTGCTAGCATGACATTAATGCAGCAATCACCAGATGTGTTGCATTTACATGAGGGAGATGTCTTCCCTAACTGTTCAGATGAACCTGATGGTTATTGCCAATGGGATGAAAAATTTAAAGAGAAATTAGAGAAGAAAATGCACATTGAGGGAACGAGTCATTGTCCTGAAGGTAAGTCAAAACCTTCAGTTGATCTTTCTGCAGTAAATTATTCCCTCGGTATGTTTGGGCAACATCCAGAGAGTCCTGCTGGTGAAAAAAGAGATAGGTTCAGGTCCAGTGGTTATGGAACAGATAGTAAACAATCCCAGAATTCCCAGAACAGCATGGAAGGTTCTGCATTTGATGGATCTTTTGAAAAAAATGACCAAGGATCAGCTGTAATTAATAGAAGAAACAGTAAGGTTTTGGGCAGACGACAGATTGACTCTGCTTTCTCAGAGGAGAGTGGACAAGAGGATGAATTATCAAGCAATAATAAATATGTTTCAGTGCCCAACCTGAGTATCTTTAATTTGTCTGAAGTAAGTCATGACTCACCACCAAATGATTCAGAATCAAATCGTGGCAATCTGCCAGACATCAACACATTGCTTGAGATGGAAAATTGTGATGATGAGAGTGTAGCAGTGACTAATTCTGTGATACAGCATGCCATTGATGTCCCTGTAGCGGTGACTAATTCTGTGACACCACATGTCAATGATGAGAGTGTGGCAGTGACTAATTCTGTGACACCACATGTCAATGATGAGAGTGTGGCAGTGACTAATTCTGTGATACAGCATGTCAATGAAGGGGATCCCAAAGACATAGATTTGCTTGAGGTGCAGAACAATTACTGTATACCTCCTGAGGAAACTTCAAACTCTTTTAAACCAACTCTGGATGCTAATGAGGTTCTTATAAGACGTATGGAAAAGAGTGAAGAAAGTCAAACACCCAGTGTAGAGTCATCTTTTGAACTGCCACCCTCATACAGGCTTGAGAACTTACAACATGAGACGGCCCAGATGCGATATGATCTTTTTGTGATCCAGGATGAGATAAATTCTGCAAAGTACGATCAGTACTTATGTGATTTACCTACACCAAGTCCAGTCAGGGACCATCAGGGCAGCCCCTATGAGAAGAGCCCCAGGTCTACACCAGTGCCACTTGCAGATCTGGTAAGTCATTTAATATGTCTATGTGAAATTGTCAAATTCTAGAAGCAGGTACGCGTACCATATATATGATTCACCTTGTCCATCGCCATGTGACTGTTCATGCAAGTTTGACCAACATGTTAAGACTAAAACTTTTTTCAATACATGTTTTAAGATGAAACATCAAATTTTAATGTATTGTGGAATGAAAACTTAAACTTGGTAATTGTTACCTACTTCCGTCAGTTCACTTAAAATTTCCTTGAAAATGGTGCACAGGCAATACTTTCAATATCTTTTCTCAGCTTTATACGAATGTTGAAACAGTGGCTCATCTCTGTTGCAATTTCGGACACTAAAACTGGGTCACCATGACCTATTGTATTCCATCTTTTTGTGGAAAAGTGCGGAATTTAGTACATATTTTCCTGTTAATGTCTATATGTCAAGCTTTTATTTCTGCTATTTTACTTTAAAAACCATTTTTTTTTATTATTGTGGAATGAATCTTGTACATCAAATTAGAAAACTGTCTTAATTATATCCACTACTTAATATTTTAAATTTTCCTTCACCATTCATTTACACAGTACATGTATAACTTTAACATTTTAAATTTTCATTCACCATTCCCCTTCTACAGTATAACTTTAACATTTTAAGTTTTCCTTCATGATTCATTTCTACAGTACATGTATAACTTTAACATTTTAACTTTTCATTTACCATCCCCCTTCCATAGTAAAACTTTAAAGCCATTTGAGAGTAAAGGATGAATAATGAATCATGATAAGAAGTTGTGTCAGCTGCATTCGTTGATCTGTCTTTAAGGACATGATCACAACTCAATATTTTACATTTTCTTCACACTTTTCCACTGTTCCATAACATTAAAACCATTCGAGTTTAAGCTATGGAACTTATAAATGTATATTTCTAGTTTTTACAAGGTAAAGGTCATGGTTTGGATTTCAAGTTTTCCACTACACCTTACATTCTACTCTATAATTCTAAGTAATAACACCTGATATACATGTGTACCATCATTACAATGTGTGTCATGTCATTGGTAATATTTTCAATGTCTAGGTCACAGCTCAGTATCGTATTTTGTATCACAAATATTAGAGCTCCTTGAGAGTAGGGGCTAAATATATTTGCATCATCATTAGAATGTTTGATTTCTACCTTATTGAGACTTGTGTCTGTCCTGTCAAAAGTACAACATAATATTAGCAGCAGAGAGGGTGAACAGACCACGTTTTCAAGCAAAAATAATGCTTCCTACGAAACCTTATTTTAACCAAAAAAAATAAGTCTCCATTTAGCACACGGAGACTTTACGATTTTTTAATCAATTTTGGTCGCAACGATGTGGTCATCCACCCTCTCTGCTGCTGGAACTTTCAGTTCTGGTTAATAATTCTTTTACGAGTTCAACCAAATATTTGATCGAGTCTTTAGGACGAAAATCCTTTGAAATTGCAAAGCAATTTAGGATTTCACAAACAAACTAATCGCTAACACCTCTTCTTGTAAATCAATCAGATTATTTGACTGGTCGGTGAGTTTGAAATTAATTCTCGTTAACGAATTATTATGGCATCGCATGTAGACAGGATTAATTGGGTTCTCAATAATTAGGAATCCTGGAGGAGCTGTTGGTGCAAACGAATAAAGAATATATCCCTGCTGAGCTTGATTTGATTGTTCTAGATTAATTTGATAGCTTCCTTCAATTGCATCACATACTAAATTGAGCGCAATCACCGTTGAAATATTCACATTATGAGGGGCAATATGCCTACCACCGCCATCTGGGTCATTATTATACCTGAAGAGGACAGCTGAATCTGATTTTTGTAGCGCCTTGATATCGGTTCTAACAATTCTTTTTAGTCCCTCCGCGACGTATCCGGGAAATTTGAAATTACGCAGATTGTCCTCTGTGATATTGTAATCGGTTAGGAATCGTTGTTTATTGTCGCTGTTGTCATTAATTATTGTTTGAATAATTAGTTCATAGATATATTCCATGTCAGATATAAGTTGATTTATTATTTCAACGTGTTTTTGCGATTTTGTTTTTCGTAGTTGTTCTAGTTGTATTTCATATAATTGTTTAATTTCATTAAAATAACCACGGACGTCAGTTAGCGTAAATGAAATAGTAACAGATGAGTCGGTTGTTCTTTTAATGATAAAATCCCATTGCAATGTGTCTTTGTTGGTAAATATAAATCTATCGGCGATTCTTCCTTTTCTTATATCAGATAAATTATCTCGATAACTGGGATTGATTTCATGATATGATTGTACGTCCGTGGTTAAGTCGGTGGCGGATTTTTCCGGTGGTTTTTCAGGCCATCCTAACACTGTTCTTAACGAGCTGTTATATATATCTACAATGTATCCCTCTGTGCTTATTTCGATCGACGACGAGAGCGTCGGTTGATGAAGATTAATAGCTATTTTTGATTCTTTTCCAGTGATTGATTTTATTCTACGCTGAATTTCAGCATTGATTTGCTTAATTTGGTACGACCCAGTTGGTAACGAAACAGTTTCCCACTCTGGAGTACCATCGGGTTTATTCTTATACGAGAACACCAGTGCGTTATTGGGTTGCTGACCGCCAAATGCAACCGATCTGATATTAGGCCAGCTATGATATACTCGTAATTTTGCCAGCGCGATCTCGCGCACTGGAATCGGAGAAGGGAAGTTCACACTAAATTCAGGACTCGTTGATGTTATTGATATCATGCTTGTTTGTACTGGGTTCGTGTTCTCCACTATTTGTTGAAGTAATTCCATCGGTGTTGTCATTGTTATTATACTCATGATTTATTTCTAATTTTGGTATCGAGGAATCATAAATACTGACCATCACTGAGAACTCACAATCTGGTATGGTTGAGATTATTGAGATCATTCTGGGTTTTTTTGGGTTTGTGTTTTCCAATTCCATCGGTGTTGTCATTGTTATTATATTCATGTTGTTGCTCTAATTTTGATATCGCTGAATCAAAAATACTGACCATCGCTGAGAATTCACTATCTGATATAATTGTATTATCGAGTGACGATGATATCATCAATGATAATTGCGAATATGCGGTTGATGCAATATGAAATTGAAGTAAGTAATTCTGCAGTTTACTCTGGCTGCATGATGATATCTTTTTTGCTATCCCGGTTGATATACCCCCGATTGTAGCCACCGCAGAAATGCAAATTGGAACTACGACCGGGGCAATCATTATAACCGATGCAAGTATTATTCCGGCGCCAGCGAGAACGCTTGACACCGAGTACATAGTAATATCAATTACGGTGATTCTTCATCGGTATTTTTTTATTTTTATTTGATACTCCTCGGCGAGGGTTTTGAGTCTATTTTGAAATTCTCTGACCTGATCATAGCGACATTGCGTTGATGAAATCATTGTTATTTTAAAAACACTAGTGTTTTCAATTATTTGCCATCGTTAGCGGGAATTGTTAGTAGCTTCAGCCTGAAAAATGATCTACGAGTTCTAAACACCAGTGTATTGTTGATCTAATTGTACTATCAACCGCGACAATCTCAAATTCTTCTTTACCATTGATAATTACTGTCGCGGTGCCACCAAAGTAGGTTTTACCTTTCACGATGATATCAAATTGCTTGGTAGAGACTAACGTTATCCTGTAGATACCACTGGACCCCTCCCCGATATCGATTGGCAATCTAACACTAGATTCTTTTACCCAATCAAAGGTCCCATAATCGACCGTATACACGATATTTTCAATGCTTCCGTGTGGATGCGGAATCTTTACCTTTTCAAAGGTTTCTTTTAGTTTAAGAATATCATTGTAAATATCGAGATAACTTGTCTTGATTTCGTTAGTATTTATCGTCCTCACCGCCTTCTTGTTAAAAAAGAACGAAATCAAAAGGTATTTAAATTCATCGAGTTCTTTTAGTTTAAGAATATCATTATACATTTCGAGATAGTTTACACGGACTTCGGTGTCAAGCATCATCCTCCCCGCCTTCTTGTTAAAAAAGAATGAAATCAGAAGGTTTGTGATTCCAAGCTGATCTTGGTTTTCAATATACCGGTCGATGTTAGAAAATGTTGTCGTGATATCTTGGGTTTTACTGCCCTTAAAGAAATTTTTAACAAACTCGTTGGTGAGCTTTTGTTCGTCAATAGCGCTTTTAATTTCAGCGAGGGTCGGGCCTGTCAACGATGTGGTTTCGGATTCGCGTGTTCTCCCTAAAAATTCATCCATGATGGTATTAAGTGTTGTTTGTCTCACCATAAACCTAATAATATCGTTGAGAGTCATCGTAGATGTAGCTGGGACACCAAAGAAATTATTAGCGACGTAGGCATTGTGAGTATGCCTAATAATAAACTCGCTAATTTCAGCGAGAGTCGAGTCTGCCACAGGTGGGGATCCAAAAAACTTACTAACGACGTCGTTGGTGGGTTTTTGTACCTTTTCAAGATTTTCTATTATTTTAGAAATATCGAGATAATTTGCCTTGATTTCTGAAGCAGTCATCATCCTTCCAGTTTCCTTGTTAGCGAAGAATGAATTCAACAAGTCTTTAATTTCAGCTAGAGTCATGCCAACCACAAGCGGGGTTCCAAAGAATTTATGTACGACATTTTTGCGAAAATTATTATAACCTCGTATAAGATCATTCAGCTCACGTTCGTTGGTAGCAATCGCGTCGGTGATCGTAGAAATAAGATTACCAGGTTTAAGTCGTCCGTCGTTGGAATACAGCGCAATAGAGTTTTCAGCGGCATCACTCTGCCGTATCAAAATGTCATTCACGGATATATTACTACTTTTCAATTTACCCTGTTTGTCTTGAAATACAACTATTTCGTTCGGGTCAACATTTACTAAATTTAACGTCTCAGCGATTTCATCTTCAATTATTTTTTTTACATCCTCAATAGAACCCGCAGATGTTTCCGCGGTGGGTTCCGACATTGACAGAGATTGTCCCCAAATATCAATCATTATTGTTATCGTAACTTGTGTTTTCAATTTATTGATCCTTGTAATTTCCCACTCGTGTATTCGTTTACAACCAGATGAGGTGGTTTCCACGGAGATCCAAAGGATTTTAATGAAATCTCCGCGAGGACATTTAATACTTCACGGCCGCATATCGGTGGATCATTTAATTGTTGTGTTGGCAGCGTGGAATAAAAAATCGGAAACTTTTTGAGTTTCATCGAAGAATTTATATACCGCATAAACTCGCTTGGTGGAGCTAACCCATATGAATCGAAATAGACAATCCCACGTGGATCAATCGCGTATGCAACCCAGTGAGTTCCCGATCCGCTGCTGTTATCAAGATTGATAATACCGGTTTCAACGTTATTTGGTTTTCTCGGTAATTGATCTCTCATAAAAACCCCTCTGAAGTTTTTTATCGCTAGTTTTTTAGCAGCATCAATTAAATCAAAATTGGACATGGGAACCATAGGTTCCTCAGTCAAAGACTCTTCAACAATTGGGCTGGAAATCGAAGATTTTTCAATTAATAAACCGTTCCTGGTATTCTTCTTAGACCCGATCCGTTCACGGATTTCCCGCTGTACCATGAATACGGGGTTCCTGGTAGGTACAACCCCTTTCCCTTTTTTTTATATCCTTTCCCAGTTGCCTTTTTCAACGCCATCCCTGCCGCGGTCCCAACGGCTCCCAACGCTGCCGCTTTCGCCACCGCTGGGGCAGCCGCTGCAATCAATGCTGGTATTGCGGCTAACAATGGAAATATACCATCTGATTTTATCATGTCGGCGACTGCGGCTTTTGAAAATTCTATTTGAACTCCTCGCCGTTTTTTCATTGCATCATTGAAATGTTTTATTTGACGATCCGTCAGTGATATTTTATGTGTACCGCCGGACATCTGCGCTGGTTTTAACGTTATTGTTGTTCCACATTCTTTAGCGGATTTTGATTTTAATTTCTTGACCTGACCATCAGTCAGCTTGACACTAACAACACTATATGGCATTTTATTGTAAAACACATTTATGCTTTCAATTGATCTAATTGGAAACTCTTCAAGTTTCATTTACAGATTTTCCACTGGTGCATCAACGAGTCTCATTCGTCCACCAGCCCCTTCTAACAACATTGATTTGTCGCTGAGAATAACAGCAACCGCTCTATAATCAACACCACCAGGATCTATACGAGCCCTAAAATGTATGTCAACAACGGATTGCCTTGTTAAATCAAGATGTTCCAGTGAAAAGTAATAAATTGGATACAAATTCTTAAAATCGAGTTGCGATATTTGCAAACCGGTATCAACATTTTGATCACGACCCATATATGACAGCATCCGATGATACACACGTGCTATTTGGTTGTTTCCGTAATTAAGCTGTATATCCTCAGATGGTTCTTGTTGTCCGTTTATTCTCAGTGAAACCTCACTTACCCCTAACCGATCAAATATCATATGACTGCGTTCTTGGGAACCTAATCGATTCCGATTCTGCAGCGCTATAAATATATGACGTGGAGCTGAAACACCTTGTTTTGATGCCAGGTGCCATGTAAATGTACCATTAACATTATCTTTAGCATCAGTCGTTGTTGTTAGCCAACTTAGCAATGATTTACCACCAGTTTCCATAAATGAGAGCAGCCGCTCTTCCGTGGTAATTGATGGAGTCATTACTGGCATCCATAATACTATTTTACTCAAAACAACTTTACCTTCATCGGCACCAGTACGCCAAATTGCATCATTGTCATTGCCTTTTCGCACTAACGCGATTGTGTGTTTGGCTCCATAGATGACTTTTCTTACATTTCTGCAGAATCCAAATATATGATGGAGTGGAATCGCACATGAAAAATATCGCTGCTGTTCTTGCAATGCTAATTTTCGTGTTGCAAATCCTAAATTGAAATTACCATTAACGCCTCCAAGAATATCAAACGCAGCTCCGGGTCTAGCTCGACGTTCTGGATTAGTTGCTTCTCGTTGATTATCAACTGAAGTGTCTTGCGGTGTTAACACTTTAATGTATTGAAGGTGGTCAGCGTTATCAGAGGTATCTTTTGCAAACATCATAGATGGACCAGCCGATCTTGTATAATCATCGGAGTATCTTGCTAGCCCGATTATTGTTGTTGCAACATCAACTTCACGGTCTATTGATTCAATTTCTTTTCCATCAATGAGATATCTTGCACTTTCAAATAACGCCATCATACCATTGTTGACGAAACCAACTCGGATATTTGAATCATTTGCATATGGGGTATCAGCTGCAACATTTGTTACGAGTTTTCCCTCGATTTCAATAAATGCTTCACATGGCAAAAAGTATTTACTGGTATCTTGAACTTGAAGTTCAATTCGCGATCGCAGGTCGGGTTGTATTGCATGATAGGAATAGTATTGATAATCGCGGACGGAATCATCTTTGCGCACTGGGGCTTCCATATCTAACGCGGGATCAGCTGTTCGTTTAAACATTTATAACATTACTAGCGTTTTCAATTGGTGAATTGCAAAGCAATAATTATCGTCGTTGAAAATTCTTCGAATTTCTTTTTTGTTTCAAACCACTTCCTGCTATCGCGTTCATAATAGCGCTATCTGTTACCGGTGAAGCCGGAGTCAATTGCGCTAGTTTTTCTTCCACTGCGTTATTTATTACTTTGCTGATTTTTGCAGGCATCACTGTAGTTGATGGCAGCACTAATGACGAAGTCATTCCTGGTTTCTTTCGTACCAATGATGCTATTTTATCTTTCGCGGCAGAAAATGCCTTTCCGGCAAGATTTCCAACGAAATTGATTCCCTTATCACGGATAGCATCAATGGCTTTCATTGATAATTGTTTAGCTAACGGCGCCACCTTGGGAGCCATTCTTGTAAATAACCCCACAATGGTATTGCCGAAACCATCTCCGTAATATGCTCTATAAACAGGCAATCGTGAGTTCACCACGTAGACGCTTACTGGTTTATCATGGTTGTAGTGTATAATCATCTTGTTATAAAACTAGTAGTTTTTCAATTAATGATCAATCGCTTACATCCATAGGATTTTCATCATAACGTAGGGCGTCTCTGTGATTTTCAACTAATTCAGCAATAAGTTCTCGATATACATCAATGTCCATGATACCGCCGGCAAATAATCGTCTACAGATATCAGCTGCTTCATTAATTACTTCCGGTGAATTATTTCCGGCTCGTTTCCCTCCGATGAGAACCTCTAACCTTGATATATCACTTAGAATGTTACCAGGGCATGTCACGGTAGAGTCAAAGACTCCAGCGTTGAAATCCTTTAGATTTCCAATCGAATATCCTTTTCCGCTTGTTTCCTCAGTTGTACCAGTTTCATCATACTCATCAATTCCCTTTCTAAATTCTTTATATCCCAATTCTCTTTTATTTAAACGGCCAACCCCCCTGTTCGTTTTATACAACCAATCAGCCCATTCATCTCGGCTTATTCTACTGTTCTTATACTCGTCTTTTAAAAAGTCTTTTCTGGAATGAAAGCTTTGGGCGGCAAAATTACCAAAAATCTTATAATGTTCGGGTTTTATTAATTGAGGTCGTTTGATTTCTGCTATAGCTCCTTCGGTGAGTTTGTCTATAAAGGAAACACCTCTTGGGGTGACGACATCAACAGGTTGAGTTTCAGGCGCAGAATCATCAATATCAGCTAGTCGTTCATACTCGCGCTGAGTTTTTATATCACTGGATAGCTGTTGTATTCCTGCGCGTGTTTGTCCGGTCTCTGCTGCTATCTTTTCAAGCACACCAAGAACAGGCACTTCTCGTCGCTTGCCTTCCTTAGGAATATCTCCGTATATTGCTCGTTCAGTTGCTGTTTTCACATCTTTGGTCGCACTTGTTATCGGAGTAAACAGTTGTTCACTTGACACAGAAAAGTCAGTCTGCGCTTGTTGTCGTTGTTGAAGTTTCTCGCGAAGTCTGTCTCGAACCGGTATAAACTTTTTAATTGCTGCTAGCCGCTCTCGGGCTAATTTAGTTGTAAGCGATTCACCAACCATATATTATTTGTGAACTAAATTTTCAAATGTAAAACTATCACAATTAAAAGCTTAGTTATTAAATAACTTAGTTATTAAATAATGTACCATCAAGCTAACGTATCCATCTTCGACAGGGTTAGACTGTACGACGCTATCCGCGAGTGTTTCAGAAATAACATCGCTGGGGGTTTCAGAATTGTAATATCTGAGAACGGCGATGAACAATTTGTGTTAACGACGCGGCAACAAGAACAACTACGTGAAAATGGAGGCGTCGCGGTGATTACTTGCTACTACAACCAGATCATCCATTATGCACATAACTGCATGGGCAAGTCCAGACTGCTGAGTATCCTTTCAGGAGAAAATCCCATGTAAGTGTTACAAAAAACGCTAAAAAAAAATAAATAAATTATTTACATTATTTAAGAAAGCCTATTTTTTTTTTTTTTTTAGTAACACCCACGTGGTTAAGATACGGGTTTTTCCTCGTTTAACATTTTTCTAAGATCACGAACTTTAGAACCAATTTCAGCTCGTTTTTGATATTCTTGGCCGAGCTTTTGACATATTGCTTCAACGGTGCTAAATAGCGTTATGAATACATTAATGTCGTTACCGTACAAACAAGCATTGATGGATTTTTGAATTCCTTTCACGAGCCTGTACATCCTAGGTAAAACATAACGACCCTTACTAGACTGATATTCAATATCTTCATATTCCGAGGTAATCCTGTCACAGTCGAGACTTTCAGATAATAATACCCCTTTATTATTTAAATTTGAGATTTCAGCAATTTTAGCATTTACATCATTGATATCCATTATTTATATTTATATAAATATAGTATACTGTATCTCTAATTATTAAAAAAAAAAAAAAAATGGCAATCTCCCTGGCGCCCTATGACGTCAGAGAGACCCATTACATATACGACAACACATCTTTGGAACTCCTTGGTTGCCTTCACATCCAAGTAAGCCCAAGGGGACCCGAAACATACATCTCCGGCGGGAGGCCTAAGGTGGCAAACGCCATCTTAGACCGCCCAGAAGATATGCTTGGGGTGACGTCACAACATGTATTTAATTAAGGATGGGATTGCGATGTCCCCAAAGCATACATCTCCGGCGGGAGGCCTAAGGTGGCAAACGCTATCTTAGGCCGCCCAGAAGATATGCTTGGGAGGACATTCACAACCATATTCAATGAAACGATGATGGAATTTGTGATGTAATGATGTGGGCGTGGTAAACCAAACCAACATGGCAACCCATGAAATCGAATTCATGGTTGCATGAGTTGGAAAAAAACACCAACCCACGCTACCGAGAATGCGATAGCATGAGTTACAATGTTGGTTTGGCTGAGGGGGATCGCCCCCCCCCCCAATTAATAGAAAAAACATCTTCCGTTTCGCCATCAAATAATGTATCTGCTATGGGGACCGAACACGTAGTTGATAGATCTATGTTTACAAGACAAACACGATACCATTACACCACGGAATAGTCATACAGAATAAAGATTTTTTAATATATATATCTTCTGATATACTTAACGATAAGAGATTTTTAAAATAGACAATTTTATGCTGCAATAATGAGAAATATTTTAAACAAAATAAAACAGCGTTTTTACTCTGTTATAAAATACATTCACAAAGAGCTGTATACAAGGAATTTTAACCACGCCCACCTACTTCAATGAATAGGAAACACTCGCATTCCGGCTGAGCGAACATAGGTAATGTGCGTTAGATTATAAAGAATTTTTGTACTGAAAAGAACGAGTTAGCTGTCTGCTTTACTGCTAGTCCACCCACCCCCACACATGAGATATGTAGATAAATAAAAATACAACTATTAAATAATGCAGTTTTAGCCCACAAGCGACAATAAAAAGTTTTATTCTCTATCGAAACATATATTATATCTCCATTACAGTCACGTGGGCGCGCCTAGTCAAGTACAGGTAATATAGCAGGCGACAAATTCCTTTGACGTCATAATACAAGGGAACTTAGTAGGTAGAGTGTTTTGAGTGGTTGGATTTGTCCATGGGGATTTATCTCCCTTGAATCGTTTTAGGTGTATACGAATTTTATTTTATGACCATTTTTTTTAGACAGAGATGTTTTAATTAAATTTTGTGCAACAAATCGAATTGAAGGCATGCAAATGTCAAAGTATCTACTGGCTTCGTTTATCGAATGAAAGATTCTCTCCTCGCTGGTTTCTAAATCAAACGATTTAACTCCCCTAGGACGTTTTGCATATTTGCCAGTTCTACCTAATTTTGCATTCAGACTTTGTGAGACGGCTTGAAGATTCTCAAGACAATTATCAGTCTTCACGCCATTTATGTGATCAATCACAAATCCGTCTTCGATTAATCCGTTATGACATTCAAAAATAATTCTGTGACAAAGATATGTTTTATTTCTAGCACTAAACAACAAATAACCCATATTATTCAGATACCCAACCGGGTTTTTTAGTCTGCGGTGCCTGATAACACCATCACTGGAGGCTTCGTAATTAACAAGCACTGGATGAGGTCTGAAATCTTGGCTCATTTGTATAATAATACTATTTGTCTAATTTATTATAAGCCTCTTGATATAATCTTGAGGGGTTTTGATGATTTTATCAAGGACGGAGTCATTGATTCGTTTGTCATAATAGCGTTTTAGTTCCCTGTATCGTTTACCCCCACAAGCAAGACACAACTGCGATTTTCCCCTTACCCCAACCCCACATTGGAGGCATGGAAGAGGGCCAAAACTTCCTCGCCTAACGCTTTGCATATGATACCCACAGAATTCGCTTCTGCATGATTTGTTACACGGGGTTGTTGATCCAATCATAAGCCACTTGCAGTGATTCATTATACTATATTTTTCTATTTAAATACTTGTTTTAATTATAACATGGAGGAGTTCCAAAGATTATCGAAAATTAAGCCCTGGAAAAATACTAAATTCAATCTTGATAGAGTCTCTGATACACCAAAACGTCTAATCGGTGATAGAACTATACTCGGTAAAATCAGGGAGTGTTTTAATGAATTCTACCGAGACGGTGCAGCATACTGTTGGTCGACATTTCGAATTATTGATGAAGATGTCAATGTACCCATCATCGATGCTACTATGAACGATAAAAGAGCAGCTGAGATAATTTCACACCTTGGCGTAAAATCCAAAGGTGGAAATCCAAAGGTGGAAATCCAAAGGATTTCAAGCAAAGCAATTCCCAAACAAAGCAATTCCCAACAAAAGTATTTTTTCAGAATAAAATTCATTATCGAAGTCGAAGGCAAATGGATTATCAGGGATAAATTTGAACCAATCCTCAAGGATAAAAAAACTGTCATTGTAAGTAGAGATTTCAAACCAGGAATTCTAACTGGAATTGACAAACCATACTACGAGAGATCTTATCCCGTAACAGCAATCGTTTATGGGATATATCCGTTAAATGATAAACCCGATATTGCAAAACTAGCTCCTATGAAATATTCACCGTTGACTTCGTCAAGGCTCAATTGTGTAGCAACACGGGTAATGGAACACTTCACAAATGCATCCCGAGGAAATAAACTAACTGATCTGCGACGTAGGAAAATAACCGAATGGGAACTGACAGTGAAACAGCACGGTGCAAAGATTTCTGATATAGCTAAATTAGAAGCATCATTAAAATTCCCAATATCAGTAACAACAATAACCGGAGAAGTATTATACGAACCGAAATATCAATCGCGAGGGGCTCCAATACAAATTATTGATCATAACGAACACGCGTGGACACCTGCAGTAACAATATTTCCACGAGATAGAACCGTGAGATATATCCCCCGGAAATTTTCCGGGGAATTTTCCGGGGATGTTTTCTATGAAGAGAAATTATTTGATGCTATTCATGCGTTGTGTAAAGATGATCCTGTGTCAGTGTGGTTACTTAGTAGTGCTGGTTCCGAATCAGGATTTGATCAATTTGTAAGACCAAATGGTGAATTATATCGCGTTGAAGAATTAGATAACAGAATGAGAAAAATCGCTAATGATTTTTCACCGGAGAGTTCCCATGAAAAACTATTGACGGATAGTTTTACTATTCCATCAGTGGTAGCTCACTTCGCAAGAGAAAAAAACTCATGGCGTCCAACACGAAGTGATTTTCTTGAGGACGTTAAATTGAGTTGCATCGAATTTGGTCATGGAGGACTGTGGAATACAAAATACCATCGTGACGGTATGATTTCAATTGATATATCCGCGTGTTATCCTGGAAGTTTTCTCGGGTATGGAGAATGTAGTAACTATTTTAAACGATTTGGACACCCCACGCATGAAATGACTCGTGTTGCGATTAATGGGCCATTACCTGATTTTGATTTAACCGGATTCGCTCGTGTGATATCATTTGAACTCGCTACAGGGTTACATCCGTGTAGTTATGTTTGGCTTGGTAGACACCTATCTGAAAAGGCCTGGATGCCAATAGTGCTATTGAGATATATGATTGATTGTGGTATGCTAATATCGTTGATTGTTTCCGAAGCTATTATATGCTATCGAGCTCAGAAAGAAGTTTGGCTACCACAACCCGATCTAGATCGTATAATTAGCGAATTGCGAAAACAATTCCCTGATTTCAATGAAGAACAAATCATGAATTGGTCTAAGAAGTTATTTGAAATTAAAAAAGAACAAGCAAAGGATTTTGGACGAAGAATAATCGGTAAATTTACCCAGGGTGGAAGATACGACAATGCAAAATTTTCCTCGCGGTTGATCATAGACGTCGCTGAATACGATTTTCTTGTAACGGATTTAACGAAACAGGGAAAACTTGTATCCCGTAAGGATGCTTTTCTATCCAATGGTGAGAAATTGGGTACGGTTGTTACCTACTGTGATGGATATAATTCCCAGTACACACATTTGAGAAGTTCTTTGCTAGCTTATGCTTCTATCAATTTATTTTCGATGATAAATAGATTTCCTAATACCGCGGTTAGAGTAGCTACTGATTCGATGTATATACACAATAAATACAAATCAGATGTAGCTAAATTCACATCCCAGGAGGAAGCGTGTGGATGTTGGCGATTTAAAAAGGAGACGCTACATGAGTATTGTGAATCGGCAGATGTTACCATGGATGAAAAGTACTTAAAATGTGATGAGATTCAATCAGAATTTTCTAATGCACCACCGGTATCTGATCCAATATGTAGATACAAGACAGTTTATTTAAACGGTTGTGGTGGGTCAGGAAAGACAACTCGTGCAATTGAATTATATCGTCGGAAAAATCCTACGGATTTCACAAACATGATTGTGTTAACACCGACTCACAGACTCGCCAGAGAGATGATACAGCGAGGGGTAAATGCCTGTACTTATCATAGTTTCTTTCGATGGAAAGGCGATGAATGGACCCCTGATCGAATGGGTGATAAATTCATTCCTGAAATCATAATTTGGGATGAAATATGCACGGTATCGTTGAGAGTATTACAAACATTTCTCGAGTGGTTGTTAAACAAAAACACAAAAGTCGTCATGTGCGGTGATCACGGCCAACCACCACCATTTGTCGGTGGATCTCCACATGAATGGCTAAAGGGTTCTGTAGACTATTATGAAGAAATTAATACCGACCATAGATCACTTGATGAACAATTACGCGAGTTCAAAGCACTGATTAGATTACAACCGGATAAAATCCAATGCGAAATAGCGCGTGAAATAATTTCAGAAACTCCCATGAATGATTTCTGGGAAACGTGGAGACCAAATGATTTGATAGTAGCAAGTAGAAAAATAGTCAGAGACACACTTCAGATGAAGTTATTTGAAACGCATAAAGAAAAATTTGCAACACTTCCAGTACCGTTGTGTTATAGGCCTTTGGATACACGAAAGCAGAATATTGAAGTTGATATTCCAGGGAAGAGTGAAAAGCAGATTCTCGTGTTAAATGATATTGTGCTGGTTGATATCAGCGTCGTCGAAAATGCATTGCGTGCTAATAAATCCCCATGGACGCTAGGATACGCAGCAACAATACACTCTTCACAGGGATTGACTATATCGGATACAATTGTTTGGATGGTAGATAATCGCATCGAATGGTCGAATTTAGTCTATCTCGCAGTATCCAGAGTACGAAAAATAAATCAACTTCGAAGAATTGTCCTGACAGAGTCAGGCGATGATAATGATACCACAATAAATGATATTGATGTTAGCATCATTAATAAAAAACTCTCCGGTTACAAACAACAGGACAAAAAAAACAACGAGAATTTGATATTGATGCTGAATTAATAATTACGCTGAAACAACAACAGAATAATCACTGCGTGAGTTGCAATTGTATAATGCGTTGGCAGTATTCGGATAAAGATCCTCGCCAATTCACCGTAGACAGAAAAAATAACAGTCTCGGTCATGTCAGAAATAATGTGATGTTGACTTGTCTTGAGTGCAATAGACGCAACGGTGCTAGTTAAGACCATGCGGTGGCAATTGAGTATCCTCGGGAATTACCTGTAGTTGTTGTCGAGTAAAACCCCGCTGAGGGGCAGTTGAATCCAGTTTATAGACTGGAGGTCTACCAGTTGATCATGTTATACTAGATATCTTGTGTGCAGTGACGCTCCAAATAGGATCGGTAGCCCTTTTTCTGCCACCTTCAAGCTCTCCTGGTTCGTATAAGTACCTCACAATGACATTACTACCAAGAATTGGTTCGGAAACGCTAGAATCTTTTTGTGGTTGTACGGGTATAGACTTCTTTTTAATAGCGTTCCTAGGTTTCATGTTGATTGTTCTAGTGATCTCATTATTCAGTGCGGTAATCACAGCTGGTAACCTTTTGACCCATTCACGGGATGGCTTTTCTTGAATGAATTCTTTTGCGTATTGATATCCAAATAACCGCTCAGCAATCATCCGATTAAATCGTTCTACAATTGCCTGATCGCGATGTAACACAGTATGCCCTCGTCGTATTGTGACATTGTGATGTTTCATTGTTGATAACACTACACCTTGAAATTCCTTGCCAGGATCAACTTGTAACAGATTTGGCCAACGCAGAGGACCTCGTCGATAAATCTTTTCAAATGCAGAAGCGACTTCAGTTGATGATTTTGTTTTCAGCGGTTCTGCTTCTTTGTATCGACTCGCAACATCAACTACGGTTAGCGCGTATTTGTAACCGTTGTCATGAGGTAAAAATAATATATCAGCCTGATGAACTTCATTAGGAGCAGTCACATCAAAATGCGAGAATTGAATTTGTTTAGGCGGTGGTAGATAAATTTGCCATAGTGCCTGTTTGGATAACCAATCCGCCGCTGTAGTTTTTTTCACTTTTGCAGCGCTAGCGAGTTTATTGATTGCAGCGCTACCCCGCCAGTATCCTCTTGGGGAATAATAAATTGATTCCATATTAAAATGCTAGCATTTTCAATTACCAGCACCCATCATCAATTTGCCTTTCATAGCTGATTTTACCAACCACGAAGCCAACTTTTCTTTAAAAGATTTATCAGGAATAGCATTTAACGCATGAATTAATTTCACATCCGCGAGATGCCTATTTTGCAGATTGCTGCTTTTATATGCAACATCATGAGCATGACACGCCTTATCAATAGCGTTTATCGGATACTCGCCGGATCGAGGTTGATTTTGATCATCAAGTCTGATATCTAATCGTGTTCCGGGACCACAGTAGCTATATCCTGGAAGGTGCTTTTCTCCGGGGTACTTTGCCCATGGGGTTCCAGGGAGCTTTGCCAATTTGGCTGCGATATCACCTCCTCGTTTTTTTTAAAAACATCTCCGGATTGTAAAATCTTTGATTTTGTAGAAATAAATCTAAACTTTTTTATACCACATGTTGCACATCTACCAGTTAGTGCTGATCTGTTATTTTTAGTTGTAACCGTCGTCACATCATTTGTGCTAGTACGCGTTTTACACTTCACACAATATAGATCCATAATTTATGTATAGAGATATGAATATAATTGATTTTTCAGCGACTAAAATAAGAGAACCAGTTAAGCATCATGCAGCGCTACCAAACTCTATCCGTGCAATTATAATCGGGCCATCTGGATCCGGCAAGACTCAATTGTTGCTCAATTTAATAATGAGATGGATGAAGTGGGATAAGTTGTATTTAATTGCTCCTAGCGTAGATGATCAACGATGCTATGAAGTGTTAAAGGATTTTAACGAGAATGCATCAGAAATTAAAGGTGAGAATACCATTGATTTTATAACTGATATTGACGAGGCGCCATCCGTGGATGACCTTGATGGGAGCATTAACAATTTAGTCGTATACGACGATGTAATGTTAGACAATCAAAAAAACCCAGCTAGAATATTTTCCAGAGGCAGGCATAAAAACACTGACGTGATATATGTCACTCAACGATACACTCAGATTCCAAAAGTGATTAGAGACAACTGTAACTTACTGTGTGTATTTAACGGCGTTGATACTCATACGCTTCGAAATATTTGGCAGACGGTGCTCTGATATGGACTTCAATCAATTAAAAAATTTCTTTAGTAACGCTCAGTCGACTCCGCACGGATTTATAACAATAAATTTACATGATCCTCGGACACGATATCGTATCGGACTCGATCAAATATTTGGTTGAAATCATTTATTATTTTTGTTAACCAGAACTGAAAGTTCCAGCAGCAGAGAGGGTGGATGACCACATCGTTGCGACCAAAATTGATTAAAAAATCGTAAAGTCTCCGTGTGCTAAATGGAGACTTACTTTTTTTGGTTAAAATAAGGTTTCGTAGGAAGCATTATTTTTGCTTGAAAACGTGGTCTGTTCACCCTCTCTGCTGCTATATTTGACCTTTTCCCCAACCATATGTTCCATTTCCTTTCCTGTCTAGTAAATTTAGAACAGCTGAATTTTAAATTATAATCTCTCTGTCTCTGTCTGTCTGTCTGTCTGTCTGTCTCTCTCTCTCTCACACACACACAGTGTGATGTTTATTACCTAAACAAAATATGAAGAGAGTTTTGCACTGGAATCTGTTCCATCATCAGATGGGCATTTAAATTAGGTGTATTATTTATTATATTGGTGGTTATATCTTCGAAGCCAAGGTCATAGGTCAGTATTTCAAGTTTTGTATCAAACTTTCTGCAGCTTTAGGGATCTTTCAGATTTGCAGACTGATGCAGCTTTGTATACCTACATATTATCATTAGAAAGTGTCTCATAAACTATGGTAGTGTTGTATCTTCAAGGTCATGCTCATGGTTAATATTTTCACATTTTCCATGCTATATTTTTTTAGAGCAGTTTAAGATTAAGAAATTAAACTTGAAATGCTTGTAAATGCTTACAAACATGGACAAAAGTTAAGTGTTACACTGTAAATCAAATATACATTAATATGCTGACATCTGACTTAAGGGCGTGTGTAACACTACAGAGCTACTTAAGTTTAACTGATGATCACTGATAGCTGTGGACTTGTTTCCAATCTGTTAGCCACCATATACAAGGAGGATTGCCATAACAGTTGTGACATAACATTACAGGGTATCTCAGGTCTTTTGCTGAGGAATAAGTTGTTTCCTCTCTGAGCAGCATGATAACAGACAATACAACAGGGTATCTCAGGTCTTTTGCTGAGGAATAAGTTGTTTCCTCTCTGAGCAGCATGATAACAGACAATACAACAGGGTATCTCAGGTCTTTTGCTGAGGAATAAGTTGTTTCCTCTCTGAGCAGCATGATAACAGACAATACAACAGGGTATCTCAGGTCTTTTGCTGAGGAATAAGTTGTTTCCTCTCTGAGCAGCATGATAACAGACAATACAACAGGGTATGTCAGGTCTTTTGCTGAGGAATAAGTTGTTTTCTCTCTGAGCACCATACCAGTCAATACAGAAATTAGGAAGGTAACTTCTAGAGAGGTTCACTTAACACACATGATTGTACTATGCTCACATACTTGTTTGTATCATCAATGGACTGAGTGTGACAACAATGTCAATATATTTATCTGCTGGGATTTGTTTTATTGGACATTCCAGTCACACAACGGTCACAATAGAATGGCAGATAAAGGCTGGTCTCAGACTTTGGCTTTATTCAGGATGCTGCATCCAGATGGAATTCTGGGTACTTGATAATGAAACATCACATATTGAGCTCATAACTTATGTTTACTCCATTAATTTTAATGATGCAATTAAAAAGCCAGTAGATCAGATCACTGTTAATATCCGAGACAAATTCTAGATAAAAATTCAGATACTGTGCAGTGTTAGAGATCCTGGCATTTAATACTGAATTTAGGGGTCAGAGAAGATTAGCAACATCCATTACTGTTGTCATTATAGTATGTAACCTCATAGCTTGTGATTTATCTTCTAATTCATTTTATTATGACTTGAAGAAGATGCTGATAATTTTGTTTTCTGAGTTGATTTAATTTACGTATTATATTCAGTTACTATCATATTCAGTTACTATCATAATGATGAGCTATGTTTGAACACACTTTGTCCATAGCATATTCATGTAGTTTCAGTTCTGTTTGAACACACTTTATCCATAGCATATTCATGTAGTTTCAGTTCGGTTTGAACACACTTTATCCATAGCATATTCATGTAGTTTCAGTTCTGTTTGAACACACTTTGTCCATAGCATATTCATGTAGTTTCAGTTCTGTTTGAACACACTTTGTCCATAGCATATTCATGTAGTTTCAGTTCTGTTTGAAATTGAACACACTTTATCCATAGCATATTCATGTAGTTTCAGTTCTGTTTGAACACACTTTGCCCATAGCATATTCATGTAGTTTCAGTTCTGTTTGAACACACTTTGTCCATAGCATATTCATGTAGTTTCAGTTCTGTTTGGAACACACTTTGGCCATTTCAATGCAGTTTGGAACACAATGTGACCATAGCATATTCATACATTTTCAGTTGTTGTTTTTAACACAATTTGGCTATAGCATATTCATACATTTTCAGTTGTTGTTTTTAACACAATTTGGCCATAGCATATTCATACATTTTCAGTTTTTGTTTTTAACACAATTTGGCCATAGCATATCCATTAGGATTCAGTTGTCTTTGGAACAAATTTTAGCTATTTCATATCCATGCTGTTGCATCTAAGATCTGCTCTTTGGTCTGTGTGTGTGTGTGTGTGTGTGTATATATATATATATATATATATATATATATATATATATATATATATATATATATATATATATTTCCACACATTAGAACAATGGGCTTATCAACATGGATCCTTGCTCAAACAGGCACATGCAACCATGCACTTATCAACATTATTTGTTTATTTTCCACGTTAAGATACGGCCTTTTTGTGTCATTTTAACCTGAGCCATACAACAAAATATTTAGAAACATGCATGGCAGTGTATTTGAGATGGTCCTAGAAACTGATTTTTATTTTCAAATTACCTTGACCCATTTTCAGTTCTTCTAACAACCAGAGAAAAAAGTTACACTGAGAATATGAAAACAGATTTATCAAATCATCTTCATTTAACCTCGCCTCTCACTCTTTAAACATCATGCTAATCCTTTTAAAGAAGGCAACATGTACTGGTTAAATCTCTTGCTTAAATCGTAAAACTCTTGACATTTTTTGACACGATAGATGGACTGGATATTCCTGTATTATGCTTTTCAGACACCAAAGATAACAAGAGCAGATTTGGAGCATTCTTCACGCTGTAGAGACAAGAATTGTATGGAAGAAAGCTGCAGAAGGGTAAGTAAAAAATAAAATCATTTTTATATCAGTTTCTAAAGTCTTCAGGAATACTTGAGGCAACACTGATACATATGTTGATATATATGAAATACTTGAGACAACAGTTTGATTCATATGTTAATACTTGAGATAACACTGTTTGATTTATATGCTTATATTTTTTATATATTTGAAACAACACTGTTTGATTCATATGCTGATATTTATGATATATTTGAGACAACACTGTTTGATTCATATTCTTATATTTATGATATACTTGAGACAACACTGATAAATATGCTGCAGCCATAGTGCATATAATGTTACCCATGTCTGACTTCCATAATGTTCAGCTGTGTCACATCCATTGCAAAGTTTGTTCGCGCTGAAAGACGTCAGGGATTGAGACTAATTTTAATGCTAGCATTAAGTTAATAAGAACTTGTTCAATTTAATTTTCAACATGATTGGGGAAAATTTGAATGAGTAATTTCAGTTTGACTTAGAAATTTGGCTTTTGCACATTCTGCCAAGTTTTTTTGACTTGTTCAGTATTGGTTTGTTTTTGATAAAATACCAGTGCATACCATGCAAGATTCATGCAAGTTCAGTTACTTGACTAGAAAAACAGTTATCATCCCTAATTAACATTGTACACATGTACTACAATAAATGTTCCAATCGGTCTAAGGTGTAACCAAGCTATTTCTTGCTTTATTCTGTGACACTATCCAAATGTAACAGGATATGACAACACAACACAATGTGACAAAGACGGAAGTTTATATAATGAATAAAACATATGTATATACTATACAAATACAGTACAATTCTTCCAGACTATAAACACATGACTCATACTTTACACAGACATTTACAAATGTAAAAATAAAAATGTGATTCATATAATCTCATGTATCAAAGTAAGATGCAATCAGTCTCATGTGATCTAATGTAATGAAAGTAAGATTCATATAATCTCATGTAATGAAAGTAAGATACAATCAGTCTCATGTGATCTCATGTAATGAAAGTAAGATTCACATAATCTTACATAATGAAAGTAAGATTCACATATCTCTTGTAATGAAAGTAAGATTCACATAATCTTCCATAATGAAAGTAAGATTCATATAATCTTGTGTAATGAAAGTAAGATTCACATATCTCTTGTAATAAAAGTAAGATTTACATAATGAAAGTCAGATTCACATATCTTCCATAATGAAAGTCAGATTAAAATAATCTTGTGTAATGAAAGTAAGATTCACATTATCTTGCATAATCAAAGTAAGATTAAAATAATCTTCTGTAATGAAAGTAAGATTCACATATCTCTTGTAATAAAAGTAAGATTCACATAATCTTACATAATGAAAGTCAGATTCACATATCTTACATCATGAAAGTGAGATTCAACTAATCTCATGTAATGAAAGCAAGATTCACATATCTCATGTAATGAAAGTAAGATTCATATAATCTTGTGTAATGAAAGTAAGATTGAGATTCACATAATCTCGTGTAGTGAAAGTAAGATTCACATAATCTTACATAATGAAAGTAAGATTTAAATAACCTCATGTAATGAAAAGGACTCGATTGTACTCAATTGAATCAACATATTTAACTGAAACAGACATATGACTCATGATCAGTCATTTGTACAGCTGTATCATGTGTGATTCATAAATATTAGTAAAAACTTGCAAACGTGTCCACTGACAAACGACACAGTTCTCCTGAATTCTTGGGTTGGCCCACACTTGAATTGGCTGCACACACCCTTCATGGATCTACCATGCACACAAGTTTCATCTTTGTATGGCCTTGATGGTCACATCATCTTCGATACCATACAGACACAGAGATGGCCAGACAGACAGTTTTCTGTGCCTGCACACACATACGTACAGACAGCTACAATAAAACCAAACTGGTGATAATAACAGCCATGGAATTAAAATCTGTAGATCTGATACATGCTAGTAAATTAAACTCGTAATAGCAACTTGTAACAATTCAGAAGTTCATAATTACATTTCAAATTTGCATAGTAGTAAAGGCATTATTTCACAATACTATGTTAAACACAGAATATGCTTCACATATAAAAAATGTAATACTTAGCCCTATGGCTGTAGAACAAAAATCGAGAACATATACTTCTTGACAAGATCCAAAAAACCCATGTGTCAAGTAGAAAAGAAGCTTGATTTAAATCTTATGGAGAAAAGAGTAGTAGTAGTAAGGGTAAAATACCCATGCATACCATGCTTTTTAGGGTCTCTCACCGCAAGCGATCTATAATGAGATACATGCTAGTTCAGTTGCTTAACTAGAAAACCAATTATCCATTCTAGATAAGGTTGTACGCATGTATGACAAATATTGGTCAAAACATTCAAAGGCGAAACCAAGTTATTTCTTACCTTTTTCTGTGACAGTTTGACTTATTCTTCTATAGCTTAGTACCACAACAAGTGGTATCATTGGGATGCATTTGGAGTTTAATGCCTTGCCTTCTGACATCCAACCTTAGTGATTTCATTTAAGAATTCAAAATCTACACCCTTCTGGTTCTTTGTTGAGCAACTATGGTTTCTTGTATAGTTATATACTGTAAAAATCAAGCTGAAATTATTCTCGAAGTTCAAGAAACTGGCCATATTGCCGATTGATGGTTATGCAACTTACCATATTTGTAGTCTCTCTGCTATGATATTAATAAAGAATCTATGTTGCTGTATTTTTTTTTAAAAACTTTAGTGAACTAATGGTATGGCCCCATATCAAGTGTACATTGAATAATTGTCTATTGGCAGACCATCAACAATGGCTTGCTACCACTGGAGTACATTCTTATGGTCTGATTTCAGTCAAACATGGAATATGGATCTATAACATCAAAATCTTGGACAGGATTGATATTGACCAAAATTCACTTGTATGAATGAGATAATCTTTGCATCTTTATAGTTGAGCTTGTTACCATTCTGGAGTCCAGATTTCTGATTTAATTTCGATAAAGTGTGCTTTATATGCATTTATCATCAAGATCTCAAATGCGTTTTATAATGAACAAGATCCATACATATTATGAAGTTGAGTTTGTTTATTGCCACTCTGGAAGGCCAGATTTTTTGTTATCCGATTCAAGCTTGAAATGTGGGCTTTTCTTTAGGGATGTTAATATCGTTTTTTTTCCAAAACCGATTATCGTTTGTAGAAATCCGATTTTAAACCGATTATCGGTTTTTGACCTACATTGAAATTACAAGAAATATATTTTTATAATGCAAGTTAGTGAATGCCTCTTGCGAATAAAAGATATTCATTACATACCATAATGTATAGACGTGCATCGTCTGATGGCATGGAGGACGATATTGTGGCTCCACCAAAGCCATCAAATCATGGAAGAAATTGGATTCAACAATCGAAATTGGTAGCATGTTTTCAGCGACAAACTTAGCTACAGCAGCAGTAACTTTTTCTTGATGACTATCAGGACAGTTTCTTTGTGTTCCAATAAATGTTGTTAATCGCGGTTGAACATTTGAAGGAGCCGCAATTCCGGGATGTTTGCTACGCAAATGTGCATGCAATCCAGTAGTAGTACCTCTGCTCCGACTTATTTGTTGTGAACATAGTTTACAGCGAGCCATGCTTGATGAAATTTTTTCTAAGTTTTCCCATACATCAGATTTATTTATACGACCAGCCATATTTGTAAACTTGAAAAGACACAACCAGCAGAGACCAGTCCTCAACAACAGAGACTGTAGCTATTAACAGTCTATTGTTGTCAATTTCGGACATCAAAGAACTTGGCGACCAGTCGGTCGACTAACTATTTACATCCGTCAACAATAAATGTATTCATTTACAAACATGCTGCATGGAGCGCTCACAAATTTTAAACAAACACACCTTATCTGCTGGCCATATTGTATTAAAATGTCAACACTAAACAAATGCATGAATGAATTTTTTCTGGCATTTTTTAAAATTTTCACTACAAAAATGGTAAAAAAATATTGAATTCGATTATCGTTTTGTAAAAACAAAAACCGATAATCGTTTTCAAAACCGATAATCGGATTTCCGATTTTCGTTTAACAACCCTACTTTTCTTATAGATCTTGTCATAGTTTGATAATGAGCAAGATGCATATATATTAATGATTTGACCTTGCGGCAGATTGAGAGAGCTAGTTGTCACTTTGTAAGCAATATTTTGTTGTATGGTCTTGATTAAACTTGAAATGTGGGCTTACAGTGTATAAAGATCTTAGATTGTTTCAATAATGACCAAGGTCAGTGCATATTTATGAGGTGTTCTTGCATTTGATTGGGTGAGCTTGTTCTTACTCTGGTTTTGATCAGAACTAGAATGTGGGGTTATATCATCAAGTTCTTGGTCAATTTTAAAAGTAATGTTAATGAAATAATCTTGGGAAGTCACCACTTCTCAAGTCAAATATTTGATCTGTTATTTTATTTTTGGGAGATTTCATTAATTACGAGCAAGAGACTGTGTATTAATTATGTCTTTATCTTTATTAAGAATTTGTATTAGGATATAGTAAAATGTGTAAACTCAACATGATATAAATTTGAAGAGATGGTTTACATTGGATGTTTTCCTTCAAACTGTTAGCCTGCTTAGTACAATATTGAACTATTATATAAGCCAGGTGAGTGATCTGAGGCCCATTTGTTCTTGTTATTATTAGTATATTTATTATAATAAACAAGTTTTACACAACTTTGCCAGACTCGATGTACTGTATAGCAAAGGCCATGAAATTAATTTAAGTTGCAGATTTTGTGTGCAAATTGTAATGAAGGCTTTTAAACACATATGCAACACTTTATGTGTAATGAAGGTTTTAAAAGACACATATACAACATTTTGTGTACAGATTGTAATGAAGGCATTTAAACACACATATGCAACACTTTTTGTACATGTTGTAATGAAGGCTTTAAAACACGCATATGTTGTTTTTGTTGAAAGGTTTAACGCCATATTTCAGCACACTATAGGCTATACATGGCGCCCAGTATTATTGGTGCAGAAAGAACCCAGGAAAACCCACCGAAAGAACCACCGACCCATGAGAAGCTACTGGCAGGCTTTCTCATATACTCACATTTGCCAAATCTTAGACTCGAACCCACGCAGACAGAGGTGAGATGGCAGTGATCCGTAATGGAGAGCGCTTTAGACCACTCGGCCACTCCCTAAAACATACATATGCAATACTTTATGTACAGATCGTAATGAATACTTGACACAGACACATGCAGCACTTGGTGTATCGATGATAAAGTAGATTTAACACAAATGAAGCACTTTGTGTACAGATTATAATGAAGACTTCAACAATTACACATGCACACACACACACACACGCACATGTACACACTGAATTTATAAATCTAATAACTTTATTATGTTTAAAACCTTTTTTGCAATATTCCCTAACATACATGTACTGCATGTAACTAATATTGTACTGTACATGTATTATGAGTGCATGTGTATAATTAGGAACTTATTTTTATTTTTGCCAGATGTTAGAGGTTATGGTTTACAGAGATGACGTTACCATGCCAACAGAGTTTCTGTGGGACCTATGTAAAGCCTTGCAGGATCACTGTGAACATTGCACTGAACCAAAGTGCTCAGTTATGTTTTGCAGCAAATTTGCTCAATGGTAGTGGAATCCATTTTCTTCTTAGACTGTTATTATATTGTCTTTGTTAAAGGTTTTCTTTTTAAATTTTTGTGTTGTTATCAAAACTAGAATTTCAGTTACTGAAAGAAATAATACTAACTGCAGAAGGAATAATCATTAAAACCTCCAACTATTTTCAGAAAATCTAGTGACAATATCGGGGTATGCAAATTCACAAATGACAATACAGTGGGACCCCGCTATAACCCGCCCCGCTATAACCCGAATTCGGATATAACCCGGTCGTGGCATGGCTCCCGAAATTTCGGGTAATTTATTACAGGTATTTTTCTCAAAGACCAAAAGAAAAAAAAAGAAAAATTTTTTAGTATAAAAAAAGGCAAGAGTTTAATTATCATTCTCATATTCGTCTAAACAGTGTGAAAAAGAACCTGTAGAAAATGTATTATCAATTTTTTTTCTAGTTTTGTGCAAAAATAAACGTCGTTAATACGAACCAATTGCTGGGCCTACTGAGAACTTTGATCTTTGTTTATTGTTGAAAAATTACAGCTCATAAGTGTCAATATTATAATTACTGATTCCTGAGTAATGAAGCCATCGTGTCTGCTTTGTGTTTGTCTTTAATGCATTCTGAATACAATGGTTGCTCTAATAATCTCCGATATATGTTCTCTTAATTTCATACACAACTAAACAATAGCCAATGCGGGGGTTGATAAAAGATTCTCACCAGAATGTATAAATCAATCAATTTAAGTACATTGTTTATCATCAAAGTGAACTGCCGAGCTAAACAGTGACATCAAAAGAACATGACGCAATAGCTGGGCGGCAAGTTCAAAGGACTTTGACTAGCAGCTTGGGTGGGAAAATGTGCTGTAATTTACAATGACTGAATTCAGAGACGTTAAGGTCCTGAGATGTACATGTAGTTATTATAAGAATACACTTTAGCTTCCATTATTTAATCTACGGACATGTACTATTTCATCATTCGTTACGTACACCCGTTACGTAATTTTTGCTATTTTCTTTTCATTGAATTCAGTCACATAATGATCTGTGATCAAAATTATTGAATATTTTACATCCTTGTGTGGATATTTTCGATGGAAATATATGTATTATGGATTCAGTGTATGTTGCAACTTACAAGATTCGCTGGTGAGTACACGGTGTTGATACTCTTTTCTTGCAATAGATTATACAGGTATATATAAATTAGACACGTGTATGTACCAATGCATGGTTCTCTGAATAAAGTAATATATTAAATCTGCAATTTCTGTTACCACAGTAAATGTTTTTCTCATTTAATATATATTGATTAAAAATGGTAATTGTGACATGCATTTTCGCACCCGTCTTTATGTAAAACCCCCCCCCCTGCAATTAAATCCAAAAATGTGTTGGTATTGTACATGGTTGCTTATAACACGGTTCGGTTCATAGCCCGGTCGGATTCTATGGCTCCCAACTACCGGGTTATAGCGGGGTCCCACTGTATCATTATTCACAAAAACAAAAATTTTTTGATAACCACAACTTAAATTAATTCACTAAATGCTACTTTTCTGCAGATGTTTTCTTGTAATATTCATTAATATATGTAACATTGTTAAAGACAAGAAGTTGTACCTTGAAATGATTCAGCTGAAGATGTACATTTTTTTAATTTTCAGGTGCCTCCAGTCATTTGAATTTGAAGTTTTGATGAATGATCTGAACTGTTTGATCAAAGAGCCATTACTTTTCCTAAATTTGAGGAAAGAAGAAACTAATACATTACAGGTTAGAGTTAGATGAAAGCAAACTGTTTTGAATGATTTGTTTTTTTAAAAAAATGGCAGATGTTTGTAAGTTATGATACTGTATATGATGTAGTACTTGTGCTTGCTGTGATAAATGTACACCTCTCTCTTTAGTAAAGCACAGGTATCTAAACTACATCATGTCCCATGGAAAGGCTGCTATAGTGTTTAGAACATTCTTAGAATATATATATATATATATATATATATATATATATATATATATATATATATATATGTGGAACCATATTGGCAGAGAGAATGCTGCTCCAAATGGCCAGCAAACAACATTGACAAAGGGAGCTAACTCATCAAGACGGTACATATAGGTAGCCCTGCTTTTAACATGATTGCATTGATACACTGATGCAACACAGTTATGGGGGCAATGATGCAACATAGTGACACAGGATTGCAACATTATGATTATCAGAGTCCGTGATGCAACAAAGTGACACAGGATTGTGACAAAACATGATTATGATTGTCCATGGTATGACAGTAACAAAGGAACATGACACAACACAATTATGGTAGTCAGTGATACAACACAGTGACAGGAGATTGTAACAGCACAATTATGGGGGTCGGTGATAAAACTAGTGATACAGGATTGTAACAAAACACAATTATGGGGTCTGTGATACAACTGGTGACACAGGATTGTGACAACACAATTATGTGGGTCCATGATATGATATAATGGCACAAGATTGTGACACAGCTTAATCATGAGGGTCCATGATACAACATGGTGGGAGTCACAGGGTCACTTTTATAACATGATGGCTCAAACTGAAGTTTCAGTGCATTACAAAATTGGAGAGGGAAAAGAAAATGGAAGGGGGGGTTATTATGGGATAGATATAAATGTCATTCAGTTTGTATTTCATTTTTGCCACACAATGCTACCTAAAATTTACTGTTTTAATTAACAAATTTGACCAATAACACATATTATTGGTCCATCTTGAAAATCTTGTTATTGCTAATCCCCCTGAATGAAAAGTAATGTTTCCATGGGTTTTCACCAAAAGAATTCATTGGTTGGTCCAAAAGGAAAATCTTGTTATTACTAATCCCCCTGAATGAATGAAAAGTAATGTTACCATGGGTTTTCACCAAAAGAATTCTTAGGTTGGTCCAAAAGGAAAATCTTGTTATTACTAATTCCCCTGGATGAAAAGCTATCACAGTTTAAGAAATTGCACCCCTTCCTGAAAGTTAAATTGTCAGACAATATAGTAAGTATTTTTTAATTGTATAAATTGTAATTTAAAAATTAACTAAGGTGGAGTGATAATGCCTACACAATAGCTGACACCTTGTGAAAGATATTATGCAGACATTAGAGATCTTGTTGATAAAATAATAAGTCTTTAGACTGGTTACTTTTTTATCAGATAAAATAATAAGTCTTTAGACTGGTTACTTTTTTGAAAATCTGATTTGCAGTCTTGAAAAGGAATGCATGTAGATGACACATTTTAATATTGCTAGTAAATAGTTTTTAAGGAACAACATTTTTTTAAATTCAGAAATTTGGCCCAAATGTTGGACTGGCACGAATATTTATGCAATATCTCATTTGGCCATCATGTTAGCAATAATTTTCATGTGTTGAACATGTAATTAAAGAATTCTAAATATAATTGTATCTGTATTATTCCAAATAAATTTGTCACAAATGCAGTTTTTTGTTTCTTGAGGGAAAAGATTCATGAAATATGAAAACGTGTTATTAAATTTTTCGCAGAATTACTCAGGAATTTCCCAAGATTCCATACTGATTGAAACTACCGAAACACCAAGAATGTGAAAAGAAGTACAGTATATATAACCAGAAAGAAATTCCATTTTAAACTGGTATACTGCTAATACAGCACAGTATATATCACCAGAAAGAAATTCCATTTTAGACTGGTATACTGCTAATTCAGCATGCCTCTGATCTGTAGTTTCTATTAATTTTAATATTTAAAAGTTTGTTACTATGGGAAGATTGCAGAAATTTATTCCAATCAATAGAATGGTAAGCTCTTAGGAAATCTTTCATAACTGTTTCCTTCAATACAATGAAAAATCCTCACATTTTAAAAATTGCTTTATA
Organism: Unio pictorum; assembly: GCA_030141615.1. Classification (NCBI taxonomy): domain Eukaryota; kingdom Metazoa; phylum Mollusca; class Bivalvia; order Unionida; family Unionidae; genus Unio; species Unio pictorum. Next base: position 6,454,254 of record JARLTB010000026.1, on the reverse strand, counting down.
CACTTTACTTCAGTAGTGAATCCAGATATGGGTGGGATGGATGTTGTCAGATAGATTATTCCCCCATCTTTTTTAAAATAGTTTGCTTTTAGGTGAAATACAAGCATGTTAGGCATTTGAAGTACATTGAACCACATATTTTAATCCTCTCGCAAAAAGAACCTGCAACCCCACTGCTCTTTGTGTGGTTCAGGTACCATCCACAGAAATAGATTTTTATAGCAAATTTTACTATGTAGCATTGGACACAAAATTACCTGTTTGGCAAAACAATGTATTAAAAATATTTGATTTAGTTGAACATTCCAAAAATAGTCTTAGAAATATATTTAAGTGATTTTTAAAACCATCGTTTAAAGAGATCCAAAATGTTAGTTTTACCACCCATTTTAAAAGGGCTGCAATGTAATGTATGTCAGACATAAAATATTGTGTCTGACTCATTAGGACCTTTAAGAAGAAGAAAAAATACTGCCATTAAAAGAAATAATTAAAAAAAGGTATAAATTAGAAGAAAACTCCATGCATAGGACCTTCAAAGTTTGATGCATGAGTGCAATTGTATGATTTAATATGTGATATCAACCATTAGTGGAAAATTGGCTAATAATGGTAGTTATAAATATAAAATGTTACTCTTGGACCAACCATTTTATTGGCGTGGTGGCTGGGTCTAGACTTCTAATCTTGAAGCATATTCTTGATCTGATTAATAAGAAAAGGACAACCTATGATATACGTTATAATACTAGTAGAAAAAAATGTATCTTGAGATATAAAAAAATAGCTTGACCTTAGAATATTTAAAGTTACCCCCCTCTTCCCCCCAAAAAAAACAACAAAACAATGTTGTTACTGGATGTTTATGAATGCAGTATTGAACACATGTGTAGTCTGTAGTACCACAGTTTTCTCTTCAGAGGTATAGCAAAATGCTTTTCTTAGTAAATGTGCACAAATCTGCAAAATTCTGATAGTAAGATTGGCAGGTGTGACAGTAAATAATACTGACCTGCAAAGTGACTGTTCATACTTAAAATGTTAGCCATATGAAAATGAGGCTGCCCCTGTTTCTGTTGTACCCAATTTCCATCCTGCAAACAAGGGAAATAACATATTCTATGATCAATATTCCATTGCACTTAATATATGCCAGTCCAAACCTTTGAACTGGCAATTATTTCTGGCAAATACAAGGATTTAAGGAAGCTTCTTTTGTGTGTGTTTCAGATTGATGGGAAATTGCCTATACTGCAGGAAGGTTTGGTAATCCCTCTAGCTACCGTTAGTGGTGAGTTTGGGTCTCCTCTCCTGGCCAGAGTGATGTCCCCTGAATACCCACAACTCCTGGTCATTAAAGAAGTAAGAGGATGTCTTGTTGACATGTAAACATTTGTGAGAATTATGGAATTTTTTAATTTCTTGAGATTTATCATTTATAAGTAAAATGATAATGGGTAACATTTATTGGACATGTACTGTTTTTTTAAAGTAAATTTTCAACTGTGCACATGCATTATGGTTAGTGGGATAAATAGGAAGTATCCTAATAATTGTAATGACATTTCTCTGTCTCCAGGAAGAGTGGACATCAAGTTTCAGTCATTACTGGCTAACCAACATCAAGTTACAAATTTGTTTACTTCAAAACCAACTGGATGGACCAAATTTGGATTTAATGTTTCTGTATTATTATTTGTATTAGTGAGTATATTTTCATACATTCTGGGTGAATACAAAATGTATGACAAAAATAATACATATATTTAATACAGATTTTATGATGTTTTCTGGGTAAATTACTTAGCGCTTGACAGAGTGTTTGAGACCCTACTGGCATCACATTATCTGTTTATCTACTGGGCTGTCCATCTGACCATCAACACCTTGTTCCCACAAGGTAACTTAGGTTGATTTTAAACTCAGATAGATTTTAGCTGTATTTGCTATGCAGCATTAAGCCCTAAAACAGTTTGATTTACTTTGATATGTCATTGTCTGGAGGAATTATGGTCCCTGGATGCCTGTCTTCAAAATTTGTATTACTTCATCTAACTTTAACAAGGATTGTTGAAAATGTCAGGATTTGCCAGCATCATTGACAAGAATTATGGTGCCATGTTTTCCTGACTGCTTTATTTTGGATTCTGCAGCATAATTTTTTAAACCTAGGTTTGTTGAATTTCAACCATGTTTAGCTTGCAGCTTTATGCTGTCTCATCTTCCTGGCTTGGTTTCAACAGCATCTCAGTAATTTTAGGGTAGTATTTTTTATACAGGATTTGGTTGTACATATCATGTCATGTGGTAATCATATTATCTGAGATCCAAAGTGCAGTAACAAAACAAAAAGGTGGTAAATGCTCAGGTTCAGATTTTTTATGTGGAACATTTACAATTTTCAGATACTAGACTTCATGTGTTATTGATGATTTTATTTAATTATATGTTTGTGCATAACTTTGTACCAGATCATTTTGCAAAAGTTACCATTATACCGCTACTAAAAATCAAAATTGGTAAAATAATGGACAAAAATAACTACAGACCTATAGCTCATATGACTATTATTTCAAAAATATTTGAATGCATCATTCTGCATAGATGTGAAGTTACAATCTCTGATAATCAGTTTGGTTTTAAAAAGCAGCATTCAGCCGATTTATGCATATATGCTTTTAAGGAAGCTGTCAGCTATTATGTAGCACATGACAGCCCAGTGTTTGCATGTTTTTAATACGCTAGTAAGACATTTGATAGGGTCAATCACTGGACACTCTTTAAAAAGTTGATTGATATGAAAATACCTGTCTACATAGTTCATACTTTAGTTAACTGGTATGGGAAACAGTTGTATAGTGTGCGATGGGGAAATGTAATATCCGGCACTTTCCATGTAAACAATGGGGTGAGGCAGGGGGGATTCTGTCCCCTTCGTTATTTAATATATATAGACGAATTAAATCGTAAGCTCCTCGTTCAGTGTTGCATAGGGTTATGTCTGCCACCAAATGTATTATTTCTTAACAATTTTAGTTTTGCTGATGATATGTCATTGATAAGTCCTTCTGTAACAGGTTTAAGGAAATTATTAAAGATATGTGAACAATACGCATTTGAGAATGATATAATGTATAATGCAAAAAAAATCAGTATGCATGGTCTTTCAGCCAACTTCTTTAAAATTACCATCTCCTCCCCCTGTATATCTTAACGGAAATGCTCTTACCTATGTCAACAGTTTTATGTATTTGGGTCTTATTTTGAAATCCAATCAGTCAGATAATGAAGATAAGATGAGACATAACCAATCTCTTTGTACTCAAACAAACATACTTCTATGTAAATTCAAGAATTGTTCATTGAATATCAAAATTAGATTATTTAAATCTTATTGCTGCACCATGTATTGCACTTCTCTGTGGATAAACTTTAATAAATGTATGAAAAGAGATCTAGTTATTGGTTATAATAATAGTCTTTGTTTTCTGTTAAGCCTTTAAAAGTGGAACAGTACCTCCAAGATGTTTGTTAATTATAATGTATTCAGTTTTGATGAAATAATGAAAAAGTATGTTTTTTTAATGATGACAAGAATATCTAATAGTAAGAACTGTATTTTGAAATCTCTTTGGAACTATGACATTCATGTAAATTCTCATATTAATAGTAGATGGAACAAATTACTCTTTAAATGTGTCATTTAATTCTATTCTTAATAATGCATGGCTTGGTTAATAGTTGTAGATGTTGCTGTATATTTATAGGTATTATATATGTGTGTGTGTGTGTGTGTGTGTGTGTGTGTGTGTGTGTGTGTGTGTGTGTGTGTGTGTGTGTGTACTTTTATGTTTACAATGTTTTTTACTTTATATCTATTATTTAGAGATATGGACTTTATAGTCTGAAATAAAGAATTCTTATCTTATAAAGGATTTGGTTGTACATATATATCATGTTATACAGGATTTTGGTTGTACATATATATCATGTTATACAGGATTTTGGTTGTACATATATATCATGTTATACAGAATTTTGGTTGTACATATATATCATGTTATACAGAATTTTGGTTGTACATATATATCATGTTATACAGAATTTTGGTTGTACATATCTTGTTTAAGCTAATGTATGTTGTTAAATTAATGCATGTTTTCATGTGAAGATTTTATTTTTGTTAACACATTTCTTGAGTAGATGGATACAATCATACTACTTTGTGAATAACATTGCTGGGGGTGGGGTACTATAGCAGTGGGACAGAAAGCTCCAACAGGATTCAGAGTGTAACATTGTTAAAAGACAGATTTTAATAATTGGGAGTTTGGACTATTATTTCTGTTTTCAGACATGAATTGGTACATGTTGGCATGCATACAGTCTATTTCAGAAACAAATGTTGTACCCTTGTTTCGGTTGTCACTTAATTTTTGTTTGAGGTCAACACTCATCAATGGCTTATTTCTCCATCATTTTGAGACATGATTATGAATGTGATGACAGTTAAAATCACTACATAAACAAGTTTATTACTAAAAAGTACCATCTGTCATTAAATGTAACAGGTATGATTCGGTATGGGTGACACTGAATATCAAATAGCAACGGATCATGTAAATTCAGTAATTGAAAAATGTTCATGATTCATGTGGGAAACTATTCAGTATTGGTGACACTGAATATCAAATAGCAACGGATCATGTAAATTCAGTAATTGAAAAATGTTCATGTTTCATGTGGGAAACTATTTACACAAAGTTAATACATGTACTTGAAACCTGCTTTTCGTTTTTTTATATTCATTTCTCCTTTGAATACGTTCCCCAATCACATTACTTTAGGGATATTAGCCTGCTACCTCGCGAATCCAGCCCTACCAAAAGACGAAAATTCGTCTTTCCTGTCTATGTCATATAGACAAAGGGCAATAACTCTTGCCCCTTACCTCCCCTTGCTACCCGCTAGGTGTCGCTTCTTTAGTTTTTTAGCTTCGCTTGTTGTGTGTAAACACGTACAATTAGACCTCCAATGAATCCAAGCCATCTTAGTGTAAATTCTGAGCATCCGAAGTTAAATTTGGAATTACTGTGTTGGATAATCATTCCTCTACAGGTTGTATACATTATTTTACAATATTTTCCAATTTGAGTGACTTTGTCACCTTTTCTAGACTTCGGACCAGGTTGCAACGTGGTCAAAGCACGCTTATGGCGGTACTAGCATGTAATACATGTAGCACTCAATAATTTCGCTTATTCCGTATGTAACGTTTACGATATTAGCGACTAATAACGTGCTGCATTGATAATGTGTGCTTTATTTATCTTCTTTGACGTTTCAGTAGACTTCAAAAAAGTCTTTGAACGACCAATTTGCGACTTTAATGGCGGACTTCGTGTTGTAGTCACGAGTTCACGCAACACTTAATCATTTCCCTTCCTCCGTTAGTTACGGTTATGGAATAGCGACTTAATAGCGTACTGAATTGTTAATTTGTGCTTTGTTTATCTTCTTTTCCGTTTCAGTAGACTTCGTCTCTGAACGACCAGTTGCGACTATTAATGGCGGAATTTCGTGTTGTAGTCACGAGTTCACGCGACACTAAATCATTTCGCTTCCTCCGTTAGTTACGGTTATGGTAATAGCGACTTAATAGCGTGTTGAATTGCTAAATGTGCTTTGTTTATCATCTTTTTCGTTTCAGTAGACTTCATCTTGAACGACCTATTGCAACACGCTCACGGCGATAACTAGTGTGGTCATTAAGAGTTAACATGGCACGGAATAATTTGACTACTCCGTTAATAACGGTTATAGTATTATCGAATTAATAATATGCTGAATTTTTTAATTTGTGCTTTGTTCTCTTCTTTTGTCGTTTCAGTAGCAAAGTCGACAACGAAGGCATGAATGGCAAAATGGGTGTTGGCAATGTGGAAATGGAGGAATTATGTTGACATGGTTTAGGCTGCCCAGTGGATGTAAATTTCACCGCAGGTCCGTGCATGGCTTTCGGGCCTGTAAGTCCCGGACGCATGGAGTCTAGGCTGGATCAACTGGATCCATTTTATTATGCACTTTCGCCGGCCGTCCAGCCGTCCGTCCAGCCGACACCGTCAGTTCAGCCGGCACTTCAGCAGGCAACAACCGGCACTAGCCGTCCATCCGGCACCGTCCGTTCAGCCCAAATGGCACCGGACGGCCAGCCGACCTTCCAGCTTGCATCAACAGGCACCGGCCGTTCAGCCCAAATGGCACCGGCCGGCCAGCCGACCTTCCAGCCTGCATCAACAGGCACCGGCCGTCCACCCGGCAACGACCGTTCAGCCCAAATGGCATCGTTCGTCCAGCCGACCTTCCAGCCGGCATCAACCGGCACCGGCCGTCCATCCGGCAACGACCGTTCAGCCCAAATGGCACCGGTCGTCCAGCCGACCTTCCAGCCGGCATCAATCTACACCGGCCGTCCATCCGGCAACGACCGTTCAGCCCAAATGGCACCGGTCGTCCAACCGGCCTTCCAGCCGGCATCAACCTGCACCGGCCGTCCATCCGGCAACGACCGTTCAGCCCAAATGGCACCGGTCGTGCAGCCGACCTTCCAGCCGGCATCAATCTGCACCGGCCGTCCATCCGGCAACGACCGTTCAGCACAAATGGCACCGGTCTTCCAGCCGGCATCAACCTGCACCGGCTGTACATCGGATTTACGGAGATTATAGTGATGTACCCGTCAGTCAATCTGTACTACTGGTTACATATCACTACCATGAGAGAGATGTTATAAATGTATCTCCGTCCAATCAGATCATTCGAGAGCCCGGTGCCGGTCATAGCCGGACCTTCGCCGACATTCCGGCCGACCATATACTAGACAAATCAGTCGGTATTGCCGGTGTACACCTCCCGTCACGTCAAATACGTGACGGTGTGATTTTAAAACAAGGGAGAATTAGTGACATTATCAGAGATGACGGAATTGAGTTATCTATGCCACTTGGTATGCGCTACCCAGATATGGTAGCTTTACCAGAACAGGACTTTCAGGCCGACCATTCGCCAGTTCAATCAGCCGTTAGTGCCGGCCGTCCATATGTTCACGGCTTCTCCACAAGGGAGATTTAGTGAAAGTGTCAATTATGACAGAATTGCGTCATCTAGGTCACCTGGTATGCTGTACAGATATGCAAGCTGTACCAGAACCAACATTCCCTCTGAGCGAATGGTAGATGGGCGCACAGTGCTGGCCGCACTACATAAGCATTATGTAATTATTATTACCTTCCAGCCGACACCAACCAACACCGGGCGTCCATCCGGCAATGACCGTTCAGCCCATATGGCACCGGTCATCCGGCCGGCAATAACAGGCACCGGGTGTCGATCCGGCAATGACCGTTCAACCCAAATGGCACCGGTCGTCCAGCCAAGCTTTCAGCCGACACTTGCCGGCACTGACAGTCCATCCAGCTCCGTCCGTCCAGCCCAACAGGCACTGGTCGTCCAACCGTATGGAGATTTTAGTCATATACCAGTCCGTCCGACTGTACCACTGTACCAGCACTTGGACTTTTATGATACCGCAATCCGCACAAATCGGATTGACGATGATTCTAGTGATGTTTCCGTCTGTCAATCCGTACTACCGGTTACATATCACTACCATGACACAGATGTTGGCGATGAATCTCTCGATCCAACCCGACCATTCGAGCGGTCGGTGCCGGTCATAGCCGGCCCGTCGCAGACATTCAGGCCAAACATATGCCAATCAATTCATTCGGCATTGCCGGCCGTCCATAGGCTAACAGCTCATCCACAAGGGAGAGTGAATGCCGTTATCAGAGATGACGGAATCGAGTCATCTATGCCACCTGGTATGCATTACCCCGATATGGATGCTTTACCAGAGCAAGATTATGCACATAGTGAGTGCGATGAATCGCAGGCAAATCAGCTGTATGCAGATCCAACTATGGAACGGACTGAGTTCAGCTTCAAAGCTGCAGTGGAGGAAATTTATAGGGTGTTGGCCCCTTCAGAATGCCCAACACCTCCTGCTGCCATTACCGACTATAAGGTTAGAGCGTCGGTCGATCTGGATGAGGGGGAAGAGACTCTATCCTTCTGCCTCCTTCCCCAGTCGACAAAAAAATTAAGGAAATTAATGACCGTCTATCGACACGTATAGGGGATCCAGGAAATGCTAAGGCGTTCTTTTCTGAAAGCCAAGTACCAGCGTCGTTTTCAGGTCGATGGTACAAAACTCACTCCGATGCGTTCAGTACTGAGGTCCTGGCTCGGGATAAAATATGGCAGCAGTCCATATGTCTGCGGCATTGTCTTATAAAGTGGACAAAAACTGTGTTCAATGCCACGTCCAAGCTGGTTCGAAATGTAGTCGCTACGTCTTCACTGTTAGACCTAGCCTCCCTAGCCATTTTCAGGATCGCTGAAAAATCTGGCAATGAACATGCTTGGGAATCGACGGCCCGGTTAGCTAGGGTTCTTAACAGGGCAGCTCACCATTCCATGGCCAATGCGCTGACTGCTTCTGCCAACCTAGACCTGATACGTCGTGACACATGTCTGAAGGGCACGTCGCTTAAACCACATCATAAGCTGGCTAGATATGACCGACGCATATTTCACGTCCCTAGTGGTTAGAGCGCCCGCAGCGGAAGCGGCAGGTCGTGTGTTCGATCCCTGACCGAGTCATACCAAAAACTTACACAATGATACTAACAGCTGCCTCGCTTGACGCTTAGATAATGTGACTGGGTGGGACATCATTCTACATGTCTGGGGCAGGATGCCCCAGTACTAGACATCACTATAAACTGCCTCACTGCAGACATCGTAGCGATATAACTGAAAGATGGTTAAAGCTACGTTAAAAGAAAAACGAGTAGCGGACATTTCTCCGTTGTGCTTGTCGGGACTTGGTTTATCAGTTCCATGTCATACCTTTTGGCCTAAATTTAAGCCCTTGGGCTAGTACCAAGGTTATGGATTACGTCGTCACCCTGTTCCGCTCGACTTCATCTATTGCGTCGGCAGTATATTTGGACGACATCCTCCAGAAACATCTGTCAAGTTCTACTCTGCTCAAAGGCAGAAACGATCTTATATAACTTTACATCATATAGGCTTTCTCGTGAACTGGATAAAGTCTGATCTCTGTCCAATCCGGATTTTGGTCCATCTGGGTGTGGAGTTTCTCCCGATCTGAATCTGGTAAGGCTTCCTCGAGTTTGCGATCATCCAGATAATTGCACTCGTAGAGTCTGTTTCCGACAGGATGCGCATTTTAGCGAGAGAGTTGCAGATCCTCGGATTATTCAATGCGGCAACAGACTTGATCCCGCTCAGCCGTCCTTTTATGCGCCCTTTACAAAGGACGTTGCTAGCGTAATTGCGCCCTTTTCAAGTCCCTTCGATCCCAGAAAACAGTCATGCTAACGCCAGAGATACGATCATTCTTGAGTCAATGGCACAACCCCTGTAGGCTGTCCACAGGGATTACTCTGGAGATACCCCAAGCGGGGATAACGGTATGTTCCGCCACTAATACCTACGGTTGGAGTGCCCACCTGTTGCTGGACTTCGATACTGTCAGCGGCACGTGGGTGCCAGGGGCGAACCCCTTTCCACATCAACCTTTCAGAAATAACGGCTGTCATCAATGCCTTTCATTTTGGGCAGGATCAACTCTTATTACAAACTGCCCTCATTATGTCAGACAACATTTTGGTGGTGCCTTGCCTCAAAACAAGGGGACACCAATCACCAGACCTGTGCAATCTGAACTGGCAGTTTCTACATTGGTTCGACAATCTCCACCTCAATGTACAATTCAGACACATTCTTGGCAGACTCAATGTCTTGGCTGACACTCTATCTAGTCATTCACACAGAATGGTCACTCCATCAATCGGACTTTCTTCCAATTGACACACTTTGGGGACGTCCGATGATTGATCTTTTGCAACAAGGTGGAATCGCAAGTTCTCCACCTTTCATCTCACAGGTTCCAGACCCAGAAGCTTGGGTCGTGGATGCTCGATCAATCACATGGGAAGGGTTGTGGTCATTCTCCTACCCTCCCACGGTCTTGGTACTGAAATTAATCCAGAAGTTAAGGGGTCAGAACTGTCAGATGGTTCTGATTGCCCCTCTCAGATGGAACAACTGGGTCTCCGATCTACTCAATCAAGGAGATAGATCTACCCAGGAAGATTACAGTCAGCACAAGTATTCACAAGCAACCACGGCCAGGGGTGTTCCACCCCTGTCCGGACCGTCTTTATGTTCAAGCTTGGCTCTTGTCCAGACAGCCTTGCAAGACAAACAATTTAAATCTTTGATTGCGGAGAGAATCTCGAGAGCAAGAAGGCCCTCTACTCTGAAGGTTTACGAGGGCAAGTGGCATGTTTTCAGAGACTGGTACCATATCATTCACATTGTTCCTCTGAGTGTCACAATCCCTCAACTGGCCAACTTTTCTCTGGCTTTTCGAGGAGAAACAGCTGGCTCCAGTTATTCTCAAATGCTACCGCTCCATGATATCAGACACATTCCGCCATTCTGGTACATGTGCTATCAGCCATGACAAAGATTTGTCAGATCTTTTAGACATTTTAAAAATTCAATCGACTTATATCCCTCACCCTGTTTCCAAATGGAATCTGTCCTGGGTTTTAACATGACTCAATTCAGACAGTATTGAGTCTTTAACCCACGATTAGTTAAAGCTACTATCATACAAATTGGGTTTCTTGATAGTCTTAGCTTCAGCATACAGGGTGAGCGAGTTACATGTCCTTTCTAGTGACCCGAACTCTCTTCCGTTTCGATCAGAGGGTTTGATGGTCCTCTTGACGCAGCCAGGCTTCGTAGTCCAAAATAGATTACCATACATTGGCGATCAACGAGTCGTCATTAGCTCGCTTTCTTTATAGATAAGTCAGGATCAACAGCCATGTAAGATCCTGTTTGTGCACTCTAGCACCATTTCAATGCATAGAGGTGAGTCAGGTCACATACAAGCACCTCTTTCTTCTGGTGATAGCTGGGATATGAGATATCACCATTCAAGCCCTTGCTTCATGGCTGTAGTGGGTTATACGCTCGGCGTACTCTGAGAATTCGCAAATCAGTCGCCTTATAGAAGCTGTTGGCTGACATGCAGAGTCAACCTTCTACAGTTTTATCTTCAAGTTTGTACTCGCAGAGGCAAACATTGATTCTAGTAAGTCCGGTGTTGGGCAGCCCAGACGCCCACCAGACCCATGTGCAACAATCAGCACAGCCTATTAGCTTCGCTGGATTCGGCAGATAAATTTTCGTAGGTAAGAAGATTTCAATAACTATCTTCTTAACCGTATAAAGGGGTCACATATCACGTGACCCTGGGCTGTGTTGCTGATTGAAAATTAGGAGACCGGGTTATCATTCACATGGGGAATCCAACCATCATTCCCTAGAGGATACCCGAGGTGGAGGTCGGATGCTTTGCATTCCCTCCTCCTATTACTTATTCTCCTAAAGTAATGTGATTGGGGAACGTATTCAAAGGAGAAAGCAAATTTTGTAGTAAATTATGTTTCTCCGAGAATACTTACCCAATCACATTATTAAGAAACCCTCCCAACCACCCCGCCATGCGAGCATCCTTGTGTTTTATATACCGCTCAGCTTAAAAAACTAAAGAAGCGACACCTAGCGGGTAGCAAGGAGAGGTAAGGGGCAAGAGTTATTGCCCTTTGTCTATATGACATAGACAGGAAAGACGAATTTTCGTCTTTTGGTAGGGCTGGATTCGCGAGGTAGCAGGCTAATATCCCTAAAGTAATGTGATTGGGTAAGTATTCTCGGAGAAACATAATTTACTACAAAATTTGCTTTTTAGGAATTTTTGATTTTATTGATTTCATACATGTGTGCTAGAGGTCAACAGTGTTGATAAGTTTTAAGATCAAGTCATTCTGATGAGGAGAGAGAAAGGAAAGAAAGGAGAGAGAAAGAGAAAAAAAGAAGAAGAAAAAATGAAATAAGCCTAAATATGGACATTCCGGTCTAAAGAATATGCACAAAGGCAGTCATACTTCCTAAATGAAAAAGAAAAGTAGTTTCAAAAGTGATACTGCCACTTTGTCAATAAAAATGGGATGTCATTTTCTGCCATTTATTTCATTGTCTCTTTATGAAATTAAAGTATATACCAGTACATAATATTTAATAAGTAGTCCAATTGCAACCAGTTGTTTTAGTATTTTACTGTATTGTTGTTCCTTAGTGTTACAATTCGATGAGATCTTTATTCAGGAGGATTTGAATTTTAAAGTTATCTACCCATAATGAAAGTATAAATGCCTGTGTTTATCAAGCTGGAGAGATATCTACCCATAATGAAAACTAAAACTGTTAATCTATACATTATTTATATTGTTCATTCATAGGAATTACAACTGTGGGTACATCTTAAGTCTCAGATCATAAAGTTTGTGTAGTTTTTTGATAAAATTATTTTCATCAGCAGTTTCACTTGAAGGAAGGATGGATGTAATTAAGCGTTAATCTAAATTTTCCCCACATCATTTCATCATCCATATTTAGACTTAGCACAATGAGTGTGAAGATACACATGAGCAAAAACCTGACTTCATTCTAACCATGGAGAGACAGAGTTTTGTTTTAAGGCTGCTGTCAAAGGGTGTTGCCAGCTTTGGAATGCCATTCACCACCTACCACCACACATTATTACAAGGTCAAAGCAATGATCAGCACAAGTTTTCATAAACATTTTGATCTTGATGGTACAAGACACATTCCACCATCTACCATTCTGAACTCCTGACATGAGCTATAAATGTAGCTGCAGTTAACATGTCTGCCTCACATTCTTATTAAATGGATAAAAATGTCTTTATCACCACATCAGAGTGGATTTTAAACATTGTGGCCATATCTTTGATGTTGGATTTGGCATCCACAGCAATTCTTTGACCTGTGGAAAAATATGCCAACCAACTCACCTGGGAGTCAACATCCTGAAGTGCTTGGGTTACTAACAGATCAGTTCATCATTCAGTGGTCATTTTGTTGACTGCTTCTGCCAGTCTTGACTTGATACATTGTCATGTGTGTTTCTGCCACATCACTAAAGCTACATCACACTCGGGCCTTAAAGATAACTCCATTTGGCTGTTTCAGGGTAAAATTGTTGAAGTAAGGATGCAGTTAGCTCAAGACCCCCCCCCCTTCCAAAACCCCACACCACCCATATCATTTAAAAAACCATCCATCCATGAAACAGTGGAGGGAGGATAGGCAAGTCAAGCAAAAGGAACCTTATATGTCATGTCATTCATGATCTCAGCATTTGGCCATCAGATTATATATATGGAATGGTTACTTCATTGGTTTTCATGTATTGGTGCACATTATAGGTGTCTGATCGTCAATCTTTTTTCAACAATGTGAAACCACAAATGGCCCACCTTTGTCTGACCAGTTTCAGACCCAGAAGCTTGAGCTTGGATGCACTGTCAATCAGTTGAGATGCATTATGGGCCTTTACTTACCAATATATAGTTTTAGTACTGAAAATAATTTTTATAAATGGGTTTAGAATTGAAAGATAATTCTCATAGGTCCTCTTAGATGGAATGAGTCCTGGGTCAATAATCTACTTAGTCAAGTAATAGACCTACATTAGAATATTACATCCTCGCCAAAGTTTCTTAAAGAACTACCTGTCCTTATCGTCTTTTTCTTCATGACTGGCTCTAGTCAGGACTGCCTTGCAAGAGAAAGAAATTAGACCTTCAGAGGAAGAATGCACCTCATTCTGAAGACTTTTTATGGACTGGTATCACATCAGTAACATTGTCCATTTTAGTGCCTTGATCTTTCAACTAGCTAGCATTTTTATCAGGCAATACAAGGAGAAAATGTTTGCACCAGGTACAATCAAAGGGTACCACTGCATGATACCTGACACATTGGGGGATCATGTCAGAAGAGATATTTTTCATGATAAAGATCTAACAGGACCTAGTAGCAAATTTTTATTTGAAGAGACCAAAATTCCTCACCTTGTTTCCAAATGGAATATGTCCTGGGTTTTAACATGGTTCAGTTAAGATAAATTTGAGCTGCAAGTCCAGAGCTTCCTGAATATGTTCTCGTACAAAACCTGTTTCTTGACATCTAGCATTGGCATGTAGGGTGAGTTCGTTGTACTTTCAGTCAACCCAAAGTATCTGTATATCAGATGTCTTGGTGATCCTCCTGACACAACCAGATTTTGTAGCCAAGAACCAGTTATCATCACTGGGCATGCAAGATTCTGTCAGTACTCTCAAGCACAACCTTAAGTGCATACAGACAAGTTGAGGTAACAACAAAAAACTTTTTCCACCAGGAAATTGTGAAAGCTGGGTATCACCTTCCAAACCCATCTTCACGTAGCCTTAATAACTTTTCAGTCATATCGCTACATGCACCTCTAATGTCTTAAAAGATTAGATGCCTCATGAGGATTTCAACTCATGAAATTTTAGTGATTTCTGTAAGCCTTGCATTTGGATGTAATGTTTAAATCCAAGACATCAGAGAAGCTTTTGGCTGGCATGCAATCAAACTTCTCATTGAGATTTTATCTCTGAGTTTTAGCTCAGCAGAGAGAAAACCTAGTGGATCATGTGACTTTGGATGGATGATCATTAAACCCAGTTAAACTAACACATCATCTGAGCTTTGCAGATTCACTGTTGAATTTTAATGGTAAGAAGATTTCATTTACCATCTTACTAACCTGATAGAGTGGTCACAATTCCTAGGCTCTGTTGCTTTAATAAGGAGTGTGGGTTATCATTCACAAATCTTCTTTGGTAGGCAAGATGCTCAGCATTCCCTCCTACAGCTACCAATTACCCTAATGTTAATGTGATTGGGTAAGTTATAGTAAGTTATGTTCCGCTTAGAATACTTATCTCATTATGTTACTTAAAAACCCACCCATCAACCTCACTTTGTGAGCATCCTCATTGGTGGTTCATTCAGTTTAAAAACTACGAGCAGCTAGTGAATGAAAGGGAGGTAATGAGCAAGAGTTATTGCCCTTTGTCTACATAATGTAGACAGACAAAATTTCTTCTTTTATTTGGGCTGAATTCCGGAGGTGGAAAACTTACCGTATATCTCTGTATGCAATAGTGATCAAAAGTATGGACCTACATCTGTCATCACATAATGCACTGGCATGTTGTGGTCTATACAGAAGGCTAAGGCAAATCAGTAGAACCAAAAACATGACCCTGCTCTGCTAGTGCATTATGCAATGGCAGATTTTAGTCAGTGGTTTGCACTAGGATCTGACTTGCTAGTATATAAAGTAGATACTGTATTAACTCACATATGGGTCAAGTCAAAATGAAGGAAAATAAAGAAATATCCAGATCTATTGTTACATAATGTGCCTGCCGATTGGAGTAAGTGTTGTTTGTTAAACCGATTACTTCTAACAAACTGCACAGATCCAGATCTGCTGGCACAATATGCACTGGCAGATCTGGGTCTGTGCAGTTTGCAGTTGGACTTGTCTTATAGGCAAGTATATATGGTATTGTAAATGGAGACACTGCTCTGTGCAGTTTGCAGCTCTTGATTATATCAAATCAGTTGTCTGCAACTATACCAGTTTTAACTTCTCTTGTAGATTTCCCAGATTCTGGACTGTGATCAGAACATTACGGTGTATAAGCAGCTAGTGGATTTGACACACCCTCATATTGTCTCACATTACTGGATAAAAGAATATATTGACAACAGCATGCACATTTTCATGGAGTTTATCCAAGGTCAGTTTATTAACGTGCCATACTCACTTTAGTAAACTGTTTCATTTCTTTCTATCTCATCTGCAAGAAAGATATCAAGCCATTGTTGCTGAAGTTGAAATAACAGTTGTCACTTTCATGGATATAGCATTAACACCAGTTATTGTATTGAGGTCCATATCTCATTTCCTCATGCATTCAGTCTAATAATATTTGATATATGTATATAGCTTGAGGCAGCACCATGAGATTAACAAAAATATGTTACTGTGACTTACATTTTGCTCCTTAAGTTTGTTTTCTTTTTTTTCTGTGAAGGACCATGTACCTGTTTTCCTCTGTTGATTTGAATTTGATAATAATAATAATAATAATAATAATAATAATAATAATAATAATAATAATAATGCTAATAATGCTTTATTTATAGAGGGTGACTCATTAGTCAAGGACTATTCTCCCTTAAGGCCCTCTCAAGGAGAGTATAACAGTGCACATTACAGTAGTCCCCCTCTTATACGGCCACCCCTGCTGCACTGGGAAAGTGGCCTTATAAGATGGGTGGCCGTTCCAGAGGGAGGCTAAATTTATTACTAGATGTATATGTAATGTATGTAAGAAAGCTACATACTTCAAAACATTAAATATCTTTGTCTAAATGAAACATTAATCAATAAAAGCTTTTTTTGTTATAATAACAAAAATTTATTTCAACTGAATATATGTTACTATTTTTTCTTTCTTGGCGTAAGTGTGATATGCGAGCGGGTATTGTTGTCATGCACATTGCAAATGGATTCAAAAACGTCATTTACATCTTGGTACATACATAATTATGTTTCCATTTGCTCCATTTTCCCACTGCTGCTGAATAACCTTATCGGTTATGACTTTGTTGATTCAAATTATTTCAACATAAACTTGTTTTTTCGAGTCTTTTCTACATAAAATTGTTCTGCATACCCCTCCCCTTCCCCAATGTCGTCAAGTAGAATAACCGACTTTCTTCTAAAATATTGTATCCGTTAATGTGATGACATTTTAATGTTTGGTAATGATTTATTCGGTTATTGCTGACTGTATGTGATTTAATTATGCAGACAAAACTTGTGTCGAGTGTATGAAATACAGCCTTCGTAAAGGAAGCCATAATGTGTGGTCACGTGACTTTTCCGGTCTTTGTCTGGTACCCTGTTGTTTTTTTTAAGGTTGTCTGTGTGTGCCAATGTACAAAATCTATTTTTAGCCTATGCTGACCCTGTTATGATTATAACAATTACGTCTGGTTATAATCATCAACGAGAAGAACTCAACATAAGTGTTAAACCCCAAATTCTATCATAACATTATTGAGTTCATTTCCTGTAAACATCGACTTTTATAGATAATGATATACTATAAATCTTTAGTCGACACTTTTAACGGCGACTTGACACTTGGAGACGTGTATCTACAATAGATATAATCAAAATTGCTTACCTTATGCCAAGATTTGAATTAATTATTGGTTCTGGATACATTTAAAGAAACAAAAGTGGCTGTTCATGAGGGGGACATTTTTCATTTTTTGTATTAAAATGCTGGCCACTGGTCACGTTAGAGGGGTGGTTGTTCTTGATGGGTACTTTTGAATACAAACTCGTCAGTGCCAAGGGATTCTGGCCGTAAGAAGCGGGTGGCCGCTGGTCAGGGGGGGCCATTCAAGAGGGGGACTACTGTATATGATACAGTGTATGTTGTGCCTTTAGAGAGCCACTGCATTCATGCAGTTGTAACAAGAAATGGTTGCTGCATCTATTTCCTCATGTTTATGTACCAATGTTAAGTACCAATTTTTTTGTTTTATATTTTATATATTTTTCTTTTTTCTTTTTCCTGCAATTGGTATATACAGGGCTCATGATAAAATTTCCCAAACACTTGTCCCTGTGATGAATGAGATGCAAGATTTACTCATCCCAGTTCTTATTATACTTTACAGAGTACACATCTCCACTACACTGCTTATGTGTTTACTAGATAATGACATGTGCATGATGCAACTTGATAATGCAGAGGATGAAAGCCATGAAATATTGGTACACAACTCTTTAGATAAATATGTTAAAGACTAAAGATTTAAAGGAGATGTTTAGATACAGAGAAATTCAATGTAAAATATTTACAATTTTTGCCAAGCCACATATTGCTGTGCTTGCCCCAGATCACCAGTATTTTCAGGATTGTTTGGCTTTGTACATGCACTGTCCGACCAAAGTCAATTTAGATGCTAGCAGATATTTATATAAGAATTTAATTATATATAAACATGTAATTTTTAAGTATATGTAAGCAAGTTAATTAGTTATTAATTATAGATAAGCGTGTCATTTTTGTTCACAAGACAATGTCAGTGACTTGAAAGACAAATTCAACGCGTCTCAATTTCATACTCAATTTTGGTCAGATACACATAGAAATGAAGATTTTCTAATTAGCCAAAAGAATTGAAACTTTTCTAAGTCACTATCCTAATTAGATTTTGTCCCGTTGGTTGTTATAAGATTATCAGCATTAAAATTATATTACAGCATGTGTGAATGTTGGTGGGGATCTGCTGAGACCCTTAGAATACTCAATTCTTATGTAAGTGGCAACACTTTTCTTGTTGAAAAGAAATTACATTCTTTGGGATTGGCATTTTTCCTTCGGCATGTCAAAAAAAATATCTGCTGGCATCTTTCCTTTGGCATAACCCTTGGCATAACAATAGAAATGTCTGCTGGCATCTTTGGCATAACAATAGAAATATCTGCTGGCATTTTCCCTTTGGCATGACAGTAGAAATATCTATTGGCATCTTCCTTTGGGCATATCAATAGAAATATCTACTGGTATCTTCCCTTTGGCATGTCAATATAAATATATACACTGGCATCTTCCCTTTGGCATGACAATATAAATATCTGCTGGCATCTTCCCTTTGGCATGAGTGTAGAAATATCTGCTGGCATCGTTGATGAGATAAAAAGTCACACAAATTTGTACATTCTCGGTCTCGTAAATTTCTAGAGCTCTGACTCATAACGATGTGTGATATCTCATTGAAAAGGTAATCCTTGTTGATATAAAAAAGGTGCCTACATTACTGCGAATTGTCACTGTACATCCAGAAGCCATTAAAAAATCAATGGTTATGTATGAAACTGCAACATAATAATTTCAAAATTATTGCCTTTTTAGTGTAAAGCTTACATTATGTAAATGTGTATAAAAAGAAGATTTTGTTGCAACATTTGCTGGACTGAGTTAATTATAACTGATGTACATCATATGTTAAAATTTAATGCTTGGCAAGTAGATGAATTGAGATTTATTCTCAACGTAGGTACGATTCTACATTTACTGAGGGATGAGTATGTAGCAAAGCTTTAATTAGTCCAGCCAATTTTTACCTGGTTATGACAAGTGGATAAGTGCTTTTTATGATCCCTCTCAAACTCAAACCACCCTGAGGGCTTCATAAAGGCATTATTGATGGCCCATGGGGCATACCACATTTCTTATCTCTCATGACATCTTGTGATGCCAATCATTTTGCAGGCCACTTGATACGGCTCTTGGTGGGCTGCATTGTGTTAGTGTGTATATATATATATATATATATATATATATATATATATATATATATATATATATATATGTATATATGTATATATATATATATAATCGCTGGTTACAATATGGTTATGCTACTTAGTTATTGATAGTGGACATAGATTCTCAAGGGCTTTACTATTGTGTTTTATGTATTATTCTACTGAATGTATTTTCATGTAGGATTTTTGGAATTTTCTTATATTTGCACAGATTATTTCCGGATTATCGAGACAAGTTTGAATGAAATTTTACACTTTGGTCCCCGATTTTGTTTTCCGGATCCACAACGTGGATTTCTGAATTAACGGAGCAAATTAACGTTTAGGAATTCCGTTCCTGTTGAATTGTGTCTGGATAGCGAGGTTTCCAGATAAACAGAGTTCGGATTAACGAGGCTCCACTATATATATATATATATATATATATATACACACACACACACACACACACACACACACACACACACACACACACACACACACACACACACACACAGTGGGACCCCGCTATAACCTGCCCCGTTATAACACGAATTCGGATATAACACGGTCGTGGCATGGCTCCCGAAATTTCAGGTAATTTATTACAGGTATTTTTCTCAAAGACCCAAAAAAAAAAATCTTTTAAGTATGAAAAAAAAAAAAACGTCAAGAGTTTAATTATCATTCTCATACTCATCTAAAAAGTGCGATAAAGAACGTGTAGAAAATGTATGATCAAATTTCTTCTAGTTTTGTGCCAAAATAAACGTCGGAAATTCGAACCAATTGCTGGGCCTACTGAGAACTTTGATCTTTGTTTGTTGTTGAAAAATTGCAGCTCATAAGTGTCAATATTATAATTACTGATTCCTGAGTAATGAAGCCATCATGTCTACTTTGTGTTTGTCTTGAATGCATTCTGAATACAATCGTTGCTCAAATAATCTCCGATATATGTTCTCTTAATTTCATACACAAATAAGCAACAGCCAATGCGGCGGTTGATAAAAGATTCTCACCAGAATGTATAAATCAATTAATTTAAGTACATTGTTTATCATCAAAGTGAACTGCCGAGCTAAACTTGTTAAAATCAGGGGGAAACGATTTATACAGCATCAAAGAAACAAAAAGCCGCCAACATGTGTGCGTGGCTTGGCGGTGTTGTTTTATGCAATCTGTTGATTAGTAAATTCGAATTCTGCAACTGAGAACTATAATTGACTTTGCCAAGAGCAAACGTGACATTAGCAGAAAGCAGCTAAAAATCAAGAGTTTTTAAAAAATAATAACTATTGACAGATGAGAAATGTAATGGTATAAAATGTATACGACACAGAGATCTCGGAAACGCTTAATTACGCGTATTTGAATGCAAATATTTGATCTGGGACACATAAATCACTCCATGCAGGAATCCTCCGTACGCATGCAAATTGCTGGGAGACAAAGTTAGTGTTGATTACTTTATCATTTTAGCTGTGCTGATATTTACAGTGACATAATTCAGTGGTTAAAATACAGCCAGTTCTGCCTGCTGTATTTATTAGAGTACATCAAAAGAACATGACGCAATAGCTGGGCGGCAAGTTCAAAGGACTTTGACTAGCAGCTTGGGTGGGAAAATGTGCTGAAATTTACAATGACTGAATTCAGAGACAGAGAGATCCTGAGATGTACATGTAGTTATTATAAGAATACACTTTAACTTCCATTATTTAATCTACGGACATGTACTATTTCATCATTCATTACGTACACCCGTTACATAATTTTTGTTATTTTCTTTTAATTGAATTAAGTCACATAATGATCTGTGACAAAATTATTGAATATTTTACATCCGTGTATGGATATTTTCGATGGAAATATTTGTATTATGGATTCAATGTATGTTACAAAATTCGCTGGTGAGTACACAGTGTTCATACTCTTTTCATGCAATAGATTATACATGTATATATAAATTAGACACGTGTATGTACCAATGCATGGTTCTCTGAATAAAGTAATATATTATATCTGCAATTTCTGTTACCACAGCAAATGTTTTTCTCATTTAATATATATTGATCAAAAATGGTAATTGTGCCATGCATTTTCGCACCCGTCTTTATGTACCCCCTCCCCCAATTAAATCCAAAAATGTGTTGGTATTGTACATGGTTGCTTATAACACGGTTCGGTTCATAACACGGTTGGATTCTATGGCTCCCAACTACCATGTTATAGCGGGGTCCCACTGTATATATGAACTCTTGGTTGAAATACCTGTTTTAAATGAGCTTTTTTGGCAACCATTTTGCTTCTGTAGCTATTTGAGCTTTTTTTTTTGTTTCTGGCTTTTAAAATACCATTCCAATTCATTCAGATAGCCTCTTTGGGGAAGTTCAACATGATCTGAATTTTTACCAAAAAGCAATATTAAATGGTCACTGCGACATCAATTAGATTTTATTTTCCTACCTGCTCTAAGTGCTTTATTCCTCAGAATATTGTATACATGGTCTATAGTGTATATTCCAGTAGTGATCTCTAGGTCTCTAGATAGTGAAATCTTGGTAGTTGATTAACAAAAAGTAGACAGAAACATGTAAGTAAATAAGTACAAATAAGTAAATAGTGTTATAGCATAGATTGTATCAAAACCATATTCCTGTGGAAATAAATGTAATTATGCAATGTGCTTTATAATTTTTCAAATAGGTGGCAGCCTGAGTCAGTATTTGAACACAATTGGAAAGTTGTCCTGGGAGACTGCTGTGTATTATAGTAGACAACTGGTTGAGGCAGTTTCTTTTCTTCACCAGCATAATATTGTTTACCTGTATTGGGATGGTAAGTAATTATTTAAAAACAATATAGACAGGCATGCTACACTTGCTTTGGGAAAAAATTCTTCTATTTTATTTAGTTTGGGCAGAAAATCTGCATGTACAGTAGAATTATAAAGAACACAAAAAATTAATATATGCATTTAAAGTAGAACTATAAGGAATATGGTAACACAAATAATTAATATATGCATGTAAAGTAGAACTATAAGGAATGTGGTAACACAAATAATTAATATATGCATTTAAAGTAGAACTATAAGGATTATGGTAACACAAATAATTAATATATGCATGTAAAATAGAACTATAAGGAATATGGTAACACAAATAATTATTGTATGCATTTAAAGTAGAACTGTAAGGATTATGGTAAAACTAAAAAAGTTAATGTATGCAAGATTTTGAAGTTCTGTTTCCATAGTTAATTTAACCAGCTTGTAATATTTAAAATGTTAAGATATTTGGAAAAATTAAATAAGCTGCAAAAATTGAATTCGTTGGTATGGTTTACAAAGTTCATTCAGTCATAAAAGATACAGGATTTTTAGATCAATTATTTGCATATTTGCAGCTATTACAACAAGTCCACATACTTTGGAAAAATCTGCATGTATGCTCAATCTTAATATCATCATGTGAGAGCCAATATACATGTTGATGACTGTGAATCTCTCTATATACTGTATACTTGGTCTATGGACTGAGTGTGTATACATGGTATAATTACCATTCACATGGTGTTAGGACTGAGTGTGTATACATGGTATAATTACCATTCACATGGTGTTAGGACTGAGCGTGTATACATAGTTTAATGACCATTCACATGGTGTTAGGACTGAGTGTGTATACATAGTATAAGGACCATTCACATGGTGTTAGGACTGAGTGTGTATACATGGTATAATTACCATTCACATGGCGTTAGAACTGAGCGTGTATGCATAGTTTAATGACCATTCACATGGTGTTAGGACTGAGCGTGTATATATATTATAAAGACCATCATGGCGTTAGGACTGAGTGTGTATCCATAGTATAATGATCATTTACATGGTGTTAGGACTGAGTGTGTATGCATAGTATAATGACCATTCACATGGTGTTAGGACTGAGCGTGTATGTATATTATAAAGACCATCATGGTGTTAGGACTGAGCGTGTATCCATAGTATTCACATGGTGTTAGGACTGAGCATGTGTGTACAGTGGAGCCTCGTTAATCTGGACACATTTGTTCACAGTGAATATGTCAGGATTAACGAGTTTTCTGGATAATTGAATCATGCGCATTTTTTAAAGATATCTTCACACCGTATATATGTACATGTATATGCTAGCTTTAAATGTAATGTACTGTATATTCAATAATGGTTGAAATAAGTTAATGAATACATATATTAATTTGTGTTTATTTCATATTATTATAACTTTGGCTTGTACATACATATACAATAAATATAAGTTTAGACAATTAACACATCGAACACATCACACTATGTACCTCACAAATGAAGCTCTGTATTGTCCGCATCTTAAATCTGACAACTGTATTTGTACAGCCATCAATAAACTCTGATTGTTACATACAATTGGTAAACAACAAAAAGGCTTAATGACACTTTTAATTTATTTAGCATATGCTATGTCAAATAGCATGTACGATTTGATCCCACTGTGTTTATTTAATTATTAACACCCCCTTCGGCGACTAGCTAAAACAGACAATGTTTATACAATCGCTGGTTACAATATGGTAATGCTACTTAGTATTTGGTAGTGGCCATAGATTCTCAAGGGCTTCACTATTGAGTTTTATGCATTATTCTACTGACCGTATTTTCATATAGGATTTTTCGAATTTTCTTATTTTTGGACAGATTATTTTCGGATTATCGAGACAAGTTTGAATGTAATTTTACACTTTAGTCCCCGATTTTGTTTTCTGGATCCGGAATGCGGATTTCTTGATTAACGGGGCAAATTAACATTTAGGAATTCTGTTCCTGTTGAATTATGTCTGGATAGCGAGGTTTCCGGATAAATGGAGTCCGGATTAATGAGGCTCCACTGTATATTATAAAGACCATTCACATGGTGTTAGGACTGAGCGTGTATGTATTTTATAATGACCATTCACATGGTGCTAGGACTGAGCGTGTATGTATATTATAAAGACCATCATGGTGTTAGGACTGAGTGTGTATGCATAGTATAAAGACCATTCACATGGTGTTAGGACTGAGCGTGTATGTATTTTATAATGACCATTTACATTTTGACAGTTCTTCTCGAAAAGCAACAAGCGCAGGCGACCTTTACATTGTTAACTCACTCATGCATTCACCATGTTTATTTATTGTAGATATTTAAATTTGAAACACGTGGCTCATAACCCGCCCACTGGATGAAGATGATGTACTGTTTTTTGTGGTCATGTGGGGTTTCTGTAACAGTTCGTGACCTACAAGTTTCATTTAAAGCTGGCCTCCATAAAAAATAGTTTTCTCTTGTTATTTATCAGTTATTTAATTTAATCTTCACAAACTCTATTTTTTTTTTTTTTATTATTTCTGCTTTTAAGTTGACACATTTCATTATTTTCATGATCTTTAATATTCATAAAATTACAGACACTTTGCACCATTGTGCCTTTAATTGTACTGTGAATGATATTTATTTTACAACTCTTTTTTCCATACAAATTTCTTGTACATTTAGATTCATGATGGCAGTCATCACCATCATAACTCTAAACAAAATTGTTCCCACACTACTGTGGGATGGAGATTTTATACCACATTCTCCAACCTGCTCCCATAACTTTTTATGATCATGTAATGTATTCGAAGAAGAAACCAAGTTTGGGAGTAAAATATGTTTCTTCAGTAAGACGTGTCCATTCATAATACTGGCAGTCCCTTCCAAGCCCATCCTGCAGTTTCATTCTTTTTATGGCAAATGTTTACATATTTGTTTTTGTTTTGCTTAATATGAAGACTGGATTAATGTGCTGTTGGATGTTCTTTTCATAAAGTATTATTGTTTAGTATCACAGGTGAAATATATTTTAATTACAAAAATGGTTTCTTCCATCTGTCAGGAAGCAAGTTCCAATACTCTCATGTATTTGTGTTGTTCCCCATAGTTGTTAGTCAGTTTGAACATTCATTCATTGTATAAGAAAATATATTGCAAGTTCCAATATTGTGTAAGGTTTTATTATAGAGTACTGCTCTAGTGGACTAGATGTTTCAGCGTCCGCCTTGGACATGGGAGGTCGCAGTCAATCCCCAGCTGAGTCATACCAAAGACTTACAGAAATGGTATTAACAGCCGCCTCGCTTGGCGCTTAGCATTAGGAGGTTAGAGTCAGTACTGGTCGGCATGGTGTCAGGATAATGTGACTGGGTGGGACATTTTGCTGCATGTCTGCAACATGATGCCCCAGTGTATGCATCACTATAAACTGCCACACTTCAGACATTGTAGCGATATGACTGAAAAATTGTTAAGGCTACATGAAAAATCCAAAATTACACACACACACACACACTTCTTAAAGAGTATAATGGCTATATATATGTAGCTTAACCTTGATATAATTCCATTATAACAGCTCATCTTATAAAGCATGTACCATTTGTACTTGCTTATAAGTCAAGTCAGACTGCAAACAATAAAGGTCCTGATCTGCCATAGCATAATGTGCATGCAGATCAGGGTCTACCTTGATTGTTCTTCTAATTATTCCCATCAAACTGCACAGACCCAGATCTGCCAGCTGTTTGCATTAAGTGGTGGTACAGTTCTATGCACCAATTACTTTATAATATAATTCAGTTATTAGAGAGACAGGACTTTATTGGCAGCTGACAGTAGATCACAGTAGAAGAGAAAGATTGTATGCCTGTTTTACATATGATAGTGACATAATGTCACCCTATTTAGTCTTTATTCGTAAAATCATTGTCAAGACATTCCAGTTTTATAATATTTGTTTCAGTAGGAACAATGCTTTTATATTTCCTTCCAGCTGGGAACATTTTATTCACCGACTGCAGTTACTGTCATGTGAAGCTGTGCAACTTGTCCATGTCCTGTCCAGTTGAACAGGAGCAGAACAAATTTGATGGCAATGGGACCAAGCACTCCCTGCCTCCTCATCTCTGTCCCCCTGAGGTAAAGAGTTTAATTTAGAACGCTTGGTCAAAATATAGTGGAGCTTAAGAAAATTGGAAGTAGAAAGATAATTCTTACTAAAGTTTATTTCATCATGGTTCTAAGTCGAATATGTATACATTTAAAGACAATAACGAGAAACCTGTACAAGAGCTCAATTATTTTGAACAGATAAATGCATTTTAGTTTCAGGTAGAGTATGCTTTTTAGCACATGATGGCCTGTACAACAGAAATTCCAGTATAAATCAGTACAAATAAAGAGTCATTATGGGTATAGGTATTATAGGTATTATATGTTAGATTATCATTTGAAAATAATTGTATTGATATAAGGGGCATACTGGGGAAAGTCTAATATTAAATGAGCTTTTACCAGAATGCCTTTAACAAATGAATCTCTAACAATGGCATGCAAAATTGGCAGATTGCTGCAGGAATTTCTGTGTTTGCCATCATCTACTACAAAGAATACTTCTGACTGAAATTGAAATGCATATACTTGTGCAGAATAATTGAGTTTTCATGACATGAGAACACTCATTTGATTTCCTAAGTCATATTAGTATCATTAATAAATAGAATCACCTCAAAGAAGAACACTACAGTGTGGATTATTGCCCTTGACATAACCACTATAATGTCGATTACAGCCCTAAAAAGGGCACTATAGTATAGATTACAGCCCTTGACAAGGGTACTACAAGCTGGATTATAACCCTTGACATGGGCACATGGTCACCATAATGTGGATTACAGCCCTAATAAAGGGGCATTATAATATAGATTACAACCCTTGATAAGGGCACATTAAGACACATTACAGCCATTAACATTGGCACTAGTATCTGGATTACAGTCCTCATTAAGGGCACTGTAAGGTGGATTACAGCTTTCAAAATGGGTACTGTAATATATATTGACTACAACCCTAAAAAGATGGCACTCTGAGGTGGATTCCAGCATGCAATTAAACTTTGGAAAAGAATAAGAATTTGTTACCATTAACTAACTTCAAATAACTAAATATTATGATAGCATAAATGCTATTTTTTGATAGAATCATCTTGAACAAATTTCAAGTAAAGTTAGTGATATTGGCATCAAGGGACAACATGAAATTAGTAATGTACATGTTGAAGACACCTCAGGCACAGAACAGAATGGTATGGTTTTGTACTTAACAGCACAGCAACATAAATAAGTTATTAAGTGGTGAGGCAGTTGGAACAAAGTGCCTGCCCATTGACACTCCATGATAGCAGGTCCAGTGGTAGGATTCAAACTTGCACCCTTTCGATTGAGAGTCCAGCACACTAACCACTAAGCCACTGCACCTTGAACATACTTCTGGACAGTTGGCTGCATTGTTAATGTTTATTTGCATCATACACTGCAACTAGAACACAATGGAGCCCTCTGGACAGTTGGCTGCCAAGTTTATGTTTATTTGCTTCATACAGTGCAGATTCAATGGCAGTCACCTTGCATTAACAACTTATGTTGGTCCAGTCTCTAGATCACCTATGTCTTTTTTTGTTCTACTTTGCTTTACTTAATGAACTTGAAATGTTTTGTCCCATTTGTTGATGTTCAAGAAATGTAACAGTGTAGTTGCATTTACAGGACCCATAAGAAAAGTGGCTCAAGATATGTCATCTCTTGACTGAGATGTTCCAGCAAAGTGATTGGCTGTGAGATGTTCTTTTAAGCAAAGTGATTGGCTGTGAGATGTTATTTTAAGAAAGTGATTGGCTGTGAGATGTTCCATTAAGCAAAGTGATTGGCTGTGAGATGTTCCTTTAAGCAAAGTGATTGGCTGTGAGATGTTCCTTTAAGCAAAGTGATTGGCTGTGAGATGTTCCTTTAAGGAAAGTGATTGGCTTTGAGATGTTCCTTTAAGCAAAGTGATTGACTGGGGCTTACTCCTGTTTCACCTGTAACTTTAAAAAAAAATATTTTTCAGCTTGGGAGTACAAATCAAGTTGACAGAAAATCTGACACTTGGGGTGCAGGCTGTTTGATGATTGAAATGCTGACGGAGAAACCAATCTGGCATGACAGAAGGCACGAGAACAAGACTACCTTGCTAGAGGTACATTGACATTTTCTATAAAATGTTCAGTTTCTGTAATTTTTCTGTGTGAAAAATACAACATGAAACGTGAAGAGGGAAACATCTAAAATTAAGTACCATATTTTCGGGCCTATAAGTCGATGCGGAGTATAAGTCGAATTCACCATTTCGACTTATTTTCAATCCTTCATCCATATATAAGTTTATTTGGAGTATAAGATGAGGCCAGGTCAATATCTAGGCTTTGTATTTTACACTAGTATTGGTATCATTGTATGAGATTCCATATTACCAGCAATCGTGAAATTGCATTACCGATGCTAACATGCTTGTGATTTTACTTCTGAACAAATCACTGTTATATTCTGTTATCAATTGACACAGCTGAAAAAACAGTCCATGCTTGTTTTATTATAATTGAAATCACATCCATCTTGTAGTTCATTTTTATTACCTGTAGTTACGAATGTAACTTATATAAACTTTCAATGACACAATCCATATTTTAGTCTATTAGTATAAGACGAAGCCCCGACTTTCAAGTAAAAAAGTATTGACTTGTAGGCCAGAATATACGGTAACATATTCGTAGGGCTATTCCATTTAAACATACCACTACCCCACAGACGGCGGAATAAAAACCTTCCATGCATGGTCATCAATAAACAATAATCATTTCTGTGCCATGTCATATTGAAAGAAAAATGCTTCTATCGGTGGTGGCTATTTTATTTTAATTATATGTTTCTGTCATGCCACCATTATGTATGTTTTCTCTTCTATCCCTGACCCGTAAAAAAATAATGTCATTGCTGATTACGCATCTTAATTCGTGGAATTTCATAAAAAAGAAAAACTAAATTGTCAATTATCTATGAAATATGGAAACAGTTGGAACGTGGATCTCCAGAAGTTTTTAGATCTAGCCATATATACTGTAGTATCATTTATTTTTGTTGGGCTCAATTATCTTGGTTTTGAAAATAACTTTTACATGTATGACCCTGCTAGCAAATTTCATATATAATTTCTGGGTACTGTTATTTACTTGAGACTCTTTTTCTTAGGGGTAGAAGACACTGCTGGTTATCCTTGCTAAATAAAAAGATTCATATGCCTGTAATTCCTACTGAAAAAAACCTCCAAACATCACCAGACATTTAAAAGCACTTATGCTGGACAAATTGCAAAAACATTTATCCACAAAATAACATGTTATATAGTATTACTTCATCTACAAGAAACTCTTCTTGATTTCTTTTTTCCACAGCTTGTTTGCCTTGTAGTACCATCTGTTCCCAGCCACTTAAAAGAAGAACATAAGAAATTCCTTCGAGGTTGTCTACAGGTAGGATGGAAAAGTGTCACACAGGGTTAAGCTTTCTTAAGTTAAAGATAGATGGTTATTTTACATGTGGGTTTGAAATGGTACTGTGAATCATTTTTTTTCACAAAGTACCAATATTCATGGATTTCATGATTTCTGCAAAGCACAAATTTCCAAGATCCCATAAGCAAGAATTTATTTGCAAAACTGCAAGACACCCTTCCCCATCATATCCAGGCATATCTAAAAATCAAAGTACCAATGAAAATAAACAGCAAAAACCTTGAAATTTTTCATGCAAAAAAATAAATAATTCACCATATACTATATGAAGAAAACAGATTAAGATACCTTTTTAAGAACCCAGAAAATGAATTTGATAGATTGGTTAAACATTTTGAACTTGTATATTTTTGTAAGAACCCTAAAATTTGTTTGGTCGGATTATATACATTTTTAAAAAAAATTAATAGCATAGTACGAATCTTGGAATGCTTTTTTGACAGATTAAATTTATTATTTGAATTGAGATAATCTTGTAAGGACACTAAAAATGGTTTGAAAACTTTTGAATTGCATAAAGTTCTATAAATGTAAATTGATAAACTGATATTGAAGAAATACCATGGATACTCAAAAGTGTTATTTTTTAACATGGATTTATATGAGCATAAACCATGCATTATTAATGAGGTAATCTTGCATCTGATTGGTCAACTTCTGGAAGTCATATTTCTAATCCAGTTTTTATCAGACTTTAAATATACATTGATATCATCAAGATTTTGGATGGTGTTGATAATGATTGATATCCTCACGTATCAGTATCACATTGCATCAGATTGGCTGAGTTTGTTGCCCTCCATATTTCTGACATATTTCTGATCCAAGTTTGATGAAATTTTAATCACTTATGAAGATTTTGGATGGGTTTGATGAGGAGTATGATCCACAGATATTAATGATGTAATCTTGCATCTGATTGGTTGAGCTTATCACCTGGAAGGCATATTCTTGATGTGATTGGCTAAGCTTATCACCTGGAAGGCATATTCTTGATGTGATTGGCTGAGTTTATCACCTGAAAGGCATATTCTTGATGTGATTGGCTGAGTTTATCACTTGGAAGGCATATTTGTGATGTGAATGGCTGAGCTTATCACCTGGAAGGCATATTCTTGATGTGATTGGCTGAGTTTATCACTTGGAAGGCATATTTGTGATGTGATTGAGAAAGACTTGGAATGTTTTGGTAATGAGTGAGATCAATGCATATTAACTCATTCGGCCCCGATGCCATCAATGCACATGATTCGGTTTCTGCATTCAATGGCCAATCCTGCCATTTGTCACTTTGTGTGTTAGATACAACATCTCTTATTATTTACAAATGGGGCTTTTCCAAGAATCAGACCAATATTAACCGATCAGAAATGATTTTACTTTCCTTTGTGCAAACTTGAATTGTTCAGAAACCAAAGGTTACTAATTGTGAGCAGTTTCACTACATGTGTTCTGTTCTTGAAAAATCATAAATGATGGTGAATGTGAGAGCAATTTTTGATAATGATTAGAGCATAAATGAGGAGTATCTCAGGTTTGATCGAGGAATCAGAGGAAAGATGTGTTCAACAGTTGGATAATTTGCAAGATTTAGAATCGGATATTGAAGTTTCTGAGATTGAATTGTCAGAAGAAGAGGATGCTGATAGCGATAATGATAGAGTTTCTGTCGATTTAGCAGATTAGAGCGATCATCTTCGGCCTGTCCAAATCAATGATTTTCATGGGAAAAACACAGACCTACAACTAACATTGACAAGGAAAAAAGAGAACTCAATGTTTTTTCATTTATTTTTTCTGGAGGAACTGTACACAAACATTGCAAATGAAACCAATGCATCTGCCCCAAAATGCATATTGTATTATTGGTATCACTGAACAAAATGTGGTATCCAACCTGCAAAATGTGTTTATTGAACAAAGTTTGATCTGAACCAAAACTGGATGTGAACAAAGCCAATAAATTTATATACAAACTGTGTTTCAAACCATATAACATATTAAATTTTCCTGTTTTATTTTAATGGATTTAAGGGATGATGATGTTATATTCCTGACAATGTTGCACATACGTTTGTAAATAGTGAATAAATAAATTGTGAAAGACAAATAGGGAAAAAAATACATCACTGTGTAGACAAATTCATTTGGAATTTTTGGTGAAAATTTCATCAATTACAAATGGATGTAAGAAGAGAAAATAAGGTAAGTGTAAATGCATGTGCATGATGTTTACAAAATTTTCCAAACAGGTATAACACTCTGGGGCACAAGCAGCTA
Organism: Unio pictorum; assembly: GCA_030141615.1. NCBI lineage: Eukaryota > Metazoa > Mollusca > Bivalvia > Unionida > Unionidae > Unio > Unio pictorum. The sequence goes on along the minus strand of JARLTB010000026.1, from coordinate 6,422,018 downwards.
GACAGAGCTTTGTGTTGATAGGGCACAGTAGCAGTGATACTAATAACTGTGCTGGGGCTGAAAGAGTTAAGGATGCAATTTTACACCTAATTGACTGCACTTCAAAATCATATGAGGTCATATTTTTGATTTGCTGGGGTTATTATCATCAAGATTTTTGGTGACTTTGATTATCAAAATCAGACTGAGCATATTAATTATATCTTCATCTTTTGAAATAATTTTTATCAGGATATAGGCAAATAGAATGAACAGTTTATAAAGTTTGGGAATTAGTTTACATGGGGTGTTCTTACATGATTAAATAAGCCAGTTATTTAAGTCAGGTGACCATGGTCTCTTGTTTTTATTGTTTGTATTTTGTTTCCCATTATATTTGTTGTTACCCATTACATTTTTTACAATTTTTAAACGGGAGTTGGTAGAAGTTACAGTTATTTTGAATGTCACAGGTTCAGTACCTGTCAAGGCCATTCTGAATTAGCTGCCTCTGTGTGACCATGGAAATGAGCTTAGCTCTTATTTCTTTGCATGATATAGACATAATGTACCCAAAGTGCAGTTAAAAATCATCCGCTGACAACAACTATTCGGCTGGAAAAAATTTACACTTAGATTTATAGGCTGCAATATATGATACCTCATTTCTTTATCTTAATTTTTTTACATACATTCTTGTACATTTCTCATTATGTGCAAAATATAATTTACACTAGTTCATCATCTGATACTTTGTACCATACATATCAAAGACAGGTCAGATCAGGACACACTAGGAGATTTACGAAATTTGACTTCTTAAGAGGGAAGTTTTCATTGTCCCCATTTTTAGCATACAAATGAGTATAAATTACAACTATTGAACAGATTTATAATTTTTCATATTAAAATGTGCACATCATCTCATGAAATCAGTCCTTTCACAGTAACTTGTTGCCATTTATAACCTTTTATGTACCACAAGCATTTTTTTTGCGTTTCATAATTATGCATTAAAATTTTTTATTCCAAAAGGTGAAAGTAGCAGCTGCACTGTCTTGCCCTGTTTAAACCATTTCAGTCATGTAATCATAGGCAGTATTACTTTAAATATACCACACAGGAAACAAAATGTGAACAAATAGTATGAAAGTTTTCATTAATAATATATGGGAGATATTAGTGGAAGATGGGAGGGATAGGAGATGGTCTTAACCAGCTGGATGTTCACATGTATGTTATACAATCATGTTTTGTATTTTTTCTTTGAAATATTTGCAACTACTAGCTTAATTGCAATTAATTAACATATTTGCTGTATATGTTGGGACAATGTTTTTGTTGGGAAACTATTAGTTTTTTTTATTAATTATAATGGCCTTTGTAAGAGTTTTAATTTTTCTAGTTAATGTCCAAATTTCGATAGTCATACAGTTGAGTGATTTAAATATTTTTCCACAGTGTAGTTCATTAATCGTAATCAACCAACAGTCCTACTTATTTTCATTTCTGGAAGAGAACTAGAAGTGACTCAAGATAATTGTATATTTGTTTTTTTCTTTAACATGCTTCTGCTTTGGAAAGCTTAGACCCAATAAATCCATAATAAAATCTATGTATTATCCAATATTTGGGAGTAAACACGCTCAAACTGATGCTCACATTCACATTCAATAATTAGAAAAAAAGAGTAAAATAACTTTTACATTTTGTCTTAAATTAGGTTTCTCAAATAGACTATGAAATGACATAATTGTGTCCCAGGTTTGTATCTAATATACTGCTGAATTTCCATGACATAGGCATACCCCAAGTTTTTATTCTAATAAACTGCTGAATTTCATTGACATAGGCATACCCAAAGTTTTCATTCTAATAAACTGCCAAATTTCCATGACATAGGTATACCCCAAGTTTTCGTTCTAGTAAACTGCCAAATTTCATTGACATAGGCATACCCCAAGTTTTCATTCTAATATACTGCCAATTTTCCATGACATAGGCATACCCCAAGTTTTCATTCTAATAAACTGCCAAATTTTTTTGACATAGGCATACCCCAAGTTTTCATTCTAATAAACTGCCAAATTTCATTGACATAGGCATACCCCAAGTTTTCATTCTAATAAACTGCCAAATTTCCATGACATAGGTATACCCCAAGTTTTCGTTCTAGTAAACTGCCAAATTTCATTGACATAGGCATACCCCAAGTTTTCATTCTAATATACTGCCAATTTTCCATGACATAGGCATACCCCAAGTTTTCATTCAAATAAACTGCCAAATTTCATTGACATAGGTATACCCCAAGTTTTTATTCTAATAAACTGCCAAATTTCCATTACATATTAGGTAAATCCCAAGTTTTCTTTCTAATATACTGCCAAATTTCATTGACATAGGCATACCCCAAGTTTTAGTTCTAGTAAACTGCCAAATTTCCATGACATAGGCATACCCCAAGTTTTCGTTCTAATAAACTGCCAAGTTTCCATGACATATTCATACCCCAAGTTTTCATTCTAATAAACTGCCAAATTTCCATGACATAGGCATACCCCAAGTTTTCATTCTAATAAACTGCCAAATTTCCATGACATAGGTATACTCCAAGTTTTTTTTATTATCAATTTTATGGTTTTGAGCTGGAGCTGGAATTTCTTGCCAAAAAATAGACCCTTATCTGCAGGCTTAATATATAATGGTAGAATTGGGTCATATCTTTAAAAAAATGTGTATTCTATCAGGATATATAGGGTGTATGTATACTTGTGATATTTTATTCAAAATATATTTTTGCTTTTAATTCCAGATTAATATCAATGACAGGTGGAGTTTTGAACAAGTGAAAGTCTTTCTGGAACAACAACCATAGCTTGGAAAACATTTTAAGGAGTTTAGATGTGGTTAAGTTTTGTTGTACTCAAAAAGGTTGGGAGATATTAAAATAAGATTTTACACATGAGAAATTCTGAAAAAGATGGGACTTTGCTAATTTCAATCAAGATAAGTGTTGCTACATTTCCTTTGTATGTTTTAACTGTAATTAAGGACACTGTCTCCTTAAGTTGTATATGTAATCAAAGTTGCTTTGATTGATAAAAGATGTTTCAAGTCAGATTTTGTGGTGCTTCGATCAAATGTTTTATTGTTTACCAGAAAATGAAGTGAAACAGTTCCAAGATGATTGACAGTTGTGGTGAACAAAACCTGACCCCTCTCCCCTACTAAGCCTAATAAGAGCAGGTGTGTCTTGAATGCATAATAAATTGATATTACAACTTATACAGAGGGTGTGGACAGCTCCATCAAGAATAGATGGATAGTCCCAGTGATTTACTAAGCAGCAAGTCTGGAGGGTCAGGAACTGTTGGTAAAGACCAGAGGATATCCAAAATATGTTCCATTGCTTAAACATGCTTGAAGCTTTTAACAACGTTGGTTTACCATTGAACTCACTCTCAGTGAAAATTGAAATGAACACAAAATCAACCTCAGGTTTTCTGTTGATCAGCAATTCTTAAGGGCATAGACTGGTTGGTTAGTGTCAGAAGATAGCCTGTCAGATTGGTTATAAGGACATATGTAAAGTCTATAGTTTGTTAGAAATAGGTGGAATGACCCCAAAAGACTTTTTTCTTCAGCAAGGTTTGGAAGTACCATCATACATGTTTGAGTTATTTAAATGTATGAAGGCAATTTCAGAAGATTAAATTAATCCTATTTATTAGGTCCTGTGTTGCTGGTTTTGATCTCAAGTTTCTGTACAAGCAAGCTATCTTGTAACTTGCAAGCACATCAGGAGATAAGAGAATATCCATCATGGTCAAAAGTGGAATCTGCCATCTTCAACATATGCCATACACGATGATTGGTCAAAAGAGGGATTATGGAAGATCAACCCTGATTTATCAAATTTTTGAAGGGTTTCTTCTCATTTGGAAAATATTCTGTTGGGTGTGGAAGAATAATGCAAAGCCAACCAGGATTGTTCATTAAAGAAATCCAAGAGACCGCATGTTGGAATACGCACTTTTCATACTCTGAGGAAATTACTCTTTTACATCTCATGCTAGCTAGAAACATGTGGAATATTGGTGTCTTTGACTAAGCTGTTTAATAAAGCTGTGAATAGTGTGGCAAGTTGATGATGCCAGTGTGTTTTGAATTGTGAAATGATTAAGAACCAATTGTCTGGTTGAGTGTGGTAGAAATAAACTAAGCCACTAAACTAATTTGTAAGCCTCAACATTCAGCTATGTCAAAAAATTGAATCAATCATCTGGGTAAACAATTCTGCCCAGATTCCATTGTGACGTCATGTTATCCAGTTATTGAGTGAAAATGAATCAATATTACTTGGTTACCGAGGATGAAGTTTCCAGTTTGTAAAACAAAGTGAGGAGAAAATAAAAGTTGTGAGTTAAAACAGGAAGCAAGATGCAACTGTTGAGGTATAATAAGAGTCCAGTTGTTAACAGTTTAATTGGGTCAGAGCTTTTAGTACATCGGTATGTGTGCCTGTGAGTGTTTGTTTTTGTAATGTGTTCAGTGTACATGCTTTAAGTGTTATGTAATAATGTAAAGTGCTTAGAGCTTCTAAATATGAGGTGCAGTACTAAGTCCACATTATTATTATTATTATTATTATTATTATTATTATTATTATTACTATTTGTATTAAAGCAGCTGGTGGGGACACAATTATCTTTTAAGACTTGTATTATTAAAAGTTAAAAGTAGATCAATGTTGAAGAGGGACCAGTATTTAAGATATTTGTATGTGACTGTCAAAATGTATTTTTAGGTTAAAAACTAAACAAGTGATGCTAGACGTGCACGTCAAGCAAAATCAGTTACATTTATGTCGGGGAATGCAAGTTGCAATTTGCACTTCTGCAGATAACATAGAGAAAATACAAGGTGTGTGTGTTTAACAACATTTGCCTGAACACAAGGACAAGTCTTAAATGATCATTTACTCTGTATATAAATTGTATACTAAATACCTACAAGCATATACTAAATGTCTAGAGGTGTATATTAAATACCTGCAAGAGACTCCATTTTTGTCAATGTACCTATTATTTTGCTAGAAAGTAAATGAACATCAGCAATGAGTTTACTCGGGGTACACAGATCTTAAAGTATATGAAAATGGATGCCAAAGTTATAGGAGTCTTGAGCTAATGCTAAAGTGGGCTCAACAAGAAAAAAAATAGATTAGAACACAATCACTTGTACTTGAGCATGTGCAATATCAGTAAACTGGATGTCACAAATTTGCATGTGATATCAACTAAAACCACTCTGTTAATGTTAGATTATCTTAAAGTCTTTTGAAGTGTAAAAAAACTAGCCAAGAAAATTTCATTTGACATTATTCTAGCATGCTTTCATCTGTCACTGAAAACCAAAATAAATTATTCTTAAATGCTAGCAGTGCGTATCATTGAGACAGACTTTGTTTATATTGATTAAAAGTATTTTTTAAAATTGTGTATATATATATATATATATATATATATATATTATAATGTAATTTAATATAACATAATATAATATAATAATCAAGATATTTGTCCTTAATATGGATTGTCAACACAATCTATAATGGTACGAAGAACAAATGATCCAAAAAGAACTTTGGGGGTCATTTTCCAGATTATTGAAAAGCTTGGTTAGGTCAATCAGAACCAAGCCACTATATGTCACTGAATGCACTACTTACATAGTAATTGAAGTTGTACTTTAGATTTATCCTTGTGCACAAAATGGAATGACATTTTATGGTTTAAACGAGATGAATTATTATTTTGATTGCCTTGGACTAATTTCTGAAACTATTAATGATGTAAGCAAAGCTGTGCATCATTTCTGAAGTATATGCTTTCTTGTACATGTCAATTTGTAATGCAAACACTTCTTGTGATTGTTATATCATTTGTTCTACAGTAATGTACAAAGAGCATACAAAATTCAAATTACAAGGATTTCTGTTAAAGTACATCACATGATAAATTTGTTAGTTCCAGTTGGTGGACTACATAATCTTTTTTGTGTAGATAGTTTGCATTTTTTCTATACCTTATTTGATGGTTTTGATCAGGCATAAGTTAAACAAGATACAGCTTAGGGCCTCAGTATGAAAGGGCATCTCAAATGTTTTGATAATTTGTTATAATTTTATTTTAATTTATATTTAAGTAATAATTTAACCTGTAATTGTTGGCATAATATGTTCACCTTTATTATCTATGCCATATATTTTATATAAATTACATAATTGAGATTGTAATGTATTTAGCAAAGTATTGAAAAGTTAAATTTTGTTACACAGCCTAATTCTCTGTTAAGACTTACCAAATGGGGTCTCTACATCTTAGGGCCTTACCATGTCAAAATCTGGCCCTGGTGATGGTGAGGTAGTAATTATACCTGTTCCAGCAAAGATCCTGATATGCCATAGCATAAAGCACCTGCAGTTTGGTTTTACTGATTACTCCCAACAAACTGCACAGACCCAAATTATGTATTATGTAATGGCATATCTGGGTCTGTGCAGTTTGCAGTTGGACTTATAAGCGAGTACATACAGTAATAAACTGACCGCTATGAAATAGACCTGTTAATGTAGATGTCATCTATGTTAAATTTACCTGTATATATTTTAAGTCTTTTGAACATTGCTAGAGATTGGTAATTATTAAATTTGTAGCTAGATTACTCTTTGCATTGAAACAGTCCTGTCAAATGGATGCATTGAAACCACCCTGTCACTTGGATGCTTTGAAATAGTCCTGTCACATGGATGATTTAAAATAGTCCTGTCATTTGGCAGCTTTGTAAGACTTTTAATATTGATGAGACTTGTACATTCTCTTTTAAAGTGTCCTTGGAAGTTATTCCTTTTGTTTTGCACTCCAAAGTCAACTTTCTGAGATATGGTTGATTTTGAATTAAGATTATGTGTGGTTTAGATTTTTAATGTTGCCGTAACAGTTTTGGTCATATTGTGGTGTCCACATTGTGGCAGTTATAGTGAGGTCTAGCATTGGGGTATCATGCCACAGACATGTAGCATGAAAATGTCCTGCCCAGTCACATTATTCCGACGCCAGGCCAACCTCAAGAGGAAGCTACTAGTACTGTTTTACAGGTCTTTGGTACGACTCATCTGTGGTTCAAACCTATGACCTTCTGTGAATCGAGATTACAATTGTATCCTAATTTGAATATATGCCATTAAAAGACTAATGCTTTCTGACATTTTTGATCTAGATTGTAGATTAGAGTGTGCTTAAGCGTTTTATTAGTTGATTTTTCTATTTTCATATAAACAAGTGACTGTGATTAATCAGAATAAAATATAAAGTACATTTAATTGTTATGCATTGTTTTTACTTCCATATGTACGAAAATTCTTCTTTAATGTCTAGTTGGTTCCAAATGAAATGGTACTCATCTGACATCCAATATGGCAGCCATGATGGACATTCAAAAACTTTGATATTGTTATTTCTTCTGAATGGAAAGTCAAATAAACATGGGACATTTTACCAAAATACTGATTGTGATGTCAGATTTGTCTAGATCAGTGATTCCCAAAGTGGCCAGTGGGTATGGTGGTGGTGGGGGAACTAATGCTGAATAATGCTTTTTACTGGATTATGTAGAATGTGCTGAGGATAACCATGGGACAGTGGCCCCGAAAAAGTTTGGGAACCACTGGACTATATGAAAATCTTTCACAAGACGATTTCTACAGTGTTTAATTTAGGCATTATGGTAGCAGTCTTTAAAATAATATCACTGTTCATCCTGAATGGATGATCATATTTAACCTGGGCTTTCTTAAAAAGATTGTTTTACAAAATCCGTTTGGTTCTAATGAGAAATCTTGCTGATCTTACATCCAGTATATCTAACAGATGATTTCAACACTTGTCAATAAAAAAAGAAAAGAAATCTTGGATTCCTTGAAAATCATTTTAGACAGTAGAGTATGCCTTCTTTTATTATTCATATGTCTTATTTTAGTATTAAATCAAACAATGGTGAACATTACATAATTCAAAAGTTATTATGTTTGTTGTTGTTGTTGTATGGCTTAATGCCATTTTCAGCACATGATAGGCTATACATGGCGGCCAGTATTTATGGTGGAGGAATAACCACTGACCTACGAGAAGCTACTGGCAAACTTTCTCACATACAGACATTAGCCGAATCTGCGACTTGAATGCACGCAGACAGATGTGAGATGGCAGTGATCCGTAACTGAGAGCACTTTAGACCACTCGGCCACTCAAGCCCCTATGTTTCACGTAATCTTAGGTCTAAAAAATGGTTAATAACACATAATTTGATTTTGGAGCAAATAAAAAAAATTTGCTTTTGCATCGCCATTTAATAAATTTAAAGTCAATTTCTTGGAAAATAGTTGAAAATTGTACATCTTGTGCATACATAAAGACCAGGAAATAAAGATCACAAAATTAACATCATTCACCATTTTATTTAAAAAATATAAAATGCTAGATTCAAAGCAATTAACAAAATCAACAGTTGGATAAAATGATACATGTAAATTTACAAAACAAGAAGAAAACCAATGTCTTTATGTAGTGAATAAACCTTTGCCACACATTTTCCTTTGCCCATGAATTCAAGTTTAATGATCAGCAAATATTTATGGTAAAAATATTAACGACAAAACTTGAACAAGTTATTAGATAGACTGCAGTCTCAGATACATGTATTGCTGAAAATCTAGTGTTAAGTATAAATTAAATGAAGACTTGAAAGACAGAAAGCGACATCTGAGTAAAATGGTGTTATGTATATCTATATTGTATGATTCATATTTAGCTGTAATTAGGGTTTGTGGATAGATTATTTTTGTTGTGAT